>JAUIMM010000570.1:3282500-4482500 GCA_031769625.1 Taudactylus pleione | reverse complement strand
GACATACATACTGTAATGTCAACTGTGGGCCTGATTCAGAGCCGGACGCTCTGACCAGAGCGCTCGCTCTGAATCTGGGCCCTCCTACCTAAACTTGGAGCCGCCTCTTGGACGCTCGCATAGCTGTGGGTTACCACCCACAGCTTATGCGAGCGTCCATGATGATGGTCGCGATGGTCAAGACCATCGCGACCATCGGGCTTGCGACGAGACCCTGCGGTATGATCTCGGTGACCGCAAGCCCTGGAGTGATTTTGGCTCTATCAGAGCCAAAATCACTCCCACTGACATCACTAGTGATGTCAGTGGGGCCGGACCCAGATGGTAGGCGTTCCCATGGGAACGCCTCTGTCTGGCAGCCACACCCCTGGCACGCCCACCAAAGGGGGCGTGCTGTCAATCAACATCGACAGCACGCCCCCTTTGGTGCGAGACCTGGAGCGACGGCTTCCCCGTCGCTCCCCGGGTCTCGCGCATGCGCATGACGGAGCGAGCGGCTCTGAATCAGGCCCTGTGTGCACTACAATGTGGCATATGTGATACCCCCAAACCAGCAGTGTTTTCTCCAGCATGGAAGGGGTTAATGGCCAGGAGTTAGGACCCTGCTGATCCCCTGGAGATTGTTCTGCCAGCCTTAAGGAGGGAAACTAGAGAGAGGCTGTTGGGGGTGGAGCTAGAGAAGCCCAGTGAGTCCTGCACAAGACTGGGAGAGGAGCAGCATACTGTGAGCAGAGGCTGAGTTTCTGGGCACACGTGGTGCCTGAGGAGAGCTGCAGTAGTGATAGGAGCTGCACTGCCTGTGAGGATCCCCAGAGACAGACTGGGCCATGCTGTGAGCTGCAGTAGTGATAGGAGCTGCACTGCCTGTGAGGATCCACAGAGACAGACGTGTCCATGCTGAGAGCTGCAGTAGTGATAGAAGCTGCACTGCCTGTGAGGATCCCCAGAGACAGACTGGCCCATGCTGTGAGCTGCAGTAGTGATAGAAGCTGCACTGCCTGTGAGGATCCCCAGAGACAGACTGGTCCATGCTGAGAGCTGCAGTAGTGATAGAAGCTGCACTGCCTGTGAGGATCCCCAGAGACAGACTGGTCCATACTGAGAGCTGCAGTAGTGATGGAAGCTGCACTGCCTGTGAGGATCCCCAGAGACAGACTGGCCCATGCTGTGAGCTGCAGTAGTGATAGGAGCTGCACTGCCTGTGAGGATCCACAGAGACAGACTGGTCCATGCTGAGAGCAGACAGAGGAAAGAGCCTCCTACAGAGTCTGACAATTGTAACTGTCAGCACCAGAGAGCCGGCTATTGCTGCAGAGGGACACAGTGAGTAACCAATGCAAAGACTGACACTGAGTGACCACATAGAGAAGAGAGCTCAAGAGCTGATTGTTTCTGCAATAAGGACAATCCCAGTGCACACAAGTGCAGGACAGGATTATACCAGTGTGTCAGTGTACCTGCTGCATCAGTAAGAGCGATTCAGGTACAGCAGCAAGCTATATTGTACCCATTGCAGTGAGGGAGACATTATCATACTGCTAACACCAGTGTACCACAGTATTTGTTCTGAGTGACCACAGTTACAGGGACAGCACCCCTGCATCTCAGTATACAGCGATTACCTGCACCTCCTTTGTATTTATGTGCACCGACGAGAGCCTGTACAGGGAAGATTAAGTGACAATACCCCAAGGACACACAGAGAGGGACATTGTGCTCCTTATTGGCAATTTGCAGTAAGACCTTACACCAGAGCAGTTGGGTGTAATTATACTCAGAGACATTGTATTGTAATGCGCTTAGTGTTACTGATAAGTTAAACTACAATTATTCATTGCCAGTTAGTAATAGCAAAAGTGAAACCGGTATTATAAATGTCATATTGAGCAAGTTATAGTGAGCTTTGGAAAGTGATCATAAGTTAATTCAAGTAACTGTATATATTTTTGGTATTGTCGTATCCTTGCATACTTTACCTTTACTCCGACCAGTACAAGCGTGACTAAGTGTCTTAGCATAATAAAATTAATGTCACTTTCCCCAAAGTGTGTTTACTCTGCTGGGTTCTTGGGGGTCTCCTGTCTCTCTGTTGTGATAGGAGGAGCCTGAAAGAGGAACTGCCCTGATCTATGCCCAAGCAGGTTCCAGAAGAAAAGCAGGTACGATCCACTCACTGACATCCCACCAAATTGGGGGTGTTACACATACATACTGTAATGTGAACTGTGAGCACTACAATGTGACATACATACTGTAATGTGAACTGTGAGCACTACAATGTGACATACATACTGTAATGTGAACTGTGGGCCTGATTCAGAGCCGGACGCTCTGACCAGAGCGCTCGCTCTGAATCAGGGCCCTCCTGCCTAAAAATGGAGCGGCCTCCTGGCCACTTGCATAGCTGTGGGTGACCACCCACAGCTTATGCGAGCGTCCAAAAAGATGGTCGCGATGGTCAAGACCATCGCGACCATCGGGCTTGCGACGAGACTCTGCGGTAGGGTCTCGCTGCCGCAAGCCCAGGAGTGCTTTTGGCTCTATCAGAGTCAAAAGCACTCCCACTGACATCAGTGGGGCCGGCTCCAGACGGAAGGCGTTCCCATGGGGACGCCTCCGTCTGGGCAGCAACGTCCCCGGCACGCCCACCAAAGGGAGCGTGCTGTCAGTCACCATCGACAGCACGCCCCCTTTGGTGCGAGACCCATAGCGACAGCTTGGCTGTCGCTATGCGGGTCTCGCGCATGCGCACGACGGAGCTCCTTCCGTTGTGCGCATGAGCATTAGGGCACCATCGACCCGCTTGCGAGTGCTCAGCGCTCGCGAGCGTGTCTGAATTAGGCCCAGTGTGCACTACAATGTGGCATACATACTGTAATGTGAACTGTGAGCACTACAATGTGGCATACATACTGTAATGTGAACTCTGAATCACGGCGGGCGCTCGCTCTGAATCATGGCGGGCGCTTGTTTTTTAAGTTGCGGCCTCCTGGCCGCTCTCCATAGCTGTGGTTGACCACCCACAGCTTATGTGAGCGGCCAGGTGATGGTCGCGATGGTCAAGACCATCGCGACCATCGGGCTTGCGATGAGACCCTTATGGTAGGGTCTCTTGGCCACAAGCCCCAGTGGACTTCCTGCTCTAATAGAGCAGGAAATCCACCTACTGACATCACTCGTGATGTCAGTAGGGCTGCCCACAAACAGCAGGCGTTCCTGCAGGAATGCCTCCGTTTGCCCAGCCACCCCCCCTCACCACCTACAAAACGGGGCAAGCTGCCGATCAACATCGACAGCAGCCCCGTTTGTTGCGAACACCGTAGCGAGTGCTTTGCACACTGGCCCACCATCGACCTGCTTGCGAGCGGGTCTGAATCAGGCCCTCTGTGCACTACAATGTGGCATACATACTGTAATGTGAACTGTGAGCACTACAATATGGCATACATACTGTAATGTGAACTGTGTGCACTGCAATGTGACATACATACTGTAATGTGAACTGTGAGCACTAAAATATGGCATACATACTGTAATGTGAACTGTGTGCACTACAATGTGGCATACATACTGTAATGTGAACTGTGAGCACTACAATATGGCATACATACTGTAATGTGAAGTGTGTGCACTACAATGTGACATACATACTGTAATGTGAAGTGTGTGCACTACAATGTGACATACAAACTGTAATGTGAACTGTGTGCACTACAATGTGGCATAATGTGAACTGTGCACTACAATGTGGCATACTGTAATGTGAACTGTGAGCACTAAAATGTGGCATAAGGTGAACTGTGGGCACTACAATGTGGCATAATGTGAACTGTGCACTACAATGTGGCATACTGTAATATGAACTGTGAGCACTAAAATGGGGTATAATGTGAACTGTGTGCACTACAATGGGGCATACTATAATATGAACTGTGAGCACTAATATGTGCATAATATGAACTGTGGGCGCGTACAATGTGGCACAATGTGAACTGTGTGCACTACAATGTGGCATAATGTGAACCGTGTGCACTACAACGTGGCCTAAAATGAATTGAGAGATATACTATACATCTAGCATGACACTAATTGACTCTGTCATACAATCAGTAAAAACATCCTTACAGCATTGTGTATTATTCATAACATAACATATAAACACCTAACTATTAAAACTAGAGATGAGCGGTTCGGATTCTGTGGAATCCGAACCGCTCCGAATATTGGGGATTCGAGTCCGCCCGAACCCTGTTCGGGTGTTCCCCGTCTGACTGGGATCCTCGTTCCAGTCCGAACGGCGACCTCCTGATGTCGGATTATCGCAATAGAATCTGATGTCAGGGCCCCAATAGTGTAGGGCAGACCGCAGTGATAGTGGTCTGCCCTACACAGAAACAAACACACAACCGCCAGCGGCAGCTGTGTGTTTGTTATAGCAGCCGATCAGAGTCACACAGACTCTCATTGGCTGCTGCATGGAGGGAGCCGGGTGGAGCTCACTCATGAGCTCTGTCTTCCGGCTCCCTCCTCAGCGGGTGACAGAGCAGAGCGGACGGCGGCAGGAGCGGGGATTCAGGTAATTTTTTTTCCCTTTTTTATGTGTGTGTAAGCGGGCACTACTGGGGGCATACTCAGGGCCGGCCCGCCCGTTACGCGGACTACGCAAGCGTGTAGAGCGCTAGCCGGAAGAGGGCGCCGTGAAGCCGCCGGCCGCAATTCAGTTTCCGGCGCAGCCACACATACTGACTGCCGGTCGGGAATAGGTTTGCTGATGCTGACCGGGAGAACATTGGCTGCCTTGTAACTCGGCAGCACCGCCTCCTCTGGCTGCGCAACGTGGCGTGATGACGTCACGCTGGCACAGCACCCCTGCCCATGCGCTTGCCTGCTTAATTATGCACTTCACAAATGATGGAGTAGTTACACACAAACGCTCCAGCCTCATCGTAGGACGCCCACACGGTGAGCAGTGAATACCACCTGTCAGGCTGCCTGTCCCTGGCCTAGAGCCTGGAGCAGCCTTGGGGGAGGTAGGAGAGAGATGGGGGGGTGGGGTGCATTATAGTTTTAGTTTGATTACTTAGTTTAGCGTTTTAATGAAAGAATAATCTGTAGTGATATATATATGCACCAAAGGGAGCGTGCTGTCAATGGTGAGTGACAGCACGCCCCCTTTGGTGGGCGTGCCGGGGGCGTGGCTGCCAGACGGAGGCGTTCCCATGGGAACGCCTACCGTCTGGGTCCGGCCCCACTGACATCACTAGTGATGTCAGTGGGAGTGATTTTGGCTCTTATAGAGCCAAAATCACTCCTGGGCTTGCGGTCACCGAGACCCTACCGCAGGGTCTCGTCGCAAGCCCGATGGTTGCGATGGTCTTGACCATTGTGACCATCATCATGGACGCTCGCTATAGCTGTGCGAGCATCCAAGAGGCCGCTCCAAAAACAGGTAGGATGGCCCTGATTCAGAGCGAGCGCTCTGGTCAGCGCGTCCGGATCTGAATCAGGCCCTGTGTTCGCCCACCAGGAGTTAGATGACTGCACGGCACTACAGGACTTTGAAGCATATAAAAAACTTTATATCCAAGTCCTTTAGTGCTGTGCAGTGCTCTAACCCCTGGTGGATGAACACAGCATAAAGTGTATCAGTCCAACAACACCATATATATATTTGTTTTGAAAGTGGATAATGTTTGTTGATATCTTGCTGTTTTTTGTTAGTTATTATTATTATTATTATTATTATTATTATTAATAAAGTGGACATATTGCTATGTATTTCTATCATAGAAATACTTCACTTCAAATAGAGGTTTTCTATGAGGTCAATTTATATATTAATTATTTATATAGCGCATGCATGTTCCACAGCGCGTTTACAGAGAATATTTGGCCATTCGCATCAGTACCTTCAGTGGAGCCTTACCACATGCACACACTAGGACCAAACAGCAAATTTCGCACTGCGGTCAGGACTTCGATGCTTTTGGGTGTCTCTAGGGGGAGCCCATCATCTCCGGGAGTGCTTGGCACATCCCCAGAGTGAAGAAACGGTGGTTTGAGGAAAGGCCATGCCCCCTTTGCAGACAGCTCGCACTGTGTCCCAAGTTCAAATGATTAAATGTATGGCTCGTAGATGCAGCTTTTCCCAAGAGACCACGCCCCTTTCCTTTTTTCAGGCTCGTGTCTTCTGTACGCCCATAGTCCACCATGGGGCGCCAAAATCGATCTTCGCTTACCAAAGAAATAAGGCTCGGGCCGGCCCTGGGCATACTACTGGGGGCACCACTGCTAATGGGGGCACTACTAATGGGGGAACTGCTACTGGGGGGCATACTACTGTGGGCACTGCTATTGGGAGCACTTCTACTGGGGGAATACTACTGGGGGCACCACTACTGGGGGCATTGTGTAAGGGACACCACTGCTGGGGGCATTGTATAAGGGTCATTACTACTGTGGGCTTTGTGTATAAGTGTCACTACTGTGTGAATTGTGTAACAGGGTCACTACTGTGGGCACTGTGTAAAAGGGGCACTACTGTGTGTCGTAACATAAATAATAGACACTACTTTATGGTGTAATGTGAATCAGGGGCACTATGTGCGGTGTAATGTGAATAAGATTGTGCACTGTGACTCCTTGGGCCGTAGCCCACTTTGTAAACAAGCACTATGACTCTGCTGGCCGTACCCCACTGGGTGGGTGCACTACTTTTCATTTCTGCCACTGCTATGTGTCAATGTGTCATAGATGTGCTTCATACTGTGGTGTCTGTGTCGTTGTGCCGCTGCTTTGTCGCTTAGTAACCAGTCAGCTCACTGCAACCTTTGGCCACTAATAGTGAAAACAATATTATAAGCTGTGAGGTGTCTAAATTGACTGTAAATGACTGGAAATACTCTAGGAAGAAAAAAAAGTCAAATTTATGTGATTTTAGCTTTTTTTGTACATTTTTATAAAAAATCCAAAGCCAAAGTCAGTCACCGCAGTTTGGTAAATCCAAATCCAAAATGTTACACCTAGACACATGTCACCCATAGCAACACCGATGATGCTATGGGTGACACATGTGTCTAGGAGGAACATTTAATCCCTGAGTGTGCTATGGCAATCTTGAGAAAGATCCTCCGGGATCGAAACGCCGATTGATTCTGTTACCCATGTGACCTGTTTGGAATAAAAGATTAAGCATACGGCTTTGGTGAGTGCCCTCTGTTCTTTGTGCATAAGGACTTTTTCTGGATCTATATTGGGACTATGATAGTGGTCTTGAGAGGTAGCACCCCCCTCTGTTGACACTGCTGTGACGCGAGTGCAGGACTTTTGGATTTATATATTTATATATGTGTGTGTATGTATATATATGTGTGTGTGTGTGTATATATATATATATATATATATATATATTAGGGGTGTGCACCGGCCACTTTTCGTGTTTTGGATCTGGATCTTTCTTCGTGTTTTGGATCTGGATTGGTTTTGCCAAAACCACCCTTCCGTGTTTTGGGTTCTGGGTTTTGTGTTTTGGATCTGTATTTTTTTGAAAAAAAGCATAAAAACAGCTAAAATCACAGAATTTGTAGGTTTTTCTGCTCCTATGCTATTATTAACCTCAATAACCTTAATTTCCACTCATTTCCAGTCTATTCTGAACACCTCACACCTCACAATAGTGTTTTTATGTCCAAAAGGTTGCACCGAGGTAGCTGGATGACTATGCTAAGCGACACGAGTGGGCGGCACAAACACGTGACCCATCTAGGCATGAAACTGCAGTGGCAGAGAGGATGGCAGTTTGAAAAACTAGGCCCCAAACTGTACATAATGCAAAGAAAAAAAAGAGGTGCAAGATGGAATTGTCCTTGGGCCCTCCCACCCACCCTTATGTTGTATAAACAGGACATGCACACTTTAACAAACCAATCATTTCAGCGCCAGGGTCTGCCACACAACTGTGGCTGAAATGATTGGTTCGTTTGGGCCCCCACAAAACAAGCTGGCAATTAATGTGTCCCTGCACAAACTGGCTCTACGGAGGCAAGATGTCATCCTCATCCTCCTCATCCACCGATTCCTAACCCTCTTCAGTGTGTACATCCTCATCCTCACAAAGTATTAACTCGTCCCCACTTGAATCCACCACCACAGGTCCCTCTGTACCTTCTGGAGGCTGGTCTCCCTGGAAGAGCTGATAATTCATTTTGATGAACATCATCTTCTCCACATTCTGTGGAAGCAACCTCCTATGCCTTTCGCTGACAAGGTTCCCGGCTGCACTAAACACTCTTTCGGAGTACACACTGGAGGGGGGGCAACTCAGGTAAAATAGAGCCAGTTTGTACAGGGGCCTCCAAATTGCCTCTTTTTCCTGCCAGTACAGGTATGGACTGTCTGACATGTCTACTTGGATGCTGTCACCGATGTAATCCTCCACCATTCTGTCAATGGTGACAGTATCATATGCAGTGACAGTAGACATGTCAGAAATTGTTGCCAGGTCCTTCAGTCCGGACCAGATGTCCAAACTTGGTCCTGCCTGCCCTGCATCACCGCCAGCGGGTTGCTTAGGATACCTAAGTTTTTTCCTGGCAGCCCCAGTTGCGGGAGAAAATGAAGAAGGAGCCGTTGACGTGTCACGTTCCGCTTCAGCTGACAGTGTGTTCACCAGCAGGTCTTTGCATCTCTGCAGGCTTGTGTCGGCCGGAAAGAGAGACACCACATAGGCTTTAAACCTAGGATCGAGCACGGTGGCCAAAATGTAGTGGTCTGATTTCAACAGATTGACCACCCTGGAATCCTGGCAAAGCGAATGAAGGGCTTCATCCACAAGTCCCACATGCCGAGCGGAATCGCTCCGTCTTAGCTCCTCCTTCACTTTCTCCAGCTGCTTCTGCAAAAGCCTGATGAGGGGAATGACCTGACTCAAGCTGGCAGTGTCTGAACTGACTTCACGTGTGGCAAGTTTGAAGGGCTGGAGAACCTTGCACAACACGGAAATCATTCTCCACTGCGCTTGAGTCAGGTGCATACCCCCTCCTTTGCCTATGTCATAGGTGGATGTATAGGCTTGTATGGCCTTTTGCTGCTCCTCCATCCTCTGAAGCATATAGAGGGTTGAGTTCCACCGCGTCACAACCTCTTGCTTCAGGTGATGGCGGGGCAGGTTCAAGAGTGTTTGCTGGTGCTCCAGTCTTCGGCACGCAGTCGCTGAATGGCGAAAGTGGCTAGAAATTTTTCGGGCCACCCAAAGCGTCTCCTGCACGCCCCTGTCGCTTTTCAGAAAATTCTGCACCACCAAGTTTATTGTGTGAGCAAAACATGGGACGTGCTGGAATTTGCCCAGATGTAATGCCCGCACAATATTGGTGGCGTTGTCAGATATCACAAATCCCCAGGAGAGTCTAAGTGGGGTAAGCCACTGGGCGATGATTTCCCTCAGTTTCTCTAAGAGGTTGTCGGCGGTGTGCCTCTTACTGAAACCGGTGATACACAGCGTAGCCTGCCTTGGAACGAGCTGGCGTTTCTGAGATGCTGCTACTGGTGACGCTGCTGCTGTTGCTGCGTAAGGTGATACATCTACCCAGTGGGCTGTCACAGTCATATAGTCCTTAGTCTGCCCTGTTCCACTTGTCCACATGTCCGTGGTTAAGTGGACATTGTGTACAACGGCATTTTTCAGGACACTGAGGACACTTTTTCTGACGTTTCTGTACAGTCTCGGTATCGCCTGCCTAGTGAAGTGGAATCTAGATGGGATTTGGAACCGGGGACACACTACCTCCATCAATTGTCTAAATCCCACTGCACTAATGGCGGATAGCGGACGCACGTCTAACACCAACATAGCAGTCAAGGCCTCAGTTATACGTTTTGCTTCAGGATGACTGCTGTCGTACTTCATCCTCCTCGCTAAGGACTGTTGGAGCGTCAATTGTTTAGTAAAAGTAGTGGTGTTCCTACTTCCTCTCTGGGATGATGAACGACTCCCAGCAGCAGCAACAGCAGCAGCGGCAGCAGTAGGCGTAGCAATGCAGGATCCTCCGGAGGAATCCCGGATAGGAGAGTCAGTCATGCCAGTGACATGGCCTGCAGGACTACTTCCGATCCTGACTAAGGAGGAAATTGACGAGGAGGGAGTTGACGGTGTGGTTTGCAGGCGCTTGGATACAACAGGACAACGGGATTTAGGTGTCCCTGGACTGCTTACGGTCTTAGCCAAAGTTTCTGAACTTGACAGTAAATTTTTATGAACGCGCTGCAGGTGCCATATAAGGGAGGATGTTCCTAGGTGGTTGACGTCCCTACCCCTACTTATTTCACCTTTACATATGGTACATATGGCAAGACAGTTGTTGTCCGGATTTGGATAGAAATATTGCCAGACCAAAGAGGTGGAATGTTTGGTCTTCTGCCCAGGCATGACCGTGATGGGCTTTTTCATCCCACGGACAACAACTGTCTCCCCCGGAGCCTGATTTAAACAAACCACATCACCATCAGAATCCTCCTCGCCAACTTCCTCCTCAGCGCCAGCTACACCAGTATCCTCATCCTGTTGTACTTCAACAGTGACATCTTCAATTTGCATATCAGCAAGTGGACTGTGGGTGCTCCTTTCAGCACTTGCAGGGGGCGTGCAAATGGTGGAAAGAGCCACCCCATCCAGTGCTGGGAAGGTCAGGCATCGCAACCACCACCACACTTGGACTCTCCTTGGGGATTTGTGATATCTTCTTAGAAAGCACAGTTCTTCGCTGTGCTTTTGCCAGCTTAACTCTTTGGATTTTTTTAGTGGGAGGAGGGCTTCCATCGTCATGTGAAGCTGAACCACTAGTCATGAACATACTAGGGATTGACCTTAGCCGTTCCTTGCCACTCCGTGTCGTAAATGGCATATTGGCAAGTTTACGTTTCTCTTCAGATGATTTAAATGTTTTTTTCAAGGTCATTTTCCTGAACTTTGTCATTTGGGATTGTATGTGCCCTCTACTATGACATTGGGCATCGGCCTTGGCAGACGACGTTGATGGCATGTTATCATCTATGTCATGACTAGTGGCAGCAGCTTCAGCACTAGGAGGAAGTGGTTCTTGATCTTTCTCTATTTTATATTTATCGGAGAAAGTTTGGTCCTCCATTTATGTTATATCGATTTGATATATACGTGCGGCTAAACACAGAAAATATTTTTTTATTTTTGCTGGAGAGTAGTGCACTTTGTGGGTTACACCAGCCTTTAAGAAATGAACCAGCCGGCTCTTTACTTATGGGACACAGGCGCACGCTTGGCACTACTTTGTTGATGCACGTGCGGCTACTGCGCACACAATTCACAAACACAGAAAATAATTTTTTTTTTGGTTTGGACTGGAGTGTACTTTCGGGGGTTACAGCACCCTTTAACGGTCAAGCCAGCCGGCCCTTTACTTATGACACAGGCGCACGCTTGGCACTACTTTGTTGATGCACGTGCGGCTACTGCGCACACAATTCACAAACACAGAAAATATTTTTTTTCTTTGGTTTGGACTGGAGTGTACTTTCGGGGGTTACAGCACCCTTTAACGGTCAAGCCAGCCGGCCCTTTACTTATGACACAGGCGCACGCTTGGCACTACTTTGTTGATGCACGTGCGGCTACTGCGCACACAATTCACAAACACAGAAAATATTTTTTTTTTTGGTTTGGACTGGAGTGTACTTTCGGGGGGTTACAGCACCCTTTAACGGTCAAGCCAGCCGGCCCTTTACTTATGACACAGGCGCACGCTTGGCACTACTTTGTTGATGCACGTGTGGCTACTGCGCACACAATTCACAAACACAGAAAATATATAATTTTTTTAGCACTTGGGGGGAGCACCCCTGATGGACAGAGCACCCCCTGGACAACACTACAGCACCCCTTTAGGACTGGGACACTGCACAGGACTTTGGAGTGGACACAGCCCCTATGGAGAACTGACTGCACAACACAGTCCAGCCAGCCCCTATGGACTTTGAAGTAGTGGACACAGCCCCTATTAACAACAGCAGCACAGCACAACACAGCCAGCCCCTATGGACTTTGAAGTTGTGGACAACAGCAGCACTACACTACACTACACTACACAGCCCTAACTCCCACCCTCCCTCTTCACTGTCCACAGCCGAGTGAGAAAATGGCGCCGACGCGGGTACCTTATATAGGATCCAAAACCCGCGAGACTCGGAAGGCGGGATGATGACGTTTTGCCTCGATTTCAGATCCGAGTCAGGCGGGAAAAGTCGAGCCTGACTCGGATCGGGGGGGTTCGGATTTCAGAAATCCGAACCCGCTCACCCCTAATATATATATATATATATATATATATATATATATATATATATAATGAAATATTTCACATATAAAATAATCTCTTAATCTAATGACCTTTATTCTGAGTTACACACACTGCCGATGTTCACGGAGTTAAGCGACTTTTTGCTACAGTGTGTGTGCAAAGTTTACTAAAGATTTAAATTGCGCATGCGCCCCGCGGTGTGTGCGTTCAGAGGCGCACACTTGTACACCAGGAGAAGGGCTGACATTGGCATATAGAAGCAAATGCGACTACGGCAAAGCAAGCCAAAGTGGTCGCAGCAACGAGGGACATAGAATCAGCCCCTTTACGTGGTACAAGGCATCACAATAATTAGCATATCATGGTGCAATATTTTACACCTACCGTATGATACGGCCACTCTTACATTTCCACTCCAACCACTGATACATATAAGGGAAAATGCCAGACAGCACTCCAGGACCTACTTACCTACTCTACCGGAAGGTGCGGGAGACTCAGGAGTTTTCGGGGGATGCAGTCAGGAAGCCAACGGTCGAAATGCAGTCCGCCGGCTTCATGACTTTCTGATCCCGGCAGGGGTCTAATGACAGGCGCCGAAGTCCCGATGCCTGTCAGTTTACCTATGCAGGGAGCACAACGCCCGGCATACCGATCGAAGGTAAGCCGGGTCCCGGGTGCAGACAGCCGCAGGAGGGGGAGGGTTAGGGTAGGGGCTCCCGGGGGGGGACTTAGGGATAGGCACCCCCCCAGGGAGGGTAAGGGTCAGGCTAGGGGAAAGGTGGGTTAGGGTTAGGCACCCCTGGGGGAGGTTAGGGTTAGGTCTTTGGGGGAGAGGATAGGGGGGTGGTTAGGTTAGTAAATAGTTAAAATACTTACCTGTCAGGGTCTTCACTGCTGATCTTCCAGCGTTGGGATTTGAACCGTCCGGCGGCATTTCATACCGATCCCGTTTTGGGGAAGTCCCCTGCACCCCCGGATCTTCCGCATCCCGCCCACTTCCTGCATGGTGAATATGACACAAATCGCTTCATTTTAGCCTCGCCCCCTACCCACATACCAGCAATTCGAGGCAGAAACGAATGACCTAAAGGCTTCTACCGGAGAGAGAAAAAGAATTGTGAGTATGCTCCAGGAGTATACAGACATAGCAGCAATATTTCAAGACCTATTAAATCTGTTTTTCGAGCTTGAAAGAGAACTAAAAAGAGCCTGAAAACATTCTGCAATGAATTATCGCTTGCACATATTTAACAGACCCCGCATAGAATTATGAAACTGTAGATTTTTGCCAATTTGAGAACACCCATGTACATACGTCTGTTTAATTAAGCTCAAGTGGGAACCATTTATCAACTGAGCATAAAATATATATTCGTTATTAGGTGAATACGAGTACTTTGCTCTGGTGAAACAAGTTTATTTAGGTAATGATTCGTGCACACTTGGGTAATAAATTGGGGCAAAAGTAAAGTGCGGTTATTTGCAGGACCCGTTAGATGTGGAAGGAAGTTGGGTCGGCTTTGTTTGGAAATGAATCTTAGTGGGCTTATAAAGCCACATTGTCTGGTACAGTTGTAGCCTGAGAACGTTCTATACTTTGTGTAATTTGCAGCTGGGCTTTGCTTGGATCTGTGTCCATGCTCTTCCACGGTCATCCTGCAGACGTATGAAGCTTTATGTTTATGTTCTCGCTATAGAAGAGTGCTATTATGCTTGTGTGTTATATGCCTGTTATGGGATACATTAATCACCCTGCAACTGGAGGGCTTGATGTTTCGTGCTTACTTTGGAAAGCTAATGTCTGTGTTGTAATGGGAAACTGAGGGCCTGAGCCAGAGGAGCACGCTAGTGTATGTCGATGCCGCACGCAAGCGACCAATGTTTTCAGCCTGTGCATGCGTCCGAGTCACACTCCACATGCGTCCCGATGGTTACAGTCGAATGCCGCAAAGGGAATTTGGATGCACAGGGGGCAATTTTGGTGGGCGTTTCAGAGTGGTAACGGGACTAGCAAGACACGGGCATGTCGCGGCCAGCAACGGCAATAATTCCAGCAGCCATGTTCAGATGGAGAGATAGCACCTGTCACAGGGCTGGCGCCACCTCCGATGGTGCGTCTTTATACGAATCCCATCGGCTGGGGCATTAGAGTAAAGACACGGGGCCTGATTCAGAGCCGGACGCTCTGACCAGAGCGCTCGCTCTGAATCAGGGCCCTCCTAAATGAAAATGGAGCGGCCCCTTGGATGCTCGCATAGCTGTGGGTGATCACCCACAGCTATAGCGAGCGTCCATGATGATGGTCGCGATGGTCAAGACCATCGCGACCATCGGGCTTGTGACGGAGACCCTGCTGTAGGGTCTCGCTGCCGCAAGCCCTGGAGTGATTTTGGCTCTATCAGAGCCAAAATCACTCCCACTGGCATCACTACTGATGTCAGTGGGGCCGGCTTCAGACGTTAGGCGTTCACATGGGAACGCCTCTGTCTGGCAGCCACGCCCCCGGCACGCCCACCAAAGGGGGCGTGCTGTCAATCAACATCGACAGCACGCCCCCTTTGGTGCGAGACCCCGGAGCGACGGCTACCCTGTCGTGCGCATGCGCAGTAGGGCACCATCGTCCCGCTTGCGAGCGTTCTGCGCTCGCGAGCGGGTCTGAATCAGGCCCACAGTCACGCTGCTGTAAATGATGTAGTCGCAGCTGCAATATCAATCTCCCTTGAATCAGTCCCTTAATTATTGACTTTTTCTTTACACCATATTATTGCATAAGTGAATCTGTCGCCAGCGCACAGGGCATGTGGCCATTTTGAGTGCAGAACCAATCTTTTCACATTGCGTGCCTGATTCTTAGTCTGTAGGTGCTTTCCCATACGGCTGCGGCAGCCTGCTTATGCGAATGCGAGTATCCGCCAGTCTTTGCCGACTAATTGTCCATCTGCATGCGGAAGGCCGCGCTGTCCACTGCTTTTCTGTCCACAGCAGCCGTCATGACTAGTATCGTTACTTACACCCACCCCATGCTGGCTACAAAGGATCCGTCAGAGAATAGGATCTGATCCCTGTCCGCATGCTCCAAACGAGCACTGAAGCCTGGCTACACACCCGTTACACTCCCACAAGACGGATCTTGTCCGCGCAGTAACTGCCCTGTTGCCTCCTAGAAAGGCCCATTTTACGGAAATGGACAGATATATCTCTCCACACTTTCAATCTCTCTCCATATACATTTGCATGGTACAATGCAGGCTTGCCGTAAATCTGGCTGCCCCTTCCGGGAGAGGCAGCCAGCTCATCACAGCAAGGGGGGGCGTGACGCGGTGTTGTGGGCGGGGACTTGTCCGCGGGATCGTATTATCATGTCCCTGCTACACAATGCAGAGATTACCGGCGCTGTGTCGCTGGAGGCAGGGCCACGATGATGCGATTCAGGGCAAATTGCGTCATCAGTTCCCCCGCGGGCCAGCCACCTATGAAGGTGAGAGCGGATGCTAGCAGGGGTTGCGGGTGGGTGGCGCCGGCCGGGAGACACCCGATTTTCTGGGGGCTCCCGACCATTTCGGGAGAGTAGGCAAGTATGGTACAATGCATGTGCAACTTGCGAATATCCTCGAGATCTATCTGCATTTGGCCTTTTGTTCCATCGTGTTTACATAATATCTTCTTACTGCCCAATTTTGGTGTTAATAACGTGGGCAGATCACATAATGGTGGGGCTTATTTTGTGCCAATTCAGCATGTATAAATGCGGGGAGGTATACAATCTATAAGCTCACATGGCACGTCTTCTTTATTTTAACCTCATCCCATATTCAGCACAGCTACATATCCCTAAGATGTGTTCATGCAACAAGTCCCCAACATTCATTCATCTATTTATTAATTATTACCAAATATCGTTATAGCTGAACACTCTAATTAAAGCTTCCAGATGAGACTGCATGATGAAAGAAGATGTAGGGGAAGATGTATGAAACCTTTGAGGGAGATGAGAAGGCAACCAATCAGCTTCTGTGGTTTTATAGACTATGCTAGATGAATGATAGCGACCAATCAGCTTCTGTGATTTTATAGACTATGCTAGATGAATGAGATCTAGCAGCTGATTGGTTGCTATGGACAACTTCTCAATTTTACATCTCTCAAAGGTCTTATTCATCCAGGGGCGCAGAGAGGGGGGGAGGGAGCAGGTGCTAATTACCTGGGCCTGGGCTTGTTGGGCGGGACCGGGTCTGACTCCGCCCCGATGTTACCCCCACCTCTTTCATGTGAGTAGCCCAGCACACGCTGCAGTTCTCGCTGCCACTGAGCAGCAGCACCAGTTCCTCTCCTCTGCCTGTAGGGGGATCATACTGATTGTGCCCCCCCATGGATTTGTGCCAGACTGACGGGCTCACAGTGCCCCCCTCCCCAGCGTGCAGCGCCTCTTTGATTAGGCCACACCTAATGGAAGAGGCGTCCCCTTCCCCTGGGCCCGGGCCGGCTCTCTATGGCCCTGGATACATCTCCCCTTGAATCTGAGCGGTAAATTAAACATTACAGTTCAAATAATACCCTTGGACACTTGCTTTCATTGTCCAACTTGAACTACTTTAAATAGATTCGTTACTTGCAGTGTTGTTCAATCCAAATATTGCACCTTAGGTCAATGTTAGTAAGCCCCTGCTGTTTTGCAGCTTTTGCTGAATCCTCCTCACTGCGTTTTGTGGGGGTGGCTCTGGCAGGCTGCAGGGAGTCGGTGCAGGCTCATCCTGCTGGACTCCGCGTAGGCTCATGTGAGGAGGATCTGCTACGGCTGGGTATACGCAGCAGCTCTCCTCCAGAGAACATCGACCATCTTTGTTGGTGCCCCCACTGCGCAGAGTCTGCTACTCTGCTCCAGCCTCCCTGGATATTCTTGCTCCCGCAGCTGCAGCTCGCTGTTGCTGGCTGTGAGTTGCCTTCTACAGCTGCTGCCAGATCTGAGCTGAGAGCTGCCTGCCCACTCACTGTTTTCTGCTGCTGGGCCCGATCGGAGCTGAGAGCTGCCTGTGTACTCACTGTTTGCTGCTGCTGGGCCCGATCTGAGCTGAGAGCTGCCTGCCCACTCACTGTTTTCTGCTGCTGGGCCCGATCGGAGCTGAGAGCTGCCTGCCCATTCACTGTTTGCTGCTGCTGGGCCCGATTGGAGCTGAGAGCTTCCTGCCCACTCACTGTTTTCTGCTGCTGGGCCCGATCGGAGCTGAGAGCTGCCTGCCCACTCACTGTTTGCTGCTGCTGCTGGGCCCGATCTGAGCTGAGAGCTGCCTGCCCACTCACTGTTTTCATCGGAGCTGAGAGCTTCCTGCCCACTCACTGTTTTCATCGGAGCTGAGAGCTTCCTGCCCACTCACTGTTTGCTGCTGCTGGGCCCGATCGGAGCTGAGAGCTGCCTGCCCACTCACTGTTTTCATCGGAGCTGAGAGCTTCCTGCCCACTCACTGTTTGCTGCTGCTGGGCCCGATCGGAGCTCAGCTGACAGCTCCGATCAGGCCCGGCAGCAGCAAACAGTGGACGATGCAAAGCGGCAGTAGCAGCTGCTCCAGCCGACAGCAGGTGCCTCGTGCCAAAGTGCCTGCCCCAAACCTCTGCTGACCGCCAGCCTTAGGCGGGCTTGGATGTCTTTAGGAATTCCACATTCCCTAGGCATTTTCTTAGTTTGCCTATGCCTAGGACCGGCTCTGTGGATAATCATATGAAACCAAAAGCAAAAAATACTTTGGATAATTGCCACAAGATGGATTCAACACAAGCAAATTCTCTCTTTCAGAGGACCTGGGGTCTGATTCAGATTTGGGAATAGAGTAAGATAGAGCAAGTAACTGTGCACCTGGACACACTATATTGTAATGCATGGGGAGCAAATACATACCATTTTTTTTGCATGCATGGTGAATACTGACTTGTAGTACAAATGTTGGACAGCTTTATTTTTACACTGCAATTTAGATATCAGTTTGGACACACCACTTGCAAATCTAAATTCTTCTCCATATTTTAAATCAGCCCCTCCTGAGTGCAACATGGTTACTTGTTCTATCTTACTCTATTACTAAATCTGAATCAGGCCCCTGATACAGAGGTGGACGCATTGCAGATGATTGCGCAGTTTTGCGAATATTGTATGTATAGATGAGCGGTCTGGATTACCTTGAATCCAAACTTCTTAAGCCGAGCCGCATCCGAGTCCTGGGTCAGGGTTTTCCGCCAGGCTCTGATGTCAGATCAAGGCCGAACGTCATCCTCCCGGCATCAGATTCTCACGGGTTTTCGATTCAATATAAGGAGCCACGGCCAGGACTCTGCGCCATTCACTCCAATCCATTCATGCTTCTGCATGCTGCGTTCTGCTCTACGTTGTCCAAGTGGGGCTGTGTCCAACTCTAAGAGGCTGTGTCCATCTGTAAGGGGCTGTGCTGTTGTGTGTCCATCTCTAAGGGGCTGCATCCTCTGATGCAGATCCTGGCCTCGCCCCTACCAGGGCATGGGGGCACAGGTGCTCCACCATCAGAAATGGACGTAAACCATTTGGTACTGGCTGCAGAGAACAGTTCCAGGCATTCTGCCAGCCAGAAGCAAGGGCCATGGGGAGCTCTGTGCGGTGGATTTCTTGCACTCCCCTAGTTACGGTCCTGGTTTATAAACTTTATACTGTGATACAGTAATAAGAAATCATTGAAGTTGTTGGACTAGTATCTTTATTTGACCTTCTGAGTTGTAATGCTCACTGTACCTTGCATGCCTGGCAATGTTTAATTTAACACTTGGGGTAAAATTTATTAAGCAGAAGGGTGGCAATATCAGGGTGATTGCTGTGTTTTCCCAGGGTTTGCATCCTATTTACGAAGCTGGCAAAAACCATGAGTGTCCATGCTTTAGTACAGAATTCATTGTCCAAATTGTAGCCATTTAATTGAAACCCCAGATTTACTAAGCAGCGGCAAACACACACCAAAAAACTAACCTAGGGATTCGTGCAGCACCTAACCCTATCGATTTTGCTGCTTTTGGATTGCAGTGCGTTTGTGGTTGGATCGGGGTTTGGAAACAGATTGCCATTGATGGAGGTCTACAAAACAGCGTCAAATCCGATGCCTAGTAAATCTTGTCATTTAAGGCCCCTAAACTGCCAGAGATGCACATCGGTTTCTAAACATCGGCCAACCCGCCGCTTAGTAAATTACCCCTTAGTGTCAGTTACAGAAAAAGTATATTGTATCAATAGAGCTTTAAAAAACTCTTAAGTAAATGGTGAAGGAACCCAAATGTACATGGTGAAATATTATTGGATCGACATCCACTTAAACATCACTCTAACCTCTTTCCTACAGACCATTCACCCCACTCCGTCCATCAGTCATCTTTGCCGAGTAACACTGGACTTTGATGTGATGATGACACAATAGTAGATTGCCCAGCTATGGATGTTAATTACCCAATTACAGACATGTACCCTTTAATTTTAAAGATCAGCACCATGGTCAGCTCCTAGTGATCATTCTTGTGAGAGGTGTCCATGGAAACTATTTAAAGCTTTATAATGTTGCTGGTTTGAGTTATGTTTTTGTATTTGGAGAGTTTTTGGTATGTTATTACAGGTATCATAACAATGAAATATTACCAGCTGTTTTTTTTCACCGAAGTTTAGTAGGAAACAGTAACGCATGGAGAAAAACTCAAATATACGTCTTCCATTCTGCTTACAATAAAAAATAAATAAATAATAAAAATAAGACAAAAATTACAAATAAAATAAATCCAGTAAAATAAAAATAGGTGGTTGCCAAAAATAAGATCAAATTTGGCTCCAAGAGAGATTATAAGGTTCCAAGGCCATTTGAATAATTACTGTAGACTCCTCCCCCTTTCTGATCCTGACTCCTTCTCCTTTCTACTGTATACTCTTAAAATATAGTTAAGCTTAAATTAACATAGAGTACAAGTGTTCTCATTCTCTGTTTTAAAAAACATCACAGCATGTTTATCCATTGTCCTGGGCCACCATGTAATTGACCTCCTAAATCAAGTAACAAAATAATTTGAGTGCATAGTCTGGAACCTGACCCCAAGAGAATGGGGTGGGGCCTTCAGGCAATAGGGCCCACCAGGAATTTCCCTTGTACCCCTGTAGGCCAGTCTGACCCTACTAATGCCCATCTATAACATTGAAATGTTACTAAACAGGGTACAATATAATCCAACGAAGTGTCATACTGTATATAAGAAAATGACAGTATTATTAATACTGGCATATTCCTGGTCACCATCTTCTCCTCTGTCCACCCCCCGCACTGCTACAACCGCCCTCAATATGTTCTCTGCCCCTCTCCGTCCTGATCTCTGCTCTGCCCTGCCTTCTCTCTGTGGGTGTAATACAAAAAAAAAGGTTGACACTAATTTGGTCTACACCAAAAGGTCGACATAGTAAAAGTTGCCATGAAAAAAAGTTAGACAGTGCAAAAGGTCAACAGGTTCAAAAGGTCAACACAGAAATGGTTGACTTTTTTTTTTGTCGTTTTTCTATCCTAATTTTCGCCCTTACCCCCCTCTGTACCTGGCCCTAATCTTCCCTCTTAGTGCCTAACCCTAACAGTCGGGGTAAGTGCCTAACCCAGACCGTCCCTCCTAGTGCCTAACCCTAATGCTGGGTACACACTGGCAGACATATTGGCCGATCAATTCAACGGTCGATATATTGTGTGTGCGTCTGCTAGTGTGTACTAGCGATATGTCTGCGAATGAGGTAGTTCACAGACATTTTGCGTCAGCTGTGCTGTACAGCCTATGCTCAATATAGTTCTTACTAGTTATTTATATAGCTCAATCATAGTCTGCAACGCTTTACAGAGAATATTTGCCCAATCACATCAGTCCCTGCCCCATCGGAGCTTACAGTCTATATTCCCTCCTACATGTACAGGCACTCAACATACACACTAGGGTTAATATATCTGCCAATATATATGTGCATCGCGCTGTGTGTACGAGCGGTCAGCCGACACTGCAGAGGCCGCCGGGGAGGTGGCGCGACAAGACCCCCGGCCAGTTATATCTTTAGATGGCAGTGATGGTTGTTCAGTGTATACAGTATGAACAACCATCATATACAGATATATCTTTCAGGTGTGTACCCAGCTTAACTCTCCGGTAACTGTCTAACCCTAAACCTAAAACTTAAAAAAAAAAATGTCGACAATTTCCATGTCAATCTTTTGAACCTGTCAACCTTCTTCCATGTTGACCTTCTTCCAAGTCGACCTTCTGGTGTCGACCAAATCATTGTCGACCCTTTGTATGGAAATGCTCTCTGCACCCTGTCCCATCCGCTGCTCTGCACCCGCTTCCCCAGGCTCCGTCCCGCAGCTGCATACTTACCTCACGGCGGGTTCTCCTCCCCTCCTGCTGGGATCTGTCACGCCTACCGAGCTGTTGGAGCCGTAGGAGATGGGACAGACATTAGCGGATTATTATGTAGATGGGAAAGCTGCATTTTCCATTTAAAATATAGTGAAATAAAAAAAACGACCCTTGCATTGGTCTTTTACTGCTTTATACATCCAATGGAATCTTTTCTGCAGTAATCCAAAATGGAAATGGCAATGATCGTTCCAAATAGGTGGGTGCTTTATATAGTACACGAATAACCATCTGCAAGCGGCTATATACTGCTGTTGGTGTCTCTATTACAACAGATCTGTGTCACCCAAAAAATATACACCTCCTAAGAAGATTAAGGCCTCCATGTATCAACGAAGCATAAACCCTTTAGTGCTCGCGTTATGTCATCCTTTGTGGATTTAACAAACAGCGGTAATCTAAGATTACCGCTGATTGTCACAGCATCGTTCTCGTTCTTTAGATGGCAAGAGCGATGCGGTCACCATTGCCAGCAATGAGGACCCGGCGCTGCCTTTCCAGCTTCAGCGAAGCCATCCAGGAACTGCCGGGTTAACGTGTCATGCAAATGCGCATACGGACCGTCGCACATGTGCATTACACAAGACCCCCGTCGCTGGCAGTATTAGGCTTCCAGCAGCCCAGAGGAGGGGAAGCAATCGGGAAGCCGACTGCCTAAATACCGGCAGCCGGCTTCCCGACTGTCATTTCCCGGCAAGGGTGAAATGCCGGACATCTAGTGTAGACGCCCGCATTTCCCCAACGTCGGGAGACCGGCGCCCGGCATCCCGATCGTAGTGATGCCGGGCGCCGCGAGCAGACAGCCGCGGGTGGGGAGGGTTAGGTTTAGGGCTCCCGGGGGGGATTTAGGATTAGGCACCCCCCCGGGAGGGTTAGGGTTAGGCTAGGGGGAGGGAGGGTTAGGGTTAGGCACCCCCGGGGGGGACTTAGGGTTAGGCACCCCCCCGGGGGACTTAGGTTTAGGCAGCGGGGAAGGGGGTAGTTAGGGTTAGGCACTTAGAGGGGGGATTAGGGTTAGGCACTTGGGGGGGAAGTTAGGGTTAGGCACCCCTAAGGAGGGTTAGGGTTAGAGGGGTTAGGTTAGGTTAGTAGATACTCACCTATCCACGATCGTGATTTCCAGCGCTGTCGGCCTTCTGCTGCTTCGAACTCTGCTCATGTAGGGCTGCCGCTGACGGGAATCAAACCGCCGGCCATGCGGCCAGCGGTATTTCATACCCATTCCCTGAGGAGGACCTTGCCGACGAGGAGGACTTCACTGGACCTCGTCGGAGGGATAAGTATTGGTAAATACCTCTGGCTTTTTCGTTTGTATCATAGTGGTACTAAATGAAAAATGCTGCTGGTGTTTACCTTCGTTGATAAGTGGGGGCCCTAATTACAACGCATCTCCAGGGGTGGTACAATCACATGCCCATACTCAGCTTATCCCTACACGCCCATAGGATACAAATAATGCTGCCAGTATTGCCAGAATTCTGCAGCCTATGAAACTGACACGTTTTCTTTTTCGTTAGTTCCAATTTTTTTATTCTTTTTTTTTTCCTATGTTATCTTTTACATTTTTGACTGTTGCACTTTCAGAAATAACATTACCCGGCATATCCGGTTACTGCCAGCCGTGCTGATGATCAGCAGTAAATTCGGTTGCATTTCCTATAGCTGAAATAAATCTACATTTCTTCACAGTGATTCTTGTTTCTGGATCTGCAGGCTTCCAGCGTGAGGATAGTGACTGTGGATGTATTTCAATATTGACAGTGTAAAGTGATCTTGTGTTAGCAAGGTCTGCAGAAAAGCCAGTCCAGGAGAGTGTGTGCCAGCAAATCTCTGTGGGATATTTTCTAAATAAAACAAATTCTGTATTCCAAAACTTTGCTGGCCATAAAAAAAAATGAAGAGGACATATTACAGGGCCGTTCGGCGGCTTGTGCTGGACCTTTTCTTTAAAAATAGATTTTAATCTGGAATTTGTTGACTAGGCTCATATATTTTTTATTGCGGCCAAATGCACGAGACTACTTCTCTTGTTCTCTACGCTGGATATAAGTATTAGTATATGTACCTATTGGATATTTTTAGGTAGTTGCTCAGTACTACTTACTGTGTCTTATTCCATACACTAAAATGAGCAATCATTGCTTGTTCTTATTGGGTATATATTGAATACTAGAATATATGACTCATTTTCTGTTGTGGTGCAGAAAGTCCTCAACAGCAACTATAATTGCTCAGGCATTGACACTTGCGCAGTACAACTTCTATTGTTTTGTAAACTGCATGTGATCATCAATAACTGTATTCTGCGTATTCTATGTGTGTATTTTTACCCTGCCAGCTGACTGGTCTTGCCTGTAGTTCAGCTACTGTATATCGGCTGTCCCTGGCTTTCCCGAAATCTCGATATTGGTTAAATAAATCACCTAGTGAAATAGTGGATGAAAGACCAACTCTAATACTGGCACATTGAGATGTGTGGCTCCAGCATTTCTGCTAAAGCAAGACGCCTGCTGTTTTCCTATAGACACAATGGCCAGGAAGCATAGTACAGGACACAAACAACAGGCATGTTCACATAATATTAGCAGTGTGTGCAACCCCATCAGGCAACAATTAAGAAATGTAAAACTGACGTAACATACACATACATGGTCAAAGCAATACAGTACAAGCAATGTTCAATGCATTTTGACAAGATTGGGTGTCCAGAAGGCTAAACCCTTATTTGCTACGTCTAGATACCCCAATCTCATCAGACTGTGCAACGTGTACAGGCTCTTTTCAAGCTTTGGATACAATTGTCACTATCTCTACTAATTATGTAGGGACAGCTGCACAGTAACATGTCTCTTGTGTGTATTAGATGTCATTCTTAGTATCTTTCTATTCATAATAAGATACTGCTTCATAAAGATAATACAATCCCAACAGCGGAACACCGGCTAGGGAGTTATGATAGGCGTCTATCATAATCCCGACCTGGGATCGCCGAGGACAACATCCCGAACGAAGGTAAGTCTGGGGCGCTCTTAGCGTTAGCCGTGGGGGGAGATGGTTATGATTACGGACTCTAGCGGGGTTAGGGTTAGGTTTGGGGCGGGAGAGATTAGGGTTAGGCACCCCTAGGGGGGAGGGTTAGGGCTAGGCACTCCCAGAGAGAGGTTAGGGTTAGGCACCTCCCTTGGAGGGTTAGGTTTAGGGAGCGGTAAGGGGGGTTAGGGTTAGGCACCTCTGGAGGTAGGTTAGGGTTAGGCACTAGGGGGGAGGTTAGGGTTAAGCACCACTAAGGAAGGGTTAGAGGGGGACATGGGAGGTTAGGGTACTTACCTGCCTCTGTCGGATCTTTATCCTGTCAGGCAGCCACTGTCGGGATTCAAGTCCCATTCCGTATGTTACCATTATACAGTTTTATGTATTTAGTAAAGTGCCTACTACAAGTGAGTTCTAGAGTCCCTTATCCATGATTTCCTGATCCGTTACATAGCAGCCCAGGCAATTACTTTTTTCCATGCAGGGATATATAGCTGCTACCCCCCAATAAACCATGTTGTCCCAGCTTTTCCTCCAGGGAACAAAACTTAACCTAATAAATGTTGCTTCTTCCGATGAGCAGATAGGTGAACTTGACTATTTTCTGAAGAATGGTGGCTAGGAGCAATCAGGCACCCAAAGGCATACCTTATCTATGTGTTAGGAGAATATATTTCCGTTAGAGATGTCCGTGGACCGGGATTTAGCGAATATACCTACAGCCGGCATCCCGTCTGATGAAATCTTGGCACCGTAATGCCACTACCTGGCCAGATGACCGGCGCTGGGATACCGACAGTAGTTGACCTGCCGACACCGGAATTCTGACAGCCGGGATGCCAAATGTAAGTATAGTGGGGCTGGTTAGGACTTAGCCACGGGGGAGGGAGAGGGTTAGGTTCAGACGTCACTGGGGGAAGGTTAGGGTTAGGCAAGGGGAGGGGGAGGTTAGGGCTAGGTGCCCCAAGGAGTGGGTTAGGGTTAGGCACCACATGGGGGGGTTAGGGCTAGGCACTATGGGGGGGGGTTAGGTTTAGGCACCAAGGGAGGAGGGCTATGTTTAGCCACTAATGGGTTAGGGGGTGGGGTGGGCAGGGTTAGTGTTAGGAAGTAGGAACAGAGGGTTAGGGGGAGAAGGGGGGAGGGTTACTATACTTACTGGACCATTGTCGGGATCCTGAGCATCGGGATGCCACTGTCGGTAAATTGACAGCAGGCATCCCGACTGCCGGAATTTCATACCCATTCCCGCCGACCCCCCCATGTTTTGGATTTGTCAAAACCACCCTCAAGTGTTTTGGTTCGGATTTGGTTTTGGATTTCGTTTTTAATTCCGAGTTCCAAACCTATAGCAGTCCTAAGCCTGGACTCTGGCCCTGATTCAGAGCCGGACGCTCTGACAGAGCACTCATCTGAATCAGGGCCGGCCCTCTTACTATTTGGAGCAGCCTCCTGGCCACTCGCATAGCTGTGGGTGACCACCCACAGCTATAGCGAGTGGCCAAAATGATGGACGCGATGGTCAAGACCATCGCGACCATCGGGCTTGCGACGAGACCCTGCGGTAGGGTCTCGCTGCCGCAAGCCCTGGAGTGCTTTTGGCTCTATCAGAGCCAAAAGCACTCCCACTGACATCACTAGTGATGTCAGTGGGGCCGGACCCAGACGGTAGGGAACGCCTCCGTCTGGGCAGCCACGCCCACGGCACGCCCACCAAAGGGGGCGTGCTGTCAATCACCATCGACAGCACGTCCCCTTGGGTGCGAGACCCTTAACGACGGCTTGGCCATCGTTATTCGGGTCTTGCGCATGTGCACGACGGAGCCGGCTTCCTCGTGTGCATGGACACTTGGGCAACATCGACCCGCTTGCGAGCGGTCAGCGCTCGCGAGCGGGTTTGAATCAGGCCCTCTGTTCTACTCAGAACCCCAAAAGTGGTCTGACGATTTGAACGATTTGAACAATTGAACGATATCAGACAGCATTAAAATGAATGGAATCGTCCAAATCTGACTGCAAACACATCCGATGTCAGATATCGTTATCTGACAAACGGGAACGCGCATCGTTCATCGTTGCAGTTACACATGTCAGATTTTCTTTCAGATATGAACGATTTTTACAGTCGTTATCGTTCAGATCTGACAGGAAATCTGACCCCTAGGTTCGGATGTGTTCATTTTTCAGGAAACTCGAACTGCACATCTCTAATTTCAGTGCACTTCAGGGGGGAGGGTGTGTGGGGGCTGCACATAGAAAGGGACCGGCCTAGTTACCTCAGATTTTTAAACATCCTTATACAAGTAAATTAAAAATGTAATTTGAAATTCAAGTCCAACAGTTATTGCCAGCATTACTTGAAGTTTCACTTTCTCTGTATTCTCATATTAGCACACAATTGTCACTTATCATAGTACAAAGAACCACACATGAGACTGTACAGTACTTTTACACACGGGCCACAATGCTGGTTTTGTGACCTGGATTCCATATACCGTAAAGGATGAAATTCCTCAAACGGTGGTTTGTAAACATGGACAGAAAACCACACAAAAAATACTAGTTTGATTAAGATATAGCTCTAATTGGTGAATTTGGTCAGATCTCTTGTGTTTTGTATACAGCGTTTACCGAAAAGTGTCTGACTTACAGTTGATCGCTAAAATGCAGCCATAGAACTACAACAAGCAGGCGTTTTTTTTTTTTATCACAAATCTTCTCGTATGTCAACTTTAAATATAACATACTGTAGAGAGGTATCCAGAACACAGATGTGACAGTCATCATTATCATTCAGATAAATTGCACTGGGCCTGTGGGTTGCAATAAAGGGAAAAGCTTAAAGTTTAAACATTATTTTTGGTTTTATTATTATCATTTCTTTATGCATTCCGTAGCGCCATATAAGGGAGACAGAGCATACAATGGTGGCCAAATTGGCCTGATATGGCAAGTTCACAAATTTACACATATACCTGTTTACAACCCTTAAATTATACATTTAGTGAATTTACATTCTAGAGTCATGTTAGCCAATATTGGCCGCATTGGACAAGGTTAAGTCAGGAATGAACAGCTGTTGCATAATGTTCAGATTGCAAGTCAGCAGTTTGACCTAAATAATGCAAATTGGGTTTCAGAAGTACATCCAATTGATGTTGGTTTTAAAATTACATATAATTAAAATTACAGTTTGGTACACCCTTAGGGTCTCCTTCAGACCCGGTCGCAAGCGCCGATGCGCTCGCAACCGGGTCGATGGTTAGCCCTGCACACGCGCAGCGGCCACACTGCGCACGCCCCAGAGCGAGAGAGAAACTCTCTCGCTCCGGAGCTCTCTACAAAAGGGGGGCGTTTTGTAGGCGGGGGGTGATTTCACAAACGGTGGCGTTCCTTAAGGAACGCCTGCCATTTTCTGGGCGGCCGCACTGACATCATCAGTGATGTCAGTGGGGAGCTTCCTGCTTTATCAGAGCAGGAAGCTCCCTGGGGCTTGCGGTTGCCGAGACCCAACCTTAGGGTCTCGTCGCAAGCCCCAATGGTCGCGATGGTGTTCACCATTGCGACCATCAACCTGGTCGGTCGCTAAGCTGTGGATGGTAACCCACAGCTTAGCTAGCAACCAGGAGGCCACACTAAAAAAAAGGAAGTGGCCGCCCTCATTCAGAGAGAGCGATCGCTTCTTGCGACCACCTCTGAATGAGGTCCTTAGTGTGTCCCAGATAAGGGATTTTTTTCTGTACTTTACAGCACATTAAAAATTACATTTAAAAATACACAGCTTTCTCTATTCGTTCCCTGGAATTGGCCTTACTGAAATGTTTAGCAGTGCTCCTCACAGTAACCGCAGAAGGCGATTACTAGCTTTTCGTGTCCATTAAGCAATTATTTTTATTTTTTTTTTCAAACCTTTCTGGACAACAACTGTGCACATAACAGATCCCTTGACTGCACGTACAATCATATATATATATTTTTATTTACACAAAAGCAGCAATTCCTCAGTGTAGCAACTGGAAAAACTTCAAGAATCTGCAGAAATTATCAATCCAAGAAACAAAGTGCAAAGCTAGAAAGCTGGCTCCCGGTCAGGAGTCACTAGTTCAGGGTCAGTTAATTACACAGCTCAGATAATTTCTGACTATTTCCCTGCCGGGAGCGGAGCCATTTGTCATTCGGAGCGCAGGTGGAAGCCACAGGGGCAGAAGAAGAAAGTCATAAAACGCACCCGCCTGTTGTCCATCTCGTTAGTTTACAATGAAAAATTATATTAAAAGAAATAATAAGCTGCATTTTAAAACATTCCTGTGTTTTGTAGTAGTAAAGTGCCATTTGTTCCATGTGATCTACACAATTACTGTTTTTTATGTCGACATTGACCGCGGCGACATTTGTCATGTTGACATTGATGAAATGTCAACAAAACTTCCCTGGTGGTCTAGTGATGACTCCAACCAGGATTGGCTCTAGGGGTGATCGACCCGTGCAGTCGAACAAGGGCGCCACCCCTCCCCAGCATCGCGATTTCAGTGGGATAGTACTGTCCCACTGTTCCACCCGTGGGCCGAAGTGGCCCGTGGGTGATCAAATCGGGAGGTTGGGGACCCCTACCGCCGCAGCTGTGTGGCGGTGCCGGACCCCGGAGTCTGAATGGATGGATGATGCTCACAACGGGAGAGGGCTGGGGGAAGCCCAGCTAGTGAGCACGCCTCCAAATAACGTCATGTAGTGGGTGTGGCCTATGGTAATTAGGTTTATATTATCACGTTTATATTTCATCCTGCAAAGAGATAACAGAAGGCTAAAATTAAGTCTGAAGGCATTCAGAGCCTGATTCATTACCGATCGCAACTGCGATTATGCACGCCTACTGCGCATACGCAAAGGCTCCACTGAGATTACACTGCGATTGCAGCATCTACGCAGACTCATCGCACAGTAATTGAAAGGAAGTACAGTTTGGGGGTGGTGATGGAGGGGTGGTCGGCGAAACACAGGCGTATCAGTGCGTTTGATTGCCGTTACAGGGGCGTGCATAAATTAGCCCCTGTGATGGTATGCGCAGCTTGAGCTTTCACTGCGTGCGATGAGGTTAGTAAATTCTGAGTAAGGTCAGACCTGTTGTAATTGTGACTGAGGCTCCGATAGTACTCGATGTTTCCGATGGTTTTGAGGGCTTGCAAAGTATTACGGATATAAGTAAGGGGAAGTGGGCGTCCTCTATATGAGACCCTCAATGCGATCCCACTACTCTCGGACTTCTGCACATAAAGGGCCTCATTAAAAGTGAGACTTAATCAGGATTTGCTTCTGTGTTTTTTTTATCCTTTAACATTTTTCTTGAATGCGCATTTTGCAATATGCAGCTTTTGTCATGGGTACGGCAGACCTGCCTCTGCGTACAACTAGGGAGCCGGGACCAGGACTATAAGTGGGCGTGCAGATGGGAAATGTAACTATAATGGTTGGCAAAATGTCACAAATGTAGCAGCCAGGTGGGGTCTGGGTTGCGGATGCTATAACCCTGGTGTCAGTTGCACACTGATGATGATGACTGTGTCTGATTGGTCTCAAATGCTCAAAACACACCCATTTATGCAGATGCACTGAAACTGTTGCAACTGAGTTTTTAAAATCCATTTTCACTTTACACTACACAATCAGTTTACACTGATAAAGGACGCTTCACACTTAGGCCCTGATTCAGAGCCGGACGCTTTTTGCGCTCGCTCGTTCAGAAAAAAGGGGTGGCTATTCATATGAACCGTTCGCTCTTTGCGGTCTGTTCACGCCTCTAGGTCTGAACGAGTTTTTTGGAAAACTACGCCCCCTGGCCGCTCGCATCCTACGTCATGTCCGCTATTTATTAGATTAATCGAGTACATCGACCAGCGTATGAACTGCTCGCTATTCTTGTGGTTGGTTTTTCCTACCACAATCTTGCGAGCAGTTCTGACTATAAAATAACCCAGTGACGTGGTCAATGACGCTGCTGTAATAATTATGCACACCCATAAAACGCCCGTTTTGACCTTTAAGCACGCCTGCGTTCTGATCTCCACTCCCCGTTTTCAAGCACCTTCCCCTGTTACCACCCACATACGCCTCCTCCTGTCACTCATATTAGCAGGCATTCGCTCTTTAGCCGCACTGACTGGTTCGCGCATGCGTATTACGATCCGTACGCATGTGCAGTTGTGCAAACATCGCTCGGAACGAACGAGCGGCCGCTTACGAGTGGCTCTGAATCAGGCCCTTAGTTGGGTAAAGGGAAGCCTCTACATATATTTTAAAGTGTTTTGAAAATGTCTTAATGCTGCAAACTGCACGCACACCACATAAGACAACAGTCTATGGTATATTAAATATCGCCACGTGCATCATCACTTCTCTCCTTAAATACTGTACACTAGCACAAAAAACACAGCTCACAATGCTGCATTGTGCTGGGACAAAGATGATAAAACATATTGGGCCTCATTCTGAGGGGGGTATCCAATTAGCTCTGAAAAATTTTCGGCCGTAAAAAAAGTTTTTTTTTTCCGCCGATGTTTGGGTATTTTTTTGCCGATTTTTATATTTTTTCATTATCGTGCTATTCAATTAAACCCCGTTTATTTGGTCCAAAAATGTTCTGGTTTTCTCACGAAAATACATAGGATTCGCGAAAAGTCACGGATCTATGTATTTTCTCTGCCGCGATCGGGAGAAAAACACCTTCTTACCCGGGATTTGGTTTCGCCTGCCTGAGGCAGGCGAAACAAAATTCCTGATAACTGCTGGCTTCGGTGCTAAATGGATAGCCCCCGGCGAGGTAATTAGCCGCAGTAATTTACCGCGTCTAATTGGATATTCCCCTGAGTTGGATACAGCCAAGTCCGTGTCTGTGTCTATTGCCGGTTGCAATTGCTGCTACCAAGCCCTTCCCTGGTGTACATCCGTGTATCTAACCGTGCAAGGATTGAGACGCCCACTGTCTCATATGTATATATGTGTGTATCTATATAACAGGGGAACTTATGTGCAGGAGGTGAGTGGTAGGAATCGATTCAACGCTGCGCCAGGCCAGCATCAGCCTGCTAAATAAAATGAAATAAAAGTACATTGGATTAATATCTCCTCTTAACGCCAGCTTCAAATGGTGATAACAAAAAAAATATTGCAGCCGTTCCCCATACTAAGCAGAAGGAATAACTTTTCGACCATGGCAAAACCATGCTGAGCTGCAGGAGGGGAATGAGGGTCAATTTAAAAATGCATTTGCAGCCTTACTGTTACCCCCATCCCCAGCCCTGCAGGCAATTGTAAAACATTAGAGGCAAAATTTTAATTAAAATTTGGTCTTACAGTAGGGTTATATTTTTTTTGTGTGTGCAGGGACACCGGGAGGGCGAAAGGGGGCGGTCCTTATTGCCCAGGCTTGCTGGAGGAGCCCGGTGGGGGCCCTTTTGATTTTGCCTTTTGATTTTGTAAAAATGTGAGGGTTTACACAGTCCAGCACACGCAAGTACACAAGGGGAAGGCTGAAACAAGCACTTGCATATTACCCCTCTGCGACTCCACAAAAAAAGTTGCAATTGCGGTTGCAATAGTGTCCACCTCCGAATTAGGCCCATTCTTACGGAGAGCCTGATTCACCTGGACAAATCCTGCTGCAATGCAGGGGGTGGAAATACATTTTGTTGTTTTTGCATGCAGGGTAAATACTGGCTGCTTTTGCCTGTAGCCCACAAATGCTGGACAGATTTATATTTACACTACAATTTAGATTTGAGTTTGGACATGCCCCCAACCCCCCCACCCGAATCTCTCTGCACATTTTACTTCTGCCCCCTTGCAGTGCATCATGGTTTTACTAAGGTGCACCGTTACTTGCTTTTTTTTGCTTTACTCCCATCTCATCAGGCCCTTAAGGACATTTTTATCAACATCAACCATCATTGCTGGTTTATTACAGCAGAATTCATCATAGAGCACTTTCCAGAAATGTGCATTTAGCAAATATAGCAAAGTTTGTTCAATCTGTATAGTCTTAAGCTGCCCATCCACTAGGCGATGCGGGGGGACGACGGCATGATTATGACGCCGTCGTCTCCCGCGGGGTGAACTGCATACACTGAATGTTCAGACGTTCAGTGTATGCAGATCAATCATCCCCGAACATGGCAACCTGACGGCGGTCGTCAGCTTGACCGTCATGTTCGGGCGATGATTGATGTTAAAAACGACCAGCGGGCGCGCGCATCGCTGGTCGTTTTTAACCTTTTACTACCCGATTTGCGTGCGATCACCAAGCGATGGAGTGATAACGACCGCCGTTATTGCTCCATCGCTAGGTTTAATCGCCTAGTGGATGGGCAGCATTAGGAATTGTTAGCTCGCTCAGAAGCACAAAATAGGTGTAAGGAATGCACCCACTGCAGCCAGAAAGTTCTCAAGAACATAACACATGGCAAAATGCAGCTATGACTCTACACCTTCCATCGGATGAGGTTTATGGAGCATACACACGGTCATATTTGTCAGATTTGTCAGATGAACGATTTTACCAAAGTTTTGAACGATTGAACGATTTTTGACTGCATTAAAATGAATGGAATTGTCCAAGTCTGACTGCAAACACATCAGATGTCAGATATCGTCATCTGACAAACGGGAACGCGCATCGTTCATCGTCCATCGTTCAGGCATGTCAGATATGTCAGATTTTCCTTCAGATATGACCGACTGAACGATTTTTAAATTCGTTGTCATTCAGATCTGAAGGAAAAATCTGACCGTGTGTATGCACCATTATATGCTACAAATATAATAATAATAATAATAATAATAATAATAATAATAATAATAATAAAATAAAGACACAGAGACATAAACAGAAGTGTTAGCTATTTATTTATTTAAATATATATTTAAAGCTGGGCATCCACTATACAATTTTCTGTCAGATATCTGTCCAATCTGGCTGGTTGGAATGAAAACCTGGTAATGTATGGGAGCCAATGACAATTGTCCATTTGCTCACAAACACTGGAAAATAGCCAAAAATGGTCGTTCAGACAAATTGGTTAAAAAACACAAATGTAACCAATTTGAACACATTTTTTTTGTCCTTTTTTCAGTGTGTAAAACCATATGATCGACTGTCATTTGCTCCCATACATTACCAGGTTTTCATTCCAACCAGCCAGATTGGACAGACATCTGACAGAAAATTGTATAGTGGATGCCCAGCATAAGGGAAAGTATGAAGGCAAAGAAAGGACGGGCAGAATCCGCACAATCCACAATGCACAATAACGACCAACAACATGCCTTGTAGGCGGATACTGCCAAAGGTGCACAACTCATCCATAACACAGCCATAACACAACAAAGGGCATTCACTCGACCTTCTAATTTGACGACTCACCCTTTTGGGTGATGACGCAGCCCCCGTCAGCCAACTAATCCGTAAACAAAGGGAGCGCAACAGAAATTAAATGATTGCACCCGGACTGATGAGCTGTCGTTATTTCCCACCATAAAATAGCCTATGATCAAAAACCAACTAACAATAACTATAAGGGAGGGAGAGTGGGAAGACTGGAACAAAGGAGATTTGCTCCAAAGCCCAAGCCTTTACATAAAGTCCAACACAGACACACCCCTGCCGCACCATAGGCTGGCTAAGTCATGTGACCAGCCCTCATGCCACACCCCATCCTAGAGGTTTAAACTCCTCATTCATATAGCTATTATTGGGTTTTTCATCATGGGGGTAATTTACAGTACTGTATTAAACACAAAATGGCAACTTGGCATTGAGAAGCAAGACTGCCTTGACTTCTTCCGAAGGTCATATGCTTACAGAAGATGTATCAAATCTTCGAGAGTGATGAAGAGGAGAAGGTTCCAGTAGCAACCGATCAGGTTCTAGCTATCATTTATCTAGCACAGTCTATAGAATGCCAGAAGCCGATTGGTTGCTAGGGGCACTTTATTTCTCTGGAAGGTTTGCTACATCTGCCCTATGCATGTACATTTCAGGAGGAGAAGCAGTTGGCACCAGCAGAGGAGAGTAGTTGGGTGGAGTTAGGGCATTGTTAGGGACCAGGTAAACCGCCAAATATAATGTGTGCATCATTACAGTAACAAGATTTCACTCTACGGAGTGAGATTATTAAAATGATCCAAGGGATTGCAGTGGCAAACGCAGGATTTCTAGAGGGGGGTTTCCAAATGCTTGATTTTAGAGTGAGTGTGGCCAGTCCACGAAGAGAGCATAATTGCCACTTATCCAGCTTTAATATGCGTCATTGTGTGTCATAATTCCAGCATGTACAGGACCAGCGATCACAGTAAGCCATTAGATGCGTCAGTAGGACCATCCTGCCTGAGCTGAATGTATTTATTTTAGATGTGGGCACTATTCCAGAGTATTAGAGTAAGTCCGGGAGTCTGGGGGAGCAGCAGAATAACCTAGCACTGCCCTGGACATATATGTACATATTGGGCCCTATAGCAGCACATCCCTAACAGTGCATGTTTTCCAGATCTCCTAGTTGATGCATAGGTTATTTATTAATAGCTGATACATGTGAAAAGAACCACACTAATTTAATTTGTGATACTGAGAAGAACATGCAGCACTTGTAAAATTCTATTATACTACTATTTCTATTGTGGTTATGGTGTGGTCATGGTGTGGGTGATGCACCCTATCCAACCTATGGGTTGGATAGGGTGCATCACTAGAGGCGTTCCTTTCAATGCCGTGAAATTCCACAGCTCACAGTTGTAATTCTTTGGGTCTCAGCCTATAGTTTTAATGTCACCTCCTGGTAGCACGTTCCTGGGCGCACTCCAAGCGATCTGATAAAAACCTCAGCACATGCACACATGTTATGTATAATGAAGACAGCCCCAAGGTGCCATCACTCTCATGATTCATTTCATCTGTGAATTAGACTAATTTACATTACACGGTACTGTTGGATAGTAAAATATATACAATGCCCTTTCTACTATAAATCCCCATTGGCTAACCAGCAGAATAGGGTTGGTCCATTGTAATTTTTAAGAATGTCAAAATATTTATCTTATTTAATATGCTCTACTGGGAAGTTTTTCGCACATGATAAAAATACTATAAAAGTGTTTCCTCTGCCAGAACCGGCCATGGACAATTGTAATATTATTATTTATACTAATACACTGTAAATGGCCCTCTGTCTAAGTATAGGTATATTTAAAGTCACGTGAGGCATTCAGTACTCGACTTCTAAAAGAACTGTACCAAAATTTGCACTGCATCAGTATCATACAAATCACATTTTTACATCATACCCAGCATAAGCGTTATTCTGCCTAATATGAAAGCAAATATACATAATTAAAATTAATTGTTGTCTTGATACAGTTTCAGTATATTTACTTTTTTTTTATTCCTTTACTTTTTTTATACACATTCCTAAACAGGTACTATTTCTAGCTGAGTAAATATGTGGGGAATGTCCTCCTCTTGGCTCGGCTCCCATTTATAAAGTGCAGTTTAATCTGACACTGAGCACACACTGCAGAACGGTGATTTTTATCCTTTGTGATCAGAGTTTGTGAAAATGTATTTTTAAATTCATCCATCAGATCTGTAACATCTCACAGTTTCAGCTGCAATGGCAATCCTGGCAGGAATCACACGTTTACTGTATCCTGGCAGGAATCACACATTATTCTACCCTGACAGAAATCACACGTTATACTACCCTGACAGAAATCACACGTTTACTGTATCCTGGGAGAAATCACACATTATTCTACACTTACAGAAATCACATGTTATTCTACCCTGACAGAAATCACACGTTATTCTACCCTGACAGAAATCACACGTTTACTGTATCTTGACAGAAATTACACATTATTCTACACTTACAGAAATCACACGTTATTCTACCCTGACAGAAACCACACATTATTCTACACTTACAGAAATCACACATTATTCTACCCTGACAGAAATCACACATTATTCTACCCTGACATAAATCACACATTATTCTACCCTGACATAAATCACACGTTATTCTACCATGACAGAAATCACACATTATTCTACACTTACAGAAATCATACGTTATTCTACACTTACAGAAATCACACATTATTCTACACTGACAGAAATCACACATTATTCTACACTGACAGAAATCACACGTTATTCTACACTGACAGAAATCACACCTTATTCTACATTTACAGAAATCACACGTTATTCTACCCTGACAGAAATCACACATTATTCTACACTTACAGAAATCACACATTATTCTACCCTGACAGAAATCACACATTATTCTACACTGACATAAATCACACGTTATTCTACACTGACAGAAATCACACCTTATTGTACATTTACAGAAATCACACGTTATTCTACCCTGACAGAAATCACACATTATTCTACACTTACAGAAATCACACGTTATTCTACACTTACATAAATCACACATTATTCTCCACTGACAGAAATCACACATTATTGTACACTGACAGAAATCACATGTTATTCTACCCTGACAGAAATCACACGTTTACTGTATCCTGGCAGAAATCACACATTATTCTACACTTACAGAAATCACATGTTATTCTACCCTGACAGAAATCACACGTTATTCTACCCTGACAGAAATCACACGTTTACTGTATCCTGGCAGAAATCACACATTATTCTACACTTACAGAAATCACATGTTATTCTACTCTGACAGAAATCACACGTTTACTGTATCTTGACAGAAATTACACATTATGCTACACTTACAGAAATCACACGTTATTCTACCCTGACAGAAACCACACATTATTCTACACTTACAGAAATCACACATTATTCTACCCTGACAGAAATCACACATTATTCTACCCTGACATAAATCACACATTATTCTACCCTGACATAAATCACACGTTATTCTACCATGACAGAAATCACACATTATTCTACACTTACAGAAATCATACGTTATTCTACACTTACAGAAATCACACATTATTCTACACTGACAGAAATCACACATTATTCTACACTTACAGAAATCACACATTATTCTACCCTGACAGAAATCACACATTATTCTACACTGACATAAATCACACGTTATTCTACACTGACAGAAATCACACCTTATTGTACATTTACAGAAATCACACGTTATTCTACCCTGACAGAAATCACACATTATTCTACACTTACAGAAATCACACGTTATTCTACACTTACATAAATCACACATTATTCTCCACTGACAGAAATCACACATTATTGTACACTGACAGAAATCACACATTATTCTACCCTGACAGAAATCACACATTATTCTACCCTGACATAAATCACACATTATTCTACCCTGACATAAATCACACGTTTACTGTATCTTGACAGAAATTACACATTATTCTACACTTACAGAAATCACACGTTATTCTACCCTGACAGAAACCACACATTATTCTACACTTACAGAAATCACACATTATTCTACCCTGACAGAAATCACACATTATTCTACCCTGACATAAATCACACATTATTCTACCCTGACATAAATCACACGTTATTCTACCATGACAGAAATCACACATTATTCTACACTTACAGAAATCATACGTTATTCTACACTTACAGAAATCACACATTATTCTACACTGACAGAAATCACACATTATTCTACACTGACAGAAATCACACGTTATTCTACACTGACAGAAATCACACCTTATTCTACATTTACAGAAATCACACGTTATTCTACCCTGACAGAAATCACACATTATTCTACACTTACAGAAATCACACATTATTCTACCCTGACAGAAATCACACATTATTCTACACTGACATAAATCACACGTTATTCTACACTGACAGAAATCACACCTTATTGTACATTTACAGAAATCACACGTTATTCTACCCTGACAGAAATCACACATTATTCTACACTTACAGAAATCACACGTTATTCTACACTTACATAAATCACACATTATTCTCCACTGACAGAAATCACACATTATTGTACACTGACAGAAATCACATGTTATTCTACCCTGACAGAAATCACACGTTTACTGTATCCTGGCAGAAATCACACATTATTCTACACTTACAGAAATCACATGTTATTCTACCCTGACAGAAATCACACGTTATTCTACCCTGACAGAAATCACACGTTTACTGTATCCTGGCAGAAATCACACATTATTCTACACTTACAGAAATCACATGTTATTCTACTCTGACAGAAATCACACGTTTACTGTATCTTGACAGAAATTACACATTATGCTACACTTACAGAAATCACACGTTATTCTACCCTGACAGAAACCACACATTATTCTACACTTACAGAAATCACACATTATTCTACCCTGACAGAAATCACACATTATTCTACCCTGACATAAATCACACATTATTCTACCCTGACATAAATCACACGTTATTCTACCATGACAGAAATCACACATTATTCTACACTTACAGAAATCATACGTTATTCTACACTTACAGAAATCACACATTATTCTACACTGACAGAAATCACACATTATTCTACACTGACAGAAATCACACGTTATTCTACACTGACAGAAATCACACCTTATTCTACATTTACAGAAATCACACGTTATTCTACACTGACAGAAATCACACGTTATTCTACACTGACAGAAATCACACCTTATTCTACATTTACAGAAATCACACGTTATTCTACCCTGACAGAAATCACACATTATTCTACACTTACAGAAATCACACATTATTCTACCCTGACAGAAATCACACATTATTCTACACTGACATAAATCACACGTTATTCTACACTGACAGAAATCACACCTTATTCTACATTTACAGAAATCACACGTTATTCTACCCTGACAGAAATCACACATTATTCTACACTTACAGAAATCACACATTATTCTGCCCTGACAGAAATCACACATTATTCTACACTGACAGAAATCACACATTATTCTACACTGACAGAAATCACACATTATTCTACACTTACAGAAATCACACGTTATTCTACCCTGACAGAAATCACACATTATTCTACACTTACAGAAATCACACATTATTCTACCCTGACAGAAATCACACATTATTCTACACTGACAGAAATCACACATTATTCTACACTGACAGAAATCACACGTTATTCTACCCTGACAGAAATCACACGTTATTCTACCCTGACAGAAATCACACATTATTCTACACTTACAGAAATCACACATTATTCTACACTGACAGAAATCACACGTTATTCTACCCTGACAGAAATCACAGAGCCCTCCCCTATCATACTCCCTGTCATACTCCCTCCCCTTTCAAACTCCCTGTCATACTCCCTCCCCTATCATACTCCCTGTCATACTCCCTCCCCTGTCATACTCCCTGTCATGCTCCCTCCGCTATCATACTCCCTGTCATACTCTCTCCCCTATCATACTCCCTCCCCTATTATACTCCCTGTTATACTCCCTCCCCTATCATACTCCCTATACTCCCTCCCCTATTATACTCCCTGTCATACTCCCTCCCCTATCATACTCCCTGTCATGCTCCCTCCCCTATCATACTCCCTGTCATACTCCCTCCCCTATCATACTCCCTGTCATACTGCCTCCCCTATCATACTCCCTGTCATGCTCCCTCCGCTATCATACTCCCTGTCATACTCTCTCCCCTATCATACTCCCTCCCCTATTATACTCCCTGTTATACTCCCTCCCCTATCATACTCCCTATACTCCCTCCCCTATTATACTCCCTGTCATACTCTCTCCCCTATTATACTCCCTGTCATACTCCCTCTCCTATCATACTCCCTGTCATACTCCCTCCCCTATCATACTCCCGGTCATACTCCCTCCCCTATCATACTCCCTGTCATACTCCCTCCCCTATCATACTCCCTGTCATACTCCCTCCCCTATAATACTCCCTGTCATACTGCCTGCCCTATCATACTCCCTGCCATACTCCCTCCCGTCATACTCCCTGTCATACTGCCTCCCCTATCATACTCCGTCATACTGCCTCCCCTATCATACTCCCTGTCATAGTCTCTCCCCTATCATACTCCCTGTCATACTCCCTCCCCTATCATATTCCCTATCATACTCCTTCCCCTATCATACTCCCTGTCATACTCCCTCCCCTATCATACTCCCTGTCATACTCCCTCCTCTATCATACTCCCTATCATACTGCCTCCTCTATCATACTCCCTGTCATACTCCCTCCCCTATCATACTCCCTGTCATACTCCCTCCCCTATCATACTCCCTGTCATACTCCCTCCCCTATCATACTTCCTGTCATACTCCCTCCCCTATAATACTCCCTGTCATGCTCTCTGCCCATCATACTCCCTGTCATACTCCCTCCCCTATCATACTCCCTGTCATACTCCCTCCCCTATTATACTCCCTGTCATGCTCTCTCCCCATCATACTCCCTGTCATACTACCTCCCCTATCATACTCCCTGTCATACTCCTTCCCCTATCATACTCCCTGTCATGCTCTCTCCCCTATCATACTCCCTCCCCTATCATACTCCCTGTCATACTCCCTCCCCTATCATACTCCCTCCCCTATAATACTCCCCATCATACTCCCTGTCATGCTCTCTCCCCTATCATACTCCCTCCCCTATCATACTACCTCCCCTATAATACTCCCTGTCATACTCCCTCCCCTATAATACTCCCTGTCATACTACCTCCCCTATAATACTCCCTGTCATACTCCCTCCCCTATCATACTCCCTGTCATGCTCCCTCCCCTATCATTCTCCCTATCATACTCCCTCCCCTATCATACTCCCTGTCATACTCCCTCCCCTATCATACTCCCTGTCATACTCCCTCCCCTATCATACTCCCTGTCACTCTGCCTCCCCTATCATACTCCCTGTCATACAGCCTCCCCTATCATACTCCCTGTCATACTCCCTCCCCTGTCATACTCCCTGACATACTCTCTCCCCATCATATTCCCTGTCATACTCCCTCCTCTATCATACTCCTTGTCATACTCTCTCCCCTAACATACTCCCTGTCATACTCCCTCCCCTATCATACTCCCTGTCATACTCTCTCCTCCATCATACTCCCTGTCATACTCTCTCCCCTATCATACTCCCTCCCCTATCATACTCCCTGTCATACTCCCTCCCCTATCATACTCCCTGTCATACTCTCTCCCCTATCATACTCCCTCCCCTATCATACTCCCTCCCCTGTCATACTCCCTGTCATACTCTTTCCCCATCATATTCCCTGTCATAATCCCTCCTCTATCATACTCCCTGTCATACTCTCTCCCCTATCATACTCCCTGTCATACTCTCTCCCCTATCATACTCCCTCCCCTATCATACTCCCTCCCCTGTCATACTCCCTGTCATACTCTCTCCCCATCATATTCCCTGTCATAATCCCTCCTCTATCATACTCCCTGTCATACTCTCTCCCCTATCATACTCCCTCCCCTATCATACTCCCTGTCATACTCTCCTCTAACATACTCCCTGTCATACTCTCTCCCCTATCATACTCCCTGTCATACTCTCTCCCCTATCATACTCCCTGTCATACTCTCTCCTCTATCATACTCCCTGTCATACTGCCTCCCCTGTCATACTCCCTCCCCTATCATACTCCCTCCCCTGTCATACTCCCTGTCATACTCTCTCCCCATCATATTCCCTGTCATACTCCCTCCTCTATCCTACTCCCTGTCATAATCCCTCCTCTATCATACTCCGTCATACTCTCTCCCCTATCATACTCCCTGTCATACTCCCTCCCCTATCATACTCCCTGTCATACTCTCTCCTCTATCATACTCCCTGTCATACTCTCTCCCCTATCATACTCCCTGTCATACTCTCTCCCCTATCATACTCCCTGACATACTCTCTCCTCTATCATACTCCCTCCCCTATCATACTCCCTGTCATACTGCCTCCCCTATCATACTCCCTGTCATACTCCCTCCCCTATCATACTCCCTGTCATACTGCCTCCTCTATCATACTCCGTCATACTGCCTCCTCTATCATACTCCCTGTCATAGTCTCTCCCCTATCATACTCCCTGTCATACTGCCTCCCCTATCATACTCCGTCATACTGCCTCCCCTATCATACTCCCTGTCATAGTCTCTCTGCTATCATACTCCCTCCCCTATCATATTCCCTGTCATGCTCCCTCCCCTTTCATACTCCCTCCCCTATCACACTCCCTCCCCTATAATACTCCCTGTCATACTCCCTCCCCTATCATACTCCCTCCCATATTATACTCCCTGTCATACTACCTCCCCTATAATACTCCATGTCATACTCCCTCCCCTATCATACTCCCTATCATGCTCCCTCCCCTATCATACTCCCTATCATACTCCCTGTCATACTCCCTATCATACTCCCTCCCCTATAATACTCCCTGTCATACTCCCTCCCCTATCATACTCCCTCCCATATTATACTCCCTGTCATACTACCTCCCCTATAATACTCCCTGTCATACTCCCTCCCCTATCATACTCCCTGTCATGCTCCCTCCCCTATCATACTCCCTATCATACTCCCTATCATACTCCCTGTCATACTCCCTCCCCTGTCATACACCCTCCCCTATCATACTCCCTGTCATACTCCCTCCCCTATCATACTCCCTGTCATACTCCCTCCCCTATCATACTTCCTGCCATACTCCCTCCCCTATCATACTCCCTGTCATACTCCCTCCCCTATTATACTCCCTGTCAAACTCCCTCCCCTATTATACTCCCTGTCATGCTCTCTGCCCATCATACTCCCTGTCATACTCCCTCCCCTATCATACTCCCTCTCATACTCCCTCCCCTATTATACTCCCTGTCATGCCCCTCCCCTATCCCCATCATACTCCCTGTCATACTCCCTCCCCTATCATACTCCCTGTCATACTCCCTCCCCTATCATACTCCCTGTTATGCTCTCTCCCCTATCATACTCCCTCCCCTATCATACTCCCTGTCATACTCTCTCCCCTATAATACTCCCCATCATACTCCCTGTCATGCTCTCTCCCCTATCATACTCCCTCCCCTATAATACTCCCTGTCATACTCCCTCCCCTATCATACTCCCTCCCATATTATACTCCCTGTCATACTATCTCCCCTATAATACTCCCTGTCATACTCCCTCCCCTTTCATACTCCCTGTCATGCTCCCTCCCCTATCATACTCCCTATCATACTCCCTCCCCTATCATACTCCGTCATACTCCCTCCCCTATCATACTCCCTGTCATACTCCCTCACCTATCATACTCCCTGTCATACTGCCTCCCCTATCATACTCCCTGTCATGCTCTCTCCGCTATCATACTCCCTGTCATACTCTCTCCCCTATCATACTCCCTCCCCTATTATACTCCCTGTTATACTCCCTTCCCTATCATACTCCCTATACTCCCTCCCCTATTATACTCCCTGTCATACTCTCTCCCCTATTATACTCCCTGTCATACTCCCTCTCCTATCATACTCCCTGTCATACTCCCTCCCCTATCATACTCCCGGTCATACTCCCTCCCCTATCATACTCCCTGTCATACTCCCTCCCCTATCATACTCCCTGTCATACTCCCTCCCCTATAATACTCCCTGTCATACTGCCTGCCCTATCATACTCCCTGCCATACTCCCTCCCGTCATACTCCCTGTCATACTGCCTCCCCTATCATACTCCGTCATACTGCCTCCCCTATCATACTCCCTGTCATAGTCTCTCCCCTATCATACTCCCTGTCATACTCCCTCCCCTATCATATTCCCTATCATACTCCTTCCCCTATCATACTCCCTGTCATACTCCCTCCCCTATCATACTCCCTGTCATACTCCCTCCTCTATCATACTCCCTATCATACTGCCTCCTCTATCATACTCCCTGTCATACTCCCTCCCCTATCATACTCCCTGTCATACTCCCTCCCCTATCATACTCCCTGTCATACTCCCTCCCCTATCATACTTCCTGTCATACTCCCTCCCCTATCATACTCCCTGTCATACTCCCTCCCCTATCATACTCCCTCCCATATTATACTCCCTGTCATGCTCTCTGCCCATCATACTCCCTGTCATACTCCCTCCCCTATCATACTCCCTGTCATACTCCCTCCCCTATTATACTCCCTGTCATGCTCTCTCCCCATCATACTCCCTGTCATACTACCTCCCCTATCATACTCCCTGTCATACTCCTTCCCCTATCATACTCCCTGTCATGCTCTCTCCCCTATCATACTCCCTCCCCTATCATACTCCCTGTCATACTCCCTCCCCTATCATACTCCCTCCCCTATAATACTCCCCATCATACTCCCTGTCATGCTCTCTCCCCTATCATACTCCCTCCCCTATCATACTACCTCCCCTATAATACTCCCTGTCATACTCCCTCCCCTATAATACTCCCTGTCATACTACCTCCCCTATAATACTCCCTGTCATACTCCCTCCCCTATCATACTCCCTGTCATGCTCCCTCCCCTATCATTCTCCCTATCATACTCCCTCCCCTATCATACTCCCTGTCATACTCCCTCCCCTATCATACTCCCTGTCATACTCCCTCCCCTATCATACTCCCTGTCACTCTGCCTCCCCTATCATACTCCCTGTCATACAGCCTCCCCTATCATACTCCCTGTCATACTCCCTCCCCTGTCATACTCCCTGACATACTCTCTCCCCATCATATTCCCTGTCATACTCCCTCCTCTATCATACTCCTTGTCATACTCTCTCCCCTAACATACTCCCTGTCATACTCCCTCCCCTATCATACTCCCTGTCATACTCTCTCCTCTATCATACTCCCTGTCATACTCTCTCCCCTATCATACTCCCTCCCCTATCATACTCCCTGTCATACTCCCTCCCCTATCATACTCCCTGTCATACTCTCTTCCCTATCATACTCCCTCCCCTATCATACTCCCTCCCCTGTCATACTCCCTGTCATACTCTTTCCCCATCATATTCCCTGTCATAATCCCTCCTCTATCATACTCCCTGTCATACTCTCTCCCCTATCATACTCCCTGTCATACTCTCTCCCCTATCATACTCCCTCCCCTATCATACTCCCTCCCCTGTCATACTCCCTGTCATACTCTCTCCCCATCATATTCCCTGTCATAATCCCTCCTCTATCATACTCCCTGTCATACTCTCTCCCCTATCATACTCCCTCCCCTATCATACTCCCTGTCATACTCTCCTCTAACATACTCCCTGTCATACTCTCTCCCCTATCATACTCCCTGTCATACTCTCTCCCCTATCATACTCCCTGTCATACTCTCTCCTCTATCATACTCCCTGTCATACTGCCTCCCCTGTCATACTCCCTCCCCTATCATACTCCCTCCCCTGTCATACTCCCTGTCATACTCTCTCCCCATCATATTCCCTGTCATACTCCCTCTATCATACTCCCTGTCATAATCCCTCCTCTATCATCCCCTGTCATACTCCCTCCCCTATCATACTCCCTCCCCAGTCATACTCCCTGTCATACTCTCTCCCCATCATATTCCCTGTCATACTCCCTCCTCTATCCTACTCCCTGTCATAATCCCTCCTCTATCATACTCCGTCATACTTTCTCCCCTATCATACTCCCTGTCATACTCCCTCCCCTATCATACTCCCTGTCATACTCTCTCTATCATACTCCCTGTCATACTCTCTCCCCTATCATACTCCCTGTCATACTCTCTCCCCTATCATACTCCCTGACATACTCTCTCCTCTATCATACTCCCTCCCCTATCATACTCCCTGTCATACTGCCTCCCCTATCATACTCCCTGTCATACTCCCTCCCCTATCATACTCCCTGTCATACTGCCTCCTCTATCATACTCCGTCATACTGCCTCCTCTATCATACTCCCTGTCATAGTCTCTCCCCTATCATACTCCCTGTCATACTGCCTCCCCTATCATACTCCGTCATACTGCCTCCCCTATCATACTCCCTGTCATAGTCTCTCTGCTATCATACTCCCTCCCCTATCATATTCCCTGTCATGCTCCCTCCCCTTTCATACTCCCTCCCCTATCACACTCCCTCCCCTATAATACTCCCTGTCATACTCCCTCCCCTATCATACTCCCTCCCATATTATACTCCCTGTCATACTACCTCCCCTATAATACTCCATGTCATACTCCCTCCCCTATCATACTCCCTATCATGCTCCCTCCCCTATCATACTCCCTATCATACTCCCTGTCATACTCCCTATCATACTCCCTCCCCTATAATACTCCCTGTCATACTCCCTCCCATATCATACTCCCTCCCATATTATACTCCCTGTCATACTACCTCCCCTATAATACTCCCTGTCATACTCCCTCCCCTATCATACTCCCTGTCATGCTCCCTCCCCTATCATACTCCCTATCATACTCCCTATCATACTCCCTGTCATACTCCCTCCCCTGTCATACACCCTCCCCTATCATACTCCCTGTCATACTCCCTCCCCTATCATACTCCCTGTCATACTCCCTCCCCTATCATACTTCCTGCCATACTCCCTCCCCTATCATACTCCCTGTCATACTCCCTCCCCTATTATACTCCCTGTCAAACTCCCTCCCCTATTATACTCCCTGTCATGCTCTCTGCCCATCATACTCCCTGTCATACTCCCTCCCCTATCATACTCCCTCTCATACTCCCTCCCCTATTATACTCCCTGTCATGCCCCTCCCCTATCCCCATCATACTCCCTGTCATACTCCCTCCCCTATCATACTCCCTGTCATACTCCCTCCCCTATCATACTCCCTGTTATGCTCTCTCCCCTATCATACTCCCTCCCCTATCATACTCCCTGTCATACTCTCTCCCCTATAATACTCCCCATCATACTCCCTGTCATGCTCTCTCCCCTATCATACTCCCTCCCCTATAATACTCCCTGTCATACTCCCTCCCCTATCATACTCCCTCCCATATTATACTCCCTGTCATACTATCTCCCCTATAATACTCCCTGTCATACTCCCTCCCCTTTCATACTCCCTGTCATGCTCCCTCCCCTATCATACTCCCTATCATACTCCCTCCCCTATCATACTCCGTCATACTCCCTCCCCTATCATACTCCCTGTCATACTCCCTCACCTATCATACTCCCTGTCATACTGCCTCCCCTATCATACTCCCTGTCATGCTCTCTCCGCTATCATACTCCCTGTCATACTCTCTCCCCTATCATACTCCCTCCCCTATTATACTCCCTGTTATACTCCCTTCCCTATCATACTCCCTATACTCCCTCCCCTATTATACTCCCTGTCATACTCTCTCCCCTATTATACTCCCTGTCATACTCCCTCTCCTATCATACTCCCTGTCATACTCCCTCCCCTATCATACTCCCGGTCATACTCCCTCCCCTATCATACTCCCTGTCATTCTCCCTCCCCTATCATACTCCCTGTCATACTCCCTCCCCTATCATACTCCCTGTCATACTGCCTGCCCTATCATACTCCCTGCCATACTCCCTCCCGTCATACTCCCTGTCATACTGCCTCCCCTATCATACTCCGTCATACTGCCTCCCCTATCATACTCCCTGTCATAGTCTCTCCCCTATCATACTCCCTGTCATACTCCCTCCCCTATCATATTCCCTATCATACTCCTTCCCCTATCATACTCCCTGTCATACTCCCTCCCCTATCATACTCCCTGTCATACTCCCTCCTCTATCATACTCCCTATCATACTGCCTCCTCTATCATACTCCCTGTCATACTCCCTCCCCTATCATACTCCCTGTCATACTCCCTCCCCTATCATACTCCCTGTCATACTCCCTCCCCTATCATACTTCCTGTCATACTCCCTCCCCTATAATACTCCCTGTCATGCTCTCTGCCCATCATACTCCCTGTCATACTCCCTCCCCTATCATACTCCCTGTCATACTCCCTCCCCTATTATACTCCCTGTCATGCTCTCTCCCCATCATACTCCCTGTCATACTACCTCCCCTATCATACTCCCTGTCATACTCCTTCCCCTATCATACTCCCTGTCATGCTCTCTCCCCTATCATACTCCCTCCCCTATCATACTCCCTGTCATACTCCCTCCCCTATCATACTCCCTCCCCTATAATACTCCCCATCATACTCCCTGTCATGCTCTCTCCCCTATCATACTCCCTCCCCTATCATACTCCCTCCCCTATAATACTCCCTGTCATACTCCCTCCCCTATAATACTCCCTGTCATACTACCTCCCCTATAATACTCCCTGTCATACTCCCTCCCCTATCATACTCCCTGTCATGCTCCCTCCCCTATCATTCTCCCTATCATACTCCCTCCCCTATCATACTCCCTGTCATACTCCCTCCCCTATCATACTCCCTGTCATACTCCCTCCCCTATCATACTCCCTGTCACTCTGGCTCCCCTATCATACTCCCTGTCATACTGCCTCCCCTATCATACTCCCTGTCATACTCCCTCCCCTGTCATACTCCCTGACATACTCTCTCCCCATCATATTCCCTGTCATACTCCCTCCTCTATCATACTCCTTGTCATACTCTCTCCCCTAACATACTCCCTGTCATACTCCCTCCCCTATCATACTCCCTGTCATACTCTCTCCCCTATCATACTCCCTCCCCTATCATACTCCCTGTCATACTCCCTCCCCTATCATACTCCCTGTCATACTCTCTCCCCTATCATACTCCCTCCCCTATCATACTCCCTCCCCTGTCATACTCCCTGTCATACTCTCTCCCCATCATATTCCCTGTCATAATCCCTCCTCTATCATACTCCCTGTCATACTCTCTCCCCTATCATACTCCCTGTCATACTCTCTCCCCTATCATACTCCCTCCCCTATCATACTCCCTCCCCTGTCATACTCCCTGTCATACTCTCTCCCCATCATATTCCCTGTCATAATCCCTCCTCTATCATACTCCCTGTCATACTCTCTCCCCTATCATACTCCCTGTCATACTCCCTCCCCTATCATACTCCCTGTCATACTCTCCTCTAACATACTCCCTGTCATACTCTCTCCCCTATCATACTCCCTGTCATACTCTCTCCCCTATCATACTCCCTGTCATACTCTCTCCTCTATCATACTCCCTCCCCTACCATACTCCCTGTCATACTCCCTCCCCTATCATACTCCCTCCCCTGTCATACTCCCTGTCATACTCTCTCCCCTATCATTCTCCCTGTCATACTCTCTCCCCTATCATACTCCCTCCCCTATCATACTCCCTGTCATACTCTCTCCCCTATCATACTCCCTGTCATACTCTCTCCCCTATCATACTCCCTGTCATACTCTCTCCCCTATCATACTCCCTCCCCTATCATACTCCCTGTCATACTCCCTCCCCTGTCATACTCCCTCCCCTATCATACTCCCTGTCATACTGCCTCCCCTATCATACTCCCTGTCATTCTCCCTCCCCTGTCATACTCCCTGTCATACTCTCTCCCCATCATATTCCCTGTCATACTCCCTCCTCTATCATACTCCCTGTCATACTCCCTCCTCTATCATACTCCCTGTCATACTCTCTCCCCTATCATACTACCTGTCATACTCCCTCACCTATCATACTCCCTGTCATACTCTCTCCCCTATCATACTCCCTGTCATACTCTCTCCCCTATCATACTCCCTCCCCTATCATACTCCCTGTCATACTGCCTCCCCTATCATACTCCCTGTCATACTCCCTCCCCTATCATACTCCCTGTCATACTGCCTCCCCTATCATACTCCGTCATACTGCCTCCCCTATCATACTCCCTGTCATAGTCTCTCCCCTATCATACTCCCTGTCATACTCCCTCCCCTATCATATTCCCTGTCATACTCCTTCCCCTATCATACTCCCTGTCATACTCCCTCCCCTATCATACTCCCTGTCATACTCTCTCCTCTATCATACTCCCTGTCATACTCTCTCCCCTATCATACTCCCTGTCATACTCTCTCCCCTATCATACTCCCTGTCATACTCTCTCCCCTATCATTCTCCCTCCCCTATCATACTCCCTGTCATACTCCCTCCCCTATCATACTCCCTGTCATACTCTCTCCCCTATCATACTCCCTGTCATACTCTCTCCCCTATCATACTCCCTCCCCTATCATACTCCCTGTCATACTCCCTCCCCTGTCATACTCCCTCCCCTATCATACTCCCTGTCATACTGCCTCCCCTATCATACTCCCTGTCATTCTCCCTCCCCTGTCATACTCTCTCCCCATCATATTCCCTGTCATACTCCCTGTCATACTCCCTCCTCTATCATACTCCCTGTCATACTCTCTCCCCTATCATACTCCCTGTCATACTCCCTCACCTATCATACTCCCTGTCATACTCTCTCCCCTATCATACTCCCTGTCATACTCTCTCCCCTATCATACTCCCTCACCTATCATACTCCCTGTCATACTCTCTCCCCTATCATACTCCCTGTCATACTCTCTCCCCTATCATACTCCCTCCCCTATCATACTCCCTACCCTATCATACTCCCTGTCATACTCCCTGTCTTGCTACAGAGTTTTGATATAAAAAGTGTGTTCTTATACATGTGTGCCTCCCCAGCTATTGACCTCATTGCACGGCAGAATATAATATGTAATGCAATGTTATGTTTTTCTACAGAGGTTAATGTCGTTTGGGCCGGTCATCAAGCTCACCACAGCTCAGAGGATTACAACCTAACTACAGCACTGCGACAGTCCTTTCTGCAGAAATATTTCTCTTGGGTAAGGCACATAATTAAAAAGTGGTTCTGTGCATGTGTCACATATCATAGCACAGAATGAGAGAAGTGATACTATGCATATCTTACATATCGCAGCACAGAAAGAGAGAAGTAGTGCTATGCATATGTCACATATTTCAGCACAGAATGAAAGAAGTGTTACTATGCATATACCACAAATATCATCATGGAATGAGAGAAGTAGTACTATGCATATTCCAGCACAGAATGAGAGTAGCTGTTCTATGCATGTGTTGCATATCCCAGCACAGAATGAGAGTAGTGGTACTATGCATACGCCGTATATACCAGCATTAAATGATAGAAGTGGTACTACGCATATGTGACATATACCAGCACAGAATGAGAGAAGTGGTACTATGCATGTTTTACATATCATAGAACAGAATGAGATAAGTGGTGCTATAAATAGGTCACATTTCCTAGCATAGAATGAGAAATGAAAAAAAAGTATTTATTAAAACTTACCTGATCTTTAGTAATATAAAAAGCTTGTCATTGCTTCCGTGTGCACCTTAGATTTTATTACTAAGACAAAGGGCCTGATTCAGAGCCGCACGCAAAAAGCGTGCGCTCACTCTGAATCAGGGCGGCCGCATGTTTTTTTAAATCCGGCCTCCTGGCCGCTCGCATAGCTGTGGGTGACCACCCACAGCTTTTGCGAGAAGCCAGGTGATGTCTCAAGGGTGTCATCGCAAGCCCGATGGTCGCGACCATCGCGACCATCGGGCTTTGGATGAGACCCTTGTGGTAGGGTTTCGTTCCCGCAAGCCCCAGTGAGCTTCCTGCTCTAATAGAGCCGGAAGCTCACCTCTGACATAACTCGTGATGTCAGTGGGGCCGCCCCCAAACTACAGGCGTTCCTTCGGGAACACCTCCGTTTGGCAAGCTACCCCCCCGATCCGCCTACCATACGGGGCGAGCTGTCGATCAACATCGTCAGCTGCTCCTTTTGGATGCGAGCGCCAGAGCGAGTGATTTCTCGCTCGATCCGGGTCTCGCGCACTTCACGGGTGCGCAATGCCTAAAAATTGACCCGCTTGCGAGTGGGTATGAATCAGGCCCAAAGCTCACAGACTTCCTGCCAGGATTGGGGAAAGGTGATTATAAAAAAACAGTAGATACTATTGTATGGGGTTTGCATCTGCGGCCAGTCTAGTCCCAATCAGTAGCTGTAATTCATTAGATCCATCTTATAATTAGAGATGAGCGGTTCAGATTCCTTGGAACCAGAACTACATCCGAACTTCAGGGATCCAAGGCAATCCGAGCTGCAGCTCGGATCTCCCTGCTTGCCTCGGATCCCTACCCGAGCCAAAACCTCGAGATCCCAGTGTTGGATCTCGCGATTTTGGCTCGGGTGCGAATTTTAAAAAGTCCCATTGAAATCAATGGGCTGACCTCTGATTGGCTGAAAGAGCCGTCTGTTACGGTTCTCAGCCAATCGGTGCCTGCCCATAGACTTCAAAGGGGCAAACTGACCCAAGATGGCGGCCCCCACCGCACCAAGGACACTGCCACCCGCACTGCCGGCACCCCCGCAGTCCTGACACTGCCGACACCGCCAGCAACCTTGTACTGAGGACTCCGCCGGCACCCCTGCACTCAGAAGACTGCTGACACTGCACTGAGAACACGACCGGCACTGAGGACACTGCCAACACCCCAGGACGGAGAACACCGCTGGTACCCATGAACTGCTGCCACCGCCATATCGAGCACAATCGCAGCCTCACGCACACTTCCACAAATTCTGACCTTACTCAGAAATCGCTAACCTCAGCGCACGCAGTGAAAGCCCAAGCTGCGTATGGCACTGCAATGGTTAATTTATGCACGCCTCTGCAACGACGTTCAAAAGCACTGGCACGCCTGCGTTTCGCCAACCCCCCCGTCACCAATCCCCAAACGGTCCTTCCTGTTACTCACTCTGCGATGGGTCTGCGATCGCAGTGGCGTCTACGCGTATACACACTGCGATGCATGCACAGAACACAACAATTGGCCCATTTCTTGTGTAATTGCAATAGTGGTCATTGCTGAATCAGGCCCTCTGTGCGGGAAGTTGGTGGCAGTGGGCTACACCTCTTGTGCTACCTAGATGTACTCTTATACTGCCCTCAAGTTCTGCTCATTTACAGTATATCTAATTCATGTACACATTATGGGCCTCATTTACTAACGAGTTTTATCACCAAAACGAGTGATAAAAGTCACTGTGTATGGTAAATGGTGCTCCAGCCAATCAGCTCCCAACTGTCAACTGTTATCAAAATGACAGTTGGGAGCTGATTGGCTGGAGCACCATTTATCATACACAGTGACTTTTATCACTCGTTTTGGTGATAAAGCTCGTTAGTAAATGGGGGCCAAAATGTGGCGATTTTATATTGATATGTATTGGATAAAAACAATTTATACCACTTGTAGGACCTCACAGCATCACCTTATCTGAATGCAAAATCTATTTTTAAAAGTAATTTCCCCAGGCATGAATTGCTTACCACGGCATATCTCTTTAAGCAAAGCATAAACAAGCTGAGCTGTGCTTAATTACACCTGTTCAGTCCTGTGTGCCAAGAAAAATAACTGAACAGCATAGACAAGAAGGACTGGACTGATCGGCATCTCTTATGGCCTGTAACAGTTTATGTTGCAGCAGGTGCCTGGGAAATGCGTAAGGTCATCTGGCCAGTGTTAGTATATAAAACAGGAAAAGACATCTTACAGGCGCACTCTGCCATATGCTGCTTCCAGGATTTCTGTCAAACCATAAACCACATTTTCTCAAGTACTGCAGGGTACATAGACATTAGCCTCAGGCCTCACAGTAAGGGGTCTGATCACAGCAAATTAGTCGTTTTTGTAGAGATGTGTGCCGGACCATTTTTTGCTGCTTTTGGTTCTAATTTGGTGGGCGGTTTTGGTTTTTCCAAACCATCGTGACTGGCTTTGGTTTTGGATTATTTTTCCAAAAATTGGCAAAAAAAATTCTTAAATCACATGATTTGAGCCTTTTTTTGTTCCTAGAGTATTATTAACCTCAATAACATTAATTTTCACTCATTTCCAGTCAATTTTGACCACCTCACAGCTTACAATATTGTTTTCATCCAGTTTAGGCAAAAAAGGTTGCAGGCTGACAAAGCTAAGCGACAACAAGTGGGCAGCACAAACACATGTCAGTTCAACTTCCAACATGGCACATCAGGAAACAAATATTTTTATTAATCAAGAGGCCTGAGGGAGATGGAGTATGTATGCAGTTGAAGGCAGGTAAAGGAGAAGGGTTGATTCATAGTAAATTTGATTTGTTTTGGATTATGAAGCAAATTTATGAGGGAGGAGGGGAGGCATTTACAAAAAATATTTTAATCATTCACCTCAGTCCTTGCTCCAGTGGGGCTTTTGAGTAGTTCCGATTAGTTTTTTTTTAAATCAAAGGGGCATGCATTAGATGCTGTCTGTGGCCATAAAAATTTCTGGACATTTTTGGCATTCATCAGTCACATGTAGAAGATTTCAGCGACTGTGGTAGTTCCACTTCCAACATGGTACATCCAAGAAAGAGAATGGCACTGCAGTGGCAGACAGGATGGCAGTTTAATAAACTATAACAATATGTTTGTCATCTACACAAAAAGACAGTCACCAATGCCCCAATCAGTGCATAATGCAAAGAAAATAGGTGCAAAATGGAATTGTCCTTGGGCCCTCCACCGACTGGGAGTAATAATATGATTTTGCACCTGCCCATTTCGATTCTTGAACGGGTGGAACTATTAATGTGGCCGCACACAAAACTGAAGCTCTGAACAGGAAGGGGTTATTATTAACGTCTGGTACTAAACATCTCTCAACATCATGCTTCTGGGATTAAGTATGGGAAGGCTGGGAGGGGAGGGGGGGGAACATCTCCAGATACCATCACCCCTCCATTTGGTGCTGGAGTTGCATCTGACCAAACATGGCTGTTATGATCAAGGAAAGCCAAGCCCATATGTTACACATTAGACTGAAAGTTTAAGAAAAAAGGAAATCAGGTTGATATCTACAAATCATGGTTGAAAAAGGCATGAGTATTTATGTATCTATTTGTGATTTTAGTTGAAATAAATACAGTATGAAACAAAAAATAAGAAAGGAAAGTAAGCGTCAGAGCAGCGGCACAAACGCATGGCAGTTTAAAAAAATATAGGACATCTATGAAACATTGCCACACAACAGTGGCAGACAGGATCGCAGTTTAATAAATTATAAAAATGTCAATCAGCAATGTCCCAAACAGCACATAATGCATATTAAACAGGACATGCACAGTTTAACAAACCAATCACTTCAGCAACAAGGACTGCCACTTGTAGCTGAAGTGATTGGTTTGTTTGGGCCCCCACAAAACAAGCTACCAATGGGCATAAGGCAGCTAACAGTATTGTTAATAATCTCTACAGTTGGAAGAGGTCATTCTCCTCATCTGATTCCTTGCCCTCAACATCATCCTCACACAATATTTACTCATCCCTGCTGGAATCAACCATTACAGGTACCTTTGTATTTTTTTTACGTAATTGGCGGTAAAAGTCTTCATTGAATTTCCAATCCTTTTGATGAACATCATCTTTTCAACATTTTGAGGAAGTAGCCTCCTACGCTGATTGCTGAAAAGGTTCCCTGCTGTGCTGAAAAGTCTTTCTGAGTACACACTGGAGAGTGGGCAGCTTAAGTAATACAAAGCCAGTTTGTACAAGGGCCTCCAAGTTGCCTTTTTGTCCTTCCATTAGTCAAAGGGACTCTATGACTTGCCTTTATGTATGGTGTCATGAAAATAATGCTCCACCATTCTTTGGATAGTGATCCTATCAGATGGAGTTGCGGTAGCGGTGTCACTAATTTTCGGCAATTCTTTAGACTTGACAAGATGTCACAATGTTGTGTTGACTCCTCTGCATCACGCTGGGTCTTTTGGGAAAGCTGAGTTTTTTCCTGGCAGCTCCCTGAGAAACTGAAGGATGAGATGTCATCATGTCGTGTACCACTTGAGCTGCCAACTTGCTCACCAGGAGCTCTTTGCATCTCTGTTGGAAAGAAAGACACGACGTACAACTTAAACCTACAGTAGGATCAAGCACAGTAGTGATCCAATTTCAAGATATTGGCAACCCTTGGATACTGGTGAAGGGAACAAAGGACTTGATCTACAAGTATTTAGTATTTAATGGTATCACTTTGTTTAATATCCTCCTTCAATTTCTCGAGCTAATTTTCCAAAAGCCTAATTAGGGGAATCATCTGAATCAAGCTAGCAGCATCTGTACTCACTTCATCGGTGGCTACTTCGAAGGGTTTGAGCACCTTGCACAAGACGGAAAGCATTCTCCACTGCGCTGGACTAAGGAACACTCCCCCTCCTCTCCCAATGTCATGGCTTGTTGTAGAACTGTGGATAGCTTTTTGCTGTTCAGTCATCCACTGAAGCATATAAAAGGTGGAATTCCACCTGGTTACCACCTCTTGCATCATTTGGTGGCAGGGCAAATTCAACTGCTCTTGCAGCTGCTGCAATCTCCTGCATGCTGTCGCTGAATGGTGAAAATATCCCGAAATTTTTTGGGTCACAGACAGCATCTCCTGCACACCCCTGTCATTTTTTAAAATAAAACCTGTACCACCAAGTTGATGGTATGAGCAAATCATGGGATATTTTGGAATTCCCCCAGCTGTAATGCTCTCACAATATTGGTGGCGTAGTCAGAAGTCACAAATCCTGAGGGATAGTCCAAGTAGGGCAAGCCATTTTGCTATGACATACCTTAGTTTTTCTAAGAGGTTGTCAACGGTATGCCTCTTAGTGAGGCCCGTCATACACAGAGTAGCCTGCCTCTGAATAAGCTGGAGTTGTTCGTTAGATACAGCTGCTGCTGCAAAAGATGAATCACCCACCCAGTGGGCTGTCACAGTCATGTAATCTTTAGTTTGCACACTACCACTTGTCCACATATCTGTGAATAGGTGGACAGTGAATACATTGGCATTTTGTAGTCCAATAATTATTATTTTTTAACGTCCTGGTACAGCCGAGGACATTCAGGTAAAATAGAACCTCAATTAACTGTGAAACCCACTGCATTAATGGTGGATATTGGATGCAGATCTAATACAAACAGCCGTGATAGCATTAGTGAACCACTGTGCGACTGGGTAAGAGTTGTAATACTTGCTTCCCCTTGCAATGGTTTGTTTCATAGTCAGTTGTTTTTTTTAAAATAGTAGTCTTCTTGGTCCTCTTCTGGGAAGATCCATCCCAGGCAGCAGCAGGCCTAGCACTGAAGGATTCTTCTGAGGAATCCTATGTAGGGGAGGAGTCACCTAGCCTTAACTAATTGGATGCAGGACTACCTTCAATCATTACTGTGGATTTTGAGGATGAAGGTGTTGTCGGTAGAGATTGCAGGTGCTGGGATCTAGTCGATCTTGAGAGAAGGAAGCTAGCTGATGCTGGACTGCTTGATGTTATTTCTTTAGCACCAGTTTCTGATGTTGTTTTCATGACTTCACTGCAAATGATGTAAAAGGGAGGAGGTTCTTAGATGGTTAATGTCCAAACCTCTAGTTAACCTCTAACTGTGGTTTTACAAAACAGCTACAGATGGCTTGACATTTGTTGTCAGATTTGGGTAAAAATAATTCCACACATAAGAGGTGCATTTGTTGGTCCTATGCCCAGGCATCACAGTGACCTTCCTCTTATCAAGGTCAAAAGCTGCTTCCACTGGTGCCTGACTTACACACACAACATCCTCATTAGCACCAGCATCAGCTACACAAATATCCCCCTCATTCTCTTGCACTTCCTCGGTGGCATCCTCATTTCTATGTCATCAACTATATGTTAGGATCCACAATAGCGGATCATCTTGGTGGCAGGTCTCAGCTATAGTTGTCACTGGGATACTGCATCTTGTCCTGATCCATGTTCCGGCTGTTGCAGGCAGCCGGATTCCTGTCTTGTCTGTATACAGCTCTAGCTGTTTGTCTGTGTGCTGGATTTAGTTGCACACTAAATAATCATGTCTTGTCTGTGTGCACAGTTCAGGTGCACACTAGCAGTCATTAGGAAGGACTTTCTGCAGGAAATAAAAGAAGAGAGGTTGTGTGTCTATTGATTAGCACAACATATAATTAGTAATTGGGTATACAATGGTGTGTATTTATTTGATGTTTAATGGGTAAATGCAAGATAAGATATATAAAACAAAGACAAAAATAGACAGTACATGAAAATACACAAATGAAATATAGGTTAAAATAAATGCAGATGGAGGTATCATTTAAAATAATACAATATAAAAGTCAGTATAAGTTAATAAATCTGTGAGGTAGTCCAGGAACACTTTGTATAGTGTAGAAGGTTGGATCTTACTAAGTATCTTTTGCCAAAGTAATAGTATATGTCAGCTCGTCAATGCTGCTGTGATTGAATACAATGTTGCAGGTTTGGTGCGCACACCTCCTACCTCGTAACGCTGTGTAGTTGCTGTCCTTATTGTAAGTATGCCACATCCGTGTAAGGCCTCCCGGTCCTTGCTAGTGCTCCGGGCTGCTGCTGGCGCTTTGGTTGCTGCCATAGGTTGGAGATGGCAGCCGCTGCTACGGACACTCCGGTGGTGAGCGTGCACGTAGTCTCACCGCCGATGCTGTTGTTGCAGGAACTGCCTTTGATTGGATCCTGCATCACATAAGTTACAGCCAGCCCTTCACTCCATCCGGCTATAGCATTTGTTGCGGCTTCCAGTTCTAGTGAGAGGTTATTCTCCTGTGTGTTCCAGCTCTTCGTATCCAGTGTCTGTGATCTCCCTGCAAGTTACATTTAAGCAGTGGCTGCCGCTACCTAGCGTGTGTGTCATCTACCGGCAAGTGACAACAGAGCAGAGTCTACCACATTTCAGTGTCCACGTGGATTCCCAGCAAGTACATTAGCAGTGTCTGCTGCACTTCAGTTCTGTGAACTTTTGTTTATTCATTCCAGCCAGCTGTCTGCACTGCTATTCAGTGCTATGTGCACTCTCCAATTTGCAACTCCTCTGTTTCAATTGCACTTCATTGTTTGTATATTCATGCAAGCAATAAACATTTACAGCAATTCCTGATATCCCTCAGTGCATACCAGCTATTCAGGCTGCAACTAGGCAAATGCATACCAGTCCTCAAAACTGCAACTAGCCAAGTGCATACCAGCTATTCAGGCTGCAACTAGCCAAGTGCATACCAGCTCTCAAGGCTTCAACCAACCAAGTATATATCAACCCTTAAGGCCACATTCCAGTCAGGAGCCATCAAATCCTCACAACTCCTTATCAATCGACTCCTTATCAATTGACTTTAAAAGTATCTGTTAACAATTGGCTCTTGATCAACCAATTCACTATACTCTCCTGAGCTTCATGTTCCTGGTATGAGTCAATTGTGAATCTTCTGTGAGATTGATGACACTATATTTGTGCTGCTCATCCCCACATTTGCAGAGGGAGCAGAAATGGTGGAAGGCGGCTTCTCTGGGAGTACAACAGTATCAGAAAGGTCAGGCTTACACATAGCACTCGTAGAAACACTTAGAAACACTTAATCCTCAGGGATTTGTGACATTTCTGTTTCTGAACACACAATTTGTTCTACTGCCTTAGTGATCTTTATTTTTTTACACCTTCTAGACTGTGTGAAAAGGTCTTGCATCGTCATGAGAGGCAGAAGAAGATGTCTCACTGACACTTGCATAACCACCACAAGTCATAATAAAGGCCAAGGCCTCAGTCTTTCCTTGCCACTGCGTGTGATTAATGGCATGTTGGCAATTTTATGTTTTTCTGCATTACACTTTCCCTTTATTAGATGTGTTTTTCTTTAACACTGTATATTGTTGATTTTTATTTTAGATGCCCTGAATTAGACCCTCTATGCATTTGAGCATTGGCTTTAATAGATGACATCATTATGACTGGTGGCAGCAGCTGCAGCGACAGTATTTGGTTGCTCTTCTCTAAACTGAACGTTATCCATTTTTCAATTAGTTGGTCACTGCTTGGCTTATACAGTCAGGTGCATAAATATTGGGACATTGACAGAATTTTCATATTTTGGCCTCTATTCACCACCACAATGGCTTTGAAATGAAACAAGCAAGCTGTGCTTTAACTGCAGACTTTCAGATTTAATTTGAGAGTATTTACATCCAAATCAGGTGAATGGTGTAGGAATTACAACGGTTTCTATATGTGCCTCCCACTTTTTAAGGGGCCAAAAGTAATGGGACAAACTAAACAATCCTAAATCTAACTTTCACTTTTTAATACTTTGTTGCAAATCCTTTGCAGGCAATTACAGCCTGAAGCCTGGAACGCATAGACATCAACAGACGCTGGGTTTCATCCCTGGTAATGCTCTGCCAGGCCTCTACTGCAAATGTCTTCAGTTCCTGCTAATTCTTGGGGCATTTTCCCTTCAGTTTTCTCTTCATCAAGTGAAATGCATGCTCAATCGAATTCAGGTCAGGGGATTGACTTGGTCATTGCATAACATTCCACTTTTTAGCCTTAAAAACTCTTTGGTTGCTTTTGCAGTATGCTTCGGTTCATTGTCCATCTGCACTGTGAACCGCCGTCCAATGAGTTCTGAAGCATTTGACTGAATATGAGTATATAATATTGCCCGAAACACTTCAGAATTCATTCTGCTGCTTTTGTCAGCAGTCACATCATCAATAAATACAAGGGAACCAGTTCCATTGGCAGCCATACATGCCCACGCCATGACACTACCACCACCATGCTTCACTAATGAGGTGGTATGTTTTGGATCATGAGCAGTTCCTTTCCTTCTCCATACTCTTCTCTTCCCATCACTCTGGTACAAGTTGATCTTTGTCTCATCTGTCCATAGGATGTTGTTCCAGAACTGTAATGGCTTTTTTAGATGTTGTTTGGCAAACTCTAATCTGGTCTTCCTGTTTTTGTAGCTCACCAATGGTTTACATCTTGTGGTGAACCCTCTATATTCACTCTTGTGAAGTCTTCTCTTGATTGTTAAGTTTGACACATATACACCTACATCCTGGAAAGTGTTCTTGATTTGGCCAACTGTTGTGAAGGGGTTTTTCTTCACCAGGGAAATAATTCTTCTGTCATCCACCACAGTTGTTTTCCGTGGTCTTCCGGGTCTTTTGGTGTTACTGAGCTCTCCAGTGCGTTCTTTCTTTTTAAGAATGTTCCAAACAGTTGATTTGGCCACACCTAATGTTTTTTCTATCTCTCTGATGGTTTTTTTTTTATTTTTCAGCCTAATGATGGCTTGCTTCACTGATAGTGACAGCTCTTTGGTTCTCATATTGAGAGTCGACATCAACTGATTCCAAATGCAAATGTCACACCTAGAATCAACTCCAGACCTTTTACCTGCTTAATTGATAATGAAATAACGAGGGAATAGCCCACACCTGTCCATGAAATAGCTTTTGAGTTGATAGTCCCATTACTTTTGACCCCTTAAAAAGTGGTTGGCACATATAGAAACCGTTGTAATTCCTACACCGTTCACCTGATTTGGATGTAATTACCCTCAAATTAAATCTGAAAGTCTGCAGTCAAAGCACATCTTGTTTGTTTAATTTCAAAGCCATTTTGGTGGTGAATAGAGTCCAAAATCTGAAAATTCTGTCAATGTCCCAATATTTATGCACCTGACTGTATATGCACGTGAACAAAGCGCACTAGGGTATAGTGCACCAAACAGTACAAACAATGGAAATGTATTTATCTATTTTTTTTATTTTAATTTTTTGATGTCGCAGCTCAATTCAAACTGCGTGGAGTCACAATGCTTATATATGCATGTGAACAAAGCACACTAGGGTAAAGCGCACCAAACAGTACAAACAGTAGAATTGAATTATCTATTGATGTCCTAGCTCTATTCAAACTTCCTGGAGTCACAATGCTTATATATGCATGTGAATGTGAACGTGTTTTTACTGACACACAAACACAGCCTATATTCAGCAGAGTACAGCACAGCATACAGCAGCGTGCACCCCTTATACACATTGACTAAGAGCAGCACAGCCACTTGTGAGTCTGGACACAACACAGCCTATATACAGCAGAGTACAGCACAGGATAGAGCAGTGTGCACCCCTATACACATTGACGAAGAGCAGCACAGCCACTTGTGAGTCTGGACACAGCACAGTACATAGTAAATACAGCAGAGTACAGCACAGAATACAGCAGCGAGCACTCCCTATACACATTGACTAAGCAGCACAGCTACTTGTGAGTCTGGACACAGCACAGCTATATAGTATATACAGCAGAGTACAGCACATCATACAGCAGCGTGCACTCCCTGTACATACACATTGAATAAGCAGCACAGCTACTTATGAGTCTGGACACAGCACAGCCTATACAGCAGAGTACAGCACATCATACAGCAGCATGCACCCCCTATACAAAACTGACTAAGAGCAACACAGCCTTGTGACTGAGTCTGAACACCCTATACAGCAGAATACATACAGCAGTGTGCCTATCAGGGAAATGGCTGAGTCCCGTCTGCGGTGCCTTATATAGAATCCAAAATCCATGAGAATCCGACGCCACAAGGATGACGTTTTTTCTTCGAAGTGGGATCAGTCAGGCAGGAAGACCTGAGCTGCCGCTCGGATTTACTTGGGTGCCGGGAGTTCAGGTGGGTTCGGGTTCCAAGCATTCCGAACTGCTCATCTCTACTATTTTGTACTATCATTTATCAATGAAAGCACCAAAACCAATGGCGACACAATTTTTCTTATTTTTATTAACGTAAACCTGTCAACTATACACAGTGGAGGAGGCCATTTTGTGTTCTGAACCAATGTTCATGAAAATGCAGCCTGTCAGTTCGCTTCAAACGAATGACATAAGTAGGCATAATATACTTCATATTAGATTAGGCATGATGCACATTGTATTATATTTAAATTTAAACCTGCACCAATACTTGCCTGGTCTCCTGGAATGTCCAGGAAACTCTGGAATCTCAGGTGGCTCTCCCCGAGTGAAGTGGGCGGTCTGGGTAGCTTGATGACGTGACTCGCACTGAATCGCGCCATCGTGGCTCCAACCCACGCTTTGCGATAATGGTAATTGTGACATTGTTTACCGTGGCATGGGGCTACAATGATGTAGCCATGGTGGCAGGCCCCCCCAGTTTACTGCACCTTTCCACCTTTGAGGCCATTACCTTTGTTTGTTAGTGGTGCAGAATGCTGAATGCCCCCAGAACTTGGGGTCCCTGGCTACTCTGTGTGGTTCCTCCCACCAAACACTCCCCTCTTTCTACAAATAATACAGCCTGGTTACAATTATGTTTGTAAGGTGCAGGTGCTGTATTGATGATGACAAAATTAGTTATAAGACTGTTCTCCTCCCTATCGGTCCAGTAGGTCCTTCTAAAATGCCTAAGGGACAACTGGTGGTATGGGCTGTCTTGATTTCGGCAGCACAGTCTGGACCCTGGCCGAAAAGCTTATGGAGAAGTACATGAAGCTAATGATTGGAGAGAGGTTGGAGTATGGTCTATGTTTATCAGGGGTGGGGTTTATTTGCCCCTATGTTTACCAGTATATATGTTGTGCAGTGCAGTAAACATGTTCCTTCCAGTACATAGGATGTTCATATTCTCATTAATAGTCATGAAAACATACCACCCAAAAAGATAATTACATGCAGTAATGTGTTTAGGGGATTTAGAAGACACCATGCAGCTGTGAGACACAGTAAATGCAAACACATGTTTATTTATGTGCTGATGGCCCTACTGGTTCTTTGTTGCATGACGGGGCCTGGTACTTTGTTGGGCATGGCCAAGTGTGGGTGCGTCCATGCACAGTTGTGACTATCAGGTGCCCTTCTGCAGATGCTGTGCTGCGGAGAATCCTTGCTGGTCGCAAGGCACCTCATTGGCAGCCCTAAACACCCTGTAACTTTGTACGTGCCGCCCTGTCAGTGCCCCTGCTGGCATGTGTTTTTTAATTTCTCGGCTGTTGCCCCATGCAAGCCACGTGGTAATAGCTGTGGGTGTCTGCCAGAATATCCCCTGCTTTGCCAGCAGACGTTACTGGTGGTTAATAACCCTGTATGCTGGTTAATTGCGTAGAGGTTCTCTAGTATCATCTGCTAATCTTACGTTGCCCCTGGCAGAACAGGGATGTTATTATAAATGTACACTTTAAAAATAGTTCATTTTAGCGGCAAAACAATTTCAATGATACTCTTACGTCTTTTTATGGTCTTATGGCAAATGCCACAAGGCTATACAGCTTGGCACAGATTGGCCTCTTCTATATAGACGTGACTGGCGAGGAAACTGGATCCGGTAGCGCTTTTGAAATAAAATATTCAGCATCCTTACACCTCTGATCCAAGTGCGAAACTATTCTGAGAACAAACTCTTTTCACATGTGGAGGAAGGTGTAAGGAAAAGTATGACCACATTGTGAGAGCGCAATTCTCCAATTGTTAAAGTATGTGCTTCAAATAAAAGTGAATGGAAATTTAATAACCTTCCTGTGGAATGAGAAACATTTTCAGATTTTAGAATAAGCACATTAATGAGCGGGATACATGCTGCGGACATCTGTGCCCCTCACCGAATATTTACTCTTTTGCTCTGGCATAGGTTCCAGTAATTAAAAATAAATAAAACCAAAAATATTTAGGACAGTAGAATACTTGCCGCTGCTTAGCTGTGTTCCAGCGACCGCGCAGTGAATGAGTGAACAAAGTCTTACATAGGGATTGTTGATCCCTTTGCTAAAACTGAGAGTATATTTGTTACGTACTTGGCAGAACAAAAACAATGAAAGTTTAAAAAAAAATGATGCCTGCAATGACCGTACGCCATTTCTCTATGTGCTTCTCTAAGGCAGTTCTGCAAACCTGTAGCACTTTCAACTCTTGTACCAGCATAACCTTGCAAGCTAAGGCAACCTATGCATCGTACATATTTATTATATACAAATCATACTTACCTGCTCTCCCGGTACCTGTGTTAGGCTCCTGATTTTTTGGGTAGCCCCTTGCACCCCCGGAAGAGTAAGCCAGGCCTGCTTACCCTCCCGATTTGGTTGGGAGCCTCCTGAATATCGGGTGCCGCTCCCGACCACCCGGAAAGGCAGGCAAGCCTACCGGCTGCCGCCTGCCCCCCCCCCTCGACTACCTACTAGAAACCCCCGCAGTGAAGGGTCCAATGACGTGATTCGTGCTGAAACGCATCATCGCGGCTCCGCCCCCTGCTTCACAATGCCTTTATTTTTGCCATGGACCCATTGCCCGGTCATGCACCCCACTGTTTGCAGGCATTCAGCTCCCTCCCGGGAGGAGGGAGTTAAATGTCCGCAAGTATGGAGTAAGCACTCCTCCCACATCCTGCCCACTTCCGCGTATCTGTGAGGAGGGGACGGGACCTAATGACACTATTATATGATAATCGTGCCATTTGGCCCCACCCCCTATTTAAATATGCACAATTTGCAGCATCGTGCCGCGCTAATGACGTGAATAGTAAAGCTTTCTCTCCAGGTTTCTCTTAAAGAGTAAATTAATAAGGTATGCAAGTATGATACAATTGCTGGGAGGAGGAATATTGTGACTATTAATATTTTAGGTAAAGGCAAAGATATGCCAGCACAGTGGCATCAGAGCCGGATTAAGGGGTGGGGGGTCTTAGTGCACTGTGAGCTGGAGAAGAGAAAAAAAAGGTGGAGTTTGAGAGTAGGGGGCGGGGCTACATGGCTCTGTACACAGTCAGTGCCAGCAGCATGAGAGAGAGGAGGGGGAGGAGCAAAATCCACATGCTTTTATTTGCTAGTTACACATTGATTTGCAGGATATTATTTTTAGTGCAGAGATGGGGAAATATCTCCTGAACTGTAGGGATCCCAGATTTTGGGCCCCTGATGATCACCGATTCTGCAGAGGGGAGTAGGAGATATAACTATTTTCTGACAACTGTAGCCCAGGAGCATAGGGCTAAGTTATAGGGGATAAATGATATGGGCTTAGCGCTATAGGGGCTTAGGGGCCCGATAATTGACCCGATAATTATAATCTCTTATCGCCGCTATTCACGTCAATAAGAAATTAAGTTCCACCACTGCTGGCTTGTATCGTGAAAGACATGCAGGGACAGGGGCTCAGATACATTTCCCCTATCTTTGGAAATTGACTGCTGCTGCTTTCAGGAGGGAATGGATACTTTGCAGAACAGAACGCGCGCCTGGCGAAGAGTCAGTGTGTTCTTACCCCGGAACCAAGGAAGCCTTCGCTCCAGTTTGTCCCGTTATTACAGGAGTTTAGAATTAGTGTATCACAATCTGTAGGTGATCTCCTGTGTACGTTGCTCTATATATCACCATTGTGCAGAATGCCTGGAAGCTGTGAGATACTTTGCAAATCACGTAAATTGGAGACAGAGCAAGGGGAGGGAATTCAGTTAAAAACTGACCAAATGTTGCCAATAAATGGCGACCGGCGGTTCAGCCCCACCTGCAGCTCATTATTACAACTTAAACTCCGTGTAAAATATTGCACTTGTAACGTGTCCCCCTTCCCCAGGGATATCCTGTAACTGGACCTGGTGAGTGCGGATTATATCTGTGTATTGCAGGAACCTCACTTTGGGTTCATCTGTGTATATCTGAGTCCATTATTTTCCTCACCTTGGGTTAAAATGTGAAGCCTGAACTGGAAGCAGAATACATTTACTCCCCAGCTGGAAACACTTTCTGATACTAAGTGCCGAGCAGCGTATTGCGATAAACCAAACCAGCAGTATTTTATACCCAAGCTGCTTAAATATAACTTATTCATAGGATCACTCGCTGTATACATTTTAATTGAGTAGGTATATAACGTATGCAAGCATATAAAGTACAATCATTACCCTTATTATATTAATTATATCCAGTATTGTTTTCAGCAGGAACGCTACTGCTGAGCCTCTCATTAACTATGACATAATCAGGAATGGCACTCCCTGAACCTGTCCTGGGCCAATATGTATTTGTTGCTTCTGGCGGGGATGGGTGACGTTGAACGCTGTACGGCGATGGGTAAGCACCGTACAGTGGGATCTGCAGGGACAGCACCAGTCCAGTCCAATTATATATATAATTATGTATACAGTATATACATATTAATAGCTCCACTCCCAGACCTGACATTCTTGGACCCATTCTTCCACAAAAACAGCACTAATTATACCATAATGTGCTTCAAATTCAGTCTTAAAATTATTATTATGGTATATTGACATATACAGTCGAACCCGGATAAGTGGGAAACCTCTACTACTGGGACTAATTGTGAGGTCTGCACAAAAAAACCTCTGTTAGTGAGACTTTCAAACCTCTTTAACTAAGACTGAGTTTTCTGAATTATTAGGAATAATCATCTCTATAACTGAGACGATTGCTGTTAGGGCCTCTTTAAGTGAGATTAGTGCAGTTTATTAACCTCGATAAATGAGACAACCGCCTTTAGAACCTCTGTATCTGGGATTAGTACAGGATTTGACAAGTCTCTGTGGGGTCTATTTACTACGCAGTGTTAGGAGACAGAGTGAAAAGTGATAAGGTGCCAGCCAATCAGCTCCCAACTGTCATTTTTCAAACACAGCCGGTGAGATGACAGTTGGGAGCTGATTGGCTGGCACCTTATCACTTTTCACTCTGTCTCCTAACACTGCTTAGTAAATAGACCCCTGTGTCTGTAACTGGACTTACAGGGGTGAGAACCTGTATAAGTGAGACAAACACTTCTCGTACCTGGATAACTGAGATACTGGATAAGTCAGATACCTCTTACTTGAAAACCCACTTATCCAGGTATAATAATAATGCAGTAACACAATTGCAGGAAATAATATTGTCATGATACAATATTTATAATATATAGTGATATTATTAATGTGACTGTTGTTATGACTTGGCTAAACGTGAAGAAGACTAGTCTTCATTTTATATTTGCATTATGTAATAATCTTATATGAGATGTTGATCTCCCTTCTGTAAATTATTAGGATGTTAGAAGAATTTCCGTGACCATGTAAAACGTAAGAGGCCACTGATCACAGTAAATAGTTCTAATAATAATAATAATTATTATTATTATTATTAGTGTGCCAATAGACAGTGCTAAATGTACTTACTACATGTGATCTGAAATCGCTGCATCGTTTTAGCCCCAGACTGAGCTTCACAATTATGAATCTGTTTTACTATAATAATAATAATAATAAAAAAAATCAAGTTGTCGTTGTTTATTAATTCGGCTGCACACTCGCTGGCGTTTAACAAGCAATTTGCAACTAGCGTTAAGGGCCTGACTGGGGCTCACGGTGAGATTCCACAATGCATTTACCCTCAGTAAAAGCAACCACATACGCCGTGATGCGTTCATAAAAGCGAAGCGCAAATGGAACTCTACCGCAATGCTTGCAAATGCCAATCACAAATAACTGTGGCATTGTGGTAATTAAAATATAATTGATGATGAAATAAATATTGCCTGTAAAAGGTAACACTAAAACGGGAGAACGGTCTGGAAAGTTCTGCCTGTTGCTCTGTGTAAAAGTTGATGTATATAGAACAGAGTGCATTAAATATACAGTTATAAAACTTGTGATCCCTCAAAACAGTAACCGTTCTCCCTGCTACTGGCAGATGTGTTATTTCTGTATTTAAAGTGGTTACACTCTATGCTGTAAGATCTCCAGTGTCGTTTTGTATTTCATCCCTGGCTTGGTTTAAAACCTTTATTTAGTTTGAGTCCATTAGGGCTTGTACAACACTGGCATTGAAAAATATAGCTGAAGTGTTGACAGAACCTGGTACTTTGTCCTAATAAACAGCACCTTCATTAACAGCCCCTCAGGTTCTCTGCGGAACAACGTATGGCAGTGTGATATATACTTACTCCAGCGTCTCCACTATAACTGCATTATATTTCTGCAGAGCGATTATAAATGAGTGCGCATGTTTGTCAGAAAGTCTGTGGGGTCTATTTACTAAGCAGTGTTAGGAGACAGAGTGAAAAGTGATAAGAAAGTGATAAGGTGCCAGCCAATCAGCTCCCAACTGTCATTTTTCAAACACAGCCTGTGAGATGGCAGTTGGGAGCTGATTGGCTGGCACTTATCACAGACTTATCACTTTTCACTCTTTCTCCTAACACTGCTTAGTAAATAGACCCCTGTGTGTAGTCACTTATATTAATATATGGGCTTCAAATGCTTAGAATAAAATGTATTTAAACTAGGGATGTGCAGGCTCGGATAGGTTTGAGTTTGCACGTTGAGTTCGGATTTTTCCCTCCAATAAAAACGGACAAAAGTCCAGGAATGATGATGTTCGTCCATGCAAGATGACGTCTTGCCTCTTTCTGAGTTCCGTTTTTTTGGAGGGAAAAATCCGAACTCAACGTGCAAACTCGAACCTATCCGAGCCTGCACATCCCTAATTTAAACTATTGTTTCTTGATATCCATCTATGTTGTGCTATTATTTCAATATCACTTCTCGCAAGTTTTCTATTTAATTCAGCCTTTTTTATGCCAGTTTAGTTTCTCCTTGTGTGTCTATATATATATATATATATATATATATGTATATATGTATATAGCAGCAACAAATGAACGGCGGCACTCAGAGATTTTCCATATCAAAATGTGTATTTAAATATCCATAATAGGCACCAACGTTTCGGAACCACGTTGGTACCTATTATGGATATTTAAATACACATTTTGATATGGAAAATCTCTGAGTGCCGCCGTTCATTTGTTGCTGCTATTGAATGGATTAATGCGGAGGGCACCGGAGTTGCTGGATACCCATTGTGTGAGTGCCGATCCATGTAGAATTCTATATATATATATATATATATATATATATATATTTATAGTCGATAGATATATAGATAGGTATCCAATTATAAAATATATGTACAGTATATTTATATCAGTATATACAGTACATATGTGATGTGTGTGAATGCACAAATATATATTTATATAAATACAGTATACTGTATGTGCGATAAACTATAATATAAAAAAATTATATATATATTTTTTATATATGATTTAAGTATGTATTTTTATTTGTCTTTTAGATGGTCTATTGGCCAATGGCGTTTTTTATTCCCCCATCGGTGTTCGCTGCCCATCTCCAGTTTAACCTTCTGTACCAGTTCTGGATACACACTGAGGTAACCTGTTTCCTTTATTTGTTACCCAGCCCATAGCCCAGGGCACTGTCTTGGAAATCACTAGGAACTGATTTATTGTGTACGAGAAATCTTTGTCTGACTCCTTTAAAGAAAAACATCTGTTGGTTTTTTTAGTTCTTTCACTAAATATATTGCTAAGTTTATAAGGAACAATGAGGCCAGTTGGTCTCAATTAGATAACATTCTTTTGTTAAATCTGTATAATATCAAACCCCTTTCTATTCCATGTAACATGTGTCTGTATCTTGTAACATTTTAGACCCTGATAGAAGAACACATTTTAAATGGTTTCCTTTGCCAAGATACAAAGTATAACCCAGGCGAGATTTTTCCGATAAATGTAACCCATGGATGCGGATTTTATCGTTCACGTAATTCCTATTATTTTCACTGAAATTGATGACTTATTATGGGTGGAGGCGCATTACTTTTCATTGGTTGGGGCCCACCTTTTACCTGTAGCCTTAAAGGACCAAATGAATCATTTCGATACTTAAAACAAGTCCTTTTAAGATTAAAATTGTGCAGTAAATGGTACAAATAGAAATATTACTAATCTTGTACCTGAATATTAAGACGTCCAGACCTCACAGTAATGTAATTAGCAAGAAAGATCTAATGTGTAACATTAATAGAATACTGTAGTTCTGCAAATTGCTACTTAAATTATAAATTGTGTATTCATAATATTATGCATATTAGCATGTGACCTCTGATGGAGAATACAATCACGGCAAAGTGGAAACAAGTTGAATAATACAGCATAGTAAACAATAGTAATTAGAATGAATTACAGACAAGTTACACACTCACATCCTACTATGTCATAGTTTGCAGAACAGCTACATTACTGGAACCTTTTCTACAGTATATGCCCTATTAATTGCATTGCACAATGGACTGATCTTGTGGTCACACACATTACTCTTTTGCATCGAAAAGAACCCCTGATAATTCTGTACAAATCACGTTAGTATACAATGCAGGAGCACAAGTTGCGATCCAATAATTTATAGCCCCGATCATGTTTAATAAGTCTGTTAACAAAAAAATCAAAACTAAAACGAAAAAATTATTTGTTGACACAATGAGTTGACTGAGCAGAAGTACAACTGTCACGCATGTGCGGTGTTAGGTAATATAACAGGTGCGTTGTTTAAAAGAAATAGACTTCCAGGGGTATATTTACTAAAGGTGGATTTTAATCGATTTTGATTCATTTAAAATTGATCAAAATCGATGTTGTGTTTTCTGGGGCTAAATCACTCCTTTAGTAACACTTTAAAACCAAATCAAAAATAGGCCCTCATTCAGAGCCGGACGCTCTGAGCAGAGCGCACGCTCTGAATGAGGGCCGTCCTCCATAATTATGGAGCGTCCTCCTGGACGCTCGTATAGCTGTGGGTCACCACCCACAGCCTATACGAGCGTGCAGGTTGATGGCCGCGATGGTCTTGACCATTGCGACCATCGCCACTGCAAGCCGGAGCCTGCGGTTGAGTTTCTCAACCGCAAGGCCCAGAGTGATTTTGGCTCTATCAGAGCCAAAATCACTCCCACTGACATCACTAGTGATGTCAGTGGGCCGGCTTCTGACGGTAGGCGTTCCCTTGGGAACGCCCCCGTCTGGGAGGCACGCCCCCGGCACGCCCACCAAAGGGGGCGTGCTGTCAATCAACATCGACAGCACGTCCCCTTTGATCAGACACAACGAGCGAAGGAAAGTCCTTCGCTCGTCGCGTCTGGCGCATGCGCACGACGGAGCTCCCGCCGTCGTGCGCATGCGCAGTGCACACCATCGACCCACTTGCGAGCGGACAGCCGCTTGCGAGTGGGTCTGAATCAGGCCCATAGTCTGTTAGTAAATGTGTGATTTAGCCCCAGAAACACAACATCGATTTTGAATGATTTTAAATCGATCAAAATCGATTAAAATCCACCTTTAGTAAATTATACCCCCAACGGTATAAGTGTTTATTTTGTTACATGCAGGGGGTCCCCCTGTGACAGCCAGCACCAGGCTATTCCAGCCGTGCTGTTCACACTATAACAGTTTTGTGGCCCTCCGTTCAAAGCCATTTTCTTAATATGATGCACCAAGGAAAAAGTTTGGATGCCCCTGGTCTAGATGGGTGCCGGACTGTAGATAGACAGTAATTAGTTAGACAATGTCTAGATCGACCCCAGTTGTTAGACAGTCAATAGATTGACAGGTACAAAAGGTCGACAGGTACAAAAGGTTGACACACTAAAGGTCGACATGTAAGAAGGTCGACAGGTGCAAATGGTCGACAGGGCCAAAAGGTCGACATTGAAATTGTCGACACAAAAATGATCGACACATATTTATTTATTTTTAGGTTTAGGGTTAGGCACTGAAGATGAGCCAGTGCCCAACATCATTCCCTACCATCCAACGTCATTCCCTACCATCCAAGTGGGTATGGAGGGGCAATAAATCCATGTGGCGAGCGAAGCGAGCCACCGTGCCCGCAGCGTGGTGGTATTTATGCAAAAAAAACATTTTAAAAAGTGTCGACCATTTTCGTGTCGACCTTCTTACATGTCGACCTTTATTGTGTCGACCTTTTGTACCTGTCGACCTTTTGTACCTGTCGATCTATTGACTGTCTAACAACTGGGGTCGATCTAGACATTGTTTAACTAATTTTTGTCTATCTCTTATACCACACCCGGTCTAGATACTTACCAGCACTTGAATCACAGGAATCTGACATGTACTCGGCCCATCTGCCATTCCAGTGATCCGGTTATCTGCTTCATGAGCGAACAGGGAAATACCACATGTCTATACTGCGCAGGGTGCAAGACCGGCTCCTGCACAATCATCCTCCCAATTACGTGCAGCACCCGTGTAATTACCATGTATCTTTTTTTGAGTGAAAAACACAATGAGCCTGATTAGAGGTGCAGCTACTGCACTCGCATTTGCCGCAGTGCGACGGCATCTGTATGCCAACGCCGCGGCTGATCCACAGAGGCGCCCACCGGCTAATCCGCCGCTGGGCGCATTAAGGGCCTGATTCGGAGTTGTACGCTATTCCCATGTTCACGCAGTTGAGCAATTAATGGTGGTCTGCGTCTGCCTTCCAGCCCCAATGCGCACGGGCAGCGATCAAAGTGACATTACAGCTGCTGTGGGGATTTAGGCACAAGTGATAGACAGGAAGCGAGCCTTTTGTGGCAGGTGACGGGTAGCGACGGCTTAAACGGAGACGCGATCTGTCCGTTTTCGGTGGCGTGTTTCTGGCAGTGTCTGCGATCCTGTACGCAGAGAACATGGCGCAGTACAGCGACAATGCTGCGTGACCATAGCCATACTCAAGGAGTCGATGTTTGCCTGATCTGCGACTGATCTTCATATATTTGCGCAGTTGCAGACAGCTATGATGGCTCCAGCGGGCATCGCTAATCAAGTCTCTGCGGCTGTGGCATTAGCATATTTCCCAACATGCACAGCTGCAGAATTTGTAGCTGTGGCAGCAATAGCGTACAACCGTGAATCATGCCCTAATGCTGGGTACACACTAGGTCGATGGGTCGGCTGTCTGGCTGACCTGCCAGCCTATTTGATGACTGGTAAGTGCATATACACTCAGCAATCGTCCACCTGATTGGTCGGGCCTGATGTCACAGCCGAGCGAGCATAGCTACGTATTTCAAGGGTATACAATCTGGAAACCGGCTGCCTTAATACCGGCAGCCGGCTTCCCGACTGTCATATCCCGGCGAGGGTGAAATGCCAGGCGTCTATATCTAGACGCCTATCATTTCCCCGATGCCGGGAGACAGGCGCCTGGCATCCCGATCGAAGGGATACCGGGCGCCGCGAGCTGACAGCCGCCGGGGGGAGGGTTAGGTTTAGGGCACCCGGGGGGGACATAGGGTTAGGCACCCCCCTGGGAGGGTTAGGCTAGGGGGAGGGAAGGTTAGGGTTAGCCATCCCCAGGGGGGACTTAGGGTTAGGCACCCACCCGGGGGACTTAGGTTTAGCCAGCGGGGATGGGGAGAATTAGGGTTAGGCACTTGGGGGGAAGGTTAGGGTTAGGCACCCCTAAGGAGGGTTAGGGGGTTAGGTTAGTTTATACTTACCTTAGGGACGATCGGGATTTCCAGAGCTGTCGGGCTTCCGCTGCCGGGCTCTGCTGATCTGTCGGGCTGCCGCTGCCGGGAATCAAACTGCCGGCCATACGGTATCCGGGATTCCATACCGATTCCATTTGAAGGCCCCATAGCAACAGTTTTTAAGGGCCCCTATGTACCACCCAGTGGTGAAAAATGTTTATAATTCATGTCACTTTGACAAGGAAGATGAGCCCCCCTAAGCTCTGTGCCGCACAGCAACTGCCCCCCTTGTACCTATGGTAGTTACGCCCATGGCAACTCGGACACACGTGTAGACGGAAAACATTGTCCTCTTCTGTCCGACATCACCACTGAATAAGGCCCAATGTGTTGGATTTCATGTTAAAAATGTTTCATTTAGTAAATTTGAGTAATGCGTCTAACAACACACATATCTAATAATTCACCGTCTATCTACAGTCTTGGGAAATGTAGAACAGAATTGCCTTTAATTCCTATTATGCAGCTTACTTCCCCCCTCTGGAGTCCTATATTATCCTAGCATGGACCACTTGCTGAGATGGTTTTATCTCCAGCCTTCAAATATTTTCATTAGACACCGTAGCATGAAGATTTGGCGGACGCTGTGTAACACGCTCACTGGAGTAGAAAACTGCCTCATCAGATACAAAAACAGTTGGCGCAGAATTAATGCCTATTGGATCCCAAGCACCGCAGTGTGTGCGAGGCCGGGGAAACAGACATTAAACCTGGTTGTTGCTTTTGCTACCCTGGACCTCCTGTGGAGACTTTACTTAGCAAACATGGCCACGGAGCCCATCTGTGTAAATACTTTGACATGTCGGCTTACATAAGGTCTTATAACTCTATAATGTTTTCATTTCCTTTTTGCACTCCAATATGTCAACTGGAAATTTAAAGATACCAGTTATCATAGGAGGTAACAAGATGCCTACAGAATTGAATGAGCCCCTTAAAGAGGGTTTTATTTTCTAGGCTTCATAGTTTCCAGCATCCCCATGACCGTACTCAGGGTGAGCGGCTGAAAGACAAATACAATATACACAATATAACAGAATAACATCCAATTATATACTTATTGTGTTCCTTCTTGAATACCGTCCGTAGATTCACAATATAACAGAAAAACATCCAGTTACACCAGTGATGGAATTAGAGTTTTTAAAATCCTGTACACGGATAGGCCAAATAACTTTTTGGCAAACTACGCAATCAGACAGCTACTAAATTGCATAAAACGCAATTTAAGTCTGTGGTTTAACCCAAATGATCAAAAAAAAAGGTATTTTTAGATTTTTTTGTTTTAGACATTTTTCTGATAGGAAGATATAGGACCCATGTGCTTGCTGAAACTTTTAGATGGACAAGAGAGCACTATACCGTAATAATATAAATGAATGTTTGCCGCCGTCATAAATTATTATTGCCCCTGTTAGGGATCAAATAATATTACTAGAATAATATTGTTAAAAAATAATAGTGCTGACTTCATTTAATGTAATAATTTAGCTCTCATACTTTCATTTTGCCCATCTGATAAATTCATAACATACTTGTGCTCCCATTGATAATTACTAGGGATGTGCGCCGGATCATTTTTGCCGGATTTGGATTTGGTTCTAATTCGTCGTCCGGCTTTGGATTTGGATTTGGATTTGCCAAACTGCGGTGACTGGCTTTGGATTTGGATTTGGATTTTTTTACAAAAATTGACAAAAAAAGCTAAAATCACATAAATTGGTCTTTTTTTACTTCCTAGAGTATTATTAACCTCAATAACATTAATTTCCAGTCAATTTAGACCATATAACAGCTCATAATATTGTTTTCAACATTATTGGCCAAAGGTTGCAGTGAGCTGACTGGTTCCTAAGCGACAGAGCAGCGGCACAACGACACAGACACCACAGTATAAAGTACATCTATGACACATTGCCACACAGCAGTGGCAGAAATGAAAAGTAGTGCACCCACCCAGTGGGGTACGGCCAGCAGAGTCACAGTACTTGTTTACATAGTGGGCTACGGCCCAAGGAGTCACAGTGCACAATCTTATTCACATTACACCGCACGTAGGGCCTGATTCACATTACACCATAAAGTAGTGTCTCTTATTTATGTTACGACACACAGTAGTGCCCCTTTTACACAATGCCCACAGTAGTGACCCTTTTACGCAATGCCCACAGTAGTGCCCCTTTTACACAATGCCCACAGTAGCGGTGTTCTTTACACAATGCCCCCAGCAGTGGTGTCCCCTATGCAGTCCCCTTAGTAGTAGGGTCCCCTATGCAGTGCCCCCAGTAGAATGCCCCCCAGTAGTATGCCCCCCATTAGCAGGCCCCCCCAGTAGTATGCCCCCCATTAGCATGCCACCCAGTAGTATGCCCCCCTTTAGCAGGCCCCCCCAGTAGTATGCCCCCCATTAGCAGCCCCCCCAGTAGTATGGCCCCACCAGTAGAATGGCCCCCCCAGTAGTATGCCCCCCCCAGTAGTAGGCTGCCCCCAGTAGCAGGCCCCCCTCAGTAGTAGGCTGCCCCAGTAGTAGCCCCCCCTGTAGTATGGCCCCCCCTGTAGTATGGCCCCCCCAGTAGTAGTAAGCCCCCCCAGTAGTATCCCCCCCCAGTAGTAGTAAGCCCACCCCAGTAGTATGGCCCCCCAGTAGCAGGCCCCTCAGTAGTATGGCCCCCCCAGTAGCAGACCCCCCCCAGTAGCAAACCCCCCCCAGTAGTATAGCCCCCCCCAGTAGCAGGCCCCTCAGTAGTATGGACGCCCAGTAGCAGACCCCCCCCAGTAGCAGACCCCCCCCAGTAGTATAGCCCCCCCAGTAGCAGGCCCCTCAATAGTATGGACCCCCAGTAGCAGACCCCCCCAGTAGTATAGCCCCCCCAGTAGCAGACCCCCCCAAGTAGTATAGCCCCCCCCAGTAGCAGGCCCCCCCAGTAGCAGACCCCCCCAGTAGCGCCCCCGGACCTTTGACAAGTAAAAAAATAAAATAAATAAAACTTACCTGATTCCCCGCTCCCGCGCCGTCCGCTCTGCTGTCACACGCTGCGGAGCGAGCCGGAAGACGGAGCTCATGTGTGAGCTCCAGCCGGCTCCCTCCGTACAGCAGCCAATGAGAGTCTGTGTGACTCTCATTGGCTGCTGTAACAAACACACAGCTGCCGCTGGCGGCTGTGTGTCTGTGTCTGTGTAGGGCAGAGCGCTATCACTGCGCTCTGCCCTACACAATAGGAGCCCTGATGTCGGATTCTCTAGTGAGAATCCGACATCAGGCGGCCGCCGTTCGGCCCCGAACGGGGATCCGAGTCAGGCGGTGAACACCCGAACAGGGTTCGGGTGGACTCGGATCCCCAATGTTCGGAGCGGTTCGGATTCCACAGAATCCGAACCGCTCATCTCTAATAATTACTAATAATTTTTATCCCCTTAATCGGGATGCGGTCAGTATCCTGACCGCGTGAATCCCGAAGGTAAGTTGTGGGGTTAGGGGGAAGGTTATCATTAGGGATAGGGGTTAGGGTTAGGTAGTTAGGGGAGGGTTAGGCACTAGGGGGAGAGTTAGGATTAGGCACTAAGGGGAAGAGGGAGGTTATGTTTAGGCACCGGGAAAGGAGGGTTAGGGTAGGGAGAGGGGGAGGGTTAGGTTTAGGCACCGGAGAGGGGGAGAGTTAGGTTTATGCATCAGGGAGGGAGGGTTATGGTAGGTAGAGGGGGAGGGTTAGGTTTAGGCATCAGGGAGGGAGGGTTAGGCTAGGAGAGGGGGAGGGTTAGGTTTAGGCACCAGGGATGGAGGGTAAGGGTAGGGTGAGGGGGAGGGTTAGGTTTAGGCACCAGGGATGGAGGGTAAGGGTAGGGAGAGGGTTAGGTTTAGGCACCAGGGATGGAGGGTAAGGGTAGGGAGAGGAAGGGTTATGGTAGGGAGAGGATTAGGTTTAGGCACCGGAGAGGAATGGTTATGGTAGGGGGAGGGTTAGGTTCAGGCATCAGGGATGGAGGGTTAGGGTAGGGAGAGGGGGAGGGTTAGTTTTAGGCACCAGGGATGGAAGGTAAGGGTAGGGAAAGGGGGAGGGTTAGGTTTAGGCACCAGGGATGGAGGGTAAGGGTAGGGAGAGGAAGGGTTATGGTAGGGAGAGGATTAGGTTTAGGCACCAGAGAGGAAGGGTTATGGTAGGGGGAGGGTAGGTTTAGGCATCGGGGAGGGAGGGTTTGGGTAAGGATTGTGAGAGGGTTAGGTGTAGGCACCGAAGAGGAAGAGTTATGGTAGGGGAAGGGTTAGGTTTAGGCACCAGGGATGGAGGGTTAGGGTAGGTAGAAGGGGGTGGGTTAGGTTTAGACACCAGGGATGGAGGGTTAGGGTTGGTAGAAGGGTGAGTGTTAGGTTTAGGCACCAGGGATGGAGGGTTAGTGTAGGTAGAAGGGGGAGGGTTAGGATACCGACCACCAGGTGTCTGTATCCTAACCCTGTCGGGATGCTGGCATCGGGATTCTGACCACCTGGATTCAGACAGCCTGGATCCCAAGCGCCAGCATCCGGTACCCATCCCCCTTAATCAAGAAATAAGAATGTTCTCATAAATAATAAGAGCATTGTGACTCCTCTTATGGTCTGAGATTATCTTTTACCTATTTGAACCACCTCTTTCTTCCTACATGACTTACGGAGGTTTGGCAAACCACGGCGATGTCTAACGTGACTTTTTGTAAAAACAGTGGTTTGACAGGGGCTTGCCCTTTTGGAAATCTGGCGGTTTCAAAGTAGCCAAGAAAATCACCGAAAAATCGGATAGATTCCAGGGACGTTCCCACATTAGAAAGATTAACCTTCATGACAAACCTGTAAAGACACAGAACAGCGGGTACACCCATGGATATGCATGCCATGATGGCGGCCCCTGAGGGGATAGACACATTTGCAGCCCAGGATTGGAGGATTCGGGTGGATTGAGCTAAACTGAGGATAAACTGCGCAAGTTTTCATTTTTCAGTGTTTAGGGCTATTTATATAATGGTTTGAAGAGGGTGAATTAATTTAGGCCGTGGGTCGCTGTTTTCAAAGGACATCTTTCTTTTCTTCACACAGAGACGGAGGGGTATATTTACTAAAGTATTGGTTTTTAGAAATGGAGATGTTGCCCATAGATTCTACTTATCAATGACCCACCCCCCCACCCCCCACCATCACCTCCCCCAGACGGAACTTCCTGTCAATCAGTGAGCAGTGGAGTGTTTGCACACCCGCCCTGCGATGCATACGGATGCGCAGGACACGAAAATCTGCCTTTCTGCGAGCGTAATTGCATCTGCGATCCTTGCTGAATCAGGACCTGTACCTCTTAAATTGGGATTGATTTGCACCTTTCAGTTCTTATCTAGTACTTACATTAGGTGCAATTATTAGACCTTTTTTCTTATTGTTGTTAGTTTCTGGTTCGGTGCTTCTGTCCAGATAGAAAGTAACATTTGATCATCTGATTAAAAAATGGTGGATCGCTTTGTGGTTTATGACTATTAATTGGATGACAATTATTTAGGTTCCATCTTAAATATGTTTAACATTTATTTAGTAATCTGTGGCTTTGCTGTAAAGTTCTAGGTTATTTCATACACATTGGGCCTGACTGAGTCTCGCATAATGCAGTCGCATTTTCGGCCACTTACATAGATCAGAAATTACAGTGCAAGCAACTACGTGTATTCCGCATGCTTCCATGTGACTGAACGGCTGCGGGAATGGGCGTCATCACTAGATAGCCAATTTTTGGTGCCGAAATTGAATGCATTCTGCATATGCTCAGTTTAGGTTGCAACTCATCTACACCCCCATAACAACCCTACGGTGTGCTTCTCCTATGCGCGAACGCCTCATTGCCACCCGGTTGCGTAACGCCCCTTTCAGCCATCAGAGAGAAGTGATTAAGTTGCGTATGTCTCCGAATCGATCAGAGTTGTTCAGAATCGTGTATGTAGGACAGGAAACATGCCCAGTTTGCAAAACATCTTGACATGCGCCCGATTTCGTAATCGTCCACAACTCGGAAGCCGGCCCTGTATATTCCAGTTACATTGTTGGATTGTTTTTGTTAATTTGTAAGTTTTACACTGCTGTATATTGTTAAACAGTATGCTTCATTTCATTAACAGCTCATAAACAATTTGGGTCCATTGGAGCTGATCCTCAACACGCCAAGCCACCACAGAGTCCATCATGGTATGTTCCTTCTTCTCTCGCTGTTGTGTGGGGAGTGCCGACACTTCTATGAGGATTTATCATCACTGTTATATTTACTACATGTAAAGGAGAAGTCTCCCCCGTTTAAGTCTTTTCCATTTGATGTGAGAACATCAGAAGCCTGATGACCTGACCCAGTGACCTCTCATATACTCTGGTGATGGCTTTTCTGTGGCTACATCTCCGGCCACCAATGACAGGGGGAGCATTTTAAACTCTGCTCTGATTGGTTGGTGCTCTCAACGTGTTGCAAGCCTCAATGTGTAGAAAGAGCCCAGGTTCAAAATTCCAACTAGAATGAGATTTTAGGTTGCTGCCAGGAGGGACATCTTGGGGAGATGTTCATAAGTCAAATACTAATAAAGATAGTTGTCTCCATTAGTGAATACCTTCCACAATTTATAATTTTCTACACACAAAAAAACATTTCTGTGAACATCTATTTATCATTCCTAATTTTTTTTTTTCTTAGAAATATTATTAAGTCCATTAATTTCTTCTTCTTTTTCTCTTCTCTTGGTATTTCTTGCCTAAGTCCAGGAATTCTCATTTTGAAATGAGAGGACAACAGTTTTATCATCAGGCTTCTAATTTATATGAATTCTATTGATTTTGGCATTCCTCTCCCTTGATAATTAGAAGAACAGGAAAGGAGGGTGGAGGGGAGGGGGGGTGCCTTTACTTTTGGCCCTCGAGAGTGTCAGGCTCCTGCATTCCCACCATGTTGCAGGATTCACAGCCTGGGATATGAATGCAATCTTCTGCAGAGGGAGGTTGTCCCAGCATCTGATGGGACCATCCTTCTCAGCAGTTATATCTCTAGGCTTTGAGCCTTGACCATGGAACTGCAAGGACAATCAGGGTATCAAATTATTGTGTATATATGGTGACAAAACTGTAGGTTTACTTTAATTGCTAATCCCCCTTTGTTTGAATACCTTAACACTCACAAGAAACATCTTTACTATTCCAAGCATCGTTGCCTGGTGAATTTTAAATCAGATGTACTCTGTCTCATTAGATCTGCTCAATAGATTGTTATCAATAACAGTATATAGGCTGCAGCATAGGTTCTCAAACTCGGTCCTCAGGACCCCAAACAGTGCATGTTTTCCAGGTCTCCTCACAGAATCACAAGTGAAATAATTAGCTCCACCTGTGAATCTTTTAAAATGTGTCAGTGAGTAATGACTAAACCTGTGCTCCTGCTAGGTGACCTGGAAAACGTGACCTGTGTGGGGTCCTGAGGACCGAGTTTGAGAACCACTGGGCTACAGCAAGCAGGGCCGGATTTACCGCTATGCATCCTAGGCGGACACCTAGGGCCCGGCAGGTCCCAAGGGGCCTGTGGCTGGGCCCCCATGCAATCCGGCCCTGGAGAGAGCATTGGCGTAGCTACGGAGGGTGCAGGTGGTGCGGTTGCTCTGGGGCCCGGCGATCGCAACCCCTGCACCCTCCACTTGCCGGGCGCCTGCTGAGAGTGTGTTACCAGCCGGCGCCCGGCTCCTTGACGCCACTCCCATAGTTCCGAGGAGCGAGTGCCGGGGACAGACGGCAGCCGGCACTGGTGCGTGGTTTAAGGTAAGTATTGTTTTTTTTTTGTGTGTGTATGTGTGTGCCTGGGGGGGGGCTTACTACTGGTGGCATCATATGGGGGCACAATAGGGGGCATTGCAGGGGCCTTACTACTGGGGCAATATATGGAGTCACTACAGCGGCCTTACTACTGGGTGCATCAATTGGGGCACTACAGGGGCTTTACTTTTGGGGGAACTACAGGGGCCTTACTACTGGGGGCACTATTGAGAGCACTACAACTGAGGGCACTACAGGGGCCCTTACTACTGGGGGCACTTCAAGGGGCATTACTACTGGGGCACTGTAGGGAGCATTACTACTTGGGGCACTACAAGGGCATTACTACTGGGGGCACTACAAGGGCACTACAACTGGGAGCACTACAGGGGCCCTTACTACTGGGGGCACTTCAAGGGCCTTTACTACTGGGGCACTGCAGGGAGCATTACTACTGGGGGCACTACAAGGGCATTACTACTGGGGGAACTACAGGGGCCTTACTACTGTGGGCACTTCAATGGGCATTACTGCTGGGGTACTGCAGGGAGCATTACTACAGGGGCACTACAAGGCATTACTACTGGGGGCACTACAAGGGCCTTACTACTGGGGGCATTTCAAGGGGCATTACTGCTGGGGTACTGCAGGGAGCATTACTACAGGGGCACTACAAGGGCATTACTACTGGGGGCACTATTGAGAACACTACAACTGGGGGCACTACAGGGGCCCTTACTAATGGGGGCACTTCAAGGGTCATTACTGCTGGGATACTGCAGGGAGCATTACTACAGGGGCACTACAAGGGCATTACTACTGGGGGCACTACAGGGGCCTTACTACTGGTGGCACTACAAGGGTACTACAACTGGGAGCACTACAGGGGCCCTTACTACTGGGGGCATTACTACTGGGGTCATTGCATAAGGGGCACTACTACAGGGGGAATTGCATAAGGGGCACTAGTACAAGGGGCATTGCATGAGGGGAGAGGGGTCAGTGAAAGAGCAGGTCTGTGCTGTGAGGGGAGGAGGGGAGTTCTGTGCTGAGAGGGGTCAGTGATGTGAGGAAAGAGGGGTTCTGTGCTGTGAGGGGAGGGGATTTTGTGCTGAGAGGGGTTAGGGCTAGGCTGCTGGGGGTATAAGGTTAGGGTTAGGCTGGGAGGGTTAGGTTTAGGCTGCGGGGAGGGAGGGTTAGGTTTAGGGGTAGGGTTAGGATACTTACCAGCAGGTATCGGTATCCTAACCTTGTCAGGAAGCCGGCGTCTGGATTCTGAGTGCTGGCATACCGTACCCAACCCATACATACATAGCCGACGTTTCAAGGCCGCAGATGACCTTTTCCTAAGGGTTCTGTACAGGGGAAGGAATGAGTCAGAAATTAAAATATAGTGCTATGGAATGTTTGAGGGAGGAGGGCCCCAAAACTGGTATCTTGCCTAGGGCCCCATGAGACCTAAATCCGGCTCTGACAGCAAGCATAGGTAACACTGGCTCTGCAAGTGGAAATTCAAGTCACTCTGACCAGACCAAGCAGGAAGACAACAGTGGAATATGGCATGCAGAGCTGGATCATATACTGTATTATGCCACCCAGGCATAATATTTTAGCTACTGCCCAGTGGGCACTAAGGTGCCTGAGTTGCTTAGACCTATTTTTGGGGGTTTTATACAAATGAAGGAAGGGGAAAGTGACCTAATCCACAATTTTGCCCTGAGCCTCACTGGGTTTTTAATCAGGCTTTGGTGGCATTGGACCATTATACCCACTCCGGACATTGGGCCTGATTCAGCACGGATCGCAATTGCAACTGCGTATGCAGATCGAGCAATTGATGGCCATTGCGCATGCGTAAAAGCCTCACTTGGCTTACGTGGCAATCGCACTGCGATTACGCACACCGATAGGAATCCATCGCAGAGTGAGTGACAGGATGTGAGCATTTGGGGGTGGTGACAGTGGAGTGGTCGGAGAAACGTAGGCGTGCCTGTCCGTTTGAACGCTGTTGCATGGGTGTGCATAAATTAGCCACGGCGATGACATACGTAGCTTGTGCACTCACTGCGTGCAACGAGACTTGCAGATTCTGCATCGCGTCAGACCTGCTGTAATTGTGAGGCAGGGGATTGATGTGTTTCGATGCTACTGATGTGTACGCAGGACTGCGAGGTTTTACGGAAGTCAGAAAACAGTAGTGGGCGTCTCTATGCTGGCTGAGCGGGGGCAAACATTAGCATATTTTTGCAGCTTCATTGCGTGCGATTATGCAGCTGCGGTCGCAATTGCCCCTTACACATTATCAGGCCCTTTGGCAGGACCAGCAAATTAAGTGGATAAGGCCAGTATATTTTTTTGTTTTATGTCATGAAACCTTATTGTTGTTATGAGAATGGAACCTGACACATTTCCTCATAGGTGACTGTTCCGGTGCCATCAGAGTAATGTAAATGTGACCGTAACACTGTGTGCTTCTATTTCATCATCATTTCCCTGCTCATTATATTCTCTCCATACACCATTCACAGGCAGAAATCCTTATTGCATTGATTCAAATTACGGAGGTACTCTCATCATCTGGGACAAAATGTTTGGTAAGTTAAATGTATTAATCCTTTTACATTTGTTAATTTATTCAAGGATTAGTAAATTGCAAATTGTAAATACGCAGATATGAAGTGTAAAGATTAAATACATTTTTCAGTGTTACCCCAACATTACACTAGGGATCTGCAAGAAAATTTAATTATTTCCTTCCCCTCCATTATAGCTAAAACCACTCCCACATTTTTAGGATCTCAAAAGTGGGCAAAATGCTGAGATTGCAGTCATTTAAGCTGCTGTGAGATCACTTGGCTCAGCCATCTACATGAGTCAAACCATTGGCCCACATGGTTTATTTCTGCAGAAGAAGAATGTGAGCCACTGTCTGTCTTTCCTAACATTGAAATCTGCTTACGTCACATAAATTAATCTTCATGTTTAAGCTTCTTGGTAATAATAATAGTTTAGGTCTGGCCTGATTGGGAAGACTTTGGGGTGTTTGGTCTGTGTATTTTAGTACGTGGAATTACCATTCCACTCCCCCTGCACCCAGTCACGCACGCAAGGTGGGCCGGTCCAGTCAGGGCCATCAATGGGGGTCCGTGTGTTAGCAATGTTGATTTGGTGCCGGACCGCCAGCTGTAATCAGATTATGGGGGTCATTCAGACCCACTCGCGAGCGGCAGTATGCTCGCAAGTGGGTCGATGTTCCCCACTGCGCATGCGCACGACGGAGGGAGCTCCGTCGGGCGCATGCGCGAGACCCGGCGAGCGACGGGCTTCCCATCGCTCCGGGTCTCGCACCAAAGGGGGCGTGCTGTCGATGTTGATTGACAGCACGCCCCCTTTGGTGGGCGTGCCGGGGGCGTGCCTGCCAGACGGAGGCGTTCCCATGGGAACGCCTACCGTCTGAAGCCGGCCCCACTGACATCACTAGTGATGTCAGTGGGAGTGATTTTGGCTCTGATAGAGCCAAAATCACTCCAGGGCTTGTGGCTGGGAAACCCGACCGCAGGGTTTCCTTTGCAAGTCCGATGGTCGCGATGGTCAAGACCATCGCGACCATCTTGTTGGACGCTCGTATATGCTGTGGGTGGTGACCCACAGCTATACGAGCGTCCAGGAGGACGCTCCATTTTAATGGAGGAGGGCCCTGATCCAGAGCGAGCGCTCTGGTCAGAGCGCCCGGCTCTGAATCAGGGCCTATATACGCTATTGTAGCCAGTGACCCGTATTCCAGGCTTTAACTTTATTGTGTACAGATTGTGGAGAATAGCAGAATTCTTGCTATACAATACCCGACCAACGTTCTTTTTACACTCTTTTGTTTTTCATTAAGGGCCTGATCAGCTCTATTCTTCTAGTGCAATGTTAAACAAGTTGGTCTGCAAGTGGAAGCATACCATGCATTTGAATATTCACTTATGAATCTGAGTATAATAAAATAAAAACTGCCTATTAATGTTATGAAAAGATAGATTTGCTTATTTGACTATTGTATAATTAGTTTTTTTTATGTTTTATGTCTTATTTTTTATGTTTTATACATTTTTTGTTTGTTTTATTAATTGATGAATCAATAAATTAATTTGTATATTGCATGATTTAATATCCCAACAAAGGTACATTAGCGCAGTACAATCGTTTCTTGTTCTAATTGAGGGGATCATTCAGAGTCGGTCGCAAGTGCTGAGCGCTTGCAACCGACTCGATGTTGCCCCACTGGGCATGCGCACAACGGAGCCGGCTCTGTCGTGCGCATCGCGAGACCCGGCTAGCGACGGACGCTCCGTCGCTAGGGGTCTCGCAGCAGACGGGGCGAGCTGTCGATGGTGAGTGACAATTTGGGAGGTGGCAGGGGGTGTGCCTGCCCAAACGGCGGCGTTCCCGCTGGAACGCTTGCCGTTTGGGGGCGGCCCCACTGACATCATTGCTGATGTCAGTGGGGAGCTTCCTGCTCGATCAGAGCAGGAAGCTCCCTGGGCTTACGAGTGCCCAGACCCAACCTTAGGGTCTGGTCGTAAACCCGGATGGTCGCGATGGGCAAGACCATCACCCATGTCGGTCGCTAGAGCTGTGGGCGTTAACCCACAGTTTAGCGATTGGCAAGGAGGCAGTCGTTCAGGATGCAAGCGGCCGCCCTGATTCAGTGCGACAGCTTGCAACTAACGACCGCCTCTGAATGAGGTCCTGAGTGTGGTGGGCAAATACCTCTTTGTTATACTGCTGCAGTAGCGCTTGTTCCTCCTAAGTGATCAGCGCTGGTAAAATGGTGCCATTTCTTTGTAAAGTGAACCCACAATCAACTGACCCAATTTATTTTAACTTTGGTATCCTCCTCTGGGGCCGAGATCATCCGTGAAGGTCCCAACTGCAAACTTGGGTTAGACCTTAAACAGACTCTACTCTTTGTGTTATCATTGTGAGCAAAATTCAGAGTAATAGCACCATCTTTTTTGCTCTTGCACAATGCATTAGTGCTCAGTAGTCGCACAAAGGTAGGGGCTGAGTCACGCTTCTGTTGGTGGCCTACAGTACTTCAAATTGAGTTCTACTTTGTTGGGGCTCATTTCTTTAGGAATCTCTACACCACCCAAGATGGGGGTCTCTACAAAGTCAGTGTACACTGGGCTTAATCTCTTACAAAAAGAAAAGGAAAAAAAATTCTCATAGGGGCTAATTTAGAGATGTGCGCTGGTGATGGTTAGCGAACATCTCCGATTGTGTCAGTAATTGACAGCCTGCTGCCATTTCTGGGCGGGGAGGAGGCAGCAACAGCCTCCATTTCCCCAAACGGAGACGTGTTGCCGCCGTTTGGGGGGGGGGAGGCTTGGATCTCCATCGGCTGTTTGAGATTTCCTGGCCTCTTTTGAGCAACTGCATTTGCCCGCTTCAATGACCGGCATAGGATCATGCAGATGTTCCGATGCTGGACTCAGCTCAGAGCAGTGATGTGCTGGCACTGCTGCTTACCTCGAACCTTGAATCACCTCTATAGTGTGGTGCACAGATCTCTCAACTAATCATTACAGGTTCAGTCTCCCATATACAAAATGCTTGTGACCAGGGGTATTTTGGATAATGGAATATTCCGTATTTTGGAATATTTGCATATCATAATGAAATATCTTGGGAATGGGACCCCAATATACACAAGGAATGCATTTATGTGTTATATACACCTTATACACACAACCTGCAGATAATTTTATACAATATTTTCAATAATTTTGTGCCTTAGACAAAGTTTGTGTACATTGAACTATCAAAAATCAAAGGTTTTATTATCTCAGTCATGCCAAAATAATTCCGTATTTCGGAATATTTGGATATGGGAGACTCAACCTGTACTTTGGTAATATATATTGGTAAATCTTTTCTCATAAAACACATTTATTTATTATTTATTTATTAACAGATTCTTATATAGCGTAACATATTCTGTTGCGCTTCACAATTGGAAACATTAACAGAACAAACCTGGGTAATAACAGACAGATATAGAGGTAGGAAGGGCCTGCTCGCAAGTTTACAATCTATAAGCATACATGAATATTCTATAATCTATGTATATATACATTTAGGTCATAATACAGTATTTGCTTGATATAAATTAAAAACGTTATTCGCTATACATTATAAACAAACAGTAGTATACACTATAATATAATAAACAATACAACATCTATATTAGCGGAATAGGGCTCTATTTTGCAACAAGTCTTGTGCGGGGCTTTCTCCAAACTCTAAAAATGTTTGAAATTCTCCACAGAAAATTTGGAAATGATCCTTTTAAAAATCCTGGTAGTGCCTTCACGAAGGATTGGATGAACCATGAGGTTACCTGGATGAGCAGAATGGCGGCTTTCATAATGACACTCCTTCCCAAACTTCTGTATCTATTTAGATCTATCCCTTGTACCCTCCCCTCCTCATGGCTTAATAGATTTCATGCAGTTTTGAATAAATATATATGGAACAAGAAGAAGAGAGCCACACTTGCCAAAAAATATCTAATGATGTCTAGATCGGTGGGGGGCTTAGTGTATCGTATTCTTGAACTTTATCAAGCGGCGTCCCTGGTCGATCAAATTAGTGATTGGACTACAGTCCCCTGCCCTAAACCTTGGGTCAAGTTGGAGGGTGACTCGCTGGGCAAATTTGTCCTTGTTGATTTGCTGTGTATCCCTTCTAGCTCCAGAGTTTTCCATAAACCTATATCCAGGGCCATCACTTGCAACCCTTAAAGCATGGGACAGCTTATCTGTTCTCTAACAGTTTAATATATCATCTGCTAAGATTTCTATCCAATGCCTGTCATATTTAATTCCAAACCTGGACCTTTCCTTCTGGTGCGCTATTGGTATTCTGACTCCGTGATTTGTTTATTAACAATACTCTTCTGTCATTCTCCCAGTTACAATCTCGCTTCTCTCTACCCTCCAGAGACTTTTACAAATTTCTTCAAATAAGTCATTGGATCCAATCCTTCCCCACCCTTTGTAGGTTCGAGTGGTATTGTCCCCTCCCATGTTCTATACTGTATAACCTCCAATTCTACAAAGGTGGAATATCTTTCTGGTACTCCCATCTATTGGCTTCAGGACAAGATGATAAGACCCAAGCCACTTTGAAATGGGAACAAGACTTGGACATTTGATTAGAACTCACGTATGGTCCCAACATTTTTTTTACCAATTTCAAAATGCCTAAATGCATCTCACATACTGAAATGTATATGAAGTTGTTCTATCGTCTTTATCTGATTCCTGAAAGACTGCATAAAATATGGCCTTCCCAATCTAGATTTTGTTGGCGTTCATGTGGTCAAGTAGGAGAGATTTTCCTTGTTTTCTGGAAGTGCCCTGTTATACGTCCCCTTTGATCTGAGGTCGAATATTTGATTTTACATAGTGTTCACTCTAGGACCGGCTGCAGGCAGGGCGCTGGACCTAGGGCTAGGGCACTACTGCACGCGCCGAATAGGGGCATGCCTGGCACTTACGGACATGCCGGGCAGCCCCCAAGCGCATGTGCCCCGCAACTGCTTCGCCGCCATTTTGACCACCCGCGGGACACTGTGACCCGCGGGTGGAGACAGAACCCGCAGGGTGTCTCAGCGGTGTGCCGGGCTGGAGGGCAGGGTGCTTTCTGCCCTTCAGAAATAGGGCAGGGTGCGGTGCCTCACTAAAACAGCCTAGCGGGAACGCTATTTACAGGTTACTGGCTTACAGTTGTATCTGTCCCCCTCCACTGCACTCCTGCATATTTTCTCTGGTGATATTCCAGGCTACCATAGGTATATTATAAGCCATGTTCTTATTGCTATTAGAGCAGCAATTGCACAGTTCTGAAAACAAAACAAAGCTCCACCTCTCGCCCTGATTAAGACCAAAATGAACTATAGCTTCTGATGGAGACTGTGAATAGTCCTTACTCCTCCTCATCTAACTCTCCGATTATGAAGTGGTTTTGCTGGCATGAGTTCTCTACAGAGGGTCCATGTATTCCACTAGTCACGCAATGATACTCTCCATTGTATTTTTTCTATTCTGAATATTTACAGTCATTTATTGTTTTTATTTCCAACTAACTTTATTTGTTATACCCTGATTTAGATTTTTTTTTGTGTGTGTGCAGGTTTTTAATGTGGATCACTTTTTTTTTGTGTGTGTTCAGCTTTTTAATGTGGATCACATGCCTGTATCCCCCTTTGTTCTTCCCGTTTCTTATTTTTGTATCCCCATATAGGGACTTATTCAAATAGAGAGCGAAAAGCCATTTTCGCCCGTTTTTTGGCGAGAATTTCACCTGAAAATTTATCTCCGTATTCAATTCCAGTCCGTTTTCGCCTATGTGAAAAGTCAGTGCACTGAAATAGGCGATAATTGTTCTCTACAGAATAGCAGGAGAAAAAAAATGGGAGGACAACTTAAAACACTAGCGAAATAAGCTTCTGGGGGTGCTCTAAGAAGGGGCCAAGTGTTTTGGGGATTGCAGGTGCTTGTATGGCGGAGGAATTTCACTTTACCTACAACTTCACTTTAGAGACATTAAAATATGCTAGTACCCATTTTCAAGCACCCCAAATTTGATGGAACTACTTATTTTCTCAAAAAAACATTGCTTTATGCCATTCTTCACCACTTTTACCTAGACGCTAACAGCAAGCAATTACCACCACGTAAATACCCTAACTAGTTCAATTAGGGCTAATGCTAAACTTTGTCTGGGGTACAGAGTGATTCCCCCAATTCATCCTGCACTTTTCGCCTGTTTCAAATTCGCTGGGTCCCGTTTTCACCTGTTTGGCAATTGAATACGGAGTAAATCGAGAGCGTGCAAGAAAAGTTTTTGCATCCAAAACACGCGAAGGCGGTGAAAAGTCAGGCTGGCGGAACTTTCTCGCTGATGCAAAACTAATTGAATATGGCCCATAGTTTGAAAACATCTAATAAAAATTAATGTGTAAAAAAAAATCCTGGTAGTGGAGTATTCCTTTTAACTTTGCAAAGCAGTAGATGTCAACCACCACTAATGCTATACCAAAATGACCTGTAACCAATAGTGAAGGTGTTTACTGTAGCATTTAGTCATTCAATTGCAGTGATATACAGTAATACAATCAATTAACATATTTAAAAAAATAAAAAAATAAAAGCAGTTGAAGGCTGTCTCTCCCCCTCTTCCCCTTTAATAAATATTTAACAAAAAGAAGCTTCGAATTAGTCTTCAATTACTCCAACGAGATAAGTCGGAAGGGGGAATAAATTTTCCAAATATGGAAATATATAATCAAGCAGCGGTATGTAGACATATCAAAGATTGGATATTACACTCCAATATTTACTCTAATTGTCTAATAGAGAAGTCCTTTCTTGAAAATATTGAACTAGTTAGCTTCTTACATTTAAATAAATCTGAAATTTCCAATGAAATATTGGATAATCCTCTACTGATGTCGGTATGGTCAGTTTGGCATACGGTTCGTAATAAATGGAAATTAAATGCATCTCATTCTCTGTTCCTTCCATTTTTGGGTAATGTGAATTTTCAGAATGGATTGGCTTCCTCTCCTTTCAATTCATGGAATTCTAATGGATTGAATGAAATTCGCCATCTAACAAACCCAGACACATATCGTGTCCTTACTTTTTCTCAAGCACATACTAAGTTTCCCTTTGTACGGATTCATAATTTAGCCTTTTTACAGGCACAACATTACATAGCCAAAGTAATTACTTTATTATCTCCCATGGACTGGATGAATCGGTTGGACATAGCTTTTCAGACCCCAGGAAACTCCAAAGGAGCCATATCCTTGTTTTATAAAACTCTCAAAACACCTTATTATAGTGGCTATTATGAAACGGGAATAACTAGATGGCAGAAACACTTCCCGGATCTTAGTGAATCCAACATTTTTCAGGCACTCCTATACTCAAATAGAGTCCTTTCTGCAAACACATACCAGGAAATGTTTTTTAAGTTGTTTTATAGGGGTTATGTATCACCTTCTCGTAGCCAGTTAATTGGTATCTCTACATCGGCAAGATGTCCGAAATGTACTAGCTCTGAAGCCACATTATACCATTGTCTCTGGGACTGTATCTATATTAAAAGATTTTGGTATCAAGTCAAACAATTAGCAATTTCAGAATTAGTTAATTTTTTACCACTAACTCCTGAATGGGCCATTTTTGGAATTTTAACTACAGATTCAAAGATCTCCCCAGGATGCAGAAAATTACTACTGATGCTCACGGCCGTGGCGAGGAAATGTATACTTCAACAATGGATATACTCTTCCCCCCCCGTCTATACAAATGTTTAGAGACAAACATTTTCACATGTTTAAAATGGATTGGATGGAAACGTCATTACACAAAGAACAAAGAATAGAGAGATTTTTTGAAATATGGGAATCTTTTATTGACACTTTGAATACATCACTTAAACAACAGATACATAACTGTTTCTGAATGACTTTATGGTATGAAACCAGAACGTTTCAGCTGGACCCTCCTATTCAACTTAGTTAGAGTCCACAGATGAACTTTTTTCCTTTTTCCTTTACCTTCTCCCCTTCCCTTTTTCTCCCTTTTTTTTTTTTTCTTCTCTCTCTCTTCATCTTCACCCGTTTTTTTCTTCATTGCTCTGGGTTTTTCCTTTTTTCTTTCTCATATATCATGATATGTTCTGGTCATTTAAAGAAATTGATATAAGTAATTAAGGTACGTTATCTACCCTAATTTCCATATTTGGAAAAGGGAGAATGAGAATACTATGTATACCAACAAGAATATATAGTTTCATATAATCTGTATTACAACAATTGCATTATTGTATCTATGCTGAAAAATATTGCATGTTTTATGAAAATGTTTGAAAACCCAAATAAAAACATTTAGAAAAAAAATATATATATTTAACATTTACAAATTTGCTTAGTCCCTTTGTCCGGAACGCTCTTTGAATTTGAAAATCTCAAAGACTAATTAAGATATTAATGTGATTCTTTTGCGATTGATTTCAATCAGCAATAAATTACAGAATTTGGTATAAAACTGTATAAAATTGTATGAAATGAAATGAAATCTACAAAAACCATAAGAAATGCTTTGGTGTAGCTAACCTGAAAATGTAAAGAAAACTACCCAAACACAGAACCGGCAGTGACTCGGGGGAAGGAGCGGGATAGGGGTGACCGCCGCCAGCTGCTGTTCTCACGCGCTACTGACGGTCTGTGCTCTCACATGGACCCGGCGCCCTAGCCTTGTGCGGACACTGTTTACGTTCTGCCCAGTTTGGCTCCTGATTGGCCACTTGGCTGCGTGACGTAGCTATTACATAATGAGGGAGGGCGCGTGGGCAGCACAACACGTGAGGCTGCTGCTGTAGGGGGTACTCTTCCCTCACCTACTTTCTCCATCATGTCGATTCCAGGCTTGCAACTCCCAGCCAATCAACACCGGGTTTGCGCCTCAAAAGCAACGCCCGTTTTCTCTGCTTTCCACGAGAGCTACTGGCAGCTGTTGATTGGCGGGAGGCTTGGGCGCGGTGAGGTGGAGTAACAGTGCATTATAATTTGCATCTATAAGGCCTCAGCTTGCAATACCCCCTGGAAACGGTCCATTTTGCTTCCGAGTCCATGGCTAAATATATCATCGCACTTACAAATTGGCGAAATGTTACAGTAAAAAAATCTCCAAAAACCATAAACGGACGTGGCTTAGCCAATTATGTTTCAAACACATCTTTTATCACCCCATTCCGTTATGATTTAGCCATTATCTAGCGAAGCATTTTCTGTACGTATGTTCTGGGTTCAAATTGGCCGCGGGCAAACTAGTCTTAACTACATAAATACTGACAGATGACAGCTGGTGCTGGCATTTAAAAACTGTATTACATTTATTTTTTGATATCTAATTGAAAAAATAAAATTGTTGATATGGTGGCAGACAAAAATAGTGGAAAACAAGACAATAACTCGCGTACAACAACTCAATCATTGGTGTTCAACTCTCCCTCGATCCACAAAGCACACCCAGAAGGGCGGAGTCCAATTTTCCGGTCGGGAGAATAATGGCTTAACATCACCATCATTCCTGGGGAGAGTGCACCCAACTAATATAAAATTACAATGACAGAACAACAACACAAAGAAAATCACAATAGGGAGTGAAGGAGGCTGGGAATTTCCAAAGTACAAGATGAATGATGCAAACTGTCAACCGCTAATAACACTTACCAGACTCCGCCCCTCACACACAATAGGCTCCAATAAACAGAACCGCCTACAACTATTAGTCACTTATTTCTTAAAAGGAGGGTGTCTCTCATCTCAACCTCTGGGTTTAAAATGGTCCGAAACAGACCCCCAACTCTTCGAACAAGCGCGGTAGTCTGCCTACACGCCCGCGACACTCCAACAAGATGCATCGGTTCCGTGTATCTGCATTGCTGCCACCCAGAAACACACTTTCATGGAATGACGGATCAATCTGTCCGATCTTTCAGTCTCGGCCAGTGTCTGTATTCTTGGTATGGCGCACGTGCAGTCTGTGTTTGCTTTCTGCAGCGCAGTTTACAGATATCCGCAAGTTCCAGCCTCATTTGGACTGGCGTCTGCCTAAAAATCAGGCCCATAATACTTGGGTGTATTTTATTTAAAATAATTAAGAAAAAAATAAATTACTGCGTGCAGCCCTACAATCCATCTTTGACTAAATGTGCCTCTATAAATCAGCGCGCACACACTGCTGATCAGTGTAACCTAATGAATAACATTATATGTTGTGTGCACTTATAGTAATTAATCACCGGCCGTGGGGACAATTGAGCAATAAACACACAAGCACCACTTAAGAATAAAAACATCAAAATTCAATTTCCTTTGATGGGGATATTTTTCGAGTGAGAAATTTCCTGTTTTCCATTAAACATCGCTGTGGTTGCAGACAGTCCCTAGTAGTGAAATACATAATTTGCCAGTCAGAATTTTTTATTTTATTTTCACACTTTTTCCCTTCCATACTTTGTTCTTTTTTTTGTTTGTTTGTTTTTGACCTGTTTTTTTTTCTCCTCTGCTTTTTTCCCCCCTATGATAAATGAGATACCAACTACTGTAACTTTGATCTTATTACGAGACTTTGGTGTAATTATATATGATTGCTCGCGTAAGAACTCATCAATATTCAGGCCACAAACACCCAGCATTTGTTAAGCTTGGTGGATTATGATACTTGGCAAATGTCGCGGCTCGAGCTGGAGAATTTCCTCCTGGCTCCCGAATGACTGAGCTGCAATCAACATCATGAAATTATATATACGAGTGATAGATTACTTTATCCTATAAATAAATTTTAAAGGATCTAATTATATGCATTTGTTTACTTAACAACGCCAACACAGTGTGATCAGAAAGTCAGCAAATTACCTGGAGGGGAAGATTAATTAACAGAATAATTGCGTGCTATTAGTTTTGCAAGATTAATGTTATAATTTTCTGTTTTTTTGTTTTTTTTTTAGGAACTTTTGTGCCGGAAAAAGAGAAAGTTTTGTACGGGCTGACGCATCCGATTAATACGTTTGAACCTTTCCAGGTCCAGGTAAACTTGTTTATTTAAATGTGTTTACAGGTCAAGAGTTGCCCCATCTTATTTTTATACCCCATTTACCCTATATGCTTTCGTATTTATAAAATCTACATATTTAAATAGGAATTACTTCCAAAACGTACAACTTAGTGGTGGAGTTTGGTTCACTGTTTTTTACTAGAGATATATAGGGGGAGATTTATCAAAGCTGGAGAGAAATAAAGTGGAGAAAGATATAGTACTAACCAATCAGCTTCTTTCTGTCATTCTGCGGGCTGTGTTTGAAAGATGACAGCTAGGAGCTGATTGGTCGGTATTTTATCTTTCTCAAAGCATTAATAAATGTCCCCCATAGTTTGGGTTTTTCTTCATGTGACAAATCTGAATTTTAGTTTTCCAAGGAGTGGAGGCTCGGATTGACTAGACAATTGCTTTAGTTAGTTGAAAAAAAATCCCTGAAAAGTAACCATGTTTTTTGCAATCGCTGCAGAAAAAAAAACCACACAGTTCTGTGACCTTATCTCGGATCGTTATCATGTGTATTTGCCCGTAAATGGCAAATTTTTCAGGCAAAAATAAAAAAGGGATCTAATTGAATTGAGCGAAGGCAAAAAAATGCGTTATGTCCTGTTTTATTCGACCGAAAAATGTTCAGGGCTAATTGGATTAACCCCCCCAAGTCAAACAAATTCTCAACTAGAATTCAAAGCACAAGCTTAACGGACCCGGCATTAAACGTTAACCCAGGTCACCTATGTCTCCCACCCCCTCCAGTTGGACCCACCCCCCCACTCCTTGTCCCTCCACTGGCTCTGTCTTGACTAATCCCCCCAGTGCTCTGTCTAAAACAGCCAATAACTGTATATTAAGTGGAGATTTTTAAAACATTCCAAATAGGTCAAGATTCCAGCTATCTTTACAGTCTCTACTAGGTAAATGATAGCTAGAACTAGATTGTTTTTTACGGCAAAACCTCCACCACTGTAGGTTCTAGTGAGGAATGGTTCCTTGTGCAGTCTCCGTGTACCCCCCCCTACACCCCCATTGCCAGCACAAGAGCCAAGAAGACTTCTGCACTGTGCAAGAGTCTACAGCATGTGCGCAAATGGCGTTGCCATATAATATATATATATAGTTTCCTTGAGTGGATGTAATCAATTATAAATATGTTAATATCTTATGCAATTGAAAAGATGACATTTGTGAAGGTTAAAAGATCCTACAAAGACAATAGAACTTAAAGTTGCCGGAAGTCCGTCCCCAGCAATCCCCCCATACAACATCAGAGAACTATTAATCAATATCTAGCCATCCTGTTTGCCATGTTGAAGTGTTGCAGCTCTGTGTATATAACATGTCGGCCAATCTTAATTACCCATTACAGGTTCTCAGATGAGCGTACGTTTGCGTCTATTCATCACCTTCCCCGTTGATTGCAGATCTGGCTGGGATACGAACTCATTGCCTTGTAAATTGCCTCATTTACTTTGGAGAATGTGATGGATTACACCACACGCTGATTTTCTACACGCGGTCCCATGCGCTTTGTTTTTTAAAACGGGGGTGTACTTAGGACACGTCATAGCAAACGCAGCATATCACAGTTTTTATATGTTATTTCTTATGTGAAGAATGTGGGGGAATTGTTTCCTGCTTCTTGAATTCACCAAAACTAATGAGTGTTTTTTTATTTTATTTTATTTTTTTATTTTGTCTAGTTTCATCCATAATGCAGATATACATATACTGGTACCATTACTGATTTAAAGGAAAACAAACAGAAGGCGCAAAACCCAATGTATCTAAATGTAATAAATATAAATATCCAATGCACTTTGATATATAAAATGTATATCAAAGATATTTATTTAAAACTAAATAAACATATATTAAATCACAAAATGTAAAAAATAATAGTAATTACTACGGTGGTCAGGACCTGTAAGAGTCCAAGCAGATGATTAATGGCAAAGTTCAATGCTGCCCAAAAATTAACGATGATAATAAATTAATAGCAGCAAGTTCGTCCTTAGGAGCAAATGAATATGTCCCAAATATAATATGGATGAATCATGAATCACAAATATTGTTAGCAGATTAGAGATACCTGGACACGAGATACCACTATCTCTGCAGACAGTAGCTCCCTTTGTCTGTGTACACACAGGATAACAATAAGACTGCACTGTGGGCATAATATACCAGGGATGTGCAGAGATTTGATCTAAAAATGATTGGAATAATCCAAAGTATATATATAAATAACTTATAAACATCTTCTTTGTTTAGTGTAATAATTTTTATAGTTAACACTCACCAGCTTTGTGGAGCTCCCTCGAACTCCAGAAAAATGAGAGATGAGGCAGCAACAGCTCAGCCTCGCTTCTGTATAGTAAGACATTGCTTGCAGAGCTGGGGGAGGGGCCAGTCCACGCGAGGTAAGCTGCACAGAAAGAGAGCTTACCGCGGCATACCTCTGAGTATGGGGAGTGTGCCTTGAGCATTGATGGACACCTTGGATGTGTCATGTGACCAGGAAGTGCACTGCAATGTTTAGAGATCGGAGCTCAGTCAGCAGCAAGAGAAGACACAATGATGCAAGTAGGATAATCAATGGACACTGAAGCTTAGTGTAGTGAGGGGAGAGTTACAGTGAGTAAAGGGTGAGAGAGGCTCCTAGCACTCAGACCCAGCCCTATGTGTGCCTCCCCAGCCATTGAACTCACCGCACGTCACTGTAATATACGCAATGCCGATATTTACACATTTGTGTGATCTGGGTGTCCTGCATGGCTGGACTGGCCATCTGGCAAATGTCAAAAAGGACGATGGCCATTTGTTCCACTCCGGCTGTGGGAAAGCCTGGCCAAGCAGCAACGTCTTCCCGGTGCTCTGCTCAGCCATCACACTTAGACCGTGGGCTTGCCGTGAGGCCACGCCAGCTTTTACATGCTTGCACAACAGGGAAGCCTGGCCGTAGTATAGTCTCAGTCCGTCCCTGGTGCCCTGGGTATATGCCTCTTCAACTCTAAAATTGGTGCTGCAAAAAATGATTACGCTGTAATGCACGTGATGCACTCCTCTTGGTTTAAGGTTCACAAGGTCACTTACTTTTATAATCCATTATATCAGTATTGTTTCCTATTATAACCTGGTAAAATATGTGATCAAACACAAGCGGGAGAGGCTTTTTTTTATTGAGCTTTCATGAAGAGACCAGTAATTACAACAGTTGTGCATGAATAAGCTACTGTACCTTTGCCATACAATGCCAGCAATTATTTCTTACAGAGCCGTACAGTGTAAAATAACAGGTATTCTGTTTTTAAAGCTACAGCACTGCGTCTACATGTGGAACACGTTCTGGAGCACTCCCGGGTTATCCAACAAACTATCGGTAATATTCAAAGGACCAGGGTGGGGTCCTGGAAAACCTCGGCTTGGACTTCATGAGGAGCTTCCAAAGGTAAATTATCTATATGTTAAAGTAAGTATGTAACAAAAATGTTTTGTAAGCAAATCAGTGCGTAGAATTTTAAATTCAGTATGTTTTGTGGCGACATGAACGGATTGTTTGGCGAAAACAACTCCCAATTGGCAAAGATTCATTACAAAACTTAAATTTTCTCATTCAATGGTCATTTATTGTAAGATAGAAATATTAATGCATTATATTATTGACCAATTACAGGTTACAGGAGATGAAAAGCCATTTGAACCAGGATTATCAGCACCATTGCAAATATATACAATGGTGCATTTTATCCTTTTGCTTGCTGTTTATCGGCACATGTTCGAAGCCAAACTTGTAAGTACAGAATTCATACTATTTATAATGTTCTTAGAGGTTTTCTCAACAGAAAAGTTGTGTTTTTTTAACCTTTTTATTACTCACGTGGCAGCACACAGTAGAATAAAAGTATCCCACGGCTTACATTCACATCCTGAAAATATGAATTTACCAATACAGTACTGTACAGTGGGAGAATAACACTGTATCATGGGGAATTAACGCCTCAGCTAAACAGACTGTTCCACTGCAAAACTTGATTTGTGTATGCTACATACAGTATAATCAGAATAGATTTATATTTACAAATACAAAACATTTCTCAAGCGCTCCTCGCAAAACATACGGTATGTGCCCACCTCCAACTTCATCCCCTTTTACGTGGAAATAAAACAGCTCAAACTGACTTTTTGGTTGCAACAATATTTTGTATTTGTAGGGATATTATTTGTTACCAGTTATTTATATACAGCACATAGATGGTTTTTAAATTACTATGAATGTGCAAAATGAGAAAAACCTAAAAACGATGAGGCGTAAGTTGTTGAGAGCACAGCCCCTGCACATGGGCTGCCCTAGTCCTGAGCCTGTACTGCCTTACCTCCTATCCGGCTCTCCATGGCATCATCATTCTCCTTGCAGTAAAAGCATGTAAGTTATTATTGACCAAGTTAACAGGAGATTTGTTAAGATTTTTTTTTTTATAAATAGTTCATAGTTGCAAATTGCAAACGTGCAGTTCTCATGGATAAAAATATACATTTGTTGCATATATCGCCAATCATAATGAGCAAACACAGTATGTATTAAACCGACAACGTGTAGTACTATTTATTTTTTGTCTGTCAGTAAAAGTTGTAACGGGTTATTCAAGAGGGTACTGATAAAGGCCAAGTGAGCAGTACCCATAATAACCGATTAAATGCTTTCGTTATTAAACATGCTTTAGAGCAGTCCGGATAATGTTTTTTGCCTCCTTTCCTTTTGCGCTTTGATAGGAGGTAACGTGGCCACGTACGTGGAAGTCTGTGTGCGGATATCGGCTTATTTTTGGCTTTTGCCTCCTTTTCCTTTGCGCTTTGATAGGAGGTAACGTGACCACGTACGTGGAAGTCTGTGTGCGGATATCGGCTTATTTTTGGCTTTTGCATCCTTTTCCTTTGCGCTTTGATAGGAGGTAACGTGACCACGTACGTGGAAGTCTGTGTGCGGATATCGGCTTATTTTTGGCTTTTGCCTCCTTTCTCTTGGAGCTTTGATAGGGGGGTAACGTGGCCACATATGTGGTAGTCTTTGTGCGGATATTGGCTTATTTTTGGCTTTTGCATCCTTTTCCTTTGCGCTTTGATAGTAGTTAACGTGGCCACATACGTGATAGTCTGTGTGCGGATATCGGCTTATTTTTGGCTTTTGCATCCTTTTCCTTTGCACTTTGATAGGAGGTAACGTGGCCACGTACGTGGAAGTCTGTGTGCGGATATCGGCTTATTTTTGGCTTTTGCCTCCTTTCTCTTGGAGCTTTGATTGGAGGTAACGTGGCCGCATACGTGGTAGTCTGTGTGCGGATATCGGCTTATTTTTGGCTTTTGCCTCCTTTCTCTTGGAGCTTTGATAGGAGGTAACGTGGCCACATACGTGGAAGTCTGTGTGCGGATATCAGCTTATTTTTGGCTTTTGCCTCCTTTCTCTTGGAGCTTTGATAGGAGGTAACGTGGCCACGTACGTGGAAGTCTGTGTGCGGATATCAGCTTATTTTTGGCTTTTGCATCCTTTTCCTTTGCGCTTTGATAGGAGGTAACGTGGCCACATACGTGGAAGTCTGTGTGCAGATATCGGCTTATTTTTGGCTTTTGCCTCCTTTCTCTTGGAGCTTTGATAGGAGGTAACGTGGCCACGTACGTGGAAGTCTGTGTGCGGATATCGGCTTATTTTTGGCTTTTGCATCCTTTTCCTTTGCGCTTTGATAGGAGGTAACGTGGCCACATACGTGGAAGTCTGTGTGCAGATATCGGCTTATTTTTGGCTTTTGCCTCCTTTCTCTTGGAGCTTTGATAGGAGGTAACGTGGCCACGTACGTGGTAGTCTGTGTGCAGATATCGGCTTATTTTTGGCTTTTGCATCCTTTTCCTTTGCGCTTTGATAGGAGGTAACGTGGCCACGTATGTGGAAGTCTGTGTGCGGATATCGGCTTATTTTTGGCTTTTGCCTCCTTTCTCTTGGAGCTTTGATAGGGGGGTAACGTGGCCACATATGTGGTAGTCTTTGTGCGGATATTGGCTTATTTTTGGCTTTTGCATCCTTTTCCTTTGCGCTTTGATAGTAGTTAACGTGGCCACATACGTGATAGTCTGTGTGCGGATATCGGCTTATTTTTGGCTTTTGCATCCTTTTCCTTTGCACTTTGATAGGAGGTAACGTGGCCACGTACGTGGAAGTCTGTGTGCGGATATCGGCTTATTTTTGGCTTTTGCCTCCTTTCTCTTGGAGCTTTGATTGGAGGTAACGTGGCCGCATACGTGGTAGTCTGTGTGCGGATATCGGCTTATTTTTGGCTTTTGCCTCCTTTCTCTTGGAGCTTTGATAGGAGGTAACGTGGCCACATACGTGGAAGTCTGTGTGCGGATATCAGCTTATTTTTGGCTTTTGCCTCCTTTCTCTTGGAGCTTTGATAGGAGGTAACGTGGCCACGTACGTGGAAGTCTGTGTGCGGATATCAGCTTATTTTTGGCTTTTGCATCCTTTTCCTTTGCGCTTTGATAGGAGGTAACGTGGCCACATACGTGGAAGTCTGTGTGCAGATATCGGCTTATTTTTGGCTTTTGCCTCCTTTCTCTTGGAGCTTTGATAGGAGGTAACGTGGCCACGTACGTGGTAGTCTGTGTGCAGATATCGGCTTATTTTTGGCTTTTGCATCCTTTTCCTTTGCGCTTTGATAGGAGGTAACGTGGCCACGTACGTGGAAGTCTGTGTGCAGATATCGGCTTATTTTTGTGATCAGGGCGTTCAGCACAAATGGAAAATGGACAAATCTAGTAACAGCAGAAAAATAACCACGACAGTAATTTGTGACATTATCAATCGAGATGAATTAGAAATATGCAAATATACTGTGGGTATTTATGCTGTATAAAGGGCACCATGCACTTTGGTGGGAAAATGGCACATCCTGCTTCGCTCTAGTCTTTATCCAGTCTCGAGAGGTGTATTTATCAAGCAGTGAAAAACTTAGAGGAGTGGCCAGTGGAGAAGTTGCCCGTGGCAACCAATCAGCTCCTACCTATTATTTTATAGACTGTACTTGATAACTGTTACGTCAAAGCTGATTGGTTGCCATAGGCAACTTCTCCACTGGTCCACTTCTCTAAGGTTTTCACTGCTTGATAAATTAGCCTGTGACAGCGATATGGACATTGCTTTGTCTGCAGGCTCCTTTTCCTCAAAATCACAGCACCTATGCATAAACACAGAACTAACATTTGGGTTTATGTATCAAGTACTGAAAAGTGGACCAGTGGAGAAGTAGCCTATAGCAACCAATCGTCATCTGCCTATCATTTTATAGAATGTACTTGATAAATGCTACCTCAAAGCTGATTGGATGGTATTTGGAACTTCTACACTTTTTTCACTGCTTGGCACAGCAACCCCATAGTATTAGGGAGGCCTCTGCAACGGGCCCACAACAGCAATGGGGGGAGGGGATTGCCCTCTGTAATCCTGTCTGTCTATATGTGTTCACCCTGGTCTCTGTATTGTATGAATGACAGAATGTATGTTTCACAGAAATCAATTTTTATGTCAGTCTGATGCCTGATGTTCATACATTCCCTTAAACATTACTACTGTATGCCAGGGTTGCCTACCCTCCCGATTCGGGCGGGAGCCTCCCGATAAACGGGTGCAGCTCCCGCCCCCCCGAAAAGGCAGGCAAGCCTCCCGCCTGCCGCCGATCCCCCGACCCCCCCTCCGAATTACCTGATAAACCCCCGCAGCGGGGGGGCCGCTGACGCGATTCGCGTCATTTTGGCCCCACCCCCGGGGCTAAAATGACGCGATTGCGTGGCCCCACCCCCTGTCACGCCCGCAAACTGACCTCACCTCGTTTGGACCGCCCCCTTTTGCCGGCCACGCCCCCTGTGTTGCCGATCTGGCTGCTCCCTCCCGGAAGGAGCAGCCAGATTGTCGGCAAGTATGCTGTATGCTGTGCTGTCATTTTTTTTACTACTGCTCTGTACTACTGTACACTACAATGTACTGCCGTATACAGTGTTGTAATTCTTTACTGTGCTGTACTGCTGTATACAGTGTTGTACCTCTTTTTACTGTGCTGTACTGCCGTATACAGTGTTGTACTTTTCTTTACTGTGCTGTACTGCCGTATAGTGTTATACTTCAGTTTACTGTGCTGTACTGCTGTATACAGTGTTGTTCTTCAGTTTGCTGTGCTGTACTGCCGTATACACTGTTCCACTTCTGGTTGCTGTACTGTGCTGCACTATACTGCACACTGGCGTACAGTACTTCTGTTTGCTGCACTGTATGCGTTTTCATGTTATACAGTGTTGATATAATAAAGTTGTCTTTGTTTTGGTAGAAAGTTGGATATTATTCAGAAACTTTTACTAATGAAGTAACAAGCAGCGAGTGTTTTTTACGGTTTGTTTTTTGTTCATTACCAGATGCTTACACAGATAACGCTCCTGCTGAGGATCCTGTACATTCTCCTGACCTTAACTTCCCTGGGTTTCCTTCTAGAGCATAGGTGAGGACATCACAGGCACAGGATGCCTTCATTTGAAATGACTGGGCTGACTGATTAGGACGCTGTCCATAAGGCCAGAGGTAATACAGAGATATAGTGAATGTCACACTGAACGCTGTATTTACCGCCATTTTGTAATATCTAATAATGTAAATTTTTGAGGCGTAGTCCAGTTACTACATGGGGTGCGGCTGTTACGGTGCCCAAGGGTGAGGGTGCCCCTTCAAGGGCGGAACTTCACTATGTGAAATGTGCACTGTATTATTAAATAAGGCTTCATATTCAATGAATTAGATTAATACAAGTTATTAAATAGATATTTGTGCCCCCCCTTATCTTGTTGTAGGCCTAAAGCAGCATTATTTGAAACCGTCCGATGTTCCGTTTTTCTATTGCTTCAGAAATATGACTTCCTAACAACCGATATCCCATCGCTGGCAGGTATCTGTGAGGTAAGAAATCAGATCTATATATCGCTCTACCGTCCATTTTATTGACCGTATTGCTGCATGCCAGTGAAACAATATGCAAAGTAAATACTGGATAAGTATCGATTTAAACTATCCATATTATATATATATATTATATATATATATATATATTAGGGGTGTGCACCGGCTACTTTTCGTGTTTTGTGTTTTGGTTTTGGATCTGGATCTTTCTTCGTGTTTTGGATCTGGATTAGTTTTGCCAAAACCACCCTTCCGTGTTTTGGGTTCTGGGTTTTGTGTTTTGGATCTGTATTTTTTTGAAAAAAAGCATAATAACAGCTAAAATCACAGAATTTGTAGGTTTTTCTGCTCCTATGCTATTATTAACCTCAATAACCTTAATTTCCACTCATTTCCAGTCTATTCTGAACACCTCACACCTCACAATAGTGTTTTTATGTCCAAAAGGTTGCACCGAGGTAGCTGGTTGACTATGCTAAGAGATACGAGTGGGTGGCACAAACACGTGGTCCATCTAGGAGTGACACTGCAGTGGCAGACAGGATGGCAGTTTGAAAAACTAGGCCCCAAACTATACATAATGCAAAGAAAAAAAAGAGGTGCAAGATGGAATTGTCCTTGGGCCCTCCCACCCACCCTTATGTTGTATAAACAGGACATGCACACTTTAACAAACCAAACATTTCAGCGCCAGGGTCTGCCACACGACTGTGGCTGAAATGATTGGTTCGTTTGGGCCCCCACAAAACAAGCTGGCAATTAATCTGTCCCTGCACAAACTGGCTCTACGGAGGCAAGATGTCGTCCTCATCCTCCTCATCCACCGATTCCTCACCCTCTTCAGTGTTGTGTACATCCTCATCCTCACAGAGTATTAATTCGTCCCCGCTGGAATCCACAACCACAGGTCCCTCTGTACGTTCTGGAGGCTGGTCTCCCTGGAAGAGTTGATAATTCATTTTATGAACATCATCTTCTCCACATTTTGTGGAAGCAACCTCCTACGCCTTTCGCTGACAAGGTTCCCGGCTGCACTAAACACTCTTTCGGAGTACACACTGGAGGGGGGGCAACTCAGGTAAAATAGAGCCAGTTTGTACAGGGACCTCCAAATTGCTTCTTTTTCCTGCCAGTACAGGTACGGACTGTCTGACATGCCTACTTGGATGCTGTCACCGATGTAATCCTTTAACAGACAGACGCACGCTTGTCGCTGCTGCTTTGAGGATGCAAGTGCGGCTACAGCCCACACAATTCACAAAGACAGAAAAAAGAAGAAGAATATTTTTATTGTTTGTGTAGCACACTTTGAGGGTGTCACCACCCTTTAACAGACAGACGCACGCTTGTCGCTGCTGCTTTGAGGATGCAAGTGCAGCTACAGCCCACACAATTCACAAAGACAGAAAAAAAATAGTTTTTTATTTTTTGGAGCACTTTGAGAGTTACACCACCCTTTAACAGACAGATGCACGCTTGTCGCTGCTGCTTTGAGGATGCAAGTGCGGCTACAGCCCACACAATTCACAAAGACAGAAAAAAAAAGAATATTTTTATTGTTTGTGTAGCACACTTTGAGGGTGTCACCACCCTTTAACAGACAGACGCACGCTTGTCGCTGCTGCTTTGAGGATGCAAGTGCGGCTACATCGCACACAAGTCACAAACACATTAAAAAAATAGTTTTTTATTTTTTGGAGCACTTTGAGAGTTACACCACCCTTTAACAGACAGACGCACGCTTGTCGCTGCTGCTTTGAGGATGCAAGTGCGGCTACAGCCCACACAATTCACAAAGACAGAAAAAAAAAGAAGAATATTTTTATTGTTTGTGTAGCACACTTTGAGGGTGTCACCACCCTTTAACAGACAGATGCACGCTTGTCGCTGCTGCTTTAAGGATGCAGGTGCGGCTACAGCCCACAAATTTCACAAAGACAGAAAAAAAAAGAACAATATTTTAATCGTTTGTGTAGCACACTTTGAGGGTGTCACCACCCTTTAACAGACAGACGCACGCTTGTCGCTGCTGCTTTAAGGATGCAGGTGCGGCTACAGCCCACACATTTCACAAAGACAGAAAAAGAAAGAATATTTTTATTGTTTGTGGAGCGCACTTTGAGGGTTACACCATCCTTTAACAGACAGACGCACGCTTGTCGCTGCTGCTTTGAGGATGCAGGTGGAATCTAGACGGGATTTGGAACCGGGGACACACTACCTCCATCAATTGTCTAAATCCCACTGCACTAATGGCGGATACCGGACGCACGTCTAACACCAACATAGCAGTCAAGGCCTCAGTTATACGTTTTGCTTCAGGATGATTGCTGTCGTACTTCATCCTCATCGCTAGGGACTGTTGGAGGGTCAATTGTTTAGTAAAAGTAGTGATGTTCCTACTTCCTCTCTGGGATGATGAACAACTCCCAGCAGCAGCAACAGCACTAGGAGGAAGTGGTTCTTGATCTTTCCCTATTTTATTTTTATCGGAGAAAGTTTGGTCCTCCATTTATGTTATATTGATATATACGTGCGGCTAAAGCGCACACAAACACAGAAAATATTTTTTTATTTTTGCTGGAGAATAGTGCACTTTGTGGGTTACACCACCCTTTAAGAAATGAGCCAGCCGGCTCTTTACTTATGGGACACAGGCGCACGCTTGGCGCTGCTCCTTTGTTGATGCACGTGCAGCCACAGTGCACACAATTCACAAACACAGAAAATAATTTTTTTTTTGGTTTGGACTGGAGTGTACTTTGGGGGTTACAGCACCCTTTAACGGTCAAGCCAGCCGGCCCTTTACTTATGACACAGGCGCACGCTTGGCACTACTTTGTTGATGCATGTGCGGCTACTGCGCACACAATTCACAAACACAGAATATATATATGTTTTTGGTTTGGAGTGTACTTTGGGGGTTACAGCACCCTTTAACGGTCAAGCCAGCCGGCCCTTTACTTATGACACAGGCGCACGCTTGGCACTACTTTGTTGATACACGTGCGGCTACTGCGCACACAATTCACAAACACAGAAAAAATTTTTTTTTTAGTTTGGAGTGTACTTTGGGGGTTACAGCACCCTTTAACGGTCAAGCCAGCCGGCCCTTTACTTATGACACAGGCGCACGCTTGGCACTACTTTGTTGATGCACGTGCGGCTACTGCGCACACAATTCACAAACACAGAATATATATATTTTTTGGTTTTAAGTGTACTTTGGGGGTTACAGCACCCTTTAACGGTCAAGCCAGCCGGCCCTTTACTTATGACACAGGCACACGCTTGGCACTACTTTGTTGATGCACGTGCGGCTACTGCGCACACAATTCACAAACACAGAAAATATTATTTTTTTTGGTTTGGACTGGAGTGTACTTTGGGGGTTACAGCACCCTTTAACGGTCAAGCCAGCCGGCCCTTTACTTATGACACAGGCGCACGCTTGGCACTACTTTGTTGATGCACGTGCGGCTACTGCGCACACAATTCACAAACACAGAAAATATTTTTTTTTGGTTTGGACTGGAGTGTACTTTGGGGGTTACAGCACCCTTTAACGGTCAAGCCAGCCGGCCCTTTACTTATGACACAGGCACACGCTTGGCACTACTTTGTTGATGCACGTGCGGCTACTGCGCACACAATTCACAAACACAGAAAATATTTTTTTTTTGGTTTGGACTGGAGTGTACTTTGGGGGTTACAGCACCCTTTAACGGTCAAGCCAGCCGGCCCTTTACTTATGACACAGGCGCATGCTTGGCACTACTTTGTTGATGCACGTGCGGCTACTGCGCACACAATTCACAAACACAGAAAATATTTTTTTTTTGGTTTGGAGTGTACTTTGGGGGTTACAGCACCCTTTAACGGTCAAGCCAGCCGGCCCTTTACTTATGACACAGGCGCACGCTTGGCACTACTTTGTTGATGCACGTGCGGCTACTGCGCACACAATTCACAAAAACAGAAAATATTTTTTTTTTGGTTTGGAGTGTACTTTGGGGGTTACAGCACCCTTTAACGGTCAAGCCAGCCGGCCCTTTACTTATGACACAGGCGCACGCTTGGCACTACTTTGTTGATGCACGTGCGGCTACTGCGCACACAATTCACAAACACAGAAAATATTATTTTTTTTGGTTTGGACTGGAGTGTACTTTGGGGGTTACAGCACCCTTTAACGGTCAAGCCAGCCGGCCCTTTACTTATGACACAGGCGCACGCTTGGCACTTCTTTGTTGATGCACGTGCGGCTACTGCGCACACAATTCACAAACACAGAAAATAATTTTTTTTTTGGTTTGGACTGGAGTGTACTTTGGGGGTTACAGCACCCTTTAACGGTCAAGCCAGCCGGCCCTTTACTTATGACACAGGCGCACGCTTGGCACTACTTTGTTGATGCATGTGCGGCTACTGCGCACACAATTCACAAACACACAAAAAATATAATTTTTTTAGCACTTGGGGGGAGCACCCCTGATGGACAGAGCACCCCCTGGACAACACTACAGCACCCCTTTAGGACTGGGACACTGCACAGGACTTTGGAGTGGACACAGTGCCTATGGAGAACTGACTGCACAACACAGTCCAGCCAGCCCCTATGGACTTTGAAGTAGTGGACACAGCCCCTATTAACAACAGCAGCACAGCACAACACAGCCAGCCCCTATGGTCTTTGAAGTAGTGGACAACAGCAGCACTACACTACACTACACAGCCCAGCCAGCCCTAACTCCCACCCTCCCTCTTCACTGTCCACAGCCGAGTGAGAAAATGGCGCAGACGCGGGTACCTTATATAGGTTCCAAAACCCGCGAGACTCGGAAGGCGGGATGATGACGTTTTGCCTCGATTTCAGATCCGAGTCAGGCGGGAAAAGCCGAGCCTGACTCTGATCGGCCTCGGATCGGGGGGGTTCGGATTTCAGAAATCCGAACCCGCTCACCCCTAATATATATATATATATATATATATATATATATATTTTAGGGATGTGCAGGCTCGGATAGGTTCGAATTTACACGCCGAGTTCGGATTTTTCCCTCCAAAAATCGGGTCTCACAGAAAGAGGCAAAACGTCATATTTCATGGACAAACATCATCTTCCATGGACTTTTGTCAAGGAATGATGATTGTCCATGAAATATATATATATATATATATATATATATATATATATATATACATATTTATATATTCTTCTGTAAATTTTACGGTCATTATTTGCTAACTGACCCACAATGGTTTCTTTGTTGTAATCCTGCACATAACTCAGCCATATTTTGCCTCAGTGCGGTGCCTGTGATTGCTCCATTGTTTCTCTCTGCTTCCTGAGACAAAAACCTTCAAATATCCCCTTAACAAGGTGCATTAGTTGTGTGTTATTACTGCAGTGTTTGGCTGCTTTGACCCATTTTTATCCCAGTATTTATGGCATGTTTATGCTCACTGAGCCTCTGCTATAGCCTGCTCCTGCTTTCCACGGCACAGATCCGCTCCAGATTCCTCTGGCACTTCATAAACTAGTCTGAACTCCACCGTAGCGTTCTTAGGTGTTCTTGTGTTTACCAGGTATCAGGATAGTGGTTTTCAAGATGGAGTTGGGAGAAGTTTATGAAGTGTCATATGAATGCAGAGCAAGCTATAAAGGGGGAACCAATTGTTTGGAGACGTATGTGGAATAAATTTTAGAATTGTATAGGATGTGCTGGCCTGTTTTTTAAGGAATTATTTCCAACTTTTTTTCTATTTTATTTTATTTAAAAAAAAAAAAAAAAAAGCCAACCACAGGATGCTTCTATACATGGAGTAGCGTAAAAATGGAATCAATATCGTGATGCAAATGTATGGTGAGATTAATGCCAATTTCACAAAACATAATACGGCTTCTGATGTATCAAGTTTCTGAAATAATAGTTACCATAATTTGTGGACTTACAGAAAAACAATAGATGCATGCTAACAGCTGCCATCGCTGGGGTAAATATATATATTGTGGCTCTTAAACTTACTTGTTTTATGAGGTTTAGATGAGCAGCTAAAAACCATTTAAACCATTTTGTGTGCATTACCGTGACATGTCTGGCACAAATCCACTCATAAATATTTTACCTGTTTTGATGAGGTTAAAAGGTTGCAAGAGCCTTACTGTAACTGGAGAACTAACCGGCACAGTGATCCAGGAGACATGTATTGTATGCCAGGTATAAAGTATAAAACTCATGGGCAACAGGCGACCCCCCCAACTGCTATCTGCGGCCCACAGATCATTCCTGCTCTATTGTCAGATTTCTTTGTTACAGCTTGTAACACTTGTTTAATATATCTGCTGATATGTTATTACAGATGTCACTCTTTCTTTAATTAAATGTGTGGTTTAATGTTATTACTGAGATTAAGGGAAAAGTGTGGCATGGGGCAAGTTTAAGAGAGGAGAGGGCCCGTGTGCAGCCAGTGTGCGGGCCCCTGCCTCTGGCAGCACAGTAGACTCTGCCTCTGCATCATGTTCCTGGTGACGTCTCTGCAAATCTCCGGGAAAATGGCTGCTGCACCATATTCCCATTGATTTCTGCTGCTCCGCAGAGCTGGACGATGCTGGACTCCGGAGTGGTAAATATAAATATATGTGTGCAGGGTATGCGGTATAGGCCCTTCCCACGGATCCAAGTGCCTGTCTGCACCAGCACACCCTGCACTTATTATAGATACGCCAATGCATGTGGCCCTTCTTAAGGTTAGAGGGCCCCTGAAGTGTATCAGGTAGCCCATCGCTGCTGTATCTTTCCAATCGTTGTGGAGACGCATGCATTATACTGCAGAGCTGGAACCCCTTTCCTGTGTTTCCGCTGAGGGAGTTGGCAACTTGTATTTTTGTGAAGTTCGTTCCCAGAATTAAACATAGAAAATAGGATTTGATGCCAGAGAAGAACCAGCTGGCCTGTCTAGTGTGCCCACTGCAAAACCTATTTCATCATCTTTTTATTTTTGTATTGCAATTAAACAAATAAAATAGAGAACGACTAAGCTGGCTCTACAAGCTAAATGTATGCAGGTCGCTGTAAGCGGTTCTCCCAACATGGCAAGATCAGAAAATGTCAGCGTCCTACTTACAGATGTGTCAGGAGAATGATCTAGGCTAGGGAAAAGCAGCAGCCTAGTACTTCTGTCACATATATAATGCAAGCCTAAAGCCTATGGCATGATACAATATAAAATGACCAAAAACTAGGGGTGTGCATCGGCCACTTTTCGTGTTTTGTGTTTTGGTTTTGGATCTGGATCTTTCTTCGTGTTTTGGATCTGGATTGGTTTTGCCAAAACCACCCTTCCGTGTTTTGGGTTCTGGGTTTTGTGTTTTGGATCTGTATTTTTTTGAAAAAAAGCATAAAAACAGCTAAAATCACAGAATTTGTAGGTTTTTCTGCTCCTATGCTATTATTAACCTCAATAACCTTAATTTCCACTCATTTCCAGTCTATTCTGAACACCTCACACCTCACAATAGTGTTTTTATGTCCAAAAGGTTGCACCGAGGTAGCTGGATGACTATGCTAAGCGACACGAGTGGGCGGCACAAACACGTGACCCATCTAGGAGTGACACTGCAGTGGCAGACAGGATGGCAGTTAGAAAAACTAGGCCCCAAACTGTACATAATGCAAAGAAAAAAAGAGGTGCAAGATGGAATTGTCCTTGGGCCCTCCCACCCACCCTTATGTTGTATAAACAGGACATGCACACTTTAACAAATCAATCATTTCAGCGCCAGGGTCTGCCACACAACTGTGGCTGAAATGATTGGTTCGTTTGGGCCCCCACAAAACAAGCTGGCAATTAATGTGTCCCTGCACAAACTGGCTCTACGGAGGCAAGATGTCATCCTCATCCTCCTCATCCACCGATTCCTCACCCTCTTCAGTGTGTACATCCTCATCCTCACAAAGTATTAACTCGTCCCCACTTGAATCCACCACCACAGGTCCCTCTGTACGTTCTGGAGGCTGGTCTCCCTGGAAGAGCTGATAATTCATTTTGATGAACATCATCTTCTCCACATTCTGTGGAAGCAACCTCCTACGCCTTTCGCTGACAAGGTTCCCGGCTGCACTAAACACTCTTTCGGAGTACACACTGGAGGGGGGGCAACTCAGGTAAAATAGAGCCAGTTTGTACAGGGGCCTCCAAATTGCCTCTTTTTCCTGCCAGTACAGGTATGGACTGTCTGACATGCCTACTTGGATGCTGTCACCGATGTAATCCTCCACCATTCTGTCAATGGTGACAGTATCATATGCAGTGACAGTAGACATGTCAGAAATTGTTGCCAGGTCCTTCAGTCCGGACCAGATGTCCAAACTTGGTCCTGCCTGCCCTGCATCACCGCCAGCGGGTTGCTTAGGATACCTAAGTTTTTTCCTGGCAGCCCCAGTTGCGGGAGAAAATGAAGAAGGAGCCGTTGACGTGTCACGTTCCGCTTCAGCTGACAGTGTGTTCACCAGCAGGTCTTTGCACCTCTGCAGGCTTGTGTCGGCCGGAAAGAGAGACACCACATAGGCTTTAAACCTAGGATCGAGCACGGTGGCCAAAATGTAGTGGTCTGATTTCAACAGATTGACCACCCTGGAATCCTGGCAAAGCGAATGAAGGGCTTCATCCACAAGTCCCACATGCCGAGCGGAATCGCTCCGTCTTAGCTCCTCCTTCACTTTCTCCAGCTGCTTCTGCAAAAGCCTGATGAGGGGAATGACCTGACTCAAGCTGGCAGTGTCTGAACTGACTTCACGTGTGGCAAGTTCGAAGGGCTGAAGAACCTTGCACAACACGGAAATCATTCTCCACTGCGCTTGAGTCAGGTGCATACCCCCTCCTTTGCCTATGTCATAGGTGGATGTATAGGCTTGTATGGCCTTTTGCTGCTCCTCCATCCTCTGAAGCATATAGAGGGTTGAGTTCCACCGCGTCACAACCTCTTGCTTCAGGTGATGGCGGGGCAGGTTCAAGAGTGTTTGCTGGCGCTCCAGTCTTCGGCACGCAGTCGCTGAATGGCGAAAGTGGCCAGAAATTTTTATGGGCCACCCAAAGCGTCTCCTGCACGCCCCTGTCGCTTTTCAGAAAATTCTGCACCACCAAGTTTATTGTGTGAGCAAAACATGGGACGTGCTGGAATTTGCCCAGATGTAATGCCCGCACAATATTGGTGGCGTTGTCAGATATCACAAATCCCCAGGAGAGTCTAAGTGGGGTAAGCCACTGGGCGATGATTTCCCTCAGTTTCTCTAAGAGGTTGTCGGCGGTGTGCCTCTTACTGAAACCGGTGATACACAGCGTAGCCTGCCTTGTAACGAGCTGGCGTTTCTGAGATGCTGCTACTGGTGACGCTGCTGCTGTTGCTGCGTAAGGTGATACATCTACCCAGTGGGCTGTCACAGTCATATAGTCCTTAGTCTGCCCTGTTCCACTTGTCCACATGTCCGTGGTTAAGTGGACATTGTGTACAACGGCATTTTTCAGGACACTGAGGACACTTTTTCTGACGTTTCTGTACAGTCTCGGTATCGCCTGCCTAGTGAAGTGGAATCTAGACGGGATTTGGAACCGGGGACACACTACCTCCATCAATTGTCTAAATCCCACTGCACTAATGGCGGATACCGGACGCACGTCTAACACCAACATAGCAGTCAAGGCCTCAGTTATACGTTTTGCTTCAGGATGACTGCTGTCGTACTTCATCCTCCTCGCTAAGGACTGTTGGAGGGTCAATTGTTTAGTAAAAGTAGTGGTGTTCCTACTTCCTCTCTGGGATGATGAACGACTCCCAGCAGCAGCAGCAGCAACAGCAGCAGCGGCAGCAGTAGGCGTAGCAATGCAGGATCCTCCGGAGGAATCCCGGATAGGAGAGTCAGTCATGCCAGTGATATGGCCTGCAGGACTACTTCCGATCCTGACTAAGGAGGAAATTGACGAGGAGGGAGTTGACGGTGTGGTTTGCAGGCGCTTGGATACAACAGGACAACGGGATTTAGGTGTCCCTGGACTGCTTACGGTCTGAGCCAAAGTTTCTGAACTTGACAGTAACTTTTTATGAACGCGCTGCAGGTGCCGTATAAGGGAGGATGTTCCTAGGTGGTTGACGTCCCTACCCCTACTTATTTCACCTTTACATATGGTACATATGGCAAGACAGTTGTTGTCCGGATTTGGATAGAAATATTGCCAGACCAAAGAGGTGGAATGTTTGGTCTTCTGCCCAGGCATGACCGTGATGGGCTTTTTCATCCCACGGACAACAACTGTCTCCCCCGGAGCCTGATTTAAACAAACCACATCACCATCAGAATCCTCCTCGCCAACTTCCTCCTCAGCGCCAGCTACACCAGTATCCTCATCCTGTTGTACTTCAACAGTGACATCTTCAATTTGCATATCAGCAAGTGGACTGTGGGTGCTCCTTTCAGCACTTGCAGGGGGCGTGCAAATGGTGGAAAGAGCCACCTCTTCCCGTCCAGTGCTGGGAAGGTCAGGCATCGCAACCACCACCACACTTGGACTCTCCTTGGGGATTTGTGATATCTTCTTAGAAAGCACAGTTCTTCGCTGTGCTTTTGCCAGCTTAACTCTTTTGATTTTTTTAGTGGGAGGAGTGCTTCCATCGTCATGTGAAGCTGAACCACTAGTCATGAACATACTAGGGATCGACCTTAGCCGTTCCTTGCCACTCCGTGTCGTAAATGGCATATTGGCAAGTTTACGTTTCTCTTAAGCTGATTTAAATGTCTTTTTCAAGGTCATTTTCCTGAACTTTGCCATTTGGGATTGTATGTGCCCTCTACTATGACATTGGGCATCGGCCTTGGCAGACGACGTTGATGGCATGTTATCGTCTATGTCATGACTAGTGGCAGCAGCTTCAGCACTAGGAGGAAGTGGTTCTTGATCTTTCTCTATTTTATTTTTATCGGAGAAAGTTTGGTCCTCCATTTATGTTATATCGATTTGATATATACGTGCGGCTAAACACAGAAAATAATTTTTTTTTTGGTTTGGACTGGAGTGTACTTTGTGGGTTACAGCACCCTTTAACGGTCAAGCCAGCCGGCCCTTTACTTATGACACAGGCGCACTCTTGGCACTACTTTGTTGATGCACGTGCGGCTACTGCGCACACAATTCACAAACACAGAAAATAATTTTTTTTTGGTTTGGACTGGAGTGTACTTTGGGGGTTACAGCACCCTTTAACGGTCAAGCCAGCCGGCCCTTTACTTATGACACAGGCGCACGCTTGGCACTACTTTGTTGATGCACGTGCGGCTACTGCGCACACAATTCACAAACACAGAAAATAATTTTTTTTTGGTTTGGACTGGAGTGTACTTTCGGGGGTTACAGCACCCTTTAACGGTCAAGCCAGCCGGCCCTTTACTTATGACACAGGCGCACGCTTGGCACTACTTTGTTGATGCACGTGCGGCTACTGCGCACACAATTCACAAACACAGAAAATAATTTTTTTTTGGTTTGGACTGGAGTGTACTTTCGGGGGTTACAGCACCCTTTAACGGTCAAGCCAGCCGGCCCTTTACTTATGACACAGGCGCACGCTTGGCACTACTTTGTTGATGCACGTGCGGCTACTGCGCACACAATTCACAAACACAGAAAATAATTTTTTTTTAGGTTTGGACTGGAGTGTACTTTCGGGGGTTACAGCACCCTTAACGGTCAAGCCAGCCGGCCCTTTACTTATGACACAGGCGCACGCTTGGCACTACTTTGTTGATGCATGTGCGGCTACTGCGCACACAATTCACAAACACAGAAAATAATTTTTTTTTTGGTTTGGACTGGAGTGTACTTTCGGGGGTTACAGCACCCTTAACGGTCAAGCCAGCCGGCCCTTTACTTATGACACAGGCGCACGCTTGGCACTACTTTGTTGATGCACGTGCGGCTACTGCGCACACAATTCACAAACACAGAAAATAATTTTTTTTTGGTTTGGACTGGAGTGTACTTTCAGGGGTTACAGCACCCTTTAACGGTCAAGCCAGCCGGCCCTTTACTTATGACACAGGCGCACGCTTGGCACTACTTTGTTGATGCACGTGCGGCTACTGCGCACACAATTCACAAACACAGAAAATAATTTTTTTTTGGTTTGGACTGGAGTGTACTTTCGGGGGTTACAGCACCCTTTAACGGTCAAGCCAGCCGGCCCTTTACTTATGACACAGGCGCACTCTTGGCACTACTTTGTTGATGCACGTGCGGCTACTGCGCACACAATTCACAAACACAGAAAATAATTTTTTTTTAGGTTTGGACTGGAGTGTACTTTCGGGGGTTACAGCACCCTTAACGGTCAAGCCAGCCGGCCCTTTACTTATGACACAGGCGCACGCTTGGCACTACTTTGTTGATGCACGTGCGGCTACTGCGCACACAATTCACAAACACAGAAAATAATTTTTTTTTGGTTTGGACTGGAGTGTACTTTCGGAGGTTACAGCACCCTTTAACGGTCAAGCCAGCCGGCCCTTTACTTATGACACAGGCGCACGCTTGGCACTACTTTGTTGATGCACGTGCGGCTACTGCGCACACAATTCACAAACACAGAAAATAATTTTTTTTTAGGTTTGGACTGGAGTGTACTTTCGGGGGTTACAGCACCCTTAACGGTCAAGCCAGCCGGCCCTTTACTTATGACACAGGCGCATGCTTGGCACTACTTTGTTGATGCACGTGCGGCTACTGCGCACACAATTCACAAACACAGAAAATAATTTTTTTTTTGGTTTGGACTGGAGTGTACTTTCGGGGGTTACAGCACCCTTAACGGTCAAGCCAGCCGGCCCTTTACTTATGACACAGGCGCACGCTTGGCACTACTTTGTTGATGCACGTGCGGCTACTGCGCACACAATTCACAAACACAGAAAATAATTTTTTTTTTGGTTTGGACTGGAGTGTACTTTCGGGGGTTACAGCACCCTTAACGGTCAAGCCAGCCGGCCCTTTACTTATGACACAGGCGCACGTTTGGCACTACTTTGTTGATGCACGTGCGGCTACTGCGCACACAATTCACAAACACAGAAAATAATTTTTTTTTTGGTTTGGACTGGAGTGTACTTTCGGGGGTTACAGCACCCTTAACGGTCAAGCCAGCCGGCCCTTTACTTATGACACAGGCGCACGTTTGGCACTACTTTGTTGATGCACGTGCGGCTACTGCGCACACAATTCACAAACACAGAAAATAATTTTTTTTTTGGTTTGGACTGGAGTGTACTTTCGGGGGTTACAGCACCCTTAACGGTCAAGCCAGCCGGCCCTTTACTTATGACACAGGCGCACGCTTGGCACTACTTTGTTGATGCACGTGCGGCTACTGCGCACACAATTCACAAACACAGAAAATAATTTTTTTTTTGGTTTGGACTGGAGTGTACTTTCGGGGGTTACAGCACCCTTAACGGTCAAGCCAGCCGGCCCTTTACTTATGACACAGGCGCACGCTTGGCACTACTTTGTTGATGCACGTGCGGCTACTGCGCACACAATTCACAAACACAGAAAATAATTTTTTTTTAGGTTTGGACTGGAGTGTACTTTCAGGGGTTACAGCACCCTTAACGGTCAAGCCAGCCGGCCCTTTACTTATGACACAGGCGCACGCTTGGCACTACTTTGTTGATGCACGTGCGGCTACTGCGCACACAATTCACAAACACAGAAAATAATTTTTTTTTGGTTTGGACTGGAGTGTACTTTCGGGGGTTACAGCACCCTTTAACGGTCAAGCCAGCTGGCCCTTTACTTATGACACAGGCGCACGCTTGGCACTACTTTGTTGATGCACGTGCGGCTACTGCGCACACAATTCACAAACACAGAAAATAATTTTTTTTTAGGTTTGGACTGGAGTGTACTTTCGGGGGTTACAGCACCCTTAACGGTCAAGCCAGCCGGCCCTTTACTTATGACACAGGCGCACGCTTGGCACTACTTTGTTGATGCACGTGCGGCTACTGCGCACACAATTCACAAACACAGAAAATAATTTTTTTTTTGGTTTGGACTGGAGTGTACTTTCGGGGGTTACAGCACCCTTAACGGTCAAGCCAGCCGGCCCTTTACTTATGACACAGGCGCACGCTTGGCACTACTTTGTTGATGCACGTGCGGCTACTGCGCACACAATTCACAAACACAGAAAATAATTTTTTTGGGGGTTTGGACTGGAGTGTACTTTCGGGGGTTACAGCACCCTTAACGGTCAAGCCAGCCGGCCCTTTACTTATGACACAGGCGCACGTTTGGCACTACTTTGTTGATGCACGTGCGGCTACTGCGCACACAATTCACAAACACAGAAAATAATTTTTTTTTTGGTTTGGACTGGAGTGTACTTTCGGGGGTTACAGCACCCTTAACGGTCAAGCCAGCCGGCCCTTTACTTATGACACAGGCGCACGTTTGCCACTACTTTGTTGATGCACGTGCGGCTACTGCGCACACAATTCACAAACATAGAAAATAATTTTTTTTTTGGTTTGGACTGGAGTGTACTTTCGGGGGTTACAGCACCCTTAACGATCAAGCCAGCCGGCCCTTTACTTATGACACAGGCGCACGCTTGGCACTACTTTGTTGATGCACGTGCGGCTACTGCGCACACAATTCACAAACACAGAAAATAATTTTTTTTTTGGTTTGGACTGGAGTGTACTTTCGGGGGTTACAGCACCCTTAACGGTCAAGCCAGCCGGCCCTTTACTTATGACACAGGCGCACGCTTGGCACTACTTTGTTGATGCACGTGCGGCTACTGCGCACACAATTCACAAACACAGAAAATAATTTTTTTTTGGTTTGGACTGGAGTGTACTTTCGGGGGTTACAGCACCCTTTAACGGTCAAGCCAGCCGGCCCTTTACTTATGACACAGGCGCACGCTTGGCACTACTTTGTTGATGCACGTGCGGCTACTGCGCACACAATTCACAAACACAGAAAATATATTATTTTTTTAGCACTTGGGGGGAGCACCCCTGATGGACAGAGCACCCCCTGGACAACACTACAGCACCCCTTTAGGACTGGGACACTGCACAGGACTTTGGAGTGGACACAGCCCCTATGGAGAACTGACTGCACAACACAGTCCAGCCAGCCCCTATGGACTTTGAAGTAGTGGACACAGCCCCTATTAACAACAGCAGCACAGCACAACACAGCCAGCCCCTATGGACTTTGAAGTAGTGGACAACAGCAGCACTACACTACACTACACTACACAGCACTAACTCCCACCCTCCCTCTTCACTGTCCACAGCCGAGTGAGAAAATGGCGCCGACGCGGGTACCTTATATAGGATCCAAAACCCGCGAGACTCGGAAGGCGGGATGATGACGTTTTGCCTCGATGTCAGATCCGAGTCAGGCGGGAAAAGTCGAGCCTGACTCGGATCGGACTCGGATCGGGGGGGCTCGGGGGGGTTCGGATTTCAGAAATCCGAACCCGCTCACCCCTACCAAAAACACAGTAGGAGTAATGAGTGAACATTAGCATGTATGCACACAGCAAGGTTGCAACCGTCCAATGATGCAACGTACAATTCTGAATCTTACTGTAAGTAAGCAATAAGGAAAGAAAAACTTGCATGTGCAGTTCAGCCAGTATTTGCCGTCGATGAGGTCTCTGGATGCGTACGGTCATGCATATGGTTGGAAATATGTTTTTTGCGTGAGCTTTTCGGTACAGTCATTTACACCCATTTTGTGACCAACTGTACATTAGCACCCTAAACATTATTGGTAAGACCCAGGGGTTAAAGTGGGCCGGAACGGGGTGGAACTGCGTTCCGTCAGTTCTATTTGGAGACGGAACCAGTTCCGCCTCCTCCAGCCCACCTTACCCAGCCAGTGAGTCAGCCCTGCGCCGCAGGGAGTTGCCGGGTGCCCGCTGAGATTTTGTTACCAGCAGGTGCCCGGCTCTTTCCCTACAGCTGCAGCCGGAGGTTGGAGTTCACTCGTGAGCTCCGACTTCCGGCTCCCGCAGTGTGCAACTCTGCACTATAGGAGAGACTTCATGACGTCTCTCCCATGGTTCCGAGGAGCGGCGGATGTCAACGGACGCAGGAGCTGGTCTAAAGGTAAGTATTACTGTATTTTTATTTGTGTAAGAGGCATTACTACAGGGGGCATTACTACAGGAGACATTACTACTGGGGGCGCTAGGGGGCTTTACTACTGGTGCATTACTACTGGGGGCATTACTACTAGGGGCACAAGTGGGCATTAATACTGGGGGTACTACTTCTGGGGGCATTACTACAGGGGGTACTACTACCTGGGCATTACTACTGGAGACACTATGGGGCATTACTACAGAGGACACTACTACTGGGGGCATTACTACTGGGGGCATTACTACAGAGGTGATTACTACTGGGGGCATTACTACTGGTGCATTACTACTGGGGACACTACTACTGGGGGCATTATTACTAGGGGCACTAAGGGGCATTACTACAGAGGTGATTACTACTGGGGGCATTACTACTGGTAGCACTAAGGGGCATTACTACTGGTGCATTACTACTGGGGACACTACTACTGGGGGCATTACTACTAGGCACACTAAGGGGCATTACTACTGGGGGCATTACTACAGGGGGAATTACTAAAGGAGACACTACTACTGGGGGCACTACTACAGGGGGCTTTACCACTGGGGCACTGCATAAGGGGCACCACTCCTGGGACCACTGCATAAGGGGCACCACTACAGGGAGCATTCAATAAGGGGCACTACTGCTGTGGGCATTGTATAAGAAACACTACTACTGTGAGCATTGTGTATAAGGGGCACTAATGTGGGCATTGTGTAAATGGGGCACTACTGTGTGTCATAACATGAATAAGAGACACTACTATGTGGTGTAATGTGAATTAGGGGCACTATGTGCGGTGTAATGTGAATAAGATTGTGCCACTGTGTGGCGTAATTTGAATTGGGGATACTATTGTATGACCACGCCCCTTTCTTTTGATACCACGCCCCTTTTGCTGTCCCTTTATTAAGATAACGCCGAGGTTGGGGGGAGAAGCAGGGTGAGTTCCACCACGTCTCTAGGACCACTTTAAGCACTGGTAAGACCTGAAGCTTATTAAGTTTATTTGCTATTCATACTTCTTGTTTGTCAACACTTTTCCCACTGCCAGCCACACTCTGATACACAACAGTAATAATTACACATAAAACAAGGGAGGTCTGGGGGGTGTATTGTATTTAGTTGCCCTGTAATTTTTAAGCAATTCTTCATTACAGTGACATGATTGGGCCACAATATAAAGACACGGCTCGGGATGACTAAACGACACAATAGTAACAAGCTAGAATTAGGGGTGCCATCATTCGAGGCAGAACACCGGGGTGTCTGTGTCATTACGTATTTTAGGGTACAACATGCAGCAAAATGGTTCCAAAACGCACTTCAACTAATTATTTTAATCCAGTGTCACTCGGAAACTGATTTTAAAGAAAATGAATATTTGGGAGTGTGATTGGAATACTAATACAGATAGGAGAATGGTGTTCAGGAAGCCGTGGAAGTAGTACTGTGGAGTCGGTCACATAAAAAACGGACCCGGGACTGTTAGGTGATGGTTTAGCAGTTACTGGGCATGCAGACTACTTTTACAGTGGTAGGGGCTTTGCCCAACCATATATAAGGGACTTGCCTATTTTACCTATGGCTAGGTCCATGGCTACAAATTTAGGGGGTCAGTTTTCCACATTGGAGGAGGCAATAACAGTAATTTGCACATGTGTAATAATTTATACTATTGTGTCAAAATAATCACGCTCGGCCTGTTGTGGGGGGATGCAGTCAGGAAGCCGACGGTCCAAATGCTGACCGCCGGCTTCCCGACTGTGCAATCCCGACAGGGGACTAATGATAGGCGTGGAAATCCTGATGCCTATCGTTATCCCTACGCCAGGAGCCCAACGCCCGGCATACCGAGCGAAGGTAATCCGGGTGGCAGGCACGGGGGGGGGGGGTTAGGTTAGGGGTTCCCAGGGGGGACTTAGGGGTAGGCACCCCCCAGGGAGGGTTAGGGCTAGACTAGGGGAAAGGGGGGGTTAGGGTTAGGCACCCCCCACGGGAGACTTAGGTATAGGCTGCGGGGAAGGGGGGTTAGGTTAAGGCATTTACAGGGGGGGTTAGGGTTAGGCACTTGGGGGGAGCTTAGGGTTAGGCACCCCTAAAGGAGGGTCAGGGACATGCATCCGGAGGTGTTTCATACCGATCCCGCTGTGGGCACCTTTATCGCTAAGCTACCATAAAACCTTTCAAGCTTCAGGGAAAAAGTCATTGTAGAAACATCATGCAAGAGAGAAATTTGGGTGTAAGTTGATCAACAAATAGCTTTATTTATTAACAAGGTGGATCCATTAGTGAGAGGATACTCTCATAAAGCAACACCCATTGCTCTCTTCCCCTGTGTATAGAATCAATCTTTATAAGTAGTTATTATTGGAAATTATCTGTGTGGGCAGGTATTGATGTTGCAGTGTTATGTAGTCGCACACCAGCGGATGATTCCCAGTGGTGTTGGATTATTTGGATATAGCAGGTACAGCCATACTCACTGTTGTATGCTCACTGGTGATGGAACGGAGCTTGAGTGGAGTGGTATTTCATACAGGTCACCAGCTGGTGAGTGTATGATGCTTGCGGGTAGCGGTGCAGGATGCTGAAACAGCGTAATTGCAGGTAATAACCAGGTCTCTTATTAGGAGCTAAGTAGGAGACGTCTGTCCATGTCACCATGCCACTCTACACAGTGGAAAGATGGCACCGCACATGTGCAGTGCTAACTACGGTGGCCATCTTGGTACATGGAATGAAGCCTCCCTGTAGGGACAGTAAGATGGAGTCTGCAGGTAGCGCTCCCCTCTTTCAAATATTATTCCCAAAAGCTACAAATCCACATATGGTCATATATTTAAGTAAAATCATATAATATTAATTAATTTACACACAAGCAAATGATCTACTGTATAACTGTTAATTATATTGTCTGTAGCTTTTCTTCTCACTTGTATTCCATTAATTAAGCTTCATCATGAACCCATAAGCCTATAATTTCATTCTCCATTCATTTGAGATTTTAGAACATACAGTATAAGCAAAATATTGAAGATTAATTTCTGACTGTATTATTATTTTTATTAACAATGTATGCCAAAAGATTATTGAAAAGGTATAATTGCGTAACTTAAAGGACCGAAATATGTCAAAAATAACAAAAACAGTTTAATGCAGAGATTGTACTGTGAAATCAGATGAATGAAATTCCATAACACTTTATTGAGGAAAAGTTTGAAATGTGGAACTACCTATTTTCACGACAGTCCTTTCTCTCTACAATAAGTGCCTTGTGCTCTGAGCTCTGTTTTAAGTTGAGATGAGTATTTTTACTATGGAAAGTACTTGTCTTTCGGGAGCTATAAATCTCGCTGGTGAAACAGGACACAATTTCATGCTTTCTTTTGTGACTGACAGGCGATGAACTACAGTGTATGTCAGAATTCAGGCAGTAAAGCAGTTTTTTCCTTATTCTGTGCTGTGCGTCTCCTATGTCAGTCGGAGTCTCTTTAAAAAATGATGGATTTTTCAGACACAGAAAATGCATTTAAAATGCTTTTGACTGAGCTTATGTTGTCTCCCTGCATTTTATTTGAGCCTGTTGTACTAGTTTATTATTGTAGCAAGACCTTTAAAGGCTGGCTTATATCAATATTATTATTTGTAAATCTGTAGATATCATTGTAAAATCTCGACTTTATTTGATCAATATCACTATTAAATAATATATCATCAAGGCACCATTGTGTCCAGTGTAATGTTTTATTTAAATTGATTTTGATTTTTCAACTGATGCTTTAAATTAAACAAGTTACTTTCAGTTGTGTCACTATAGCTTAGTGAATTTCGGGTTAAATTGATTAGATTTACAAGAGACGTTTTGTCTCTATAAACCGGGTCGGACTTGCCCACAGGTGTACAGGGAAAATCACCGGTGGGCCCCACTACCTGAGAGCCCTACTCCCTCCTTTAGGGGTCTGTAAATTGGTGGAGCAGGATCATGGATGAACTTAGGTGCTTGGTTTCTATGTAAACTACACTAAGGGGAATTCAACTAGACGCAAAAAGCCGCGGTTTGGTGCAAAGGTTACACTTGTGCGAACTTTTGTTCCAAAAATGCGTATCCTGCTATCCTATTAGACGCGGCTATTCGCACATGCAAATTTTGCGCAGATAAAAGCAGTGAATAGTTTTCACCATCTCAGAGCCTTTGAAAAATTTTGGGCTAAAAATGTGGGGACTTGGGGCCTGATTCAGAGCCGAACGCTCTGACCAGAGCGCTCGCTCTGAATCAGGGCCCTCCTCCATGAAAATGGAGCGTCCTCCTGGACGCTCGCATAGCTGTGGGTGACCACCCACAGCTTATGCGAGCGTCCATGATGATGGTCGCGATGGTCAAGACCATCGCGACCATCGGGCTTGCAACGGAGACCCCGCGGTAGGGTCTCCCTGCCGCAAGCCCTGGAGTGATTTTGGCTCTATCAGAGCCAAAATCACTCCCACTGACATCACTAGTGATGTCAGTGGGGCCGGCTTCAGACGGTAGGCATTCCCATGGGAACGCCTCCGTCTGGCAGCCACGCCCCGGCACGCCCACCAAACGGGGGCGTGCTGTCAGTCACCATCGACAGCACGCCCCCTTTGGTGCGAGACCCGGAGCGACGGAGAGCCCGTCGATATCCGGGTCTCGCGCATGCGCATGACGGAGCTCCCTCCGTCGTGCGCATGCGCAGTGGGGCAACATCGACCCGCTTGCGAGCGGGTCTGAATGGCCCCCTTGGTTCAGAACCCCTTGGATACCCCCCTAATGACTAATTAGGCAAAAATTGTTTTTAATTAACTTAATTCCCCCTAATAATGACATGTCATTTTTTGGGGTGAAAATTTAAAAAAATTTGGATAATGGGTTTAAAGTAGTGTGGTAGGTAATTTGGGGGGCTGTATGGATGGGACTAGTGTTTTTGGAATTGCAGGTGGCTGCAGCAGGTGTATTTTTAACTTATTTGAAAATAACCCTAAAATGACACTAAAATATATTTCTAAGCAATCAACAAGGAGAAAGTCCCTGGTAGTGCTCAAACTAAACCGACATACAATGAAAATTATGCAAGACCAACCCGATTCCGACAAGTCTCCAAGAGTCGGCTGCCACCCATCGCAGCTGTCCACTTGCACATTTATGTTTCGCATGGAAGTGTGATATCTGTCCACACGGTGAAAAAATTGCATGTAAAGATACCTTTATGAGAGGAAAACATTCCATTACAGAGTGAGTACGGTACGAACACCCACTTCTTAAGAGTACGGTGGAGGGGATCATCGGTTATTTGTCTGAGATATTATCTGTTTTAAGACATACTACGCCATCAGGTTCTCCCTTTGTGTTTTCTTCTCATCCTTTCTTTGAGGAATCGAAGAAAAAGGGAAAGAAATTTTATCTGGGAGAACGTTTGGACTTTTGATCCAAGGAAAACCATACCATTCTACTAAGGATTGGTCTTGCATCATTTTCATTATATGTCGGTTTAGTTTGAGCGCTACCAGGGACTTTCTTCTTGTTGATTGTTTAGAATTATGTATAGTGGTTGATGACCCACTAATTCAGGGGTTAGGGAACTTTTTTACCTTTTACCCCAAAATATATTTAGATACGCCAATGTTACCCCCTTGATTTGAAAGGAAGGAAATCATATTGTAGTGTCCCCATATAATGCCCCTGTAGTAGTGCCCCTGTAGTAGTGCCCCCATATAATGTCCCTGTAGTAGTGCCCCCATAGTTATGCCCCTGTAGTAGTGCACCCATATAATGCCCCTGTAGTAGTGCACCCATATAGTGACGCTGTAGTAGTGCCCCCATATAATGCTTCTGTAGTAGTGCACCCATGTAATGCCCCAGTAGTAGTGCACCCATATAGTGCCGCTGTAGTAGTGCCCCCATATAATGCCCCTGTAGTAGTCCCCCCATATAATGCCCCTGTAGTAGTGCACCCATATAATACCCCTGTAGTAGTGCACCCATATAATGCCCCTGTAGTGCTCCCATATAATGCCCCTGTAGTGCCGCTTGTACATAAAAAAAACACACTTACCTTAATCCCCCTCCTGCATCCGCCACCATCCTGTCCGCCCGGCTGCTCCCCGAAACTATAGAAGAGACGTCATGACGTCTCTCCCATAGTGCGCATGGAGAGAGGCAGAAGCTGGAGATCAGAAGAGAACTCCAGCCTCCGGCTAACGCGGCGCAGCAGGGAAGGAGCCGGGCGCACGCTGGTAATAACATCTCAGCGGGCGTCCGGCTTAGAGCCTCCCTGCGGCACAGCCGGGCATGCATATGAATCATGATTCATATGCATGCCCGGCTGTCCGTCCATTACCCCCAGGAATTTAATTTTTACCCCATGTGGGGTAATTTACCCCAGTTCTCCGTCCACTGCACTAATTGATTGCCCCCAACTGCAGCCACTTCTGTGCGCAGTGATATTCTTTATTTATTATTTTTACTAAAATATATTTGCACCCATTTTGATGTACCCCTAATTTAACTGCAGCATTTTATTTTGCTTTTGACCATCTTTCCACTGTTATAGCAAAATGCATATACAGTAACAGCCATTTCACACAATTTGAAAACCCTAAATGCTTTGATTTTGCCCCAAAATACACCCAATGTTAGTTTAACTTTTCTTGGGGTACAGGCACATTTCTCAATTTTCAGGCGCACTTTTCACTGTATCTTTGCCTGAAAACCCGCATATGCGATAGCGGTGAAAAGGGACACATTCGGGCAATGGGTGCGACAAGTTCGCACATGCACAAAAAGTAACGTTTTTGTATCAAATTCCTGCCCAAGTGTCTAATCCAATTACCCACAAAGGCATCGCCGGTGTGAGTTTTACGCAGCAACAGCCGCACTTTATTGCAGCTTGAACTCGCTCAAAACTGTTTGCAGCCCCATAAGCAGAAATGAGTAAATTCGGACTGAGAGCAGGTCGCAAGGGGTGTGAGATCCGGAGCCGTTGCCAACAGTTTATCGCCATGGCAACTGCAACTTGTACCCTTCGCGGGTAATTGGATTGACTCCCCCAGATTAGCCCCTCCCCTCTGCCAATCAAAGTGGATGATCCTGACACACTCCTGCCGTTTCCTTGATAAAGTGGCCCTGTTCTTTGCATATCCTCTCTAATGATTGGCCGTCCATCTGTGGGGACAGACCACACCTCTTTAGCTTGGCCCACTGCATTCCCTGGGGGGCCCTTCATGCTCCAGTTTGAGGCTGTCTATAAACAGAGACAAGCGAGTCCCTGGGTAAATCTGAGGGAATTCAGACAAACACAAGGGGCTGGAATTGGAGAAAATACACATGGAGCTCTTAATGGTGCCCAGGGCTGGATTAAGGGCCGTACGAGCCTGGGGTTTAAAATGATTAAGGGCCTATTGCGAGGAGGAGGTGGTATATAGTATTTTTTATTGAAGCAGTTTAAATGTACATATATGGCAGAAATTAGCAATTGTCATGTCAAACAAGAAGATAACATTAGAAACGTCATGGCATCCCAACAGTCCAAGGAGGATATTTACTAAGCGCCGGCTTGCAAAACCCGGTGCTTATCGGGATGTTTAAGCAGAAAATTTAAAACGGCAATACTGTTCAAGGAAAAACATGCAGGGGTTTTGCTTTGAATAGCATTGCTATCTTAAATTTCTTGCTTAAATATGCAGAGAGTAGCAGCAGATTTTGTAAGCCATCTATTTGTGGGTAAATTTACCCCCAGGGGATAATGTAAAGAATATTAGCAACCTAGGGCCTCATTCTGAGTCGCATGTAATGCTGTTGCAATTCTGTCTGATTTGAGCATCGTAAATACAAGCATCCGCTGTACTCTAAATCAGGTGCAATTATGTGACCACATCGCCCTCAGCCCTCCATGTGCAAGAGACAGGGCCATAACGAACTATGGTCGCCCCACATAGCGCAGCTGGGCTGTATGTCTCCTTCCCTTCCCCATTCCCCAGAATTGGCTTAGCATGAATGAGTGTCTTCAGTTAACAAGCTTATAGGAGATGCAGATCTGAGTCCCAAAAACAAACATGTTACTTGCAAAAGAGAATCTCCTGACATTGATAAAGGTACGGTGTATAAAGTTTAAGCTTGCCCCATCATTAACAATGGATTTAATGATCTGAAGAGTCAGAGGGCACCAAATAAAAAGGTCTATGTACTAAGCCTTGGAGAGAGAGAGAAAGTACCAACCAATCAGCTCCTAACTGAGTCGTAGATTATCTCAAATCCAGCAATTTGCAGGACCCCAAACAACATGAATTTACTGGGGGGAGATCATGTCAAACAAATCTTATTGACTTTTTTGACTGGGTGACTAAGGAAATATATAAAGGGGGGGGCATAGATATAGCTTATCTAGACTTTAGTCAGGCTTTTGACACTGTTCCACATCGCAGACTGTTAAACAAGCTGGAAAGCATGGGATTGGATACAAAGATAGTTGAATGGATAAGATCATGGCTGCAGGATAGGAAACAGAGAGTTGTAGTAAACGGAGTGCAGTCTCATTAGAGAAATGTTACCAGTGGAGAACCTCAGGGATCTGTACTGGGACCAGTGCTTTTTACTATCTTTATTTGTGACCTTGCAAATGGTATTGAAGGGAAACTATGCCTTTTTGTAGATGACACAAAGGTATGCAATAGGGTCCTAGGCAAACGCAGGGGGGGTTTCCGTCTGCCTGGAAACCCCCCTCCCCAGCACACACACGACCACAGTAGAAATAGTAATATAATAGAATTTTGCTAGTGCTGCATGTTTTTCTCAGTATCACAAATGAAATAATTAGCGCCACCTATGGATCTTTTAACATGTATCAGACAGTAATAAATAACCTGTGCGCCAACTAGGAGATCTGAAAAACATGCACTATTAGGGATGCACTGCTATAGAGCCCAATATGTACATATATGTCCAGGGCAGTGCTAGGTTCTTCTGCTGCTCCTCCAGACTCTGCTGCTCCTCCAGACTTGCTCCAATAGTCTGGAATGGTGCCCACATCTAAAATAAATACATCCAGCTCAGGCAGGATGGCCCTACTGCCGCATCTAATGGCTTACTGTGATCACTGGTCCTTGTATATGCTGGAATTATGATACACAATACACTTTGTATGACGCATATTTAAAATTGGTTGAGTACTAATTCTGCCCTCTTCATGGACTGGCCACACTCGCTCTAAAATCAAGCATTTGGAAACCCCCCTCTACAAATCCTGCGTTTGCCACTGAGGGTAGACACACCAGGAGGGGTAAAACAAATGATTGATGATCTAGGTAGACTAGAGGAATGGTCAAGAACGTGGCAACTACAGTTTAATGCCAAAAAATCCAAGATCATGCACTTGGGTCTCAAAAATCCAAAAGCTAAATATAGTATTAATGGCTCTATACTGGAAAGTACTGAAGAGGAAAGGGATCTAGGAGTCACTATTTCAGGTGACTTAAAAGCAAGCAAACATTGTAACAAAGCAATGAGTAAGGCAAGTCAGATGCTTGGTTGCATAGGGAGAGGAATCAGTAGCAGAAAGAAAGAAGTGATAATACCACTGTATAGGTCATTGGTACGTCCTCATCTCAAATACTGTGTTCAGTTCTGGAGGACATATCTCCAGAAGGATATTAATACATTAGAGACTGTTCAAACAAGGGCAACTAAAATGGTGCACGGTCTACACCACAAAACGTACCAGGAAAGAGTAAAAGATCTTAATATGTATAGTTTGGAGCAGAGAAGGGAAAGGGGGGACATGATAGAAACGTTCAAATATATAAAAGGTTTTAACAATGTAAAGGAAGGAGACATTCTTCAAAGAAAGAGAAGTGTTAGAACAAGAGGACATGCTCTGAAACTGGAGAGTGGTAGGTTCAGGGGAAATTTGAGGAAAAATCACTTCACAGAAAGGGTAGTGGACAAGTGGAGTAGCCCCCATCAGAGGTGGTAGAGGCTAAGACAGTAGAGCAATTTAAACATGCATGGGATAGACATAAGGATATCCTTCAGAATAAGTAAGGATTAATAAGGGTTGAGGTAACAATATGTTTAAAAATGGGGCAGACTAGATGGGCCAAGTGGTTCTTATCTGCCGTCAAATTCTATGTTTCTATGTAACTGTCATTTTTCAAACACAGCCAGTTAGGAGCTGATTGGTTGGTACTTTATCTCTATCCACTTTCTTTCTCTCTCCACGGCTTAGTACCTACTGTAGATCCCAAAGTTGTAAAGGACAGCAGGAATAAATGCATCAAGTAAGGATATGAAAGTGACCAGGGTTGCAGATCCTTCATTGCGCAATCAGAAGGTAAATTGCGCCAGAGGCAAATACAAACGCATATTGAAGAAATCACCTGAAATGAAAATACAAAATCTGAGTTTACACAAAGGGGATACAAGCATAGACTAGTATCTGCATAACATTACCATCCCTAAGATAAAAAGAGATACTGAAAATGTTTGTTATGTTCGTTGTACGCCAAAGCGAAGCGAATTCAATGACATCTTGATACTTTCAATACGGAAAGACTAAATATGGGCTGCGAGTTGAAGTCATCATGGAATTTTGTAGAAATGAAAAAGAGGTCGGAAATAAAAGAACTTGGAAGGCTTCCTTCCTGATGGTACCAAACCAAGTTGCAAATTGGCTACAAAAGTGCCGGGGCAATCCGGAAATGGGAGTTTATTTGTTCTGACATATTGCTGCTGCCCTGAATTTCATCAGAGAAATTTGCCTTGAAATGTAGGGGCTGTCATGGCTTTGGTGATCCGCTGTGCAACTGGATAATGGCTATCATACTTGCTTTGCTTGCCAACACCCATTTGGCAGACAATTGATGGAAAGTAGGCTTACTGTACTTTGGTTCCCCTTCTTAGATGCTAATCTACTCCCACCAGCAGCTGCCCTAGCGCCCAGAGGAGTCAGATTGCATTTGATCTATTGATATAGGACTGCAACCGTTTCAGGCTGGGGTGGTGGCGTTGTCGGCCTCCATTCCAGAAAACGGGGTCATGTTGCTCCCGTTTTCTGGGAGTGCTACTTCTAAAAAAAAAAAAAAACTACATTTTTGTAAATATACACCTTAGGCTTCAGGTTTGGTTTAGGGTTAGTGTCAGGGTTAAGTTTAGGGTTAAGGTGCGTACACACTGGGCGATAAAGTGGACGACTGAACGATAACGATAACGATATCGTTATCGTTCAGTCGTCCACTTTATCGTCCATTTTTAAGCCCAAAAAGATGAACGATAACGACGACGCGCGTTCCCGCGGGTCGTTCGTCATCATCGTTCATCGGGCTGACATGCAGGCCAACCTGACGATCTCGTCAGGTTGCTGCATGTCAGGGAATGGGGGAGAGAGCCCGGCACTGAACGATATCGTTAATGATATCGTTCAGCGGCTGTGCTCAATGTCATAAACGACATTGAGCACAGCCTGCCGGGGACACACTAGACAATATCGCTCAGGGAGCATATCGTCTAGTGTGTACGCTCCTTAAGTCTAAAATAGGGTGGGGAATGTTTTTTCTGCCGAGGGCTATTTTGATATATATAACATTATTCGTGGGCCTCGTGCAGGCCACACCCCCTCTGTGTGATATCACGAGGGGTGGGGCCACAATCGCTGGTGATAACCGCAATGCCCGGAGCATCCTGAGGATGCTCCAGGGAGCTGTAGGGGCAGTGGTGTGACCATCTGTAGCATCCTAAGGACCCACTGCGGATTCTGGCTGCAGGTTGCCATTCTAGGCACACTGCTAGCCAGATGAGGCTAGCAGAAAAAAGCTCAGACCAGACCAAATGATTCCGCGGGCCTTATATGGCCTCCGGGCCTAAGGTTCCCCATCCCTGGGCTAATGTAAGCAAACATTTTGGTGTCATCATATTAAATGTCGACATTCAGAATGCGTCAACAGTTTAACCATGTCGACCTAAGTGTATGTCAACATATTGGTTGTCAACCTAACGTCCATGTCGACATTCTATCGACATTCAGGTGTCAACATTCTAAATGTCCACCATTCATACAACACCCTGTGAGGGGATCATTCTCTTTGTAATGTCACATTCCTTTACCACCAGGTCAGGGGAAGTTTAAGAAGGAGAGAGCATGTGCAGGTCTCTGGAAAAATGGTGACCGCTCCTCATTTTCCGAGGACGTCTCTTGTGTGCATGCTGAAATCACCAGGAAAATGGGAGCAGAGACATTTTCCCTGTGATTTTTGCTGCTCTGCAGCTCCGGACTGCTGGCAGACGCAGGGCTTCGGAGACTGCGGAGAGGTATATATAACTATAAATGGGTGCAGGGTGTTGTGGCGTGGGCCTGCTTGGACCCAGGGGCCCCGTGTGCACCGCACGCCCTGCACCCATTATAGATACCCCATTGCACCAACAGCATTCTGTGCACAATAGTACATTACAATTAGGGGTGAGCGGGTTCGGATTTCTGAAATCCGAACCCCCCCGAGCCCCCCCGATCCGAGTCCGATCCGAGTCAGGCTCGACTTTTCCCGCCTGACTCGGATCTGACATCGAGGCAAAACGTCATCATCCCGCCTTCCGAGTCTCGCGGGTTTTGGATCCTATATAAGGTACCCGCGTCGGCGCCATTTTCTCACTCGGCTGTGGACAGTGAAGAGGGAGGGTGGGAGTTAGTGCTGTGTAGTGTAGTGTAGTGTAGTGCTGCTGTTGTCCACTACTTCAAAGTCCATAGGGGCTGGCTGTGTTGTGCTGTGCTGCTGTTGTTAATAGGGGCTGTGTCCACTACTTCAAAGTCCATAGGGGCTGGCTGGACTGTGTTGTGCAGTCAGTTCTCCATAGGGGCTGTGTCCACTCCAAAGTCCTGTGCAGTGTCCCAGTCCTAAAGGGGTGCTGTAGTGTTGTCCAGGGGGTGCTCTGTCCATCAGGGGTGCTCCCCCCAAGTGCTAAAAAAATAATATATTTTCTGTGTTTGTGAATTGTGTGCGCAGTAGCCGCACGTGCATCAACAAAGTAGTGCCAAGCGTGCGCCTGTGTCATAAGTAAAGGGCCGGCTGGCTTGACCGTTAAGGGTGCTGTAACCCCCGAAAGTACACTCCAGTCCAAACCAAAAAAAAAATTATTTTCTGTGTTTGTGAATTGTGTGCGCAGTAGCCGCACGTGCATCAACAAAGTAGTGCCAAGCGTGCGCCTGTGTCATAAGTAAAGGGCCGGCTGGCTTGACCGTTAAGGGTGCTGTAACCCCCGAAAGTACACTCCAGTCCAAACCAAAAAAAAAATTATTTTCTGTGTTTGTGAATTGTGTGCGCAGTAGCCGCACGTGCATCAACAAAGTAGTGCCAAGCGTGCGCCTGTGTCATAAGTAAAGGGCCGGCTGGCTTGACCGTTAAGGGTGCTGTAACCCCCGAAAGTACACTCCAGTCCAAACCTAAAAAAAAATTATTTTCTGTGTTTGTGAATTGTGTGCGCAGTAGCCGCACGTGCATCAACAAAGTAGTGCCAAGCGTGCGCCTGTGTCATAAGTAAAGGGCCGGCTGGCTTGACCGTTAAAGGGTGCTGTAACCCCCGAAAGTACACTCCAGTCCAAACCAAAAAAAAATTATTTTCTGTGTTTGTGAATTGTGTGCGCAGTAGCCGCACGTGCATCAACAAAGTAGTGCCAAGCGTGCGCCTGTGTCATAAGTAAAGGGCCGGCTGGCTTGACCGTTAAGGGTGCTGTAACCCCCGAAAGTACACTCCAGTCCAAACCTAAAAAAAAATTATTTTCTGTGTTTGTGAATTGTGTGCGCAGTAGCCGCACGTGCATCAACAAAGTAGTGCCAAGAGTGCCCCTGTGTCATAAGTAAAGGGCCGGCTGGCTTGACCGTTAAAGGGTGCTGTAACCCCCGAAAGTACACTCCAGTCCAAACCAAAAAAAAATTATTTTCTGTGTTTGTGAATTGTGTGCGCAGTAGCCGCACGTGCATCAACAAAGTAGTGCCAAGCGTGCGCCTGTGTCATAAGTAAAGGGCCGGCTGGCTTGACCGTTAAAGGGTGCTGTAACCCCTGAAAGTACACTCCAGTCCAAACCAAAAAAAAATTATTTTCTGTGTTTGTGAATTGTGTGCGCAGTAGCCGCACGTGCATCAACAAAGTAGTGTCAAGCGTTCGCCTGTGTCATAAGTAAAGGGCCGGCTGGCTTGACCGTTAAGGGTGCTGTAACCCCCGAAAGTACACTCCAGTCCAAACCAAAAAAAAAATTATTTTCTGTGTTTGTGAATTGTGTGCGCAGTAGCCGCACGTGCATCAACAAAGTAGTGCCAAGCGTGCGCCTGTGTCATAAGTAAAGGGCCGGCTGGCTTGACCGTTAAGGGTGCTGTAACCCCCGAAAGTACACTCCAGTCCAAACCAAAAAAAAAATTATTTTCTGTGTTTGTGAATTGTGTGCGCAGTAGCCGCACGTGCATCAACAAAGTAGTGCCAAGCGTGCGCCTGTGTCATAAGTAAAGGGCCGGCTGGCTTGACCGTTAAGGGTGCTGTAACCCCCGAAAGTACACTCCAGTCCAAACCTAAAAAAAATTATTTTCTGTGTTTGTGAATTGTGTGCGCAGTAGCCGCACGTGCATCAACAAAGTAGTGCCAAGCGTGCGCCTGTGTCATAAGTAAAGGGCCGGCTGGCTTGACCGTTAAAGGGTGCTGTAACCCCCGAAAGTACACTCCAGTCCAAACCAAAAAAAAATTATTTTCTGTGTTTGTGAATTGTGTGCGCAGTAGCCGCACGTGCATCAACAAAGTAGTGCCAAGCGTGCGCCTGTGTCATAAGTAAAGGGCCGGCTGGCTTGACCGTTAAGGGTGCTGTAACCCCCGAAAGTACACTCCAGTCCAAACCTAAAAAAAAATTATTTTCTGTGTTTGTGAATTGTGTGCGCAGTAGCCGCACGTGCATCAACAAAGTAGTGCCAAGAGTGCCCCTGTGTCATAAGTAAAGGGCCGGCTGGCTTGACCGTTAAAGGGTGCTGTAACCCCCGAAAGTACACTCCAGTCCAAACCAAAAAAAAATTATTTTCTGTGTTTGTGAATTGTGTGCGCAGTAGCCGCACGTGCATCAACAAAGTAGTGCCAAGCGTGCGCCTGTGTCATAAGTAAAGGGCCGGCTGGCTTGACCGTTAAAGGGTGCTGTAACCCCTGAAAGTACACTCCAGTCCAAACCAAAAAAAAATTATTTTCTGTGTTTGTGAATTGTGTGCGCAGTAGCCGCACGTGCATCAACAAAGTAGTGTCAAGCGTGCGCCTGTGTCATAAGTAAAGGGCCGGCTGGCTTGACCGTTAAGGGTGCTGTAACCCCCGAAAGTACACTCCAGTCCAAACCAAAAAAAAAATTATTTTCTGTGTTTGTGAATTGTGTGCGCAGTAGCCGCACGTGCATCAACAAAGTAGTGCCAAGAGTGCGCCTGTGTCATAAGTAAAGGGCCGGCTGGCTTGACCGTTAAAGGGTGCTGTAACCCACAAAGTACACTCCAGTCCGAACCAAAAAAAAATTTATTTTCTGTGTTTAGCCGCACGTATATATCAAATCGATATAACATAAATGGAGGACCAAACTTTCTCCGATAAAAATAAAATAGAGAAAGATCAAGAACCACTTCCTCCTAGTGCTGAAGCTGCTGCCACTAGTCATGACATAGACGATAACATGCCATCAACGTCGTCTGCCAAGGCCGATGCCCAATGTCATAGTAGAGGGCACATACAATCCCAAATGGCAAAGTTCAGGAAAATGACCTTGAAAAAGACATTTAAATCAGCTGAAGAGAAACGTAAACTTGCCAATATGCCATTTACGACACGGAGTGGCAAGGAACGGCTAAGGTCGATCCCTAGTATGTTCATGACTAGTGGTTCAGCTTCACATGACGATGGAAGCACTCCTCCCACTAAAAAAATCAAAAGAGTTAAGCTGGCAAAAGCACAGCGAAGAACTGTGCTTTCTAAGAAGATATCACAAATCCCCAAAGAGAGTCCAAGTGTGGTGGTGGTTGCGATGCCTGACCTTCCCAGCACTGGACGGGAAGAGGTGGCTCTTTCCACCATTTGCACGCCCCCTGCAAGTGCTGAAAGGAGCACCCACAGTCCACTTGCTGATATGCAAATTGAAGATGTCACTGTTGAAGTACAACAGGATGAGGATACTGGTGTAGCTGGCGCTGAGGAGGAAGTTGGCGAGGAGGATTCTGATGGTGATGTGGTTTGTTTAAATCAGGCTCCGGGGGAGACAGTTGTTGTCCGTGGGATGAAAAAGCCCATCACGGTCATGCCTGGGCAGAAGACCAAACATTCCACCTCTTTGGTCTGGCAATATTTCTATCCAAATCCGGACAACAACTGTCTTGCCATATGTACCATATGTAAAGGTGAAATAAGTAGGGGTAGGGACGTCAACCACCTAGGAACATCCTCCCTTATACGGCACCTGCAGCGCGTTCATAAAAAGTTACTGTCAAGTTCAGAAACTTTGGCTCAGACCGTAAGCAGTCCAGGGACACCTAAATCCCGTTGTCCTGTTGTATCCAAGCGCCTGCAAACCACACCGTCAACTCCCTCCTCGTCAATTTCCTCCTTAGTCAGGATCGGAAGTAGTCCTGCAGGCCATATCACTGGCATGACTGACTCTCCTATCCGGGATTCCTCCGGAGGATCCTGCATTGCTACGCCTACTGCTGCCGCTGCTGCTGCCGCTGCTGCTGTTGCTGCTGCTGCTGGGAGTCGTTCATCATCCCAGAGAGGAAGTAGGAACACCACTACTTTTACTAAACAATTGACCCTCCAACAGTCCTTAGCGAGGAGGATGAAGTACGACAGCAGTCATCCTGAAGCAAAACGTATAACTGAGGCCTTGACTGCTATGTTGGTGTTAGACGTGCGTCCGGTATCCGCCATTAGTGCAGTGGGATTTAGACAATTGATGGAGGTAGTGTGTCCCCGGTTCCAAATCCCGTCTAGATTCCACTTCACTAGGCAGGCGATACCGAGACTGTACAGAAACGTCAGAAAAAGTGTCCTCAGTGTCCTGAAAAATGCCGTTGTACACAATGTCCACTTAACCACGGACATGTGGACAAGTGGAACAGGGCAGACTAAGGACTATATGACTGTGACAGCCCACTGGGTAGATGTATCACCTTACGCAGCAACAGCAGCAGCGTCACCAGTAGCAGCATCTCAGAAACGCCAGCTCGTTACAAGGCAGGCTACGCTGTGTATCACCGGTTTCAGTAAGAGGCACACCGCCGACAACCTCTTAGAGAAACTGAGGGAAATCATCGCCCAGTGGCTTACCCCACTTAGACTCTCCTGGGGATTTGTGATATCTGACAACGCCACCAATATTGTGCGGGCATTACATCTGGGCAAATTCCAGCACGTCCCATGTTTTGCTCACACAATAAACTTGGTGGTGCAGAATTTTCTGAAAAGCGACAGGGGCGTGCAGGAGACGCTTTGGGTGGCCCGAAAAATTTCTGGCCACTTTCGCCATTCAGCGACTGCGTGCCGAAGACTGGAGCGCCAGCAAACACTCTTGAACCTGCCCCGCCATCACCTGAAGCAAGAGGTTGTGACGCGGTGGAACTCAACCCTCTATATGCTTCAGAGGATGGAGGAGCAGCAAAAGGCCATACAAGCCTATACATCCACCTATGACATAGGCAAAGGAGGGGGTATGCACCTGACTCAAGCGCAGTGGAGAATGATTTCCGTGTTGTGCAAGGTTCTTCAGCCCTTCGAACTTGCCACACGTGAAGTCAGTTCAGACACTGCCAGCTTGAGTCAGGTCATTCCCCTCATCAGGCTTTTGCAGAAGCAGCTGGAGAAAGTGAAGGAGGAGCTAAGACGGAGCGATTCCGCTCGGCATGTGGGACTTGTGGATGAAGCCCTTCATTCGCTTTGCCAGGATTCCAGGGTGGTCAATCTGTTGAAATCAGACCACTACATTTTGGCCACCGTGCTCGATCCTAGGTTTAAAGCCTATGTGGTGTCTCTCTTTCCGGCCGACACAAGCCTGCAGAGGTGCAAAGACCTGCTGGTGAACACACTGTCAGCTGAAGCGGAACGTGACACGTCAACGGCTCCTTCTTCATTTTCTCCCGCAACTGGGGCTGCCAGGAAAAAACTTAGGTATCCTAAGCAACCCGCTGGCGGTGATGCAGGGCAGGCAGGACCAAGTTTGGACATCTGGTCCGGACTGAAGGACCTGGCAACAATTTCTGACATGTCTACTGTCACTGCATATGATACTGTCACCATTGACAGAATGGTGGAGGATTACATCGGTGACAGCATCCAAGTAGGCATGTCAGACAGTCCATACCTGTACTGGCAGGAAAAAGAGGCAATTTGGAGGCCCCTGTACAAACTGGCTCTATTTTACCTGAGTTGCCCCCCCTCCAGTGTGTACTCCGAAAGAGTGTTTAGTGCAGCCGGGAACCTTGTCAGCGAAAGGCGTAGGAGGTTGCTTCCACAGAATGTGGAGAAGATGATGTTCATCAAAATGAATTATCAGCTCTTCCAGGGAGACCAGCCTCCAGAAGGTACAGAGGGACCTGTGGTGGTGGATTCAAGTGGGGACGAGTTAATACTTTGTGAGGATGAGGATGTACACACTGAAGAGGGTGAGGAATCGGTGGATGAGGAGGATGAGGATGACATCTTGCCTCCGTAGAGCCAGTTTGTGCAGGGACACATTAATTGCCAGCTTGTTTTGTGGGGGCCCAAACGAACCAATCATTTCAGCCACAGTTGTGTGGCAGACCCTGGCGCTGAAATGATTGATTTGTTAAAGTGTGCATGTCCTGTTTATACAACATAAGGGTGGGTGGGAGGGCCCAAGGACAATTCCATCTTGCACCTCTTTTTTTCTTTGCATTATGTACAGTTTGGGGCCTAGTTTTTCTAACTGCCATCCTGCCTGCCACTGCAGTGTCACTCCTAGATGGGTCACGTGTTTGTGCCGCCCACTCGTGTCGCTTAGCATAGTCATCCAGCTACCTCGGTGCAACCTTTTGGACATAAAAACACTATTGTGAGGTGTGAGGTGTTCAGAATAGACTGGAAATGAGTGGAAATTAAGGTTATTGAGGTTAATAATAGCATAGGAGCAGAAAAACCTACAAATTCTGTGATTTTAGCTGTTTTTATGCTTTTTTTCAAAAAAATACAGATCCAAAACACAAAACCCAGAACCCAAAACACGGAAGGGTGGTTTTGGCAAAACCAATCCAGATCCAAAACACGAAGAAAGATCCAGATCCAAAACCAAAACACAAAACACGAAAAGTGGCCGGTGCACACCCCTACTCTGCACACACTACACTACCCAGCACTATATTATCCTACCCCATTACTCTGTACACACTACTCTACCCCGCACCATATTATCCTGCCCCCATTACTCTGCACACACTACACTACCCCGCACCATATTATCCTGCCCCCATTACTCTGCACACACTACACTATCCTGCACCATATTATCCTAACCCCATTACTCTGCACACACTACACTACCCCGCACCATATTATCCTGCCCCCATTACTCTGCACACATTACACTACCCCGCACCATATTATCCTGCCCCCATTACTCTGCACACACTACACTATCCTGCACCATATTATCCTGCCCCCATTACTCTGCACACATTACACTACCCCGCACCATATTATCCTGCCCCCATTACTCTGCACACACTACACTACCCCGCACAATGTTATCCTGCCCCCATTACTCTGCACACATTACACTACTCCGCACCATATTATCCTGCCCCCATTACTCTGCACTAGGGGTGAGCGGGTTCGGATTTCTGAAATCCGAACCCCCCCGAGCCCCCCCGATCCGAGTCCGATCCGAATCAGACTCGACTTTTCCCGCCTGACTCGGATCTGAAATCGAGGCAAAACGTCATCATCCCGCCTTCCGAGTCTCGCGGGTTTTGGATCCTATATAAGGTACCCACGTCGGCGCCATTTTCTCACTCGGCTGTGGACAGTGAAGAGGGAGGGTGGGAGTTAGGGCTGTGTAGTGTAGTGTAGTGTAGTGCTGCTGTTGTCCACTACTTCAAAGTCCATAGGGGCTGGCTGTGTTGTGCTGTGCTGCTGTTGTTAATAGGGGCTGTGTCCACTACTTCAAAGTCCATAGGGGCTGGCTGGACTGTGTTGTGCAGTCAGTTCTCCATAGGGGCTGTGTCCACTCCAAAGTCCTGTGCAGTGTCCCAGTCCTAAAGGAGTGCTGCAGTGTTGTCCAGGGGGTGCTCTGTCCATCAGGGGTGCTCCCCCCAAGTGCTAAAAAAATAATATATTTTCTGTGTTTGTGAATTGTGTGCGCAGTAGCCGCACGTGCATCAACAAAGTAGTGCCAAGCGTGCGCCTGTGTCATAAGTAAAGGGCCGGCTGGCTTGACCGTTAAGGGTGCTGTAACCCCCGAAAGTACACTCCAGTCCAAACCAAAAAAAAAATTATTTTCTGTGTTTGTGAATTGTGTGCGCAGTAGCCGCACGTGCATCAACAGAGTAGTGCCAAGCGTGCACCTGTGTCATAAGTAAAGGGCCGGCTGGCTTGACCGTTAAGGGTGCTGTAACCCCCGAAAGTACACTCCAGTCCAAACCCAAAAAAAAATTATTTTCTGTGTTTGTGAATTGTGTGCGCAGTAGCCGCACGTGCATCAACAAAGTAGTGCCAAGCGTGCGCCTGTGTCATAAGTAAAGGGCCAGCTGGCTTGACCGTTAAGGGTGCTGTAACCCCCGAAAGTACACTCCAGTCCAAACCAAAAAAAAAATTATTTTCTGTGTTTGTGAATTGTGTGCGCAGTAGCCGCATGTGCATCAACAAAGTAGTGCCAAGCGTGCGCCTGTGTCATAAGTAAAGGGCCGGCTGGCTTGACCGCTAAAAGGTGCTGTAACCCCCAAAGTACACTCCAGTCCAAACCAAAAAAAAAAATTATTTTCTGTGTTTGTGAATTGTGTGCGCAGTAGCCGCACGTGCATCAACAAAGTAGTGCCAAGCGTGCGCCTGTGTCATAAGTAAAGGGCCGGCTGGCTTGACCGTTAAAGGGTGCTGTAACCCCCAAAGTACACTCCAGTCCAAACCAAAAAAAAAATTATTTTCTGTGTTTGTGAATTGTGTGCGCAGTAGCCGCACGTGCATCAACAAAGTAGTGCCAAGTGTGCGCCTGTGTCATAAGTAAAGGGCCGGCTGGCTTGACCGTTAAAGGGTGCTGTAACCCCCGAAAGTACAGTCCAGTCCAAACCAAAAAAAAAATTATTTTCTGTGTTTGTGAATTGTGTGCGCAGTAGCCGCACGTGCATCAACAAAGTAGTGCCAAGCGTGCGCCTGTGTCATAAGTAAAGGGCCGGCTGGCTTGACCGTTAAGGGTGCTGTAACCCCCGAAAGTACACTCCAGTCCAAACCAAAAAAAAAATTATTTTCTGTGTTTGTGAATTGTGTGCGCAGTAGCCGCACGTGCATCAACAAAGTAGTGCCAAGCGTGCGCCTGTGTCATAAGTAAAGGGCCGGCTGGCTTGACCGTTAAGGGTGCTGTAACCCCCGAAAGTACACTCCAGTCCAAACCAAAAAAAAAATTATTTTCTGTGTTTGTGAATTGTGTGCGCAGTAGCCGCACGTGCATCAACAAAGTAGTGCCAAGCGTGCGCCTGTGTCATAAGTAAAGGGCCGGCTGGCTTGACCGTTAAGGGTGCTGTAACCCCCGAAAGTACACTCCAGTCCAAACCAAAAAAAAAATTATTTTCTGTGTTTGTGAATTGTGTGCGCAGTAGCCGCATGTGCATCAACAAAGTAGTGCCAAGCGTGCGCCTGTGTCATAAGTAAAGGGCCGGCTGGCTTGACCGTTAAAAGGTGCTGTAACCCCCAAAGTACACTCCAGTCCAAACCAAAAAAAAAATTATTTTCTGTGTTTGTGAATTGTGTGCGCAGTAGCCGCACGTGCATCAACAAAGTAGTGCCAAGCGTGCGCCTGTGTCATAAGTAAAGGGCCGGCTGGCTTGACCGTTAAAGGGTGCTGTAACCCCCGAAAGTACACTCCAGTCCAAACCAAAAAAAAAATTATTTTCTGTGTTTGTGAATTGTGTGCGCAGTAGCCGCACGTGCATCAACAAAGTAGTGCCAAGCGTGCGCCTGTGTCATAAGTAAAGGGCCGGCTGGCTTGACCGTTAAAGGGTGCTGTAACCCCCAAAGTACACTCCAGTCCAAACCAAAAAAAAAATTATTTTCTGTGTTTGTGAATTGTGTGCGCAGTAGCCGCACGTGCATCAACAAAGTAGTGCCAAGTGTGTGCCTGTGTCATAAGTAAAGGGCCGGCTGGCTTGACCGTTAAAGGGTGCTGTAACCCCCGAAAGTACAGTCCAGTCCAAACCAAAAAAAAAATTATTTTCTGTGTTTGTGAATTGTGTGCGCAGTAGCCGCACGTGCATCAACAAAGTAGTGCCAAGCGTGCGCCTGTGTCATAAGTAAAGGGCCGGCTGGCTTGACCGTTAAAGGGTGCTGTAACCCCCAAAGTACACTCCAGTCCAAAAAAATATATATTTTCTGTGTTTGTGACTTGTGTGCACTGTGGCTGCACGTGCATCAACAAAGGAGCAGCGCCAAGCGTGCGCCTGTGTCCCATAAGTAAAGAGCCGGCTGGCTCATTTCTTAAAGGGTGGTGTAACCCACAAAGTGCACTACTCTCCAACAAAAATAAGAAAATATTTTCTGTGTTTGTGTGCGCTTTAGCCGCACGTATATATATCAATATAACATGAATGGAGGACCAAACTTTCTCCGATAAAAATAAAATAGGGAAAGATCAAGAACCACTTCCTCCTAGTGCTGTTGCTGCTGCTGGGAGTTGTTCATCATCCCAGAGAGGAAGTAGGAACATCACTACTTTTACTAAACAATTGACCCTCCAACAGTCCCTAGCGATGAGGATGAAGTACGACAGCAGTCATCCTGAAGCAAAACGTATAACTGAGGCCTTGACTGCTATGTTGGTGTTAGACGTGCGTCCGGTATCCGACATTAGTGCAGTGGGATTTAGACAATTGATGGAGGTAGTGTGTCCTCGGTTCCAAATCCCGTCTAGATTCCACCTGCATCCTCAAAGCAGCAGCGACAAGCGTGCGTCTGTCTGTTAAAGGGTGGTGACACCCTCAATGTGCGCTACACAAACAATAAAAATATTCTTCTTCTTTTTTCTGTCTTTGTGAATTGTGTGGGCTGTAGCCGCACCTGCATCCTTAAAGCAGCAGCGACAAGCGTGCGTCTGTCTGTTAAAGGGTGGTGACACCCTCAAAGTGTGCTACACAAACAATTAAAATATTGTTCTTTTTTCTGTCTTTGTGAATTGTGTGGGCTGTAGCCGCACCTGCATCCTTAAAGCAGCAGCGACAAGCGTGCGTCTGTCTGTTAAAGGGTGGTGACACCCTCAAAGTGTGCTACACAAACAATTAAAATATTGTTCTTTTTTTTTTGGTCTTTGTGAATTGTGTGGGCTGTAGCCGCACTTGCATCCTCAAAGCAGCAGCGACAAGCGTGCGTCTGTCTGTTAAAGGGTGGTGTAACCCTCAAAGTGTGCTCCACAAACAATAAAAATATTCTTTTTTTTTTTCTGTCTTTGTGAATTGTGTGGGCTGTAGCCGCACTTGAATCCTCAAAGCAGCAGCGACAAGCGTGCGTCTGTCTGTTAAAGGATTACATCGGTGACAGCATCCAAGTAGGCATGTCAGACAGTCCGTACCTGTACTGGCAGGAAAAAGAAGCAATTTGGAGGTCCCTGTACAAACTGGCTCTATTTTACCTGAGTTGCCCCCCCTCCAGTGTGTACTCCGAAAGAGTGTTTAGTGCAGCCGGGAACCTTGTCAGCGAAAGGCATAGGAGGTTGCTTCCACAAAATGTGGAGAAGATGATGTTCATAAAATGAATTATCAACTCTTCCAGGGAGACCAGCCTCCAGAACGTACAGAGGGACCTGTGGTTCCAGCAGGGACGAATTAATACTCTGTGAGGATGAGGATGTACACACTGAAGAGGGTGAGGAATCGGTGGATGAGGAGGATGAGGATGACATCTTGCCTCCGTAGAGCCAGTTTGTGCAGGGACAGATAAATTGCCAGCTTGTTTTGTGGGGGCCCAAACGAACCAATCATTTCAGCCACAGTTGTGTGGCAGACCCTGGCGCTGAAATGATTGATTTGTTAAAGTGTGCATGTCCTGTTTATACAACATAAGGGTGGGTGGGAGGGCCCAAGGACAATTCCATCTTGCACCTCTTTTTTTCTTTGCATTATGTACAGTTTGGGGCCTAGTTTTTCTAACTGCCATCCTGTCTGCCACTGCAGTGTCACTCCTAGATGGGTCACGTGTTTGTGCCGCCCACTCGTGTCGCTTAGCATAGTCATCCAGCTACCTCGGTGCAACCTTTTGGACATAAAAACACTATTGTGAGGTGTGAGGTATTCAGAATAGACTGGAAATGAGTGGAAATTAAGGTTATTGAGGTTAATAATAGCATAGGAGCAGAAAAACCTACAAATCTGTGATTTTAGCTGTTTTTATGCTTTTTTTCAAAAAAATACAGATCCAAAACACAAAACCCAGAACCCAAAACACGGAATGGTGGTTTTGGCAAAACCAATCCAGATCCAAAACACGAAGAAAGATCCAGATCCAAAACCAAAACACAAAACACGAAAAGTGGCCGGTGCACACCCCTAATTACAATATACCTTCATCATGTATCACCCTCTCTGTAACACCAAACTTGATTCTATGCCAGTTTTGAGCTGCGTTTTATATTGGCAGTATAAGGAGGGAGCACTGTGTGTGGTTTGTGAATAATTGTGAATAATTGGGAGACGTGTGTGGTTTTATGGCCACACTTAGGTTGGATAATACACTTGGAGCACTCCAAGTTCTTTTGCTAATTATTCACAGACAGACATCACAGTAATCCAGCTCTGTTGGTTTGGAGCGTAAAATAATTCAGCCTCATATACTGCAACCGCCTCATTGCTTTTTATTATCTCACTTTGCCAAGACAACAATTCATCTTGATATTTTTGTTGCATTCACTACGGAGTTTTCGGGGTGTCGTTTGCACCCTTTCTTTTAGGAAATACACAAATAAAGCTGCATTTACCACCGGAGCCCTGAACAGCCATTTATCAGATTCCGTGCAGTATCTGGGCTAGGTAATCCTGAGGAACAATCACATATTTATAAAGTTATAAATGTTAATAACACACACAGCATGCAAAGTCATTAGCATATATGCTTATTAATTATTTACACACTTTAAATTACCTGCGCACTATAGAAGAAGATGCATTTAATGACTTAATCAAAACCAAAGCGTGGCTGGATGCCAAATTCATTCATCCAATGGATTTCCTTCATATAATGACTATCATTAGTGTCTCTCTCTCTGGGGATACCGAGAAGTCTTTCTGATCCGGGTATTTCACCATGTTACTCGCGCTCTGCAACGCTTTTGATGCAACCAATATTGTAATGACCTCAATCACAGGTCAGTTACTGTGAAATGTAGCATGATACATATGATACAATTCTAGGCTTCTGGAAATAGACGGTATTCACATATCTTTGCTATAATACATTACCGTAAAGAAAGGTGGGGAGCTACTTAAGTAATCATAAGCATAGGTACAATACTGCTAGGGCTAGAATAGAGAGGGGACATTTATTAATAAAAGAAAAAGCAAATTGTGTCTTGAGAAGAATTTTTGTCTTAAAGTTGCAATTTTATCTCCTTTAACCCCATGTAACAGGACCAATCTACACGTAGGGGAAAATTTACTAAAGTGAGAGTTTTTAGAAGTGGACATGTTGCCCATAGCAACCAATCAGAGTCTACTTAACATTTAACTAGCACGTTCTAGAAGATAATAGCTAGAATCTGATTGGTTGCTAGGGGCAACATCCCCACTTCTAAAAACTCTCACTTTCGTAAATATACTGTACACCGTAGTGTCTATCTGTTACAATTATTTATTTCATAGTCTACATACAGTAGGTGAATCTTAGATTTTTTTGTGTTTTGGATTTAATTTTCCACATAAAACCCATTCTCTACTCCCTTCCCTGGCTGCCTGTCTTATGCAATTAGGTGTTCATAACATATACTGTATCCTTGATTTAATTCGATCTAAAGCTAAGCCCTTTATCCCACCAGAAGACTGGCAGCAGTGGGGCTTACCAAACTGAAAGACCTGATGACTTATTTGACTAGGTATGGCGCGCTTCTTTCCAGCCTATTGAGTCAAATAATGCCATGAAGTCAGGGAATCCACCTGTGAGAAAATCGTGAGCAGGTGCGCTGTGGTTGGCTCGAAAGAAGTGCCCCGGTCAATGGAGCCGTCAGTGACTGGATTAGAGATGATCATGTGACTTCAACTTGTTAAACTCCTCTGCTGCAAATCTTCTGCCAGTGATCAGATTTCTGTGACACACTCACAAAGCTGGATTTTTTTTTACGTGATGAGATGAAAGTTTTATAAAGTAAATGATGAAATGTTGGTATATAGGAGATTGTAATATCATCTTATTCTGCGATACACGAACACCATCTACTTTGAGTCAGGTTGTACTGTATGATATATGTTGTGGAAGGAGTCAGGGCATATTATTATTATTATCTTTCATTTATAAGGATATAATGTTTTTCAAATCATAACTCACTGAAAAGTTGGATCTTCGAGTACCACATTTGTGTCTGACTGATTATTATCTCTGAGTGCCACCATCTCTGCATAATCCTGTTGTACAATGTTCTAACACGTAAGCGAGGGCAACGGGGACATTCAGTGCCAAGCCTTTGAGGCCTATCTGGGTGGGGGAGGGGGAAATGGATACCGCAAATGTTAAGTATCTGTCAGGATGTGGCCAGGGATCGGCCGCTACTCACCTCCGTGCCGGCATCCTTGGGCTTAGGTGTTCAGTCGCTAGGAGTGGAGCTGAGTGGTGGCTGAGTATTCTCTTCAGGGTTTTCCCGTGCATGCGTCCTGGTTCCCCCAGTGCGGGCAAGGGCGCAACCACGTTGTTCCATATCACCTGACTAGTCTCTCCCAATGGTAGCCCTGCGGTCACTCAGCTGATCCTCTAATCCAATGACCAACTACCTAAGGGTGTTTAGCCTGACTCCAGGAATAGGAAGTTGCTGTTCAACTTCGCTTTTCCAGTGACTGTAATACTCTCCGGTGTTTCTCCATGTAGAATCTCCAGTGTGTTGTTTCAACCCTCTCGCTGTCCTCCAGTTTTACATGTATCATCTCTTGTGCTGTTTATTAGTATGCTGTTCAGCTCTCAAGCTGACCCCCTGTGTTACATGTGTCAGCTTTCATGCTGATTACTAGTGGGCAATTTAGCTCTCAGGCTGAATCATTGTGTTGCATGTGTGTGCTCTCATACTGATTACTAGTATGCTGATCAGCTCCCATGCTGATTCCCTATGTTACATGTGTCAAGTTCTCATGCTGATGCCTAGTATTTCATGTTTCAATTTACATATTTATTGCTAGTGTTTCCTGGATCTACCCCTGTGTCTACATTCCCTGTGTTTCTCAGAGCAAGTCTGCATCTGGATCATCTCCAGTAACCATCTAATTTCTAGTGTTTCCCAGTGTCATTACATTTCCAGGGTTCCCAGTGCTAACTCATTCTAATATAGTTTCCGGTCTTCCTGCCATTCCCAGATACCTGTCCAGAGGGCCGCGACCTGCTCACTTGGTGCAGCGAAACCCAAATCCCAACTGGAGGGGTCTTTGGTGAAGACCACCAAGTGGGTTAGACTCCGCGCCTCTGGGTAGGTCTAGCCAAACCTGGGTTTGGCCACAATAGGAAGACTTAGTCACTGTCACTCTCCTAGTTGTTCCCTAGCCACCCTAACCCCCTGGCTTTTTGTCCTCATCTGAGGAACTTCCTGTGACGGATCGTGACAGTATATCCTGAATGTATATACAGAGGACTGCAGCAGCTTGGGAAATATCTACTGCAATCCCCTGTTTTCGACCACAAAAGCAGGTTTCTATTGGGGCCACTTAAATAGTAAATTTTCTTTAGATGGCGTTAGTAGCCCATGGGCTACACTCTGCACATTTTCTTGGGAGACGGATCCCTCCCCGGTGATGTCCACTTCGCACATGCACCAACAGACTTTGCTTCTTAATGATCGCTGGGATGGGCTCCTTACTTTCGGATTCATACATTCCGGCGATAAAAGATTTCTTAATGTCATGAATTTCAACAATAAGAATCTTTGAGCCATTAATAAATTTAATACATATACCCTTTGATATATACTGTAAATCAGTGTTTTTTCAACTGCTATGCCACGGCACACTAGTGTGCCACGAACGATCCCCAGGAGTGCCGCTGGAGATGCCCGCCAGTGCACTGCCACCACCAGTTCAACTTCTGACTCTGGGCAGCGCTGGGCTCTTCCGGACGGCTTTGACGCGGCCCGGGCTGTGAACTATGGAGACGTGACATCATAGATCACGCAGCCATAAACTGCATTGCCGTCACGCCCGCACAGTGGGCCTGATTCAGGGACTGCTCAGCCGTACAGAAGCAGCTATGCAATACAGTCCAACAAAATACCAAATGCAGCAGGAGGTGTCTATAGGAAATAGATAACTCCTGCATTGCATTTACGATCTGAGTGTAGCGTCTGTAGAAACTGCCTCAGGTCACCATCGCAACAGATGGTTGCAGTGGCCAAGCTGTGTAAGCCGAAGCTTACCTCAGCCTGACCGGTGCCTGGTCACTTGCAAGGCGAGCAAATCTGTGTCCACCGAGGCAGGACTGGCCTTGTCATTCCCGGAGAACCGGGGCAATACGCCCCCGTTTCTGGGAATGGATGGCCAGCCACATCCAGCTCCACCCCCTCCCAGGTGCCACAGCATGTCAATCATGATGCTGCTAAAGGGGAGACTGTGAGCGAGATTGCAGGACCCCTTCTGCACATAGGCAGAACAGGTCCTTTGCCTGAGCAGACCCCTAAACTTCGGAGCTGTATGCTAACCATCTCTGAATCAGGCCCAGTGCTCACTGCTTTATCTCTGCAGTGACTGAGGCTGCAGCCACTGACTGCTGAGTGCCAGTGCCACCCGCGGCTGAGGGAGCGGGATGGACTGGGAGCGCCTCTCTCTTCTCTGCAGGTCAAGTAAGTCTTTTGTGGTGGACTAATAATAATTAATGTGCTTTTATTTATTTTTCTGTGGGGGCCAGTGTGTTTGTTTTTTTATTCTTTGGAGACCAATGTCTGTTTTGCTTTGTTTTTTTTCATTGGGGGCCAATGTGTTTTATTTTTTTCCTGTGGGGCCTGTGAGTGTATTTTTTTTCCTGTGGGGGCCTGTGTGTGTATTTTTTTTCCTTTGGGGGGCAATGGGTGAGATGCAGGAAGGCGTGAAATGTGGTCATATGAGAAATGCGGGTTTGACAGCATTTCTCATATGCACCAAGCCCCGGAGTGCGATGGCGTTACCCATAGAAGCCTATGGGCTTTTCTCCACAATGCTGATAGAGGGATACAATCGGATCCCTCCCAGCACCTCCCACGGCATATGCATCCTTCTGCACATGCGCAGAAGGACACCGGAGGGGCTTCTGGGTCATAGGACCTCATTCAGAGTCGGTCGAAGCGGCCGCACGGTCGTACGGAAAAAAGGGCCGGATATGCAAATGATTCCCTCGCAAGTTGCGTCCCTAAGTTCGGATCGGTAGTTGGCCGACCAAGGGGAGGAAGCGGTCGGAAGACAAAAAAATACGCCCCCTTCTCGTACGCATTGCACGTCATCTCCGGGCATATAAGGATTAATCGAGACCATCGGGAACCATCGGAACTGGTCATAGAATTTAAGGTTGACCATACCCTCTCTTAAGCTCTACGATCATGTCAGTGTAAAAACCTCCCAGGTCACATGTGCCATGACACTACTTTGTTAATTATGCACTCCCATAATCCGTATGCACTCCCATAAAACGCCGTTCGCATAATCAGGCACACCTGCGTTCGGATCTCCACTCCCCCGTTTTCAAGCACCTTCCCCTGTTGCCACCCACAAACGCCTCCATCTGTCACTCAAACTACCGACCTGGCTGTGTTCAAGGAGAGAGAAATTTCTGATCGTAGCGGCTAGTTTGCGCACGCACATTGCGAACTTTACGCATGCGCAGTATAGTGAACATCGGTGGCGTACGACCGTGCGGCCACAACAACTGACTCTGAATGAGGTCCATAGTCCCGGTAGTCCCTCCATCGCAAAGGGCCGCTCTTACCGACAGAGCGGTCCTTTGCGGTGATCGTCATGCATACCCGCGTTACCAACGCTGGCAAGCATGTGAAGACCGACAGAATGCATCACATCCTGAGTGCCATGCGCCACGCATCCCGCCCAATGTGTGTGTGCTTTTCTCGTGGGGTCCCAATGTGTGTGTGTTTTTCTCGTGGGGGCCAATGTGTGTCGTTTTTTGTGGGTGCATTACAAAATCTCGACAATGTAAAGGTCAACAGTCAATGGGTCGACGCCAGATGGTAGACGTGCAATAGGTCGACACAAAAATGGTCGCCGTTAATTTTTTGTGTATTTTAACACCGTCCCTCCCCCTAGTGCCTAAAGCTCCGTACACACGGTGCGAACAGACAACAATCAGATATCGTTGTCTGATTGTCCTTCATGTGCTGGATGTTCAATTTCGCACAGGCACCAACCCCCAAAGAACTCGGGTCCCTATAGTAACCAGGCTCGATATCGACCAGGTTGGCCTGCATGCATGGGCGATGGTCGATTTATTGACCATCCGTGCCCGTGCATCGACCATTGTTTGGGGGTTGGAAGGGCCCAAAACCAGGGCAATATGATAGATAACTATATATCTATATCGTTATTGTTCTTCTCTTCCTGTTAAATCTGACCGTGTACGCACGATACCCCTAACCCTCCCCCAAATGCCTAAACCTAACCCTAGTCTAACTCTATACCTTCCCCTAGTGCCTAACCCTAACTGTCCCCTCCAGCAGCCTAACCCTCCCCCAAGTGCCTAACCCACACACTAACCCTAAAAATGTTGAAAAACCATAAAAAATATGTCGACCATTTTTGTATCGACCATATGTATGTTGACCTTTTAACCCTGTCGACTTTATGCACTGCCGACCTTTTGTACCTGTCAAACTTTTGTACCTGTCAACCTATTGCATGTCGACCATTTGGTGTCGACCCATTGACTGTCGACCTTTACATTTTCGATCTTCTGTCCGGATACCATTTTTTTCCCTCTGTTGGTGTGCCTTGGCAATTTTAAAATCTAGGACCTGATTCAGAGCCACTTGCTAAGGCGCGATCACTCGCTTTGAGCGATTTTCGCCTATCTGCACATGTGTATAATTCGCAGTGCGCAAGCCATTCGTTGCGATCTGATTTAGGCAGCTCGTAAGCCACTATCAGGTCGCTGCTTTGAGTGACAGATAGCGCCGCTTGTGGGAGGTAACAGGGGAATGTGTTTGTGAACAGGGGAGTGGATGTGCGAACGCAGGCGTGTCTGGCCGCCAAAATGCCATTTAAAGGGTGTGCATAATTAGCAAACTAGCGTTATTGTACACGTCACCTGCATGTATTTCAGCCAGCGCTGATCGCTGTGCTTTTGGCAGGCTAAGGCAACCCCAAGGGCTGCGAGCAGCTCCGATGGCTCACGATGATCCCGATTAATCCATAATTTCCCGGAGATGACGTGTGTTTTGCGAGTGGTAAGGGGGCATCTACAGACATTTGCGAGCGCACTTTGCCGTAGCTCGCTAAAACATAGTGGGCGTCCTTACGCGACGCAGTGCGAGTGCTTAATTTAATTATCCGGCCCCTTTTTGCCAGCGAACGCTCGCATCTTGCGAGCGGGTCTGAATGAGCTCCCTAGTTCAGTGTGAAAAAGGTTGAAAATCACTGCTGTACATATGTCTGCATGTATGTAAAGATATGGGTTGCAGATTCAATGTACATTACAGACAGATAAATGTGTTCCACGCATAGTATTTGCCAGAGAATGCCACAGTCACATCAGGCACAAACCTAAGTGATTCCTTAGCAACAGCTTACACCAAAGAGAGCAGGCTGGCTTCCCTCGGAGTCAGTGATGTATGGCTCCAGATGCTTTATCCAATTGACTGTAAAATTGCTGTGCATTTCTGGCAGTGTAGCCCACCTAAAGCTTTCACAGGTCCAGAGACCCCTCCAGCATGGTGAGCCTGACACGCCACCTTAGGTAACTCTGCTCATTATCCCTTTCCTGCCTTCTGATCGCTGCTGAAGAGCGGGAAGCACTCTGCAATCTATTAGGCATCTCCTCCATTGATGTGATTTGCACGTGGAAGCAGAAATGTGAGACTTTGCAGGAATCAGCCAGCAGCTGCAGGTTCAGGTGGCAGGGTGCAGGGGTTTGGGTTTTTATTTTTCTTCAGGACAAGTGTTAAAAGAAATGTCCTATTTAAAATTGGTGGGAAGTGGACGTGTTTGCAAAGTGGAACGTTAAGGACGAAGAGGGAGTCATCCTTTGTGGGACCTGAACCATTACTTGGATCTTTAATTCACTAGGAGTTTGTAGACCAGTAAGTATATATCCCTGAAAGCAGAACCTGATTAAGAAACTCATAGGGCCCTTGGCCCTTCCTCCATTTAAAAAAAAAAAATCCACATATAAAAATGGGTTGAAAAAAAGTCCGGGCCCCTCATTCCCAGTGCAGCTCTGCCTGAAAGTCATTATTGGTGACGCTGGATAACACACTGTACGTATAATACGGAATGTTTATTTAGTTCATTTCTTTGTAAGCGGAGTCGTTATTCCTGGGAATGCCGTCTATCAAATTTACTAATATCTGGTGACTGACCTATTGGGCAAATCGGCCAGTGTGTACCCGTGATGTCGCTGACGATGCGTGCCTCCTTGCGCATTAAACAGCCCTTCTAGTTGTGCCATGCCGTGGCATGATTCGGTAGTGCCGAGCATCTTTTCGTGCGTCTTTTTGTCTTCAAATGCGTCTTATTCGCACAGCTGTGTGATTGGGATGCACAAGCTTCTGCTGATTATAATGCTATACAGCATGCCTATATTCTGTGTGCGACTGTGGGTGTATCTGCGTACGGAACACTACGTTACAGTGACACAGCCGCTGGCACTGTAACATAGCCTTTTGCATGCACCTATACCCGCAGACACACACAGAATATAGGCATACCGCATGCATATATACCCGCAGTTGCACACAGAATATAGGCATGTCACATGCACATATACCTGCAGTCGCACACAGAATATAGGCATGCCGCATGCACATACAGTATACCCGCAGTCGCACACAGAATGTAGGCATGCTGCTTGCACATATACCCGCAGTAGCACACAGAATGTAGGCATGCCACATGCACATATTCCCGCAGTCGCATACAGAATATAGGCATTCCGCATGCACATACTGTATACCTGCAGTCGCACACAGAATATAGGCATGCCGCATGCTCATATACCCGCAGTCGCACACAGAATCTAGACATGCTGCATGCACATATACCCGCCGCAGTCGCACACAGAATATAGGCATGCCCCATGCACATATACACGCAGTCGCACACAGAATATAAGCATGCCACATGCACATATACCCGCAGTCACACACAGAATATTGGCATGCCGCATGCACATATACCCACAGTCACACACAGAATAGAGGCATGCCGCATGCACAAATACCCGCAGTCACACACAGAATATAGGCATGCCGCATGCAATTGCACCCGCAGTCGCACACAGAATATAGGCATGTCGCATGCACATATACCCACAGTCGCACAAAATATAGGTATGCCGCATGCACATATACCCGCATTCGGATACATAATATATTCATGCCGCTTGCACATACAGTATACCCACTGTCACACACAGAATGTAGGCATGCCGCATGCACATACTGTATACCTGCAGTCGCACACAGAATATAGGCATGCCACATGCACATATACCCGCAGTCGCACACAGAATATAGACATGCTGATTGCAAATTTTCCCTCCTGCAGTTGCACACAGAATATAGGCATGCCCCATGCACATATACCCGCAGTCGCACACAGAATATAAGCATGCCACATGCACATATACCCGCAGTCACACACAGAATATAGGCATGCCGCATGCACATATACCCGCAGTCACACACAGAATAGAGGCATTCCGCATGCACAAATACCCGCAGTCACACACAGAATATAGGCATGCCGCATGCAGTTGCACCCGCAGTCGCACACAGAATATAGGCATGTCGCATGCACATATACCCACAGTCGCATGCACATATGCCGCATGCACATATACCCGCATTCGGATACATATTATAGGCATGCCGCTTGCACATACAGTATACCCACAGTCACACACAGAATGTAGGCATGCCGCATGCACATATACCCGCAGCCGCACACAGAATATAGGCATTCTGCATGCACATATATCCGTAGTCGCACACAGAATATAGGCATGCCGCATGCAGGTACACTCGCAGTCTCACACAGAATATAGGCATGCCGCATGCACACACAATATACCCGCAGTCGCATACAGAATATAGCATGCCGCATGCACATATACCCGCAGTCACACACAGAATATAGGCATGCCACATGCACATATACCCGCAGTCACACACAGAATATAGGCATGCCGCATGCACATATACCCGCAGTCACACACAGAATATAGGTATGCCTCATGCACATATACCCGCGGTCGCACAGAATATAGGCATGCCGCATGCACATATACCCGCAGTCACACACAGAATATAAGCATGCCGCATGCAGATACACCCGCAGTCTCACACAGAATATAAGCATTCCGCATGCACATATACCTGCAGTCGCACACAGAATATAAGCATGCCGCATGCAGATACACCCGCAGTCTCACACAGAATATAGGCATGCCTCATGCATATATACCCGGGGTCGCACAGAATATAGGCATGCCGCATGCACATATACCTGCAGGCGCACACAGAATATAAGCATGCCGCATGCAGATACACCCGCAGTCTCACACAGAATGTAGGCATGCCGCATGCACATATACACGGGGTCGCACAGAATATAGGCATGCCGCATGCACATATACCCGCAGTCGCACACAGAATATAGGCATGCCGCATGTACATATACCCACAGTCGCACACAGAATGTAGGCATGCCGCATGCACATATACCCGTAGTCGCACACAGAATGTAGGCATGCCGCATGCAGATACACCCGCAGTCTCACACAGAATATAGGCATGCTGCATGCACATATACACGCAGTCGCACACAGAATATAAGCATGAAGCATGCAGATACATCCCCAGTCTCACACAGAATATAGGCATGCCGCATGCAGATACACCCGCAGTCTCACACAGAATATAGGCATGCCGCATGCACATATACCCGCAGTCGCACACAGAATATAGGCATGCTGCATGCACATATATACGCAGTCGCACACAGAATATAGGCATGCCGCATGCACATATATACGCAGTCGCACACAGAATATAGGCATGCCGCATACACATATACCCGAAGTCGCACACAGAATATAGGTATGCCGCATACACATATACCCAAAGGCGCACACAGAATGTAAGCATGCTGCATGCACATATACCCGCAGTTGCACACAGAATATAGGCATGCCGCATGCACATATACCCGCAGTCGCACACAGAATATAAGCTGTGTGAATAGGAAACATTTGAAGTCAGAAAGTCGCATGAAAAGATGCTCGACGCTTCCGTGTCACGCGAGCAAACATGTTATGTGTAGCGCGACTTGTAGCGCACAGAGGATAGATATATGTGAACACATCTGTAGGATGAAAAATAAAAAAGCTGCATCTCTCGACTCTCGACCCTTGGATACATTTGCTCCACTGTGAGATTGTGTCAGTAGAGGGTCAGCAGGTTACAGTAATTGCACCTATATATTTGTGCTACAGTCAGAGTTGCTGCATTTCCCATTAGCTCGGTGTGCATGCTGTATGACTTAGGATGTGTGGTATGTAACATAAGAAGCCACTTTACTCTATATAATTGTGTTACGTCTGGGAGTCTGGATGACATGACCTGGTAGAGAAGTTCCTGGTGAAGAAATCAGTTAATTGTGTTACGCTGTGTAGCTGAGGACAGAAGGTCACACGCAGTCTATCATACAAATGAATGCTCCGACTTCAGCTCTTCACTTTTACGTAATCACCCCCATTATAGGTTTGTTATGGGGACAGATACTTGGATCTATGGGGTTCTTCACTGGTCTCTTCCCCAAAAAACAATTTATAGCGCTGTTATGTTTCTCAATGTGAAAGTTGAGCTGGAAATGACCAGTACATACACAGTCACAGGTCACTTTATATAGTTATGTTCTGATTCAGTCGGGCATAAGAAAATACAGCCAATAAATGTGCAGAAGCCACTGGGCCTGATTCCGATCCGGACGCAATGCCGATATCCCCACTTGCCCGATTAGTTAAAAAGTTGCGCAGTGTATGCTTACCATGGTGTGTGCGCACGGAGGGCTTGATTCAGAGATGAACGGTATTGAGATCGCAACTGCAATTTTGTATGCAACGCAGCTGCGAAAATTTGCTAACGGCGCAAAGATCACACGAGCATAGGGTCGCCTACTGCTACCTTCTCATCTGCATACGACATCGCTGACCTGCGTAAATATCGGTATCATCGAGGAGCCATCTTGTCCTTGATGAAGGTTTGACCGGCCGCAAACACTGCAGCTCTCCTCGCGCACTGAAAGCTCTCATGCACCGAATGCAATTGCAATGGCTAATTTATGCACGCCCATGAAACGGCTTTCAAACGGTCAAACATGCCCGCGTTACCTCCCCCAAAAAGCTGACTACCTGTCACTCACTTTGCAAGTGGATCCTTTATGCGAACGTAATCGCAAAATAATGGCCATACAGGAGCACGGAGACGCGCAGTCTGATGGGCGTGTTATGAGAGTGTCACATGACTGGGTGCGTGCTCAGACGCCTAATCGCTTACGTTGGAGGTCATACACTGAGGGAGATCTTGCACCTAGCATTTTGCAGGTCAATGGGCCTCCCAGTACTCACACAGTCAGAAGTACGCTTGTACACCAGAGAAAGATGCCCCATTGTTTGCAAATGACGGGCTGATACAAGGTCACAAGTCGTAGAACACCGAGGTGACTTCTAAAATCTTTTTGTTTCAAGTGAGCGGCACCTTATTTCTTATAAGACACTAGTTTTGTTGTGGAACAAAACAAGAAACTTGTTTGAGGGGCATAAACCCTATATGAAGGAGTTTTGTGTATACAGTTTACATAGTTCTTTTCTGCTATGTTCACTATAAGTATGGATGTTAACGCATTTCCAGGGTAATGGAAACCTTCCCTCAATCCATTCGAGGATCCTTCCCATCAGGTGAAGCGATTTTCTCTGCCGCTATAATCTCCTGTTTACGTGAACACAACAACTACTTTCATCCAGGTCTGCTTAACATTTCCCTCCCTAATTTCTGATTTGTTTATCTAAACCAGTGACACGGCGCGGAATGACATAGAGGAGGAATGACCCTAATTCGGCTGAACGTACACTGAATTATTTTTTATTGCGCTTAGTTATTATTTGAAAAGCATCTACAATAAACATGGAAACATTCCCTGCAGAAAATGAAGAATGGGCCGCACAAAAGCACAATGTGTCAATACATCCTGTTCCTATACGGAATGCTTAGTGTTGTGCGGGTCTGTGGAGTGTTGCTGCTTCTCGGCATAGGATCCTGCACTCCGTGATTCACCGAGATGATTCATGATCCCCGGTGTCTTGGGAAAAACAATTCCTTGCTACATCCAGTGGGGGAATTCCTATGCGATCCAAGTGATTTATTCAGCATTTATTCAGAGACCAGAATATCTATAGTTCTCCAACTTTACCAGCGCTGTGATTTTTCTGTACGTAGAGATAGAAAATACAGTTTCTGAGTTACTCAGTTTTTCCTTCTTTCCACGTGTGGGGACGAGGGACAATATTTGAAGGCCAAACATCCACTGCCTGGAACTGTAATTATTATATTATTAAAAATTCAGCATTTTATATTAATGTCTCCATTTTATGGAATGATTTTCCGGACTTTAAATGGCCATCGTGGGAAAAAAAAAACGTTCCACACTGTTCCTTATGTTGTGGCCGCAGGTCAAGTAAAATCTTATTATACAATATAGCTATTGTGGTGTTGATTTGATATACTAACCTGGAGGGGGAGTTTCCGGGCAACTGGAAAATCCCCCATACGTTTGCCTATGAGTACAGTGCCTTAGCAGGTAGGTTTTCCGTCTTGTTCCGGTCGCGACCCTGAACATGTGACATGTCCTAAAGACGTATGCTTCGGGCAGCTCTATGGGGTGTCATTCCAGGCTCTCTGCAATCCAAATGGAGGTTCCACGGCGCAGTGACAGTGCCGCCCCCTAGGCACCGCCCTGAATCAGTATAATATGGCAGGAAATATAGAGAGTCAGAAGATCAACATGGAAACACTTGTACAAACCCATCCAATATGAGGTCTCTCAGCAGGGAACACTCTGCAGGAGGTTTGAAATACGTAGTTACAATATACCATTCAACAACAAGGTTGTTCACATTCAAGTAACCCCCTTCTTAATGTAACTTTTCCCCTAGTGTAGAGCAAAAAGGCCAGGGGCAGGAGCATGTTTATAATGAGTGCAGGGTATATGGTTCAAAGGGGGCTCGGTGGCATCGGTGCAGGAGACCGCTAACAGATATTGGGATCTATGTACTAAGTAGTGATAAGAGACAGAGTGAAAAGTTATAAGTAAGTGATAAGGTGCCAGCCAATCAGCTCCCAACTGCCATCTCACAGGCTGTGTTTGAAAAATGATAGTTGGGAGCTGATTGGCTGGTACCTTATCACTTTCTTATCACTTTTCACTCTGTCTCTTATCACTGCTTAGTACATAGACCCCATTGTGATTTTCTGCACGTGTGCCTGTTTTCCGAAAAATATCACAGGACAGATGACAGTCTGCAGAAGGTGTAGGAGGATTACCTGCTGCACGGAGTGGGAACATCTTCCACACTTTAATCCAGGAGTCCTGAAGCATAGATTAGGGAATACAAATGCAATGTGGGTCACACATGGATAATAAAGTTCTATAGTCAGACATGGTCCAACAGAGCGGCAGTGCGAGCAACTCTCAGGATGTACCATTATTATATATACATAGGTGGAACATTTGTTTAAATCCATTTAAATTGCATTAGTCATGTGTAACCCCCTTGTCACTGCGTAACTGGTAGGAGATGTTTCAGTAAATAGGTCACTGCCTCACAGGTCCATTCCTCTACCCTGGCTAGCTTATGGGCGTGGGTCGTTAGTGACCTCTCATACAGGCTTTACAGCAGAGTTATCTCAGTACTTGGGTTATGAAAAGTAAACTATATACAGCTCCGTGCTAGTACCCGTAGTTCCACCTTATTCCCCTTCATTTATCAGACTCTCCTCGATTTTACAGTTACAGGCACTAGACATACACTCACCTCATATGCAGTTATTGCACTCCACAGACTGTTACTTGGAGCCACTTCTAGAGTTGGCCATCGACCATCAATAGTTGCCCTCGATGCCAGGAATCTGATGGTTCTCTGGGCCTCATTCAGACCAGCTCGCGAGCGCTGAGCGCTCGCAAGTGGGTCGATGTTGGCTCAGTGTGCATGCGCACGAGGGAGCCGGCTCCGTCGTGCGCATGCGTGAGACCAGGATAGCGACGGCCAAGCCGTCGCTCCGGGTCTCGCTACAAAGGGGGCGTGCTGTCGATGGTGAGTGACAGCATGCCCCCTTTGGTGGGCGTGCCGGGGGCCTGGCTGGCCAGACGGAGGCGTTCCCACGGGAACGCCTACCGTCTGGGGCCGGCACCACTGACATCACTAGTGATGTCAGTGGGATTGCTCTCGGCTCTGGTAGAGCCGAAAGCACTCCAGGGCTTGCGGCAGACGAGACCCTACCACAAGGGTCTCATCGCAAGTCCGATGGTCACGATGGTCTTGACCATTGCGACCATCTTTTTGGCCGCTCGCTATAGCTGTGGGTGGTCACCCACAGCTATGCGAGCGGCCAGGAGGCCGCTCAAAAAAACCGACGACCCTGATTCAGAGCGAGCGCTCTATCAGAGCATCTGGCTCTGAATCAGGGTCTCTGTTAACAATGGCTGTGAGATTATGTTTTTGTTTTTTTTGCCTTGATGTACAGGACCCTCCTCCCCACTAAGCCACACCCCCTTCCCTGATTGGCCATCGTCTGCCTTTATCCAGAGCAGGGATATCCATCGATGGTTCTTAGTTGATGGTTTCATGCCATCAATGTTAACCAGCATTGATTAACCCACTGAGGGTCAACTCTAGCTGCTTCTCACTGTCACTTCACCCCTATTTCTCTGATAGGGCAAATCACGCAGCAGAACACTTGCAATGTTATGTGTGGGCCGTGTAGAGGGGATGTCATTGTGTAGGATATCTGATGGAGGTTATCTGGGTGGTTCTAGAATGTGAAAAGCTGCCTGAAGAGGTGATTTTTCAAATAACACATGAAGGTTTGAAGACTAGACGAAAGTCTTGTTGTGCGAGGGCGGGCATTCTACAGAGAGGGTGCAGCCCTAAAATTGTCCTGTAACTGGAAATGAGAGACGCAGATTTTGTGCAGAGCAGAGGGGTCAAGCTGAGTGCCTGAACTAAAGTGTTTGCAGTATCTTGTGTGAGATATGGGCGAATTCTGGAGATATTTCTTAGATGTGTGTAATAGGATTTGAAAACCGATTAAAAGGGAGATTTTCCAAATATTCAAGAGAGATAAAGTGGAGAAGTTACCCATAGCAACCAATCAGCTTTTAATCATAATTTATCTAGCATATTATACATACCTCCCAACTGTCCCGCATTTAGCGGGACAGTCCCGTTTTTCTGGTACTGTCCCGCCCGCGGGCTGCAGTGTCCCGCGGTGGGAGGGAAGTTGGGGAAGCATACACGCTGCTCTGCTATGCAGAGCAGCATGTATGCAGAGGTAGAATAGACTCTGTGCGCATGCGCACAGAATCTATTCGGAGTATGGGGGGAAGCCCGGGGGCTGCCCAGCATTTCGGAGATGCTGGGCACACCCCATTAGTTATGCAAACGGGGGCGTGTCATCTGGCCACGCCCCATTTACGATTAGGCCATGCCCCCTTTTCGGGCGCGCGCCTTCGGCGCACACAGGTCCCGACTCTCTCCCACCAAATGTTGGGAGGTATGTATTATATGAAATGACAGCTGAAAAGCTGATTGATTGCTATGGGAAACTTCTCCACCTTATCCCCCTCGATTGTTTGATACATCTCCCCTTGAACATAGGGAACAGTAAACAGTTTGAGTCAATGATGGTACCTAGGCAGCGAGCTTGAGTGGCAGGATGGATTGTTGTGTTTTAGTAGGTAATTACTATTGTCCGGTAGAAGTATTATTAGATTTAATTTTGGAAGATTGAGTTTGTGGTGGCGAGAGGACATCCAAGCTGAGATGGAATCAGTATGTCAAATCATGACTCCAAAGACCGTCAGCAGGGGATTTAGGTAAGTAAAACTAACCCTGTCCCCACCCTAACCCTCTCTTAGGGAGGCCTAATCCTAACCTCCCCCCTAGTGCCTAACCCCCCCTAGGTGCCTAAACCTAACCCCCCCTCTCCAAAGCCTAACCCTAAGTCTCCCGGGGGGGTGACTAACCCTAACCCCCCCCTTCCCCCTAGCCTAACCCTCCCGTGGGCCTACCTAACCCTCCCCCCCCCTGCAGCTGTCCGCGCCTGCTGCCTGGCTTACCTTCGTTTGGAATGCTGGGCATCGTGCTCCCGCCTCAGGGACAATGATAGGCGTCGGGGATTTCGACACCTATCATTAGACCCCTTCCGGGAATAGACAGTCGGGAAGCCGGTGGTCAGCATTTCGACCGTTGGCTTCCTGACTGCATCCAAGCTGAGTTGGCAGGAAGACAGTCAGCAACATGGGCCAACACAGGTGTTGGGAGATCTGAAGAGGAACGGTAGATTTGGGTATCAAGACAAAGATGATGCTGAGCTTAAATATGATCGGTCTTCATGCATTGGTGTCACATACAAATTTCTCTACATCAATGTTAAAGGGTTAAAAAAAATATTTGAGAGAAAAAAGAATGAAGCAGCAACTGGACAGATTGTTCTATCACGATACGGTCTAACTGAGGTTTGGGCTTACAAATGACTGAACAGCTTAATTACTGTACACATAAAGGGTTCTACTAATGAATTTTTAATGTGTACTACTTAAAAGAGAAAAGCGACCTGTACATTGCAACACTTGGGCTCTGTTGGTTGACAAAAGCGGCCTTATTCCCTCAATTAATGATCATTTACTGAGCAGCCTATAATCATGGAAACATGTATTTGTTGAGCATAGTAATTGATGGGCTCACTTATACTTTGCATTTTTTTCATTATTCATCACTTTCATCAGCATCAGGAGCGTTATGTTTTCTGGCAGATACTTCCATATACTTATTCTTTAAAGGGCATAACTTAGGTAAATCTCACTGCGTGGAAGGCATCATGTCTGTTTGAGACCAAACTTCATTAGGCGAGTTTCCTTTTAGAAACACGAAGGGGTTCGTAATTTGCACACAGCTATAATTAGTGGTGAATGAATCGCGCATTCTCTGCGGTTCTCTTTGATGATCAGTTTGTAATATTGAGCCTATAGTTCTGTTTCTTTCAAATATTTTTTTCTGACTCCAATATTGTGCTGTACGATATATAAGTTCCCCTAACTGTAAACATTAAGGATATAAGTCACCAAACAGTTCCTTGACCATATAAAGGATGAGGTCTCAGGCTGAGTGCTATATCAACACTCCCGGAACTTCCGGGTAACTGGGAATGCATTATGGGGCATGTTATTCTTTATGATCAAGGTGGTAACTGCAGGTCAGCCAGTATGGCACTCACTGGGGTGCCTCCGAGGGGGAGGCCTACTGGCTCATCCAACCACAAATTTTAACCTCTGTTGGGGGCACGACTGCCTAACACCAAGGAAGGCCCTCCATAAATTTCCCCAGCCTTGCTTTTTGGTTCAAACTTCTGGCTCTATGTACTGTCACAGAGGTTTAATTAGTGATGTTCCCCACTTTGCCAGGGGTGCCTGGGCCCCTAGATACGGTACTGCATATAATACCCAAAATCTCCTATTGAATTCTAAATGGATGAAATCAGTATTCTCGTTGTGGGCCAATGTGAATTTAAAAAAAGCAATTGAACAAAGAGCTCTGTACAGTTTTTACAACACAAATTAATTAAGATAGGCTGCCTGCCTACTTTATAGACGGGCAGCCAATCAGGAGTGGTATTTTCTTTTCATATTCAGTGTTAAATACAGCAGGAAGAGTAATGCCCAACAGGGGCGTATTTATAATGGGTGCAGAGTGTGCGGGCCCCTTGGTCCAGGGGGGGCCCGCACTGCACAACCTGCACCCATAAAACTTACCTCTCGGGAGTCCCACGTAGGCTCCGGTGTCTGTGCCTTTAAAAACGACTGAAAAACGTCCGCCGTGGCCATTTTCCCGTCTTTTGCGCATGGCAAGTCCAGGGAAAATGGCCGCTGCAGCCATTTTCCCGGTGAGCTGTGCATGCGCTATAGTCTCTAGGCACACTCTAGTGCCCAGAGTCTCTAAGTGTGGCACTGGCGGCGCACCGCTCAGTGCGCATCCGGCCGCCGGAGGCAGAGGACGGGGCCCGTGTCGGAGACTGTACACGGACCCCCTCCTCTCTAGAAATGCCCTTGATGCCCAGTTATAGTCCGTCTGTATCCGTGAAGCCCAGTAAGATACAAAACAGTAGTAGACATGCCCAGTTAGAGGCAACTCATAAAAACAATCCCCAATATTTTCACCAATATTAGTGATGCTTAATAACAGTACCCGAGAGTGTCTTCTGTTATGGTAATGCTCAATAATGCCATATGTACCCACCTCTGACAGCTGGCACCTCTGCCCATGATAGCCACTTGTTCCCTTGGTAGCGACGCTGCCCCAATGTCACTAAGCTTTGTACATGGCTTAAAATTAATAATAGATAATAAAAGATGTTAATAATATTAGATGATATTAATAATAAGAGGTAAGGAGTGTGATTTCCAATGGGAAGCGGGCTGCACAGTTTAAGAAGAATCTAATGATGAAAGCTGGTAGCGAATCCCCGAGTCACACTGAGTTACTGTGTCATTTCTATAAACGTGAGGGTTGCGACACTGGTTTCTAATTGGCCGCCACCATGACACATAACATGAAAGTTCTAAACAGCATTACAAGACTCCACCCCCATCTGCCTCCAAATCACTCTGGTCTCTCTCATCTGCCAGATGGAGAATATAAAAAGTAAGTACTCAATATTTGTTTCTGCCTCTGCACCTTCTTCAGTGTCTCAAGCCATTTGCTGACGGTGGAGTTGATGCTGGGTGTTCACCAGGGCCCTAGACAAATAACCGGGGTCTATGCTTATAAGATAAATTAGACCATTTCATACAATATATTTTAGTGCAGTGACAGCTTTTAAGAGGCCTATTCCTTTAAACTTTAGTACAATACAGTTCACGGAGATCTTGGTAGACACGTTGCCAATTGCGAAGAGTTTAAAACCATAAAAGACGAATTCAGCTTTTTATGTTAAAAACAATTAAATGAAACAGTTTCCATGTGTTAAGTTACCTATATCAGTGCATTTAGGCTCTTTCAGCCTGCAAGAGCCATTCTCCTCCTAGTTTACATTTATAAAGTATAGTGCCGAGTTTCCACCTACGGGTCAAACACTTTACTATATTGTAACTTTGTGGCTTTTCTTCCTCTATTATATGCTGCTACTTTTGTTTCTTTTTTTTTGTGTGGAATCTAAATACATCTGGAATTTTGTTTACGTTGTTTTTGGCTATGCAGTTGTGTGAAAAGCCGTCCTTGGAAAATGTGCATTATTTTTTTTCCATAATGGGCTGAGTTATATTACTAGCTAGAAATAAATGTATTTTTAACCTGTGTATTCAACATTTGATAGCCTTAAATTGTCAGTTAGGTCATTTGGAAGGAGGAAACTTCTTAACTCAAGCCGCAGCTTTGGATCTCAAGGCTCTGCGTTGGAGAGGCTACGTGTAAGACCAGCCATTCTTCAGCCAATCCTTAGCTAAATGGTACTTTGTGTACGTCTCTAAGGAATGAAGAGCAGGTTCACCCATTAGCGGACTTGCCAACTGAAAACATTTCTTATTGCGATATTACTTAGAATAACTTGCTGAACATCGCCACATTGAGGGGCCTGTATATTGCGGCATGTTGCTGCCCAAATTTAACTTTAGTCAAGAATTAAGTGCTTTAAAATAGGGCCAGACTGTTAAATAAATATGGCGTTAGATCTGTAATGATATATGTAGTATTCTGCACTGATTATTTGCAAAAATATGTTTAGTATCTAGTTATCAGGGCTTTTAAAAAAAAAAAAAGATAGTATAAAGATATTTATTTATGGTATAGATGACACGGTTCTTTTTAGTCCTCACACATCTAGCCTCAATACGACACACAGCACGACTTGCCTGGCATGAGTGAGCTGCCAGGTCCCGTGCTGGTTCATTTGATATATCTGTGTGTACCTGAGTCTGTATATGAAGCACATCGGAACATAGCACTTCGTATACAGATTCAGAGACTCAGTCGCACACAGATATACAAGTGTTGCATATCATATTAATCAGGAGTCATCGACTTAGACGCATTTTCTGCACAAAAGTGTACCCGGTGCCTCCGCTGATCAATGACGAGAAAAGTCTAATTTCACCGTTTCAGTGCTACTTTTATTCGGCACTGTCTTCAGGATACAAAGAATACATAAAGAACTCTTATCTTATATCCCTAAGTGAACCTCCCACATACAGTGCGAACACCGGTAGCTGGACCCGGCACCCGTCTGGAGAGGCAAGAAGATGACGTCAGTTGCAGAGCGTCTGACGCACTGTGTACAACCCGTAACCAAGGAGATCAACTATACACCTTAAAGTGAAGAAATACAATAAAATAAAGAAAGGCAATTTAATGTATCAAAAGAGGCAATATAATGTATCAAAGGGCAACATAACACATTATAGCAAAATGTTGCATATTACGATGCCTGCTCACTGTATAGATCATATTAAGTATAAATGCAATCAATGGCAACTAGATGTAAATTAAATCATGCATTAGAAGGCTAATAATCCAGATTAATCAGAGGTAGCACTTTCACTTATGTAGCCATTCTTTTAGAAAGGTAATTGAACAGTTTCCGCCTGTTTTTAATTCATTAACAATATAAGATTCTGTTGCACCTGGCGCATATATTACTTATCAATAAAGACCTGTACTTTATTGCTGATTTGCACTAGTGTATTGTTTATAGAATTGCAATTTTATTGCATATTTGCAGGGACTTGTTCTTAAGGACTAGCACTTTACTGCACAAAAAGTTTTACTTTGTGGACTTTTGTTCGGCTTAGTTTTTATCTCCTATATATTATATGAGCATCTATCATGGATGGACTGGAAGCTCCATTTAGCCATCTAACTTTCCCAATTGGGGATACATTTAGTTATTCAGAAGCAGAAGCTGAATCTATTTTACTAAAGGAGTGCTTGACTGACCAAACTGAAACTACCGCTATTGATATTTTGTTCAAAGATTGTCTACGTTTGAAAAAGAAAGAAGTAGATTTTTATCTACATGAAATATCACTAAGCAATTACTACAAATCGAAAAAAGATTCCAAGAGGATTTAGGGTTAGGGACTGCCCTACCATCGGCAGAGACGACCATAATTTCTGCAAACGTTGGGTAGCTATTTTGAATAAATGTTCTTGTGATCTTATATAACTTGTGATGGAACAATCAAGCAAGGGGCTCTCAAGTATTAAGGATAAAATTGCTAAATTTGAAGAGATCCAGCTTCCATATATTACTTCAGACGCCGATACTGACTGACAAGAGAAACTTTAGAGGCAAATTGCTATATATGAGAGATTTATTAAAGTTTAAAAAAAGAGAAATTACTCAAAGTCGAAAATGGACTATGAGCACCACACTGTCTATCAGTAGTTATCTGGCAATTGTCAAAAAGAGCCTAGATGTCCCTTCTTCCGCAAACAACGTTACTTTAAAACTCGACACGGAATCGTCGCAGGAGGCTTATAGTACCGGGAGCGATATCGAAATATCTACTTCCAGTAATTCTAAAAAATCGACAACTGTCCCTTTAGGCATGCCAACCAGGACCAGAGGCACAGGAGAAAATATATGAGAAGAGGGATCTGGTGGCAGAGGCAGAGGACATGGCGGAAGGCCGCCTCTAGCGAAAAGAAAATCATTTTTAACCTTTCATCATATGAATTATCTGATGGCAAACCTATTTTGCTTCCAAAAAACTTTCATTTGTTCCCTCTGCTCAATACGAGGCTCTCCAATGGAAGATTGAGAAATATACATTACATCGCCAATTAAAATAAAAATGTTATAAAAAAAATAAAAAAACACCAACTGACGTCACTCAAATACTGATCTGCATCAAATTAAAAAGTTATCACCACGTTCTTCATTTGAACCAGTATCTAATAATGCTTCAATTAAAACTTTTATTAGAATTTTAGATGATAGAGGGAATAATTTAGTTAGGGATATGCCATTGTCCTTTTCGAATTTTATAAAGGAAGGCTTTAAAATCTTTGTCCAACAATAGCTCATTAATTATCCGCCCTGCAGATAATGTGGAATTGTGCTACAAGATCTGGCCGACTATAAAAAAGAAATAGAGTGTCAACTTAGTGACCATTATGTTTATCATTTATTGCCAAGTGACCCTACTTCTATATTTTCCTGTGAATTAAAGGAATGTCTTTTACAAGCAAGAGATGCCAATGTTATTTCAGGTGACTTATATGATGCATTAATACCTCAGTTCCCCATCGCTCCTCTTTTGTATACTCTTTCAAAAATTCATAAGGGTGTTTCCCTCCTCCAGGGCGCCCTATTGTGTACACTCATAGCTCACTATTTCAACCAGCTGCCATTTATATAGGTACTTTACTCCAACCGTTTATACAAAACCACCCAAATTACCTGTTGGATACTACAACACTTCTGAGGAAGATTCAAGATCTTGGCTCTGTTCCTTCTACAGCTTGGCTTGTCAGTTCAGATGTGACAAGCCTCTATACAGTGATCCCGCATGAATTGGGGTTATCTGTAGTTACAGTAGGAGATTTTTAGTTCAATCGGGGGAATATTCAGGGGAGTACATTGGATTTATTCCAAAGTTTCTGGACATGATTCTTCATAAGAACTATGGGCCTGATTCAGAGCCGGACGCAATTAGCGCTCGCTCGTCCAGAAAATAGGGGTGGCTATTCAAATGAACCGTTCGCTCTTTGCGGTCTGTTCACGCCTCTAGGTCTGATCGAGCGAACAAAACTTGAGGTCGTTTTTTGGGAAACTACGCCCCCTGGCCGCTCGCATCCTACGTCATGTCCGCTATTTATTAGATTAATCGAGTACATCGACCAGGGTATGAACTGCTCGCTATTCTTGTGGTTGGTTTTTGAAACCACAATTTTGCGAGCAGTTCTGGCTATAAAATAAACTAGGGGTGAGCGGGTTCGGTTTTACTCGGTTTTACTCGGTTCTTATCGCCACTTTACCGCAACTTTGGCTCGATTTAATTCGCTATCCAAAACACATGTTCGGCGACAGCCAATAAAAAGATCCGGGTAAAACCGAACCCGCTCACCCCTAAAATAAACCAGTGACGTGGTCAATGACGCTGATGTTTTAATTATGCACACCCATAAAACGCGCTTTTTGACCTTTAAGCACGCCTGCGTTCGGATCTCCACTCCCCGTTTTCAAGCACCTTCCCCTGTTACCACCCACATACGCCTCTTTCTGTCACTCAAATTATCAGGCATTCGCTATTTTGCGAGCACATGAATTTCGACTGCACTGACTGGTTCGCGCATGCGTATAACGATCCGTACGCATGCGCAGTTGGGCAAACATCGCTCGGAGCGAACGAGCGGCCGCTTACGAGCGGCTCTGAATCAGGCCCTATATTCTGTATGATGGGAGGTACTACCTTCAGATATTGGGATGTGTGATGGGGTCCTCAGTGTCCCCATCCTATGCGAACATTTTTATGTTGAACATCGAAGGAGATTTATTTTTTCGGAATCCAGAAGTTGCATCCAAGATTTTATTATACATGAGATTTATTGATGATGTATTAATTATCTGGATTGATACTAATGAATCGTTTAAAGAGTTAATTTTAGAGCACAACACAGGACCTGGTCCGGTTAAACTAACTATTTCCATGAGCCAGCAGGAAATAATTTTGATGGATTTTAAAATATTTCAAAATTAAACCGAGTTAAAAATTACTGTGTTTATAAGGGAAACTAATCAGAATACTCTCCTTCATATGTCAAGTTGTCATCCTTCCAACTTGAAACTGGGTCCTCCATTTTCAGTAAAAAAATGAGCATGTCTAATTTTTATCATCTCATTTTTTTGAGTTGCTTCTCTTTATCTACTTTTAGGACTTGTGTGAAAATCTGAGGTAGTTTTAGGCCAAATTTCAGCAAAAATATTGAAAATTCTGAAGGGTTCACAAACTTTCAAGCATTTAGTGGCAAAGGGGGGTACTTTGCCATATTATGATTTCCAGAACAGAACTCATTCCCCAGGAAAAGGGGCAGACAGGGTTAAATACCTTGCTGTTACCTGCTGGAAGAGTTCTGCACACAGGTGCGTGATTGGTTTGGGATGTGTGGGGAGGATAAAAAGGACTGTGGGATCTGGTGGGAGGGGGCCTCCGTGTGCACGAATGCGGAATGGCAGTGAATTGACACGTTCCATAGCGATGTGCAAAACTTGCCCTTATGGGATAACTATAGCAGTGAGTGCGGCATGGCCGCAAAACAGAGCATGACGCTATTTGTGGCAGTGGGCCTGAGTCCGTTGGAACGTCTTATTGCAAAGTCGCGTGACGATAATATACAAATGCTATTCTCTACCGTCCTCTTGTGCACTAAAATGAATAATTGCTCAACTACAGATGTGTCCTCTTACATCCTTGCCGATCGCACTACAAACGTGTGCACACATCGCGCGATGCGTTTACCCACATCGGTGTACGCTACTGTACGCTACGGCGTGCACTGTGAATGCACCATGCAATCCTATGGAGTTGCTGGTGTGAACGCAGTGCGCGTATCCGCTCGAGGGCGCACACCTCACGCTATGCGTGGCACGATTTGCCACGTACACAGCAAAGATGTGGCAGGACTCTTCTGTACATGAACATGGGCAGTGTATCTCTGTCATCTTTAACATGGGCATGGGCCTGTATCTCTGTCATGTGAGGAAGGAGTAGATTATTTCTCTCTATCTTCCCATATAACGTTGGAGGCACAATGACTGCGCTAACAATTATTACGTATTACTGTATATACTAGTGATACTGTACATAATCTACCGTTCCAGCTTACCATGCTGGTTCTCCTCAGTGTCATTTTCTCCCATCGTCTGGCAGCCTAAAGCACTGTGCGGCTTACATCCACGCGCATGGGTATGGTGATTTTATCTGGCGGGGATGCAGTGACGCCTTTCCAGCTGATTCCCACTGATGACAACACTTAAGTCTCTCTCTTTTTAGTTCTCTTCCTCCACCCCTTATTTTGTGCTTTCTTTTCGGTCCTCTCAAGGCACAGAGCGCAGTGCTCTGGGACGGCACCCTACAGCCAGGATTGCTGCTGCAGCACCCACGGAGCATCCAAGGGACGCTCCAGACGGCAACCCTGCACAAGTATATGCAGCCAATCGGGAGTCCTCAGCACGCCCCGTCCGCACTGCACTTACTGTACCAGAACTGCTGGGGACGCCCCCTTCTGCACAACATAATGGCGCAATTGTGACCTGTTACAGCTCTGGGTTCTCCTTCACCCTAAGGGGCCTATTTATCAAGCAATTCTGTCTTTAAATTATAAGAAAACTGCTATTTCCGACTGTTTAGAACTTTAAGGGCAGAATTAAGTATCCCTAAGATGCACCAAGTTAGAAAGCAGGAGATGTCAGCCATCTCCATAGTTTTCGATGGGGCGTTAGCCTGTTATCTTCAATGGAGCAGCCCTGCCAGAGAGGGATCGTGCGATTCTTCTGTGGTTGATTGGAACTGTTTGTACATCCCCCCTAAAAAGATTCCGTATTGCCGCAATATACGGTGATAAGGATCCTTCATTTTCGGGGGCTGGCCTCATATATGGGTAAATGTGCTCCTGTTTCTCTATCACTTCTTCTCTTGCTCTTTGGTTCTCTATCTCTCTTCTTCCCACTGTTGGTCTCTTCATACTGTATTCATACTCTTCATACTGTATTCCCCTATACTCCTTTTTGTTGAAAGTAAATATATTTCTGCCTCCCACTCCTATATCACACTTTGCATTGTGTGCTGTATTCCCATTGCCCTTTTGGCAGAAAACATTTTAACTTGTGACCTCCAGCTCTTATGAATGCTCCCCACCCTTATTACATTCTTCCCCACCTCCCTGATTTGTCTCTGAGCCATTCCTGGCAAGAAACACATTACAGTTCTTGTCTCCAGAGCTTTCACTTCCCTTCCAATACACCTACACTCGGCTATTGCTCTGAGACTCTATCTCCTGGCTGCGTTTGTTTTTTTTCCCACTAAACATTATTAATATTATGGTAACTACTAAGAGCTTCTGATGTTATTAGAACTGTTTTATCTTAGATTTAATGAGTCAAAGCCTCTTTCTATTATGTCTGATACTGATTTGGGGAGTTAACCTCTGCTGTACATCTGGATGAGTGTACAATATGCAGTTGTGGTCTACTTAGTAATGATAATGGCCCTCATTCAGAGCCGCTCGCTATTTGCGGTCGTTCGTTCTAAAACAAGGGGTGGCTATTCAAATGAACCGTTCGCTAATTGCGGTCTGTTCACGCCTCTAAGTCTGAACGAGCGAGCAAAACTTGCGGTTGTAATTTTGAAAAATACGCCCCCTTGCCGCTCGCACCATACGTCATGTCCGCTATTTATTAGATTAATCGAGTACATCCAACAGCGTATGAACTGCTCGCTATTCTTGTGGTTGGTTTTTTCAACCGCTATTTTGCGAGCAGTTCTGAGTAAAAAATAACCCAGTGACGTGGTCAATGACGCTGCTGTATTAATTATGCACTCCCTTAAAACGCCCGTTTTGACCTTTAAGCACGCCTGCGTTCGAATTCCACAACCCCGTTTTCAAGCACCTTCCCCTGTTACCACCCACATACGCCTCCTTCAGTCACTCAAAATAGCAGGCACTCGCTATATAGCGAACAAACGATTTTCGGCCACACTGACTGGTTCGCGCATGCGTATTAAAATCCGTACGCATGCGCAGATGTGCGAACATCGGTCAGAGCGAACGAGCGGCCGCTTACGAGCGGCTCTGAATCAGGGCCAATAAGAGGTAAAAGTACTGTAACCTGGACAGCACAAATCATGCACACGTGGGGTTAATACTGCGGCTCGCAAGTGGTAAGAAATGGCCTTTTGTGAACATGATCCCTATGACCAGCTTAGAGAACCTATGGCTTTCCTGGCCTGCATTAGTAGCCTCTGGTTGTCCTAGCAAGTGGAGACTTCTAGTTCCACAATAGTTTCCTAAAATTGATTTATAAGGACCCAGGAATAGATCTCTCTTCTGGGAAGTTTATCAGAATAACTGTTATCTAATCATTTCCTCCCCTTGTAGCAGTGACCTCCACTGTCTCTCACCCAGCCTCCAGTTGAATAGTTGGCTTTAATTATCAACCGCACCTTCTAAGCATTTTTTTCCCCATACTTTCTCCTTCCTACAGTACATCTGCTCACACAGCTCTGACTCATGTTTTCTTCATTATCAAGAAAAGAGAGCTCATATAGAAGCTTTGGAGTCTCCATGGTACTGACAGGGACTCTATATTGAACTTCTAGGGGGTAAATTGACTAAGAATCGAGTCTGATCGAGTTAGTTTTTTTAAACTTGATTTGTATCGCCGAAAATGATGCTCCTGAGACTCTCAAATTTACTAAGAAGTGAGTTTAGCTGTGATTGAGTTGGGCAGATAGAGATTTCTTACCCGAGTAGCAATTTTAGCGCTGTATTCAATTAGAGGCGATAAGCCGCGTTCGACTAAACATTTTCACCCATTTGAATAGTGTCGCCCTATTCAATTTCAGGACGTTTTCACCTAGGCAAAAACTCCATAGGCAAAGACAGGCGAAAAAGTTTATCCACCAAAAGGCAGGAGAAAAGAAGGGCAACACCCATATTTTGGGTTACAAATGAGGGGACTTGTTTCGGAGCCCTTTGGACACCCCCCTAAGGACTAATTAGGGGAAAAAATATCTGCATTCACCCCAAAAAAGACATGTAATTTTCGGGGTGAAAATGTGTTGGAAATTGGATAAAAAGTAGGGGGCTGGTATTTTGGGGGGCTATAAGGTTGAGACGGGTATTTTTAGGATTGCAGGAGGCTGCACCAGGTGTATTTTTTAAATCTTCACTTTAGAGACACCAAAATATACTAGTACCCATTTACATGTACCCCAAATTTAACTACGGTACTTATTTTGCTAAAAAAAAACTTTGCATTATACCCTTTTTACACACTTATGGAAACATGCATATAACAGTCCTTTGACGCAACATTAGATCACAAAATACTTTTATTAGGGCTGTTAATACTTTTCTTTATTGATTTCCAGGGTCAGTGAGGCTTTTTTTGGGGTGCAGACTGATTTCCGCAAAATATGCCGTCCTCTTTGCTAGTTTTTGCTATTCACTACATTCACCTATTTGCGTTTTCTAAACTATTGTATTTGTGTGACACTGTAACGTACCGTAGCATTTCGCATCCATTTACACCCGCAGTTGCACACAGAATATAGGCATGCATATCATTTGTGTCCTATTTGCATTAGGGGTGTGCACCGGCCACTTTTCGTGTTTTGTGTTTTGGTTTTGGATCTGGATCTTTCTTCGTGTTTTGGATCTGGATTGGTTTTGCCAAAACCACCCTTCCGTGTTTTGGGTTCTGGGTTTTGTGTTTTGGATCTGTATTTTTTTGAAAAAAAGCATAAAAACAGCTAAAATCACAGAATTTGTAGGTTTTTCTGCTCCTATGCTATTATTAACCTCAATAACCTTAATTTCCACTCATTTCCAGTCTATTCTGAACACCTCACACCTCACAATAGTGTTTTTATGTCCAAAAGGTTGCACCGAGGTAGCTGGATGACTATGCTAAGAGATACGAGTGGGCGGCACAAACACGTGGCCCATCTAGGAGTGACACTGCAGTGGCAGACAGGATGGCAGTTTGAAAAAACTAGGCCCCAAACTGTACATAATGCAAAGAAAAAAAAGAGGTGCAAGATGGAATTGTCCTTGGGCCCTCCCACCCACCCTTATGTTGTATAAACAGGACATGCACACTTTAACAAACCAATCATTTCAGCGCCAGGGTCTGCCACACAACTGTGGCTGAAATGATTGGTTCGTTTGGGCCCCCACAAAACAAGCTGGCAATTAATCTGTCCCTGCACAAACTGGCTCTACGGAGGCAAGATGTCATCCTCATCCTCCTCATCCACCGATTCCTCACCCTCTTCAGTGTGTACATCCTCATCCTCACAGAGTATTAATTCGTCCCTGCTGGAACCACAGGTCCCTCTGTATGTTCTGGAGGCTGGTCTCCCTGGAAGAGTTGATAATTCATTTTATGAACATCATCTTCTCCACATTTTGTGGAAGCAACCTCCTACGCCTTTCGCTGACAAGGTTCCCGGCTGCACTAAACACTCTTTCGGAGTACACACTGGAGGGGGGGCAACTCAGGTAAAATAGAGCCAGTTTGTACAGGGACCTCCAAATTGCTTCTTTTTCCTGCCAGTACAGGTACGGACTGTCTGACATGCCTACTTGGATGCTGTCACCGATGTAATCCTTTAACAGACAGACGCACGCTTGTCGCTGCTGCTTTGAGGATGCAAGTGCGGCTACAGCCCACACAATTCACAAAGACAGAAAAAAGAAGAAGAATATTTTTATTGTTTGTGTAGCACACTTTGAGGGTGTCACCACCCTTTAACAGACAGACGCACGCTTGTCGCTGCTGCTTTAAGGATGCAGGTGTGGCTACAGCCCACACATTTCACAAAGACCGAAAAAAAAAGAACAATATTTTAATTGTTTGTGTAGCACACTTTGAGGGTGTCACCACCCTTTAACAGACAGACGCACGCTTGTCGCTGCTGCTTTAAGGATGCAGGTGTGGCTACAGCCCACACAATTCACAAAGACAGAAAAAAAGAATATTTTTATTGTTTGTGTAGCACACTTTGAGGGTGTCACCACCCTTTAACAGACAGACGCACGCTTGTCGCTGCTGCTTTGAGGATGCAAGTGCGGCTACATCGCACACAAGTCACAAACACATTAAAAAAATAGTTTTTTATTTTTTGGAGCGCTTTGAGAGTTACACCACCCTTTAACAGACAGACGCACGCTTGTCGCTGCTGCTTTAAGGATGCAGGTGTGGCTACAGCCCACACATTTCACAAAGACCGAAAAAAAAAGAACAATATTTTAATTGTTTGTGTAGCACACTTTGAGGGTGTCACCACCCTTTAACAGACAGACGCACGCTTGTCGCTGCTGCTTTAAGGATGCAGGTGCGGCTACAGCCCACACAATTCACAAAGACAGAAAAAAGAAGAAGAATATTTTTATTGTTTGTGTAGCACACTTTGAGGGTGTCACCACCCTTTAACAGACAGACGCACGCTTGTCGCTGCTGCTTTAAGGATGCAGGTGCGGCTACAGCCCACACATTTCACAAAGACCAAAAAAAAAAGAACAATATTTTAATTGTTTGTGTAGCACACTTTGAGGGTGTCACCACCCTTTAACAGACAGACGCACGCTTGTCGCTGCTGCTTTAAGGATGCAGGTGCGGCTACAGCCCACACAATTCACAAAGACAGAAAAAAGAAGAATATTTTTATTGTTTGTGTAGCACACTTTGAGGGTGTCACCACCCTTTAACAGACAGACGCACGCTTGTCGCTTCTGCTTTGAGGATGCAAGTGCGGCTACATCGCACACAAGTCACAAAGACCGAAAAAAAAAGAACAATATTTTAATTGTTTGTGTAGCACACTTTGAGGGTGTCACCACCCTTTAACAGACAGACGCACGCTTGTCGCTGCTGCTTTGAGGATGCAAGTGCGGCTACATCGCACACAAGTCACAAACACATTAAAAAAATAGTTTTTTATTTTTTGGAGCACTTTGAGAGTTACACCACCCTTTAACAGACAGACGCACGCTTGTCGCTGCTGCTTTAAGGATGCAGGTGCGGCTACAGCCCACACATTTCACAAAGACCGGAAAAAAAAGAACAATATTTTAATTGTTTGTGTAGCACACTTTGAGGGTGTCACCACCCTTTAACAGACAGACGCACGCTTGTCGCTGCTGCTTTAAGGATGCAGGTGCGGCTACAGCCCACACAATTCTCAAAGACAGAAAAAAGAAGAATATTTTTATTGTTTGTGTAGCACACTTTGAGGGTGTCACCACCCTTTAACAGACAGACGCACGCTTGTCGCTGCTGCTTTGAGGATGCAAGTGCGGCTACATCGCACACAAGTCACAAACACATTAAAATTTTTATTTTATTTTTTAGAGCACTTTGAGAGTTACAACACCCTTTAACAGACAGACGCACGCTTGTCGCTGCTGCTTTGAGGATGCAAGTGCGGCTACAGCCCACACAATTCACAAAGACAGAAAAAAAAAGATTATTTTTATTGTTTGTGGAGCGCACTTTGAGGGTGTCACCACCCTTTAACAGACAGACGCACGCTTGTCGCTGCTGCTTTGAGGATGCAAGTGCGGCTACAGCCCACACAATTCACAAAGACAGAAAAAAGAAGAAGAATATTTTTATTGTTTGTGTAGCACACTTTGAGGGTGTCACCACCCTTTAACAGACAGACGCACGCTTGTCGCTGCTGCTTTAAGGATGCAGTTGCGGCTACAGCCCACATATTTCACAAAGACCGAAAAAAAAATGAACAATATTTTAATTGTTTGTGTAGCACACTTTGAGGGTGTCACCACCCTTTAACAGACAGACGCACGCTTGTCGCTGCTGCTTTAATGATGGAGGTGCGGCTACAGCCCACACAATTCACAAAGACAGAAAAAAGAAGAATATTTTTATTGTTTGTGTAGCACACTTTGAGGGTGTCACCACCCTTTAACAGACAGACGCACGCTTGTCGCTGCTGCTTTGAGGATGCAAGTGCGGCTACATCGCACACAAGTCACAAACACATTAAAAAAATATTTTTTTATCTTTTGGAGCACTTTGAGAGTTACACCACCCTTTAACAGACAGTCGCACGCTTGTCGCTGCTGCTTTAAGGATGCAGGTGCGGCTACAGCCCACACATTTCACAAAGACCGAAAAAAAAAGAACAATATTTTAATTGTTTGTGTAGCACACTTTGAGGGTGTCACCACCCTTTAACAGACAGACGCACGCTTGTCGCTGCTGCTTTAAGGATGCAGGTGCGGCTACAGCCCACACAATTCACAAAGACAGAAAAAAGAAGAAGAATATTTTTATTGTTTGTGTAGCACACTTTGAGGGTGTCACCACCCTTTAACAGACAGACGCACGCTTGTCGCTTCTGCTTTGAGGATGCAAGTGCGTCTACATCGCACACAAGTCACAAACACATTAAAAAATAGTTTTTTATTTTTTGGAGCACTTTGAGAGTTACACCACCCTTTAACAGACAGACGCACGCTTGTCGCTGCTGCTTTAAGGATGCTGGTGCGGCTACAGCCCACACATTTCACAAAGACCGAAAAAAAAAGAACAATATTTTAATTGTTTGTGTAGCACACTTTGAGGGTGTCACCACCCTTTAACAGACAGACGCACGCTTGTCGCTGCTGCTTTGAGGATGCAAGTGCGGCTACATCGCACACAAGTCACAACCACATTAAAAAAATAGTTTTTTATTTTTTGGAGCACTTTGAGAGTTACACCACCCTTTAACAGACAGACGCACGCTTGTCACTGCTGCTTTAAGGATGCAGGTGCGGCTACAGCCCACACATTTCACAAAGACCGGAAAAAAAAGAACAATATTTTAATTGTTTGTGTAGCACACTTTGAGGGTGTCACCACCCTTTAACAGACAGACGCACGCTTGTCGCTGCTGCTTTAAGGATGCAGGTGCGGCTACAGCCCACACAATTCACAAAGACAGAAAAAAGAAGAATATTTTCATTGTTTGTGTAGCACACTTTGAGGGTGTCACCACCCTTTAACAGACAGACGCACGCTTGTCGCTGCTGCTTTGAGGATGCAAGTGCGGCTACATCGCACACAAGTCACAAACACATTAAAATTTTTATTTTATTTTTTAGAGCACTTTGAGAGTTACAACACCCTTTAACAGACAGACGCACGCTTGTCGCTGCTGCTTTGAGGATGCAAGTGCGGCTACAGCCCACACAATTCACAAAGACAGAAAAAAAAAAGATTATTTTTATTGTTTGTGGAGCGCACTTTGAGGGTGTCACCACCCTTTAACAGACAGACGCACGCTTGTCGCTGCTGCTTTAAGGATGCAGGTGCGGCTACAGCCCACACAATTCACAAAGACAGAAAAAAGAAGAATATTTTTATTGTTTGTGTAGCACACTTTGAGGGTGTCACCACCCTTTAACAGACAGACGCACGCTTGTCGCTGCTGCTTTGAGGATGCAAGTGCGGCTACATCGCACACAGGTCACAAACACATTAAAAAAATAGTTTTTTATTTTTGGAGCACTTTGAGAGTTACACCACCCTTTAACAGACAGACGCACGCTTGTCGCTGCTGCTTTAAGGATGCAGGTGCGGCTACAGCCCACACATTTCACAAAGACCGGAAAAAAAAGAACAATATTTTAATTGTTTGTGTAGCACACTTTGAGGGTGTCACCACCCTTTAACAGACAGACGCACGCTTGTCGCTGCTGCTTTAAGGATGCAGGTGCGGCTACAGCCCACACAATTCACAAAGACAGAAAAAAGATGAATATTTTTATTGTTTGTGTAGCACACTTTGAGGGTGTCACCACCCTTTAACAGACAGACGCACGCTTGTCGCTGCTGCTTTGAGGATGCAAGTGCGGCTACATCGCACACAAGTCACAAACACATTAAAATTTTTATTTTATTTTTTACAGCACTTTGAGAGTTACAACACCCTTTAACAGACAGATGCACGCTTGTCGCTGCTGCTTTGAGGATGCAAGTGCGGCTACAGCCCACACATTTCACAAAGACAGAAAAAAAAAGAACAATATTTTACTTGTTTGTGTAGCACACTTTGAGGGTTTCACTACCCTTTAACAGACAGACGCACGCTTGTCGCTGCTGCTTTGAGCATGCTGGTGGAATCTAGACGGGATTTGGAACCGAGGACACACTACCTCCATCAATTGTCTAAATCCCACTGCACTAATGGCGGATACCGGACGCACGTCTAACACCAACATAGCAGTCAAGGCCTCAGTTATACGTTTTGCTTCAGGATGACTGCTGTCGTACTTCATCCTCATCGCTAGGGACTGTTGGAGGGTCAATTGTTTAGTAAAAGTAGTGATGTTCCTACTTCCTCTCTGGGATGATGAACAACTCCCAGCAGCAGCAACAGCACTAGGAGGAAGTGGTTCTTGATCTTTCCCTATTTTATTTTTATCGGAGAACGTTTGGTCCTCCATTTATGTTATATTGATATATACGTGCGACTAAAGCGCACACAAACACAGAAAATATTTTTTTATTTTTGCTGGAGAGTAGTGCACTTTGTGGGTTACACCACCCTTTAAGAAATGAGCCAGCCGGCTCTTTACTTATGGGACACAGGCGCACGCTTGGCGCTGCTCCTTTGTTGATGCACGTGCAGCCACAGTGCACACAAGTCACAAACACAGAAAATATATATTTTTTTGTTTTGGAGTGTACTTTGGGGGTTACAGCACCCTTTAACGGTCAAGCCAGCCGGCCCTTTACTTATGACACAGGCGCACGCTTGGCACTACTTTGTTGATGCACGTGCGGCTACTGCGCACACAATTCACAAGCACAGAAAATTATTTTTTTTTTGGTTTGGACTGGAGTGTACTTTGGGGATTACAGCACCCTTTAACGGTCAAGCCAGCCGGCCCTTTACTTATGACACAGGCGCACGCTTGGCACTACTTTGTTGATGCACGTGCGGCTACTGCGCACACAATTCACAAACACAGAAAATAATTTTTTTTTTGGTTTGGACTGGAGTGTACTTTGGGGGTTACAGCACCCTTTAACGGTCAAGCCAGCCGGCCCTTTACTTATGACACAGGCGCACGCTTGGCACTACTTTGTTGATGCACGTGCGGCTACTGCGCACACAATTCACAAACACAGAAAATAATTTTTTTTTGGTTTGGACTGGAGTGTACTTTCGGGGGTTACAGCACCCTTTAACGGTCAAGCCAGCCAGCCCTTTACTTATGACACAGGCGCACGCTTGGCACTACTTTGTTGATGCACGTGCGGCTACTGCGCACACAATTCACAAACACAGAAAATAATTTTTTTTTGGTTTGGACTGGAGTGTACTTTCGGGGTTACAGCACCCTTTAACGGTCAAGCCAGCCGGCCCTTTACTTATGACACAGGCGCACGCTTGGCACTACTTTGTTGATGCACGTGCGGCTACTGCGCACACAATTCACAAACACAGAAAATAATTTTTTTTTTGGTTTGGACAGGAGTGTACTTTCGGGGGTTACAGCACCCTTAACGGTCAAGCCAGCCGGCCCTTTACTTATGACACAGGCGTACGCTTGGCACTACTTTGTTGATGCACGTGCGGCTACTGCGCACACAATTCACAAACACAGAAAATAATTTTTTTTTTGGTTTGGACTGGAGTGGACTTTCGGGGGTTACAGCACCCTTAACGGTCAAGCCAGCTGGCCCTTTACTTATGACACATGCGCACGCTTGGCACTACTTTGTTGATGCACGTGCGGCTACTGCGCACACAATTCACAAACACAGAAAATATATTATTTTTTTAGCACTTGGGGGAGCACCCCTGATGGACAGAGCACCCCCTGGACAACACTACAGCACCCCTTTTGGACTGGGACACTGCACAGGACTTTGGAGTGGACACAGCCCCTATGGAGAACTGACTGCACAACACAGTCCAGCCAGCCCCTATGGACTTTGAAGTAGTGGACACAGCCCCTATTAACAACAGCAGCACAGCACAACACAGCCAGCCCCTATGGACTTTGAAGTAGTGGACAACAGCAGCACTACACTACACTACACTACACAGCCCTAACTCCCACCCTCCCTCTTCACTGTCCACAGCCGAGTGAGAAAATGGCGCCGACGCGGGTACCTTATATAGGATCCAAAACCCGCGAGACTCGGAAGCCGGGATGATGACGTTTTGCCTCGATTTCAGATCCGAGTCAGGCGGGAAAAGTCGAGCCTGACTCGGATCGGACTCGGATCGGGGGGGTTCGGATTTCAGAAATATGAACCCGCTCACCCCTAATTTGCATCAATATAAATAAGACACACTTCGCACAAAAAGTCACTCGGCACTACCGAGTCGCACAGTGCCCACTCATTATGTTTAACGCGACTTATAGCGCACAGAGAATAGATGTATATGGACACATCTGTAACACAGTTTAAATACTTCCAGTACTTAGGGCCTGATTCAGAGCCGGACGCTCTTTAAGAACGCTCACTCTGAATCAGGGCGTATTTTTTTGTTTTTGTTGTTGCGGCCTCCTGGCTGCTCGCTAAGCTGTGGGTTACCACCCACAGCTTTTGCGGGCGGCCAGGTGATGGTCACGACCATCGCGACCATCGGGGCTTGCGACGAGACCCTTGTGGTAGGGTCTCATCCATCGCAAGCCCCAGAGAGCTTCCTGCTCTAACAGAGCAGGAAGCTCTCCACTGACATCACTGGTGATGTCAGTGGTGCCTCCTTCTGCTCAACGGGAGGTTTCTGTCCTCCCTGAGCTCGCTTTAGGACACCTGCATTACGGTTTGACAGGTGTACCGCCCCAGTCAAACTCCCCACCTATTTTGATTGTGATTGGCAAATCAGTGAAATCCAACATGTTGGTTTTCACCGATGCCCCGACCCCGACATCTGGGGATCGGTGAATTGGCCCAATACATTGCTGATGTATGGGGGATTTTAGAATGAGTAAAAAGACTAATGGTATTTTGTGAAAATACAAAGCCTTCTGAAAACAAAACCCAAGGTGTGATGTGTGTGGCTACAGCATAAAAAAATGATTGATGGTGGAACGTGACGAGCGCAAATGTGAAAAAGCTGTCAGCAGCGCAGAGAGATTAACAGGACACATTTTGCACTTTCCAGGTGCACTTCATCTAAAAAGATTTTTTTGTAGACGCACTTTGCCCAATGTAAAAAAATAAATAAATAAAAAAGCAACGTGGAATTAATGTCCTGGGCTGTGCTCGCGCTCATGAGAATACTCCAGTGCAATTAAAAATGCCTATTCGCAGCACTCGCAGTGAGGGTTTGCGAATTGTCAGCCAAATGCAATGTGAGAGAAGAACATGACTGACTCCAAAAAAGTGACAATACTTTTTGCATAGTCATACAGAAGGCTGTTAGATACTTCCAGTACTTTCCTTAAACCCACTAAGTATATATATGGTTATGTGGTCCGCGCTAAGGGCCTGATTCAGACCTGCTCGCGAGCGCTCGCAAGCGGGTTGATGGTGGGGTACTGCGCACGCGTGGCACGCACATGTGCATGCCCCGGGGCGAGAGAGAAATTCTCTTGCTCCGGGACTCACTACAAAAGGGGCGGCTGTCGATGTTGATGGACAGCTCGCCCCATTTTGTAGGCGGGGCGGCTACACAAACGGAGGCGTTCCCGAAGGAATGCCTGCCGTTTGTAGGAGGCACCACTGACATCACGGACTCCTGTGTAAGTGTGGACCGCTACACCTGTTCTCCTTTGGAACGGAGACACGGCCCAGCCGTTTGCCATCTTCGCACACTGCATGTGCCAGGATCTTCAGACTAAGGGGTCTATTTACTAAGTAGTGTTAGGAGACAGAGTGAAAAGTGATAAGTCTGTGATAAGGTGCCAGCCAATCAGCTCCCAACTGTCATTTTTCAAACACAGCCTGTGAGATGACAGTTGGGAGCTGATTGGCTGGCACCTTATCACAGACTTATCACTTTTCACTCTGGCCCTGATTCAGAGCCGGACACTCTGACAGAGCGCTCGCTCTGAATCGGGGCCGTCCTTCTGAATTTTTAGAGCGGCCTCCTGGCTGCTCGTATAGCTGTGGGTGACCACCCACAGCTATAGCGAGCGGCCAGGAAGATGGATGATTTGTCCTTTGGGGGGTGTCCAAATGGTTCTGAATCAGTTCCCCACATTTGCACCCCAAAATAGAGATTTTGCACTTTTTTCCACCTGCCATTCATTGGAGAAACTTTTCCACCTGTTACAGTACATTGATTTTCCATGTACGCGAAAACGTCCTGGAATTGAATTTGGAGATACGTAAGATGCAGACTGGCAAAATGCGCAATAAGCAAAACTTTTTCAAGGATTACGGCTTTTTGCGTCTAATTGAATCCGCCCTTATATATTATTTTTTAACAAAAACACTTGGCTCCATTAGAACATACAGCTGCCACATTTTAAGGTCTATAACTTTAACTACGATTGTTCTCAGAATTGCAACTTAACAAGAGGAACAATGTTTCATTCTTTGTGTTGATTCAATGTGTTTATTTACATTTCTATTGCTTTGAGCTATGAGTTTTTTATGATTAGCAATTTATTATTAAAATACCTTCTATTTTATTGCATTTTCAGTCTTATTGTTATTCATTATAATCATTTTATTTTTCATATGGCACACAAAACATAAACATTTTTATATTGGATATTGGCTGGAGCGCGGTAATTCTTTTTCTGTTTCTTGAGTTGGATACCCCTTTTTGGTTTTGGGCTGTAAGCGCCCATAGGGTGGACTCCGCCCGCAATGCATGTTTTGTTTTGCGTTGGTGCATTGCTGGGCTGCGATGATTTTTGTCTGTCCTTTCTTGCCACCATACAATCTTTAATTTCTTTATCTTTTCAATATATATATATATATCTATATCTATATATATATATATATATATATATACACGCATATATATATAATCTTTTTTAATGCTATTTCTGTCTCTGTGTCATCATTTTATTAAAGGGTATAAGATTATGTGGCCTGTGCACAATACACATGTTAGCCGTTAGGAGGTTTATACAGTCAGGTGCATAAATATTGGGACATTGACAGAATTTTCATATTTTGGCCTCTATTCACCACCACAATGGCTTTGAAATGAAACAAACAAGATGTGCTTTAACTGCAGACTTTCAGATTTAATTTGAGGGTAATTACATCCAAATCAGGTGAACGGTGTAGGAATTACAACGGTTTCTATATGTGCCTCCCACTTTTTAAGGGGCCAAAAGTAATGGGACTATCAACTCAAAAGCTATTTCATGGACAGGTGTGGGCTATTCCCTTGTTATTTAATTATCAATTAAGCAGTTAAAAGGTCTGGAGTTGATTCTAGGTGTGACATTTGCATTTGGAATCAGTTGCTGTCGACTCTCAATATGAGATCCAAAGAGCTGTCACTATCGGTGAAGCAAGCCATCATTAGGCTGAAAAATTAAAACAAATCCCATCAGAGAGATAGCAAAAACATTATGTGTGGCCAAATTAACTGTTTGGAACATTCTTAAAAAGAAAGAACGCATCGGAGAGCTCAGCAACACCAAAAGACCCGGAAGACCACGGAAAACAACTGTGGTGGATGACAGAAGAATTATTTCCCTGGTGAAGAAAAACCCCTTCACAACAGTTGGCCAAATCAAGAACACTCTCCAGGAGGTAGGTGTATATGTGTCAAAGTCAACAATCAAGAGAATACTTCACAAGAGTGAATATAGAGGGTTCACCACAAGATGTAAACTATTGGTGAGCCACAAAAACAGGAAGATCAGATTAGAGTTTGCCAAACAACATCTAAAAAAGCCATTACAGTTCTGGAACAACATCCTATGGACAGATGAGACAAAGATCAACTTGTACCAGAGTGATGGGAAGAGAAGAGTATGGAGAAGGAAAGAAACTGCTCATGATCCAAAACATACCACCTCATCAGTGAAGCATGGTGGTGGTAGTGTCATGGCGTGGGCATGTATGGCTGCCAACGGAACTGGTTCCCTTGTATTTATTGATGATGTGACTGCTGACAAAAGCAGAAGAATGAATTCTGAAGTGTTTCGGGCAATATTATATGCTCATATTCAGTCAAATGCTTCAGAACTCATTGGACGGCGTTTCACAGTGCAGATGGACAATGACCCGAAGCATACTGCAAAAGGAAGCAAATAGTTTTTTAAGGCTAAAAAGTGGAATGTTATGCAATGGCCAAGTCAATCCCCTGACCTGAATCCGATTTGAGCATGCATTTCACTTGATGAAGGCAAAACTGAAGGGAAAATGCCCCAAGAACAAGCAGGAACTGAAGACATTTGCAGTTGAGGCCTGGCAGAGCATCAGGGGGATGAAACCCAGTGTCTGGTGATGTCTATGCGTTCCAGACTTCAGGTTGTAATTGCCTGCAAAGGATTTGCAACAAAGTATTAAAAAGTGAAAGTTAGATTTAGGATTGTTTAGTTTGTCCCATTACTTTTGGCCTCTTAAAAAGTGGGAGGCACATATAGAAACCGTTGTAATTCCTACACCGTTCACCTGATTTGGATGTAATTACCCTCAAATTAAATCTGAAAGTCTGGAGTTAAAGCACATCTTGTTTGTTTCATTTCAAAGCCATTGTGGTGGTGAATAGAGGCCAAAATATGAAAATTCTGTCAATGTCCCTATATTTATGCACCTGACTGTATATAATACTTACCTCCTCTCCTGGAAGATGCCGGAAGACTTCTGATTTTGCTGAGATGTTGCCCGGCCTAATGACATAAATAGCCTGGCCCCACCCATAAAGTTGTCATTTCCATTCTCTCCGGGGTTCTCCCAGAGAGGAGAATTAAATAGTAGGCAAGCATGGTATATATATGTTTAGAAGCCCTCTCAACCCCCCCCCCCCCCTTCCCCCTGGAAATATTGAGTTTGTTCTTGACTGTCAATTACCCTGTATCCAAATACTCACCACGGCTTCCCTTGGTAAACCATTGCAACACATGCATAGTGAATTGATATACTAAATTAATTATATCAATTATAAAGAAAATAGTGTACTTTATATATTTTATTTTAATGTCATTTTTTCCTATTGGGCACCCGTCTTGATTTTCCACATTGTTTCAAATATAAATGTGTCCCCAAGGCCAAGGACCAATTATAATATTCCGTCTAATCCTGTCAGACATGGGGCTTCCCCGGGTACTTCTATTATCCCCTCTCTGAGAACTTGTGTTGTAGAATTTTTGGATTCTGTGTCTCTGTATTTATATATGTTCTACTCCACGGATGCTGCATGCGTTCTGTCCTCCTGTATGCGTCCGGTTCCTAAAAATCCCAGTGGTCTGTTTTCTATGAAGCTCAGATCATGCGGGAACCATCCAGGAAGAGAGCACAGCATGGGGCTGAGTTCTGCTTTCCTGGAGGGTAAGAGAAAGACTAACTGGAATCTGTTGTTGTATTATATGGGTGTAATAATAAAGGGGACTGTAGAGAATGAGATATACAATAATCAGTTCATATCACACTCACCTTGCAACAGGCTAAATAAATTGCAAATTACAGCGAATTTACAGCAGTTATGGCCCCAAGTTACAGGATGTACAGTAATAGCTGGCAATTTGGAGGCTATCGCCCCTCCCCAGGATAAACCATTCCCGTGCTGGGCTTTTCCACACCAGGATAATAGTGGTGCGGATGATTCTGAGTAAGGGAGCAAAGCAAAAACGTTAAGTAACTTTGCATCTTGGCAAAACCATGTTGCACTGTAAGTGGGTCAAATGTAAAATGTGCAGAGTAAGTACAACTATTCCAGGCTTTGGCCAGAACGGTGACCTTAGTGCCATTCCCGTTTTCAATCTTTCAATAGTGGTCACATGGGAAGAAGGCACTGATCCAGTGTGTCTCTGCTCTGCTACAGATTACATGCTACTTACTGCTATCCGCAATTTCAATACTGCTCCCCTGCTGCACTATTGGAGGCATAGGGAGACTCACCAGATCAGAAGTCTTCTGCTCATCAGCTAAATATACATGCCCACCTTATGGAACTCACGTCCTGGAGATCCAGGTGGCAAGTGTGGCGGGTATGGTGATGTGACTAGCTTCATCAAGTATCTGCCCCCACACTGTGCAATGCCGCAATTCATAGTTTCACATGGGCTGGGCCCGAATAATGTGGCAAGCTATGAGTCACGTCACCGAGCCCCCACTTCATTAGAGAAGTGGACAGGATGTGGGAGGACGGATTACTCGAGATTCGGGAGTTTCTCAGACATTCCAGGAGAGAAGGCATGTACTGTATGGCTAATGTGTACTTCTGAAATCACTATAACTGAGAATTGAGTCGTCTTGAGTTCTGAGGCCTCACAAGCTCTGCCCCTATGTATGAATCTACCAACTCACACAATGCATTGCTGTCTAGCAAGTCTGCAAACCTGTCACTCACACGCTGCCTGCTCAATAAGAGAAGCCCCTACTTCCTTACACAGAAGTCTGCTGCAGAGAAGTGATAGATACTATAGCATGATGGTCTTATTCAGCCAAGTAGAAGCACTCCAGTTATTGCATTGCAATATCTAACATACTGAAAATATTCCAAAACTGAATTTGAAATATTGGATGGGATCTTCTATAATTCCTTAAGATATAAAGTCACGGTAACAGGCTTGTATTCATGAATATAACTTTAAAAATGATCTAACTTCAATAATCCCAAAACTCTTGTTTTAGCCTTAGGGCCAGTAATAGGCTATGACAGAGGTTCCCAAACTCCCCCCATTACGATTTAAGGACATCCATGCTCGATCTGGACTCAAACATGGATATCTTTAAAACCTGGAGCAGGATGTACTAAGCATCGCAGCCTCTCTTTGGGTACATACCGCAGTTATTTACCGTGGTATGTACTTGGAATAGCTCTCCCGATAGGAGCTGTCCATTGCGATACCCCCAAATAGAGAGGCTTCAGGGTTAAACACCCAGAAGCCCCTCTGGCGTCCTTTTGCGCATGCGCAGAAGGACACCGGCCACGGGGGGAGAAAGGAGGGATCAAATCCCTCTCAGGGGAAGCGTCTCAAAAAGAAGCCCATCGGCTTCTATTGGGTAACGCCACCTATGCAGTAAAACCCATAAAATCTGCATTTTTGGGGTTTTACCGCATTTTTGTGTTTAGTACATCCCGCCTTTGGACTGTAATGGCGAGTCTGGGAAACTCTGAGCTGTGGGATTTCTCTGTGATTACCATATCTTACATTGGGTACTTACATTATCGTTTGCTGCAGATGAAATAAATAATAATTAGTTGGGAAATACTATTCTGTATGTAAAAAAAAAAAAAATACCATTTAATTCTGTTCTTTATCTGAGATAACATTTGCAATTTATGCCTAAAGAGGCCTAGTTCTGACCTTACATTGCTGTGACCCGCACATGCTTTCATGCTACTCTGGCCTACCCACTGCAGTCTGAGTCTTGGCCCAAGCTTGTCTTCCTGTTGTGGGAAATTAAGGGGAATAAAATGTGCATTCTCAGCTCTTAGGAGAATCTCAGAGTATGAAAAGTCTTTCTAGCATGCCGAAGAAGAGAAAAAATATACTCGCTAAACTCTGGGGACCAATGAATGTTCTCGTCTTCCTTGGAAATACATTGAACCAAAGTTGCGGGGAGCCAACCAGAAGATTTTCTAATTGTTCTCTTCTTCACTGAGCTATAAAACGTTGGGATTTTTGTGTTATTGCTGCTGAGTTATTTCGTAAGTAAGATTCAAAAATGTCCTTTATATATATACTCATGATCCGTTTTCTTTTTAAATTCAGTTGCAGTAGTTTTCACAGTTGTCATAGTGATCAAACAGTATGACCCAGCACTACTATTCAGGAGCAGTAAATCCTCTATAGTAATATAGACTTGTATCAGTTCTGCTGTGTTATTTAGGGGTTCAGTTATGAAGGGGAGGAGATCCCTACATCCGAAAACATCAGTTTAAAAATTTTTTGTTAAAGAGCCCAGAAAACATTTTCTATCGCCACTCTCTACAGAGATAGAAAGTCTTCCTTTTCGGAGCTATTTGATTAAGATACTTCTTGCTGGATTACTGCAGAACCAAATAAATGGTCTTAGAAGCATTCCAGTATAAGGCTGCAAAAAAAGACGTTATAAAGGGAAAGAGAGCACATTTCTAGGCCTAATGTGACCATTGTACAACAGTTACATATGTACTATAGACAGACCAGATGTCCTCATTCTTAATGAAATTAAGACACACAGGAACTAAATTGAGTATTTTTGAGGGAAAATAAATAAAGAAAACAATCCTAAAGTTGTGGGTAGCAAGTTATGACCATATCAGGCCAATACAGAAAAGAGCAAATGTAGGAATAGTCCTTTTTTATGGGGGTGGTTACGGGGGGTTAAGCATTGGGAGCGCACCTTGAAATGATCTTATGTGCTGGCTACAAGTTGGCTACAGGTTGGCTCACCCCGTGTACGTTCCAATGCTCTTGCTTTTTGGTTGATCAATCCTTGTGAAGGGTCTAGTGCAGGGACATCCAGAATTTTGTGAAATAGAGAGATTTATCATACCTTCTAAAAATAGACAAGTGGAGGTGTTGCCCATAGCAACCTATCTGATTATAACTATCATTTTATCCAATGTACTAGATAATGAATACATACAGTAGTTTCTGATTGGTTGCTATGTGATCTACTTATCACACAGTGGGGCGAATGCAATTGCAGATGAAATACTGAATAGTCCCGCAGCTGCAAGGTTTTCAGTTAATCTCTATTGAAACTATAAAAATGGGTAAAGTCCCTTAAACTGTTGGGAATTGCATTAGAGCCCCATTGTATCCTCTAATGACTAAATAAGCAATTGGAAGTTTAGAGTTAGCTTAATAAGTATAATTACATTACCTTCTGGCAGCAGGGGCCTATTAAGAGATGAGGGGGCCCGTGTGCCATCTCCGTTCGAGGCCCCCTCCTCTCTTTTCGGCAGCCAGCAGCGCACTGAGCTCAGCGCCGAAGGAGTAGACTTTGGATTCTAGACTGTGCCCAGAGTGTACTGTGCATGCGCAGGTCACCCGGAAAAATGGGCACGGTGCTATTTTCCCAGTGATTACCATACTGCGCATGTGCAAATGCTGGGAAAATGGGCATGGCGGCCATTTTCCTAGCGATTTTTACAGCGCTGATACCGCCAATGTTGGACTCCGGAGAGGTAAGAATAAAAATATGGGTGCAGGGTCTGGGCCCCCCTGGACTTGGGTCCGTGTGCCCTGCACACCCTGCGCCCATTATAGATACGCCCCTGTATGGCAGCCCTGTCCTCCTCTGCCCCAACATGCTGACGATCTCTTCAACCTCATCTTCCACAGCGTCCAGTCTGTCAGACTGGGGAGCTTCCTGCATCCAGGTACCAGACCTGTTCCCTGCAACCCTCTAATCCCACCCCTCTAATGCCTGCATCCCTCTGATTCCACCGCTCTGATCCCTGCACCTGGTCCCCGTTCCCTTTGATCCCTGCACCTGGTCCCCACACCCCTCTCTCTTTTCTGATTGTTTGCAAAATGACAGGAGCTGATATGTTGGTACTTTGGACCTCATTCAGAGTCAGTCGTTGCAGCCGCACGGTCATAAGGTAAAAGGGGCCGGATATGCAAATGAAGCGCTCGCAAGTTGCGTCGTTAAGATGGGATCGTTAGCTGGATGAGCGAGGGGAGGATGCGGCCGTAAGACTAAAAATACGCCCCCTTCTCGTTCCCATTACTCGTCATCTCCGGGCATATAAGGATTAATCGAGACCATTGGGAGCCATCGGAGCTGGTCATAGAGCTTAAGGTTGACCATACCCTCTCTTAAGCACTATGATCAAGTCAGTGTCAGTGTAAAAACCTCCCATGTCACATGTGCCATGACACTACTTAGCTAATTATGCACTCCCATAAAACGCCGTTTGCATAGTCAGGCACGCCTGCGTTCGGATCTCCACTCCCCCGTTCACAAGCACCTTCCCCTGTTACCACTCACAAACGCCTCATCCTGTCACTCAAACTAACGACCTGGCCAAGTTGAAGGAGAGAGCAATTTCTGATCGTAACAGCTAGTTTGCGCACGCGCATTGCGAATTTTACGCATGTGCAGGTTAGCGAACATCCGTTGCGTACGACCGCAACGACCGACTCTGAATGAGGTCCTTTATCTCTCTCCACTTTACCTCTCTCCAAAGCTTAGCACATCTCCCCCTCAGAGAAGCGCCAGCTGCAGCTTTTTTTCGTCCGTGACTTGCTTGTCTTTCAAGTACACGTGAGCGTTTTTTTGCGACGAGCATCTGATTATCCTGACAAGCTGCACTTGTGACACCCTACGGAAATGGGACAGGGATGGGAGCTGGAATGGGATGTGTAGACACAGCCGAAGTACAGTAAGGGGCGTGTCGATGCCAATTGCAGCCAAGGCGGCTATCATGGCTTTTCCAGTAAGCTCCAAACAAGACGGAACCAGTGGAGGTGCTATAGAAACTGGATAAAACCTGCCGGCATGTTGCCTAATTCATTATGCTCAGATAGAAGCGTTAGGTGCAATGCTCTGCAGCTTCGCTGGCCTGGCTGGAGATGTGTATGGTGGAAAATGTAAAATGGTCACTTTCGGCCCTCACCCCCCCTCTAAATTTATTTCTTAAGAGGACAATGGAGTTAAGTTTATTGTATGTACATTTATGGTACATTTCAGTTATTTATGGGTGTGGTATGATTGGTTGCCAGTTATCATGTCGGCATGCTTAGTCTAATCCTAACCGTCAGCATCTTCAGAATGCCGATATTTCAGATGTCGTCATTTGGGAACATGTCGACATCCTGAGGATGTCGATATGTGCCCGTCGACTTTTTGAGCTGTGTCTACATTCTGGGGTCGACATTGTGGTGTCAACATTATGTCGACCACCTGAGCAGATATCGTTATTTATTACATCCTAGCAGGTGCCTCTATTCTGTCATGCAACATCCATGTACCTCACATAAGATCAGGCGCACTGGAGCAGAAGTAGCTCAGAAAGCACTTGCACTTCTATAAATAACCCACAGGAGGGGTGCATGCTCATATATACTTCTCCATATATACTTCTCCATATATACTTCTTCATACAGAGCGAACATGTGAGCCAGCAGGTGCAGTAAGTGCTATATGTCAACCATATGGTAGCAGGGAACCTGTTCACGATTTCAAATTATTTTTTTTCTATTTTTATCGAGAATATTAATAGAAAATGTATTGTGATAATTAAAATAAAATTTGTTTACAGTAGATTTACTGTAGGTTCTCTCCATCACTTTGTGACATAAAGTTAGTGCTGAAGAGCACAGAGGTGGAGCCATTCAATAAAGTAGACATTGTGGGGATGATTCTGAGGCTTTTTCCTCAGTTGCGTCTGCATGTTTATTCTAATGCCGCTACAAAGTCCTTCCCTAGTGGAGATCTGGAGCGTTTTTAGATGCCACCATTGGTAGCACCATCGAAACGTGCACCAGAGGTTCCCTGTCCGAATATGACCTCCTGTGTGAGCGGTGCAGCGTCTTTGTACAGACACGCCTCCGACGCTCACATAAGACTCAACATCTGTGTGTGTCTTTTTAGCCACACATCCCCCCTACCGCCCAGGGACGTCCCTCACATTTCTACCGTGCGCCAAATCTGTACTGCGACTCTGCACATACAATATTGGGATGCATGCGACATGCGACTCAGAGACACATGCAGACAATAAACATTGCTCCTCTGCGGCCGACATCACACGCTGCGTCCGACTCAGAGCCAGGCCCTTTGTCTTAGTTGTTTTTTTCTCCCACAAACATTAGCTGATAAAATTGGCGCTCTTCCCTTACATCAATGAACTCGCAGAGCGGGGAATTACTGCTTGGATTAGTGGATTTTTATGGCCCTTGCTGAATAACTCCATGACCATAACTGTAAGTATGGGGGAATAATAACTTTTTGATTGCAAGGGGTATTCATTATGTTAATTATCAGGGTCCGGGCTTTCATCAATACATAAATAATAATTGCTATGGGTAACTACTGTGATCACCGCTGGGCTACTGTTGGACTAATAGCTGTGATCACCACTGGGCTAATGACTGCAATCACCGCTGAGCTAATAACTGCGATCACCGCTGGGCTAATGACTGTGGTCACCGCTGAGCTAATGACTGCGGTCACCGCTGGGCTAGTGACTGCGATCACCGCTGCGCTAATGACTGCGGTCACCGCTGGGCTAATGACTGTGGTCACCGCTGGGCTAATGACTGCGATCACCGTTGGGCTAATGGCTGTAATCACCACTGCGCTAAAAACTGTGATCACAGCTGGGCTAATGACTGTGATCACCACTGGACGACTGAATATGGTCCCTCCTGGGATAAATAGGGGGAGGGGCCCTAGATTGCACACCCAAAGCACAATGTGAGGTGCTACTTGCTGAGACTTGTAGTGCTGCAAGCAAAAAAAAAGGACAGATGCAAGTGCACACTCTAACTATGCTGAACCCAATAATAATACTGCTAAATTGCATCCAAGAGGTTCTTAGCATAATAATGGCCATAATTATGGGCCTGCCCACCGCGTCCAGGTGACCTCTATCAGGCAGGTCCCTAACACTCCTACGGAACAAATACAGGGCACGGGACCCCCCAGGCCAACCCAGCAGAACCGCCCCATGGCATCACACTAGTGTGAGACTAAAAGTGAAGGTTAAAGAATAAGAAAGAAAGCCTGTGTGTTAAGTCCTACATAAGCAGGAGGTTATAATGAAAAGTGTATGCTACATATACAAAAAACAAACTAAAGAAGTGAAAAAGTGTACATTATGATGCCATGAAGCAGTCCAGCCACACCAGCCCAGAGAGCCCCGCGCCCCAATACCAGTCCCAAAACCACTTTCCTTATCCTGGGATAAGGAAAGTGATCCCTGCTTGGCTAATTACTGTGATCACCGCTCGGCTACTGACTGTGATCACTGCTGGGCTACTGAATATAATCCCTCCTTGCCTATTGCTGTGATCACTGCTGGGCTAATGACTGTGATCACTGCTGGGCTAACGACTGTGATCACAGTCGGGCTAACGACTGTGTTTACAGCTGTGCTAACAACTATGATTACCATTGGGTTAATGTGTGCTATCCCTCCTGGGGTAATTGCTGTGATCACCACTGGGCTAATTGCTGCAATCACCATTGGGCTAATGATTGTTATCACATCTGGGCTGATGCCTGTGATCACTGCAATTGTTGCTATAACCATTGGACTAATGACTGTGTTCACCGATGGGCTAATTGATCAATCACCGTTGGGCTAATTGCTGTGATCAACATTGAGCTAATTGCTGTGATCACCGATTGGCTAATTGCTGCAATCTTCGATGGGTTAATTGCTGCGATCACCACTGGGCTAATGACTGTGATCACCGATGGGATAATTGCTGCGATCACCGTTGGGCTAATTGCTGCAATCACCATTGGGCTAATGATTGTTATCACGTCTGGGCTGATGCCTGTGATCACTGCAATTGTTGCTATAACCATTGGACTAATGACTGTGTTCACCGATGGGCTAATTGATCAATCACCGTTGGGCTAATTGCTGTGATCAACATTGAGCTAATTGCTGTGATCACCGATTAGCTAATTGCTGCAATCTTCGATGGGCTAATTGCTGCGATCACCACTGGGCTAATGACTGTGATCACCGATGGGATAATTGCTGCGATCACCGTTGGGCTAATTGCTGTGATCACCACTAGGCTAATGACTGCTGTGATCACCACTGGGCTAATGTACTGTATATGATCCCTCCTGGGCTAATGACTGTGATCACCATTGGACTAATTGCTGCCACCACTGATGGGCTAATTGCTGCCATCATCACTGGGCTAATGACTGTGATCACCGTTGGCCTAACTGCTGCAATCACCATTGAACTAATTGCTGCGATCACCACTTGGCTAATGACTGCGATCACCACTGGGCTAATGTATACGATCCCTCCTGGGCTAATGACTGTAATCACTAGTGGTCTAATTGCTGTGATAACCAATTGGCTAATTGCTGTGATCACCGATTGGCTAATTGCTGCGATCACGATGGGCTAATTGCTGTGATGACCGATGGGCTAATTGCTGCCATCATCACTGGGCTAATGACTGTGATCATCGTTGGGTTAATTGCTGCAATCACCATTGAGCTAATTGCTGCGATCACCACTGGGCTAATGACTGTGATCACTATTGGACTAATTGCTGTGATCACCGATGGGCTAATTGCTGCGATCACGATGGGCTAATTGCTGCGACCACGATGGGCTAATTGCTGCGATTACCACTGGGCTAATGTATACGATCCCTCCTGGGCTAATGACTGTGATCACTATTGGGCTAATGACTGTGATCACTATTGGGCTAATGACTGTGATCACTATTGGGCTAATTGCTGTGATCACCGTTTGGCTAATTGCTGTAAGATGGGCTAATTGCTGCGATCACCAATGGGCTAATGTCTACGATCCTTCCTGGTCTAATGACTGTGATCACTATTGGGCTAATTGCTGCGATCACGATGGGCTAATTGCTGCGATCACCACTGGGCTAATGACTGTGATCACCACTGCGCTAGTGTATACGATCCCTCCTGGGCTAATGACTGTGATCACTATTGGGCTAATGTATACGATCCCTCCTGGGCTAATGACTGTGATCACTATTGGGCTTATTGCTGCGATCACGAGGAGCTAATTGCTGCGATCACCACTGGGCTAATGACTGTGATCACCACTGGGCTAACGACTGTGATCACCATTGGGTTAATGTATGCAATACCTCCTGGGGTAATAGTGATCACTGGCTGGGCTAATTGCTGTGATCACCACTGGGCTAATTGCTGCGATCACCAATGGGCTAATGTATACGATCCTTCCTGGTCTAATGACTGTGATCACTATTGGGCTAATTGCTGCGATCACGATGGGCTAATTGCTGCGATCACCACTGGGCTAATGACTGTGATCACCACTGTGCTAGTGTATACGATCCCTCCTGGGCTAATGACTGTGTTTACTATTGGGCAAATGTATACGATCCCTCATGGGCTAATGACTGTGATCACTATTGGGCTTATTGCTGCGATCACCACTGGGCTAATGACTGTGATCACCACTGGGCTAACGACTGTGATCATCATTGGGTTAATGTATGCGATACCTCCTGGGGTAATAGTGATCACTGGCTGGGCTAATTGCTGTGATCACCACTGGGCTAATTGCTGCGATCTCCAATGGGCTAATGTATACGATCCTTCCTGGTCTAATGACTGTGATCACTATTGGGCTAATTGCTGCGATCACGATGGGCTAATTGCTGCAATCACCACTGGGCTAATGACTGTGATCACCACTGCGCTAGTGTATACGATCCCTCCTGGGCTAATGACTGTGTTCACTATTGGGCTAATGTATACGATCCCTCCTGGGCTAATGACTGTGATCACTATTTGGCTTATTGCTGCGATCACGATGAGCTAATTGCTGCGATCACCACTGGGCTAATGACTGTGATCCCCACTGGGCTAACGACTGTGATCACCATTGGGTTAATGTATGCGATACCTCCTGGGGTAATAGTGATCACTGGCTGGGCTAATTGCTGTGATCACCACTGGGCTAATTGCTGTGATCACCGCTGGGCTAATGTATACAATCCCTCCTGGTCTAATGACTGTGATCACCAGAATGCTTTGTCGGTCAGTCTGCAAATAAATTTAGTTATTACTAATATACGGTATCAGTAGTAGAGAGATTTAATATGCCAGGAAGTCTCTCAGCTCCATGGGCCATGCTCAGCGGTTCTGTCTCTGCATTTATATTTTCAATTACATTATGTAGTCAGAGATAGAAATTCACTGTATGCAGCTTGGGAGCATGAGAAACTACAAACCCGAAATTTCATTACAGTTTCCTTAGATTACCGCAGGGACCGTCAGCGTAAAAGAACATCTCTGCTCAGCGGTTGGGGAGATGCTGGAATAGTAGGGGTGGGAAAGCTGTAGGAAGACGGCGCTCGGTCAGATCATGCAATATGTGGGCAAGTATAAACCCATTTAACCCTTTCTGTGTAGTGCAGTGTTCAGCACAGCTTCCACTTAGGAACTTTATCAAAATCACTTTCTTACCAATAATATTGCTTTGTTTGGGGTCCCTCGCTGGTGATTCCCATCATTCGCTGTATGTTGCAGGGTCCTCATATTCACCTACAGCTGGGATCTCTGCAGACCACCCTCCTGCGTGACTCAGGTCTCTATAAGCAGCATGTTAATAAATCAATGAGATTTAGACAACATTTAAATATCTTGTTTTAGTATTGTATGAGAACTTGTTTGCTGCATTCTCGGTTATTATTATGGCTGCTTAAAATAGAGAGAAAAGAAGTGTACATTTTTTTAGGATTTCTAATCTGAATGTTTTTCACCCTGCGGAAAAGCATTAAAATAGATGGAATTACTGTATACTTTCCTCCTAAAGTGAATAGATCACAAACACACACCTGCCTCCTTGCTTGCCCTCCCCTGCATGCCAGAAGAATATATTACATTACAGTGGTTCTCAAACTCGGGGCCTGATTCAGAGCCGGACGCTATTTGCGCTCGCTCGTCCAGAAAAAGGGGCTGGCTATTTAAATTGACCGTTCGCTCTTTGCGGTCTGTTGACGCCTCTATGTCTGAACGAGCGAACAAAACATGCAGACTTTTTTTGTAAAAAACGCCCCCTGGCCGCTCGCATCATACGTCATCTCCGCTATTTATTAGATTAATCGAGTACATCGAAAGGCAAATGAACTGCTCGCTATTCATGTGGTTGCATTTTCCTACCGCAATCATGCGAGCAGTTCTGGCTAAAAGACACCCAACTGACGTGGTCGATGACGCTGCTTTGTTAATTATGCACACCCTTAAAACGCCCGTTTTGACCTTTTGGCACGCCTGCGTTCGGATCTCCACTCCCCGTTTTCAAGCACCTTCCCCTGTTACCACCCACAAACGCCTCATCCTGTCACTCAAATTAGCAGGCATTCGCTATTTTGCGAGCACACGATTTTCGGCCGCACTGACTGGTTCGCGCATGCGTACTAAAACCCATACGCATGCGCAGATGTGCGAACGAGCGGCCGCTTACGAGCGGCTGTGAATCAGGCCCTCGGTCCTTATGTAGGTCTAACAGTGCATGTTTTCAAGGTAGCCTCAAGAATAATTAGTACCACCTGTAGACCTATTGTGTTACTCAATTAACACAGCTATCACAGCTATACTCCAGATAGATGATCTGGAAAACATGCACTGTTCGGTTTCCATGAAGTCTGGGTTAAAGAAACACTGTTACATTCTTTTCAACAAATCAAATTTGGTATGTACAACACCAGTGACTTTTTCTCGCACCTGATAGCAGCCTATGAGCAGTGATACTAATCGCCAGCAACATATATAGTTTAGTATCGCTGCATATTGTAGTGCTACTAACTAATATGTCACCCGTATTTACAAGTAACATGACTTACCTGTCCAGGGAGGTCCATTGGTGTCTCCCTCCTCCGTGGCGTCTTCTGCTGCTGGCGACGGGTTACTGATTAATGTAGTGGGGATTCGACACCGCCAGGAAGTCCGCGCTGAAGCCGAAAAGACATTCCAGGGCCTTGATGCCGGTAATTGTACCACTTACACCACCTATAACTGGTTGGCGTAAGGATTTCTTCATAAACAGTGGAAAGTTAAACTTACTTCTCGTTAAATATTGAATTGATGTCATAACCCCTATTAGCATCAGACACGAGTGCTAAAGGGGATGAGGCCCTACATACTTCATCACCATACAGTACTGTACATCTAATCCGCCTACTCACTCATCGATCACGGACAGTGGTTTCTGTACAGCACTATACCCCGAACATGAAACTAAAGAACATTTAGCAAGTTTTAATCTCCAGTGATAACAATGCTCTCCCCACCGTGTTGTCCATGTATTGGGCCAGGGTGTCACAGTTTTAGTATTCTGTAGATCCGGCCCGGGACTCTTAGGTGTGTACAGGAAACGTGGAGGCTTAATGATACTTTAGCTCACGGGTATAAACAGGAGTATAGGCACACTAGTAACAGTATAGGACAAACCTGCCTACACCCCCCAGAAGTAGCGGGAGTCTCCCGTAATTTGCAGGCATTCCCCCCGCATCCCCGGAAGAGTAGGAAGCCCTCCCGCATCTTGCCCACTTTCTAGTGAAGTGGGCACTATAGGGTGGATAATCCAGCGAATCGCAGGTAAACAGTGAAGGTGCGGAGACCATATACGGTATAATGTATTTCTCAAAAAATGGCGTCATATTGTCCCCGCCCCTTCTGAGTTAACCCGTGATTTGCGGCAACTTCCATGAGGGGGTGGGGCGTAGTGACGCGCAGCGCCAGGCTCCGTCCCACCTCAAGCTGTGTCTCTCCTCCGATCTGCTCCCGGAGGATAGACTGAATATGTAGGCAAGTAGAATGCAGGAACCACAGACTTGTGATACAGTATGTATGTATGGATATGGAACTTTAACCCAAGTGAACAGATCAAGCCCACTGGGTGACCCCTCGCCTAGTGACCTGTGAAGGCCAGCAAGACCAGCGATACACTCCAGAGACAAAGGTGACCTCCAGGACTCAGAACAATATAGATTGCAACTCAGAACTCAGGCCCTCATTCGCTGACGGAGATTTCCTGGCTTCTTCCTCTGTGGCGGCCGGCTGCGTGACCCCATGGGTCACCTTAGCCAGCCGATGTTCCGCAGATTATATGATACTGTGTTGGACAACGCAGCTCGGGTAAGTAATGCAGCAGGAGGCGTGATGCCTCTTGTACATTACCATATCTGCACAGACTTGCCAGCTCTAACCCTGGTACTGCTCTGACGCAAGACCTGGAACTAGGACCCAGTGAGGAACTCAGGGACTGATTCAGCAAGGAACACAATTGCTAATACGCAGCCGCACTGACATACTGTAGAGCGGAGCCCGCGGGGATGATACACAGAGGCAGGTGGAATTAACACACCGTCTCAGTAACGGAGCAGGTAATGGCTCACAGAGAGTGTCATTCGGGAGCTGATGATGTTAGTCCACAGTGAATAAATAGAAGTCACAGGAGACACGATACCAGAACACAGGGAATGAATCCTTTAGCCTAGAGCTATCCTGGGAAGGAACGCATTGTTCAGGCAATGGGTTACACCCACGGGTTGGCTTAAATAGGGTGTGGTAAATGGCCATTGGCCTAGCTGGTCAGGTGAGCACACAGGTATCATAGGGAGACATCTCTGTGATGTCTTGAACACTGAAATGAATGAATGTCTTAGACTGTAAGGGATGCTAAGGGGTATATTTACTAAAGTGAGAGTTTTTAGAAATGGAGATGTTGCCCATAGCAACCAATCAGATTCTACTTTACATTTAACTAGCACCTTCTAGAAGACAATAGCTAGAATCTGATTGGTTGCTATGGGCAACTTCTCCACTTCTAAAAACTCTCACTTTAATAAATCTACCCCTAGGACTCCGATTTGTGACACAGGGCAGTAACTCAGGTTGTGCGAGTGGTGTCCTAAGGACACTCCTGGCAGTGCTCTACTTCCTAGTCACGGGCTATGGCCCTGTATTGAGATATGTGATAACAAAACAAACCGTATCGCTGGCAAACGCACCACATTTTGCCAACAATGAGCTCTTCTCCCACAGTGGGCGTTCAGTAACAATATGACCTGATTCAGAGGCGGGCGGAGTTGCAGTAGCAGCTGTGACTTTTTGCTGTAATCCGCCGCTACGCGCAAATTGTCGCACCAACGATCGGATGCACCATCGTACATTGGAGCAGCCCTATGTTTGCCATGACTGTTCAACAGTACACGGCCGCTGGTGCCAGTAGAACTCTTTCTTTTGACGCAGGCTCTAACACCAACAAGCCCACTGCCGATAATCTCCCCCCAGTCACTGGCCACGAACGCCAATGGTAATTGCACGGAACTCCATACAATTCCGATCTGTGTTCCCTGGCGGTAACCATCACGGACATATGCAAACAAGCATTAAAACATTGGGCGCTTTCCTCCACCTGCGAATCAGGCCCAAAATATCTTATTGATGCCTATGCTTGAGAAATATCGCTTTTGTACCAAATCTCCCCCTACCGCTTTGTCATCCACACAGGCAGAGGATATGAATAATATATGAAGACAGAGAACCTCCCACAACCGACAGTGATGCATGTTAATTATTATACTCACAAAACCAAGTACTGTAGTAAAGACAAGCCTAGCACTGTAAGGACCAGCACATTGTACAAGGATGAGAACATGACTCTGCAACATAGCTGGGAGCCAGGAAGATTAATTATAGGAGAGGACAGACCAGAGGGAAACAGGCAGCGCGAAGTAATGATCACATTAATAATACTGCCAATTAGGCAGCCACAGAAGGGAAAAAGCAAGAGATGTCTAATTAGTCTACTAACAAATGGACAACACAATAATGTGTAGGCGGTAGATATGATCAATGACTAATGATTTATAACTGTACACTTACAGTATATGTACGTCCTAGTCAAATGCAGACAAATTAAAGGGGCTGAAATCTGAAGTTATTTATTTTGAAAATGGTAGAAACTTGAATTCAACAACTACTTTGTTACTTTACCGCTGTTGTTTGTATTCATCCTGAGCCATAAAGAGACTAATAAGTGTCGGAGTAGGGCTCTGTACTGCGCTGACCCCGCCCCCGAGCATGTGACATCACATCACACCGAGGGAGGCGAGTCTGCCGGCACCAGGGAGTAGAGCACTGCCTGGGGCATCCTGCGCCTTTGGTAATGGCACCACTCGCATACCCCTACTTAAAACCCTGTGACTTATCTTTTGTAAACCGCACTCACCATGTTCTTTGGTGCAAAACAATCACATGTGTCAATGCAATTTCCTATTCTAATTCACCATTCCCTCGTCCACAATCTAATTGTCAATATAATGTTCTTCCCATGAGTCCCATGAACCATGGCTCGATGTACAATCTTCTATATAGTACCTTCCAACTTTACCCATCTGAAAAGTGGACATTACGGGGTAAATTTACTAAGAATCGTGTCTGGGCCGTGTTTGTCCGCGATTAAACACTGGTAGGAACGATCGTACAATAAATACAGAAATTTACTAAGGTTCAGTGTTTGACAGGATTGTGTTTTCCGATGGTGTAGGTGATCGTTCCTACACCTGTTTCCCTTGTCCAACACTCCCGAACAAGCAGCCTGCACATATCAGTGAAATACGTGCAGGCCGCTTGTGTATAATAATTTTGAATTAAAGCATTAATTTAATTTAAAAAAAAAAACGTGTAGAGTCTCCATTAAAAGCATAACCAGCCCCGGGTTCCAAAATATGTAGGAGTCCCCCGTATTTTATGATTGAGCACTGGGATCTGTGAGCCAGTCCTGGTTTTAAAATTATGGGGAAAAAATTGCCCAGGGTTCCCCGTATTTTTATAACCAGCACCGGACTAAAACTAGCCGGAGTATAATGCCACAGCCTGGGTACTCTTTCACTGGGTCACCCCGGCCAAAGCATTAACTTCCCAAACTAGTCAGCACATGCCGGGAATCCCTGGGGAGATGGGGACCCCCCAATAAAGGGGTCTCCCCTCTCCTGAGCACCCCAGGCCTGGACTGAAGCCCGAGGTTCTTCCCTGCACCCCTGCCCAGTGGGTGCAGGGGTAACAGTCATAATATTTGATGTATACTATTGTTTTTTAAAGTGGGATTACAGGTGCCAGTGTGCCTGCTCTTTGGCACTTGTGCAACTACAAGTGCCAGAAGACAGCCGACACCAGTACCCCAATTGTAGAAAAAAATAGTAAAAAAAATGACAGTACACACACACCGTAGAAAGTATAAGTTTATTGCACGCAAAACGCACACATACATATTCACCTTGTCCCCAGTGTTTGGTCCCCTTGTCCAGTTGGCTGGTGTGCTGAAAAAGTTGGTTAGGTATAGTACATGGGGCACCATGGTATTGAACAGACAAATGAGACGGTTGGATGGTTGGAGGAAAGTACTGTCCCGCTGAAATCGGGATGCTGGAGACGGGTGCACCCTCTATGGGTGACGCCCCTGTTGGACCGCTCAGGTCAAACACCCCTAGAGCCGGCCCTGCTGATCTATGGCCAGTATTACTCCTGCAAGACACGATGTAGTTAATATTCTGGCGTTCAGAATGCCGGCCAGTGGCGTCCCTCCCCGTGGTGTCACCTGCTGCGGTGAGGGATGCTGTGCGCACGTCGGAACTGCGCACCGATGAAAAGGGTCTGTGGCCTTGTGGGCAGGGATGTGGCCACGTTGGCCCGAACCCCCGTGGTTACAGTATAATTAAGTGCAGACAGTGGGGAAGGAGGTGCTAAGTGACTGCACTGTTTGCAGTGTCGGTTCCCTCACAGTGTCAGGAGCCGAGTGCTTCACTTAAATGTACAGTGCAGCACCCGGCTCCTGTCACTGAGGGGGAGTCTGCACCTTGGTGACACCCGGGTGCGGCCCGCAACCCCCTTGTGACGCCACTGATGCTGGCACCAGAATATCGACACCAGTCAGAATCCCGGCGCGAGCATCCCAACCCATACTGACAGTAAGTATTGGGTTTAGGGGGAGGGTTAGAGCTAGGGCTTAGGCACTAGGGAGAAAGTTAGGTTTAGGCTGCAGGCATGGAGGGTTAGGGGAAACGGAAGGAGAGTATCCTTGCCTCCTTCTGTCTGGATTGTGACCCTGTCAGGATGCCAGCATCTGGATTCTAACCACCGGCATCCTGAGTGCCAGCATAGCGTACCCAACCCATTCAATACATCAGGGGTTATGTGAGGAGAAGTGCCCTGTAGCTTACCTCTGTTGCTCTTTTACATTATAAATATCTGCCGCGTTGTTTGTTGACACCACCTTCCCCGAAGTGTATAGATTCCCGGCTTCTGTCCGCTCTTTATTCCAGCATACCTGTCTGTCAGTGTACATTTATCCTTTTGGATATCTGTATCCTTTTAAAATGAATATTTATTTTTTTTTGCTGAATGGATATTACACATATAACGTTACACATATATATATATTACACATATAACGTTACATTTCCCCATACGAGATGTCCAGAAGCCAAGAACCGCTACAAAGCGATGTCACTATCAGACCTCTTCTCCCCGACTATGACAAATCTGATATTTCATTACACAGGACAGCAACAGGACGGTAACAAATGGGAAGACGTCTGTTTGGGGGTCCAGGGAGCATTTGTGGCAATGCTCGATGATTAAAATCCCCTGTTCTATGTAGCTGTGAGTAATGGGAGGTAGAATTATCTTTGAATCACTTCCATGTTTTCATTGTGCGGACTTAGAACATGGCCAACTTTTTTTTTTTTTCTCAAACATAGAACAATTTCCTGTCCATCATTTTGTTTGCTTGGAGCTATTTTTCTCTCAGTAGAGGTCAGATCGGTAGTGGAAAATCCTTATTTCCCCCTGACAGATCTTTATAGAGAATTACCCAGTCTTTGCAACCTAAAATTGCAACATTTTTTTAGGGTGGCCGCTTGAATAATTGTATTTTTAATTGAGTTATGGGGATGTCCACTTTTGGGTAACATCTCCTGTTTAGCTAGTCACCCCTTATCTTTGACCAACCCCCACTGAACTTATTTAAGGCCCTCTATACAACATTACCAGCAACGATAAGAGAGCAGTGACCGTCAGTTGGATGTTAGGTTCAAACCACACATGCTGATGGAGTGTGTCACATGACTTGCACTGGCCTATGAGGGGGTGTCAACCTCTCTATCAATGGATGGTCTACTCCAATCTACCGGCCAGTAGGCCAAACCAAAGAAAGCCTGGTGCACCATGTGTCCAGGAACAGCCATTAAAATCCACAGTACCTGCATCCGAATTCATTCTCTGTCTCCATGTGGTAACCAACGGAATGCACGCACAGTGCGACACGGATACGTGAGTAGTGCTTACAACATAGGCCAACTGCGTGCCCATCAGCTTTGGGTACACTTAGCGTCCGACTTTATCACCTGTTTTGCAGTATTTCAGTTTCTTTGTCCTGTGCCATCTGTTTGGAAAGTGAACATTTAATTGTGTCTGGTCCCACACATCTTTAACTACAAGATATGACGTATCCAGTGAAGGGCTAGGGAGGCCCAGATTGACTGTGTGTTATCTTGGCGTTAAGACAAAGGACCTGATTGTCTGTCCCTCTAGTTACTAGCAGGACCGAAGTTTAACTTATTGCGTATCTGGACCAAGTTGCGTCAGTGAACAAGAAAGTTTATTGACCCTAGGTAGAGGTGCTGCAGGCTCGCACGCCCAGCGTTCCCCTAAAAGGCCTGACCCAATGATAAATAGCCCTGGCCTTTTCTTCCTCAGTCGGCCAAGTCAGGTAAGTGCCAGCTATTTGGCAGACTGAAGGCACCTCCATTGTTTAACAACTTTTTGTGATGTGTTGGTGGTGACTTGTGACTTATACTGCCAATGATTTCCATACCTCACACCGAGAAAATCAGGGAGGCGACTTGTATTTTAATATAGCAGTTTGTTGGTAAATTTTTTGGGTGATTTAGGTGGGCCTGATTCAGAGATTGGCACAGTAGTACAGTCTTTGGATGGAGCTGCTGTGAAAAAATATGGTAAAGCCGCAGGAGGCGTGTAAAGGAAGCAAACACCTCCTGGCGATATCTCAGATCCAAAGCCTGCGTCCAAAGTCACAGGATTGGATCACCATCAGGGTCAGTAAATCTGTGTCAGAGACCTCAGGGCCGACACGCCCACGTTTTCTGGGGACCCAGGGAGCGCTGCCCTGTTCCTGCCCCCGAACGGCAGTAGCTTAGGGGGCTCTGTCTGCGACCACACAGAACCCGTCCTATACATGCGCAGAATAGGTTATATGCAGTTCCCCGCCATCGGAGATGTACGCGAACCATCGGGATTGCGTACATCTGTGAACCAGGCCCTTGGCCTCTATTACATAATGGTGATTTGCAAATCGACAGTAAATCTCAGTTTTAACAACATCAGAGGCTGCTACATTCCCCCTGAGTTTAATCACTCCTTTCAAATGTCATCTTTCTATTATAATTAGCAGTAATAATAATATTAACAATATAAAACCTTCACACAATCTCAGCTATGACCTTTTATAGGGCCTGATTCAGAAATGGAGTCAGTATTGATATTTACCAAGCTGAGCGATGTTTTCCTACTCCGCATTTTCAAACGGTCTAGCAATCTCTTACTGCGCACGCACGAACCAATGTGAGCGATACCATTTGTAATTGCATACACAAGGAATAGCTAATACTTGAAAAGGGCTTTGCGATTTCTGGCCGTTTCAGGGTGGAGAATGGGAGGTGACCTAAAGTGATCGCAAAAAGGAGCCGTGTCTTGGGCGTGTCTGGGAAGGCTAATACGTTCCCAATTGCAAAGCCAGTGCCTCAGAGGCCATGTTTCGTTGGATTAGAGGAGAGTAGCTAGAGTAGGCCCTAGGCTACCGCAAACGTCGATGGTGAGACCGATGTTGTATCGTTGTTGGAGTGTTTACAATCTCCATCGCAAATGCAAAGACAGCGGAGCCCGAAAGAGGGCGTCTCACCGCTCATGCACCCCTTACCAGCATCGACGCAGAAAGGGAAGGCTGAGGTTAGAATTTGCATATCCCCGCAGTCGGTATTGTGAGACTGGCTGCGAGCGCGGCTGCATCACCGACCATCTCTGCGCCCGGCCCATAGCCTCTATGAATAAAATCGCACAAAACACCTAATGCAAACAATTCTGGTACAATATGAACAAGTATTTTCTAGTCTACATTAATATATCAGAAATAACTAAATGTACAGCTCAGCGGGGGGATTTGCATTTTTCTAGCAAGATCAGTTAGAGGAAGACTATAAAATTTACCGTGGAGGAAATAATACAAAAAGGCGATTTTCTCAATAATACTGATCGGAAATACTTGTGAAATTTAATGTATTTTTATGATGGCAAAGAAAAAAAAAACATTTTCCAGCTGTGCTCGATATCATTTTCCTATAATGTTTTCCACTTAAATAGTTGTATTTATATCCTGAATTTGGTATTTCTATTGATAGAAATATATGTGGCTATTTAGCCCCATGTGCAGACTTCCTGTCAACCCTACAAAAATCTCTATTTAATTTTTTTTTATATTTTAACTTTTTTTTTTATGCTTTGACTTTGTGCATCTGTAACGCCAACACTTATTTAAAACAGCTGGATATCAATATCTGCTATTATGCTTTTTTTTATTCCTTCAGACTGCCAGAACAGGTAGTCAAAATGGAAAGTGGGAAAATTATCAGCATCTGTGTTTCCTGTGCATTATCTCAGAAAACAAAGTCTCCGTTGGGACGGACTCATATTATTTTCCATTAGCCGACTTCAGGGACAAGTCTGGAGCAGAAATTCTAGTAGGATACAGTTTATGGTGAAGAAGTTTTCGGGGGAAGCGAATCCGGAGGTCCACGTTCTGGCAGAACATCCAGCGAAAATTCCCCAAACTTTGGACAACATGTGGACCCTTGGCCCTGCGGCAGTTAGCACTAGAGAAACCTCACTTTTTGAAACCAAAGCCAAAGAGTGTTACGCATTGTATTTATATTGGACGTGGGGACTTAATACGTGGATTTCCAAAGAACGTTTGAAGGTTAAAACAGTCATAAATAATAAATTGGACAATGAAACACTATACTGTAACATTACGGTGGACCGTTTCCAGCCGATAGTAGCATAAATGTCTTGAATTGGCTTGTCCTCATCTGAAAAACCACAGCTGTTAATGTTGGACACTAGCGATTCTCCAGTAGTGAAGTAGTCATCACTGCCCAACCCATTAATCTCTGTCTCAGATGGTTGAGACTGTTGAGTTCTTACCAACAATGTGATATTTGCATTGCATTAGCCTCAAATGAAGGCTAAGAAACAGATGAAGCTGCTGTCAGGTCATTTAATGTCCGCCGCCTCTTTGAGAGTTTGGTGCAACTTCCCACAACACTGGTAAAGGTGGTGGTGTTCTGGCTACAACCCTATTTGCAACACCTACATGTATGTGGCAGGGCAAGTGCCAGCAAATACGTTGGTCCCCTTTCTCTGCTGGTACCTGGTCCCCTCTAGAGTCATGGCGTAGAAAGGTCTCCGTTTCACAGTTGTTCCTCCAAGAGCTATGAGGGACTGCAAAGAGATGGTGCTACAGTATGAATACCTGGTATCATATCATCGCTCATGTTGGGTCTGAAACCTCCAAAAATTTAGGGTGGAAGAGAAGACTGCAAATAGTCTTTCTGTGCAAATAGGAGACCCTAAATTGGGTACGTGGATCTATGAGTGCAATGGATGGAATAGCGTAGTTAATTTCCTAGTATATATTAGACATGTGCGGTCCAGTTTTCATGAAAACTAAATAGACCCATACTTTGGGGTTCCGAGTCAAATTGAGTCCCTGCTCGGATCACTTTTGGGGTTCCGAGTAGAACAGATCTATGAGTGCAAAGGATGGAATCACATAGTTAATTTCCCGACATCTCCGTTCTGCACAAGATCTGCGTCTCTCATCCCCGCGCATTACTTGTTCCCATGCACGGTTACAGGACTTTTTTCGGGCTGCACCCACCCTGTGGAATGCCCTCCCATGCACAATAAGACTTTCCACTAGTTTCCAAACATTCAAGCGTTCTCTGAAAACTCACCTCTTTAGACAAGCTTATCAGATTCCAGGACCGCCCACCTAACCTTTTATAGCTCCCTATCTAACTCTCTTCTTATAGTAAACACTTATCACATCTTCTCTTTCTTCAATTGAACATCCTCCTAACCCTAGGCCAACTTTCCAGTGTGATTGGATTATACAGCCCACCAAGAATATCTGCAATTGGGCTGGACCTATTTGCAATAGCACCTCTCCTTGTGTATCAACACCTATTTCCCTATAGATTGTAAGCTTGTGAGCAGGGCCCTCTTACCCTTATGTATGTATGTATGTCTTTTACAACCCAGTATAATGTTAATCTTGATTCAAATTGTAAAGCGCAACGGAATTTGCTGCGCTATATAAGAAACTGTTAATAAATAATAATAGTATATATTAGATATGTTCGGTCCAGTTTTCCTGAAAAATAAATAGACTCATACTTTGGGGTTCCGAGTCCCGGCTCGGGTCTGCTGTTGGGTCGGACCTTGGATTTAAAAATAAACAAACACATTTTGGGTTTTGAATTGCAAACAGGATTTTTGGCTGTTTTTTTAAATTTTAAAGAAATCCAAAAATGAATCTGGACCAAAACTCTTGAGGCTGGTTTTTCCGAAACACAGGGGTTTGTGCAAATGTCTAGTATATATCATACAGTGAGCAATAGGGGCAACACAGACATTTTTGTTTTTGTTGGGAGGGGGGTGGTCAATGTCTCTGGTTTTGTACTTGGGACCAGAGCTCTCAGGCTACACAAATGATAACCTACACCTCTGCATCTGTCTTTGATATTCACTTGTCTAAAACTGTCTCCTGACAACCAATATTCGGTACAGTGGTCTCTTACTGTTCTGTGGACTTACACCCAGGGGTATATTTATTAAAGTGCGGGTTTTTAGATGTGGAGATGTTGCCCATAACAACCAATCAGAGTCTAGCTATTATCTTCTAGAAGGTGCTAGATAAATGATAAGTAGAATCTGATTGGTTGCTATGGGCCCCAACTCCACTTTTTTTTTTTTTTTTAAACCGATCTTTATTGAAGCGTCACGTATCACATATACAGACATTGTAATGAGCAAGGAAATAAACGTTCATGGGTCCAAACAATGAAAGGATGAACCAATACATATAAATTCATTACAATATGAAAAAAGATTGAAAAGATGCAACATATTACTATAAGGACAACAGAACATAAACTAGATAGCTCGCCACCTTCTCCCATCCCCCCCACGGTCCACCAAAAATATTTATGAAAAAAATCCAAATTTACAAACTTATTGGAGGGTCATTAGCTGCAAGTTGTAACAGATACCAGGATGAGTTTTGCATACTACGATGCATTTGGGAACGCATACAGATCTGCCCTGCTATATGGCCATGGCGCGAGACGGACTCCTGCTATGGGGAGACGCGTATTTGCATTTCCATAGGACTCAATGGAGATGCACTCCCGCGATCGGGGACGCACCATAGCGTACCGTGGCGTGACTCGCAGGCACGTTTGTGCCGCAATCGGCCACAAGGAACGTGGGCGTATCTGTAGAAGCAGAAAGCGTGTTTATATAACTTTCCCACGTGAGGAAGAATTTCTCCGTTTTGAGATCTATATCCAGGATGACCTCAACCCAATGTATTCCAAACAAGTAATGTAATTTGGCTTTGAAAAGTGAAAACAAGTGTGGGAGAGTGCTTATCCAGGTTTGTAGAATGGCCTTACAAGCCACTGCACCTTGAGTAGCACGGGTATGGAGGGGAGTATTCTAAACAAGGCCCATTCTGGTGTTAAAGGAACATAAGTGATCAAGGGCCTGATTCAGACCCACTCGCGAGCGGCTGTCCGCTCGCAAGTGGGTCGATGGTCTGCACTGAGCATGCGCACGACAGAGGGAGCTCCGTCGTGCGCATGCGCCAGACACGACGAGCGAGGACTTTCCTTCGCTCGTTGTGTCCGATCAAAGGGGGCGTGCTGTCAATGTTGATTGACAGCACGCCCCCTTTGGTGGGCGTGCCGGGGGCGTGCCTCCCTGACGGGGGCGTTCCCACGGGAACGCCTACCGTCAGAAGCCGGCCCACTGACATCACTAGTGATGTCAGTGGGAGTGATTTTGGCTCTGATAGAGCCAAAATCACTCCGGAGTTTGCGGTTGAAAACCTCAACCGCAGGCTCCGGCTCGCAATTTCGATGGTCGCGATGGTCACGACCATCGCGGCCATCAAAATGCACGCTCGTATAGCCTGTGGGTGGTGACCCACAGCTATACGAGCGTCCAGGAGGACGCTCCATGAAAATGGAGCCCGGCCCTCATTCAGAGCATGCGCTCTGCTCAGAGCGTACGGCTCTGAATGAGGGCCCAAGTTAGCAATGGAGTAGGCCCGTACCTGAATACAAAAACCACAAATTATGGAGCATGCCCAAAGGCAATGACACAAATCTGCTGATTGAGCCCCACATTTGTGACAATTCAAATTTGATGAGGCCCCTTTCAAAAACTCCTATGGGGGGGGATACATAATCCCCGTGTAAGATGTTTAGAAACATTGCGGTACGGGAAGAATAGGTAGCAGCATGCAGGCTTTATCATGCGATCGAATTAAGTCATCCGCTGTTAGATTAGGAAATTGGCAGAGCCAAGGTTTGTAAGAGAATTATTGGGTAACAGGACGAAGAAAGGTATAAATGATGGAAATGGCTTTTCTTGTCAGGGATAAGGTTCGAATAAGGTTTTCCAATGGGTTACCAACTCCACTTCTAAAAACTCACACTTTAGTAAATATACCCCTCAGATAGACTTGCATTCAAACAAGGGCGTAAACACCAAAAATATAAAAAAAAACAAAAAAACATTTGGGTTGATAGTGAAAAACACACACATGCTAGGGTTGGGTATGGGATCCCAGCACTCGGCCGGCAATCAGAATCCCGACGACCGCAACCCGACCAGGTTAGAATCCCGATGAGGAGAGGTGAGTATACCTAACCGCTAAATCTACCCTACTCTAACCCTCCCTCCTCGGTGTCTAACCCTAACCTTCCCCTCCCCAGTGCCTAAACCTAACTCTCCCCCCTTAGTTACTAACCCTCCCCTTAGTGCCTAACCCTCCCCCTAATCCCGCTACTTACATTCGGGATCCCGGCAGTTGGGATGCTGGCGCCAGTATTCCGATAAGTATCAGGATTCCGGCGTCGGCATTGTGAACCGGCTGTCGGGATCCTGAACGTATCTCAGATGCTATTATGTTTGTTTTAAATAAAAAGAAAATCATCTATAATTCAGCAGATAAAATCTTAATTTTCATGTGTGAAGGAAAGTAGCTAAAAATCCATTGGAACATATCCCTACAAGAAATCATATCATTTTTTTGAATGCCTCCAAGTTGGCACACCTACATGCGTTCCTTGCACACTGGCATATCGGAAATATTGAGTGCTCTGAGCCGTGTATTCTTGATGTAATTATGTTAAAAACTGAATATGTTAGAAGAAAAAATCCATTCTTTAATTCTGTATATTCTAGTTATTTCAGGTATGTTATTTAGCCCTGTAATAAATTGACATTACCAGTTATAGCAATGCACAATAATAATGGGTTATTATCAATGCTATGCTTGATGTAAGGAGCCTATGGAAACGTTTTATTCCTCTGTATACTTCTCATTTCCAGATCATATTCTACATCTGCATCGCCGTGTGGGGACTACAAACCATCAGACAGCTCGTGACCAGGGCTCAGAAACAGGAATGAAACGTGAACTCATCTCCTCCACTGTTTTGTGTCATTGGGCACGATTCTATTCAACACGAAGTGAATAGCGCCGGGAATCAGCTCCCGGAGCTATTCATTTCATTTGCGCTGCTAAGCCCGACTAAGGATTTCTTCTCGTATCCCTCCGGGGATGCGAGCAGAAATCCGACAAAAGTCCAGGCACGACGCTAATTCTGCCCTTAGCGCCGGGAAAACAGCATCGCGCCGGGAAGTTTAGTCGGAGAATGCCCGTTCTCACGCCTAAACACCCTGTTTAAGGCGCGAGAACGAGCCTTCCCTGACCTAACTTCGTGCAGCATTGAATAGCTCCGGGAGCTCATTCCCAGCGCTATTCACTTCGTGTTTAATTGAATCGTGCCCCTTGATAGTAACACACAACATTTTGGAAAACAAATTATGATTCACCCTCATATGTCACTAAACCGAACACACCCGAACCTGGGAGTTCCGAATCGAGCCGAGTCCCAGCTTTAGAATCACTTTGGGGTTCCAAATAGAACCGAGTCCTGAATCGAGTCTTCTTGTAATTTCGGAACTTGATTTAGTACCAAGTCCCTACCTCATGATTTCAGGTGCTGTGAGGTGATCAGCATTGATTGGAAATGAATGTTAACGATGCTAATAATAGTTTAGGAACAAAAACAGGACCAAATTACATGATTTTAGCTGTTTTTAACTACTTTCGAAAGAAATCCAAAACTGAATTAGAACCAAAACACTTGAGGATGGTTTTGCCAAAACCAAAACACAACGATGATTTAGAACCAAACCCAAAATACTGGGGGTTTGTGCACATTTCTATTAATTAACAAATTTGGCCCAATGAATAGTTTTAATTTGTTTGAAGGGTACCAAATCTGTTTTATTTGGTAATTGTATATAATTTGTTGCAATTCTTTAATAAAAACATATTCTACATATTTGTTGTTATCTTTTGCGTTGTGAGCAAAAAACGGTTTGTAAAACAGTCTGTACCAGTATACAATACAGCTATGTATAGGTATATAGTCCGCGGTAAACACATGTCAAGAAGGTTTTTTATCAAATGCTTGATTTGAAACGGGCTAGGGCACACATTTGCAGTACAGTCGCCAGTGAGCTTGGGGTATTTATTAACGGTTACAAATTTATAGATAGGCAAAGGCAACCTGCGCCCTTCAGACTGCAGCTTAGTCCACACACAAGGGCACCACACTTCCAAAACAATACACAAAACATAATTGAGTGGTCCAAAGAAGCGCAGTCCTCTGGAAATATGTAGGTGGATGTCCGTCGTGATAAGAACCACCGCTCAGAAATAAAAGAGAAATACACAGGAGATTATGCCAACTCTACAGGAACACTTAAAATATCTGGAGTCATCCTTCTATGCCTCACCTCGACATAAAGAAATGCGTTCCCATAAAGGTTTCTTTCTGTCACGGTCACCCAACACAGTACTTTATTCACACGTTCCCCGCTTGAAACCCTACAGTAATAACACTCACCTGGGATCAGGTGTAAACATTCCCATAAAGGTTTCTTTAACTCTAGCGGTAAGACTTTTCTTATTCAAAAAAGTATTACTGTGTTGTGTGACCGTGACAGAAAGAAACCTTTACGGGAACGCATTTCTTTATGGCGAGGTGAGACTTTATACACTCTCTCTGTTTGGATACATTTTACTTACCAATATTTTGGGCTTGGAGTTGTTGTTTTGTCGGCTTTATTGAAACCTATGGTCTCCCCAAGCTGATTTTAAATATGTAACAAACTTGTATTTGAGCACCTGTAAAGGGGAACTACCGCGCCCAAACCGGATGACGCATCTTTGCAGACCCATACAGGACCCAGCAACGGAACATAAGACAGACACTGCCCACGCCATTAGTCAGAGACGAAATATAATCACATGCAGCGATAAGAGTCCTGTACTAACCTGGAGGCAGGATCTGGATGATGAATACGCATCACCATTTCTATTTTAGTTAGGAACATTCTATTAGTATTTATTCATGTTTACAGAACAAAATGACAGCACATCATGAGAACTCCAAAGTACAGAGCAGGACACTAGAAACATCAATTGGGCCTGGATTCTATTGGGTGTATCCACTGTAGGGGGCACAGCCTAACCCTGTTGTGCTGAAAATTGTCATAGTGCAGGGAGCACTGGTGAGTCCACCAGCCCAGACTCTGTTCATTTGGATCCATGACCAACCCCCATCTCTTCCCGCTGCGGGACCCTGACGTAGGGGAACACTAGCCAGAAACTTTCTGTGAAGATCCTGCATGTCACTGATACACTGGGGGCAGCAGAAGGGAGCAGGGATACATTTGAAGTAGAGGAGGAGTGGGTGCGCCTTAGGCGGTCCTACAGGCCCTGGGCCTGTAATTAAATGTACGTGGAATTTATACATTTCTTTAAACATAGATTTATAAGAACAGAAACAGACAAAATCTCAGGTGCACAACTTCAAATTATTAATAATATATATAAATGCAATAAAATTTTGCAATCAATAAAGGTTTTTAGCATAATCATGGCCAAGGTTATGGGCCCACCCACCATATCCAGGTAACCTCTTTCGGGTAGGTCCCTAACATACTAGGGCTCAAATCCAGAGCGCAGGACCCCCCAAAACCGGCCCAGCTAAGCCGCCCCAGGGCACCACCATAGTAAGAAAAGTGCAGTGTAAAGAGATAGTTAGGAGCAGCTGCAGCTGCATATAAAGAATGAAAATAAAAAAGTGAAGTACATATATATTAAACACACACAGTGAAGGGTTAAAATGTGTTATAAAGGAAAATGTGTTACAATGCAGTGCCCCGAGACAGCTCAACCAACACAATCCAGGGGGACCCACGCCCCAAAAATGAACCAAAGTTGCACTACAGTATATAACTTGTAGGACTTACCTAGAATTGTGCCTAATACAGTGTGCATATACATTACCATACTCCATGCTTTTAAACCAATAAGGGAGGGAGCTAATCCAGAATGTGGGCGTCTCCTTTCCCTCAGGTGTGCAATAGAGCACATTAAATGGAGTATATGGGAAAGATTTCTGGACTGCACAACCTGACTATATAAATAATGGGAGGTGCTACCTGATGAGACTAATTGCAGGCACAGAAACAGACAAATCTCAGGTGCACAACTCCAAATGTTTAATAATATATATAAATGCAATAAAATTTTGCAATCAATAGAGGTTTTTAGCATAATCATGGCCAAGGTTATGGGCCCACCCACCATATCCAGGTAACCTCTTTCGGGTAGGTCCCTAACATACTAAGGTTCAAATCCAGAGCGCAGGACCCCCCAAAACCGGCCCAGCTAAGCCGCCCCAGGGCACCACCATAGTAAGAAAAGTGCAGTGTAAAGAGATAGTTAGGAGCAGCTGCAGCTGCATATAAAGAATGAAAATAAAAAAGTGAAGTACATATATATTAGACACACAGTGAAGGGTTAAAATGTGTTATAAAATCTCAGGTGCACAACTCCAAATTATTAATAATATATATAAACGCAATAAAATTTTGCAATCAATAGAGATTTATAAGAAACAGTTAAGAGTACAAACAATTATTATCCCAAGATGTTGAATAGTGTACTGCAGGGGGCCTAGATTCAGAGATGAACGGATTTGCAGAGCCGCACACAAGCGGCTGTGCAAATCCGTCCATCTCAGATGCAAACACCTCCTTGCTGCATAAAATCCCCATCGCCAGATAATGCGTGCAATCTTAAAATTATTTAACCAACTTAAATAAAATAAAGAGACAGACCAAGTATATATGCGATCAAAAATATATGGTCAACTTTATTTATCTTACAATCAGAGTATGGTGGCATAAGAAAGAAAGGCCAGTAATCTGACGCCCCACACTTGAATTAGGTAAAGATGTAAAACTCTCACTGAACGGGCCACTATCCCAATTCAAGTGTAATAGTGATATAAAACTTGCAAGGGCCAATATCCCTCTCTGGCAAGTGAGACGGTATCCAGCCCCATCCCAATGCACTATTTTAGCCCTCTCCGACGAGAGGTGTCTCTGACCCCAGTAGGGTAAAATCAGCCTAACCAATGCATAGAAGGGGGCGCACCGCTCATACTGCAGCATGGTGGACGCTTTATAGATACTGCCGTTCTTTCCCGCCACGCATGTTCCCAATGATGGAACGTGCCCGCCACCATACAACCTACCCTCTAAAACCTCCCCACACCGAACAAAAAACACTCTATAAATGAAATTTGTCCCTGCTAGGCATCTTGTACCCCATTAAAGGGTGATGGTCCACAAAGCTACCCCTCCCCAACCATGCACCTACATCACCAGGAAAGGCTAGCACAATATCAGACAAATTTATCACGACATCTGGCCAAAGCCAAGCAACCCACCCAAATCATGAACAAATAGTGTGCCGCAAGTAAAGCGACATCTGCCGACACAAATTTATTCCATCCCAGGTGAATTGCTAAGACCAAAGGAGAACCAAAGTCCTCCGCTGACGTCCGTATACAGGGCACTAATGCCTCCCAACCCAAACTAGCAAAGCGGGATGACCTGCCCAAAATATAAACAAGTGTCCGATAAACAAAATGAGCTGTAATCCTGTAAACCACCTGCAATACATGAAACATAGATGAGTATGGTGATTATGACATATTGCAGAGGGAGGTGATGGGGGGGAGGGAAAGGGGGGGAAGGAGGACTTGACCCGAGGTAAAACCTACAAAAAACCTGCTGGATCTTTTCTTATTGCTTAGTAATGTCATTCTCATATTTTTGTTGTTTATTTGTTTACACAAAGTTAAACTATAGCATTAGCCAAACGTTGTCCTAAGCAGGGCAAAAAATAGGGCAAAATCCCTCGAGACCCCCACCGGAAAGGTGGCAAGTTGGCCGGAGCACTCAAGTCCACAAACACACATTGCACATCATTAGTCCACATGAATATAGGCGTAGGACTTCCATCATCATAGAGCCTGTATCTCCTGCCGAGCTGAGACTGCCAGAAAGACTCTCAATGCTGCCACAAAGTCTGATAGGCAATCATAGGACTGAGGAGCCAAGGACCGACATGCGAAAACTCTCCATGGCGGCTTGAGAATTGAACAGGGTATCATCTGCGCTGATGACTCCATTCCTGGCAACAACAGAAGCGACAATATCGATCCCTGGGATGGCGGTAGGAGGGGATCCGGCCACATCAATGTCTGAAACAAAAGAAAAACGGGCAGTATCGAAATTCAGGGTCCTTTGCATTAGGCAATGAACCGTATGCGCAGGCGCAGCAGTGTAAAGAGCAAACGAGACACAAGGAACAGCCTCAAATCATACCTAGCTGCTTAATTAGTGGACTCAGCACGCCGACATATCGGATGCTGGGGGAGCAAACAATGCCAACCCTTGTTGTAAACAGAGCCCCCGACTGTTATGACAGCAGGGGCCTCAAAAACACCCCCACTGACACAAGCAGCGCAGCGATGGCTCCAGGGATGTAGTATTCCCCGATATATGCAACCCCGCCTAAACACTGACCGAGCTTCTCCAAGCCATTAGGAGACCACAACCCATGGGCCGGGGAAACCCAAGCCCGTTATTACATAGGGCTGTGTATAAGATATGGTGTGCTTAAAAGAACGTTGTATGTGGGGGTGGTGGACTCGGGTCAAACCTGTTTCCCTATGTAAGATTTATATATAAATATATGATTAGGTATATATGAATAGGGATCAGATGCAATGTAAGCTGTGTAGCTCACCTAAATCCTATGAACATGTATTTGTAAAATAAAAAGGGGGGGTGTGCGTGTATAAGATATGGTGTATTTTGAAGAGCGTTGCATGTGGGGGTGGACTCGGGTCGAACCTGTATCTGTATATAAAATAAATATATATGATTAGGTCTCAATTGGAATAGGGATGAGACTACCATGCAAAAATGTGTAGCTCGCCTAAATCCTATGAACCATATTTGGCATATAAAACATTTCAACACCAAAATGTAAAGTATAAAACAAATATTCCCAAAGGCCGGATACTGAGTCTGAGGAGGAACTGGCACACTGAGGGGATAATTGAAATCACACCAGCAGTTATTGCATAAATGTACCTTATGTATGACCTCACAATGTATTAGACAAAGCTCTCAAATTAAAACGGTATGGAAAAGCACCCACTCATGGGTAAGAAAAACCAACCGCAGGCGCCGGCTATAGGGAAAGGGCCAGAAAACCCTACGTGAATAAAATGCAATCAACTACCGAAAGTATAAGGGAAAATTATACGGACAAAAGAAAAATTACCCCAGAACGAAGTGGTCCTATGCATGCACGAGCACCGGCTACAGGTAAAGAGCATAAATTACTGTACAGGGATTAATATGTAACCCCCCTTTTTACCACTAAAGGGTCACCAGGTTATTACCACCTTTGTTACTCCTAATGTACCCACCCTTACCCTCTATTATTTTGAATGTCAAAAGGGCTCACCTGGGAAAACCCAGTGATAGAATATATAGTGTGGTGTATAGATAATGTGTAATCACATACAATACTGTACCATTTCACTTCACATTTACCACCAATGTCTTCTCCTGCCACAGATTCCGCAGTAATGGATCTCCCACCGTAATCACTCCAGGTAAGTAAACACACAGTAGTTAAAAAACATTAAAGTTACTTTTATAAGGAATATAAGTAAAGGCTCTTCACTTGTACTTTGCATATAAACTGCTGTTAATATACAGAGGATAAACACAACTCCATGTATTACATCAATACATTGCTTAATATACAAAACCCTTAAACTTAAACAATGTTATAACATTAGTTAGGAGACTATGGGGGTCATTCAGACCCCCTCGGCAGCGGCAGTACGCTCGCAAGTGGGTCGATGTTCCCCACTGCGCATGCGCACGATGGAGGGAGCTCCGTCGTGCGCATGCGCGAGACCCGGCGAGCGAAGGACTTTCCTTCGCTCGGAGTGTCTCATCAAAGGGGGCGTGCTGTCGATGGTGACTGACAGCACGCCCCCTTTGGTGGGCGTGCCGGGGGCATGCCTGCCAGACGGAGGCGTTCCCAAGGGAACGCCTACCGTCTGAAGCCGGCCCCACTGACATCACTAGTGATGTCAGTGGGAGTGATTTTGGCTCTGATAGAGCCAAAATCACTCCTGGCCTTGCGGTTGAGAAACCCAACCGCAGGCTTTCACTCGCAGTTCCGATGGTCGCGATGGTCAAGACCATCGCGACCATCTTTTTGCACGCTCGTATATGCTGTGGGTGGTGACCCACAGCTATACGAGCGTCCAGGAGGACGCTCCATATTAATGGAGGTGGGCCCTGATTCAGAGCGAATGAATGAGGGCCAAAGTCCACTGACATCATAGATATCTAACATTTCCACATATTTACATCACATCACATCTATCCCTACAGTATATTTAACATTTACCTCATAAATGGCATTTTGCTGTAAATAGATGAATGAAAATATATACCTGCTTCAGTTGTATATATGAATTATCTCCGTAACCCTAACCAGGGTTATAAATACAATTCAACTACAGAAAGTATAAGGGTAAATCATATGGGCAAAAGAAAAATGACGCACCGACACATGGTGTTCCTATGCATGCACACTTATGACCAAAAGGGTGGTCCAAACATGTTATAACAGAGAAAGAGAGTAAACAAGTGAAGAATAACAGAATAGGAGATGATAGGCTCCTAATACTTGATTTTAGACTCTGAGCCCGTGATACCATTCACAAGCTGACTCCAACTTGAGCGCCTGGTGGGAGGGGGAGCGACACATGCTTCAAGTCCCTACGTGGTCATAGGGTCCCAAGACACTCCCAAACTCTATGAAACTTAGGGATACCCATGTAATGTAATTTAGTACATTTATGAAATAGAAAGTATGTAATAGCGTGATATTAGTAATAGTGTGCAAGAACACATTTGTGATCGATTAACTGATGAATACTCCAAGATACATATTTTCCTTATCCACACTTCTCTGCCGCACTTATTTTCTTATCTATATGCATGACTAAACATGAATGTTTTGCTTTAATAAATGAGTTTAATGGACGATACGGTCTTATTAAGATTTAGGTAATTAATTGCTTGTATTAATATTAAATCAATATAACTCCATCGTGTGCATGCGCGAGACCCGGATAGCGATGGGCAAACCGTCGCTCTGGGTCTTGTACCAAAGTGGGAGTGTTGTCGATGTTGAATGACAGCACGCCCCCTTTGGTGGGCGGGCCGGGGGAGTGGCTGCCCAAACGGAGGCGTTCCCATGTGGCGGCCCCACTGACATCACGAGTGATGTCAGTGGGAGAGATTTCGGCTCTGTGAGAGCTGAAATCTATTTGGGGCTTGCGGCAACGAGACCCTACCCCAAGGGTCTCGTCGCAAGCCCGATGGTCGCGATGGTCTTGACCATCACAAACATCTTCCTGGCCGCTCGCTATAGCTGTGGGTTGTCACCCAGAGCGATGCGAGCGGCCAGGAGGCTGCCCTGATTCAGAGCGAGCACTCTGTCAGAGCGTCCGGCTCTGAATCAGGGCCTAAGTTTATTAACTTAATGTAAAAAAGCGATAATCTAAAATGATATCAGACCTTTTCCTTCTCCTTTATTAGATACAATAAAGTAAAAGACGTTCTGAGGTTAAACTATCTGCCATTCTTCATTTACAATACCATGGCCCACAGTCCTGCATATTTCATCCCCAGACTACAATCCAGTGCTGTATGTTCCCGAAGTCCACTTCTCTTGTCCCTAATGAATAATATGCTGAAGTCTTAAAGAAGTGATTAGGATTGAAATCTAAACACACTTGGCTTGTGTGTTATTAATCACACTGACGTTAAATAATGTGACAGATTTTGTGTTCACTTCCAAATTCATTTGTTTAGGTACAAGTCTTTTTTTTTTTGGCATTTTGTAGCTTTTTTTTTTGCTAATGTTACTATAAGGCCATGGAACTGATTCCCGGTTCTTTATGACCTTAGTGATGGGAGTGGTGAGTTTGGACGGGAGATTTCCCACAGCTAAGCCTGAAATATGACCGTGGAGATATTCAGCAATACGAAGGATTTAGAGACAAATTGCATAATGCATGATCAACTTTAAAATGTTAAAGAAGATTAATACAATTGATTAAGTATTAAATGTTATTATCTGTTTAATAATTGTCTGGCACATGAAATACTCAAATCAAATTCTTATAGAATATTTCAGTGTTGTTATCGTCTGTTTTTATTTTAGATATTTATTATGTTTTTGAAATTAAGTGTCTACTGCAAACTTCAGATATTTTTTCTCACATAGCAAGTCACATGGTAACACGATGGCATGCTGGGATTTATAGTTTAACAACAATGAGACAGTCACATGATTACCTGATGGCATCCTGGGATTTTTATCTTAACAACAACTAAAGAGTCATATCATAACTCGATGGCATGCTGGGATTTGTAGTTTAACAACAACTGGACGCTCACATGGTAACCTGAGGATATGCTGGGATTTGTAGTTTAACAACAACTAGACAGTCACATGGTAACCTGATGGCATGCTGGGATCTGTAGTTTAATAACAACTAGACAATTACATGATAACTAAATGGCATCCTAGGATAAGAGTAATATCATAATCTGAAGGCAAGGCGTGTTCGACCTGAGCGGTCGACCTGAGCGGCCCACCCGTAGAGGGCGGCACCCCTCCCCAGCATCCTGATTTCAGCGGGACAGTACTGTCCCGTTGTTCCACCCGCGGGCCGAAGTGGCCCACGGGTGGTCAAATCGTGTGGCTGGGTGGTCAAATCGCAGCTGTGCGGCGGTGCCGGACCCTCGGAGTGTGAATAGATGCGCACGGCAACCATTCACTGACGGGAGAGGGCTGGGGGAAGCCCAGCCAGTGACGGAGTGCTGGGCTTTACCCCCAGCATGACGTTATTTGGAGGCATGCCATGCGGGCACGCCTCCAAATAGCGTCAAACGGGGGCATGGCCTATGTTAATTAGGCCACGCCCCAAAATTGTCGCAAGCGATGTTATGGGCGCTCTTTCAAGGGCCGGCACAAGGTGCTCCGAACCCTGGAGCAGGCCCTGCCTGAAGGCATGCTGTGATTTGCAGTTTAACAACAACTAGACACTCACATGGTAACCCGATGGCATGTTGGGATTTGTACATTGTCCATGTCGGCATTCAGACTGTCGACACTGTGCTTTTGATGTGACTTGATATTTAACCGTTTTGATATCATAACTGTCAACATTATGGGGTCGACAATATAAATGTCGACTTCATGATCGCGTCCCTCACAGGGGCGTTTCTAGAGAGGAGGGGGTCCGTGTGCAGTCTCCGACACAGACCCCCTCCACTCTGTCCGGCGGCCGGCAGCGCACTGAGCTGTGCGTGGCCAGCGCCTGAGTTATAGACTCTGGGAACTAGATTGCACCCAGAGTCTATAGAGTATGCGCAGGTCACCGGGAAAATGGCCGTGACGGGCACTTTTCCCTGTACTGCGCATGCGCAAACGATGGGAAAATGGTCGCGTGGGACTCCGGAGAGGTAAGTAATAGAGTGCAGGGTGTGCGGTGCGGGGCCCCCCTGGACCCAGGGGCCCGTGTTCCCCGCACACTCTGCACCCATTATAAATACGCCCCTGGTCCCACATGATTACCATTATAAAATTACAATACAGTTAAAATTCTAAAGAAAAGTGATACTAATCTTTAAATATCTCTGAAATGATCATCGGAAGCTCTAACACTGTAAATGCAGCACCTTTCTCGCCAAACAAAGGACCTGATTCAGCAAGAATCGCAACTGCTAATACGCACGCAATCGGACGATTGTTGCGTACTGCGAATACGTATGCATCGCAGTGCGCGTGCGCGAACCGGCCACTGCAGTTACTACGCAGGCCAATCGCAGAGTGATTGATAGGAAGTGCCATTTAGGGGTGGTGATGGAGGGTGGTTGGCAAAATGCAGGCGTGCCAGTGCGTTTGAACACGTTGCAGGGGCGTGCATAAATTATCCACTGCGATGCCCTACGTAGCCTGGGGTCTCATAGCGTGCAATGAAGTGAGCAATTTCTGAGTAAGGTCAGGGCTTGTGCAAGTGTGCGTGAGGCTACGATGGTACTCGATTGTACCGATGGGTTCACAGTCTTGGTAAATATAACGGATGTGTATAAGGTAAAGCGGGCGTCCTTATGTTGTGCTGTGGTGGCATTGCGAGCGCAGTGGATTAGCATACAATCGCAATTGAACTGCGTGCGTAATCGCTATTGCATTCGCAGTTGCGATCGGTAGTGAATCAGGCCCAAAGATGCCATCATTCGCTACTTTTCGGCAGAAGTCGACACATTCTAAATCATTTCAGTTTGGTTGTGTAGGATTTTCAAATCTCATATTTATTTAAAGGATATACAATTAAAAAGAACAGCTAAGATCAATGTCGCCAAACTGTCAACTTATTGTTTATAATACTCTACATTCTGTCTCTGTGGCCAGTTAAGTGACTCACTGGTATACCAAGTATACAGTGTAAATCCAGTATATGTACAGTATGTACACAATATGTATATGTATATATATATATTTCTCTCACTGTTACATTTAACTTTCATATCTATATTGTAACAGTGACATCTAGGGGATATTTGAAGAATTACTGCCACCATGAGACATCATTAATTATGAACTTTTTGAGCTCTCATTCACCATATTACATCTACGGATATCCCAGCTATTTTGCTGTCTACAAATGCCGAGGAGGCGTTTGATAGGGTAGATTGGTGTTATGTTCTGGGTTGTTTGTGGACCCGGGGTGGTAGCAGGAGCGATCACAGAAGTGGGTTTGAATAAAAAACTAGGGGCCTGATTCAGACCCACTCGCGAGCGGCTGTCCGCTCGCAAGTGGGTCGATGGTCTGCACTGAGCATGCGCACGACGGAGGGAGCTCCGTCGTGCACATGCGCCAGACACGACGAGCGAAGGACTTTCCTTCGCTCGTTGTGTCCGATCAAAGGGGGCGTGCTGTCAATGTTGATTGACAGCACGCCCCCTTTGGTGGGCGTGCCGGGGGCGTCAGAAGCCGGCCCACTGACATCACTAGTGATGTCAGTGGGAGTGATTTTGGCTCTGATAGAGCCAAAATCACTCCGGAGCTTGCGGTTGAAAACCTCAACCGCAGGCTCCGGCTCGCAATTTCGATGGTCGCGATGGTCACGACCATCGCGGCCATCAAAATGCACGCTCGTATAGCCTGTGGGTGGTGACCCACAGCTATACGAGCGTCCAGGAGGACGCTCCATGAAAATGGAGCCCGGCCCTCATGCAGAGCGTGCGCTCTGCTCAGAGCGTATGGCTCTGAATGAGGGCCTAGGTTTTTTAATAAGTGCTTGAGTAGACATAAAATATGGCAGTAAATAAAAGTCCAGGAATATATAAATGTGCACAAGAGTTCTGTGGTGGGAGTAATGGGTTAATGTCCAAGTAGAAACAATTAGCGCTGTCCAGGTGTGCAGGTAGTGAGACTGAAAATAATCAAGCAACTATGCAGGCAGTGATGCAGAAAATAATAAGCCAGGTATGCAGGTAGTGAACTAAGGCAAATGAGCAGGATGTCAGCAGGCTCAGGCACTCAGGTATGGGCAAGGGTGATGGAGGAAGCGGGGTAGTCCAGCGGAAGCTAGGAGCTGACAGGCAGACTGGCAGACAGCGAATTCACAGGAACAGGATAAGCACAGAGAACTCCCTCTCAGCTAGGCTGAGATACACGTTGCACAGGCAAAGAAGGAAGGCACTGACCCTTCCTAAATACCCCATGCCGTGCTGTTACTGGCCGGAGGGAACATGTGACTCACCAGGATTGGCCAGCCACATCACATGGCCAGAAGGCAAGATGGCGGCGCCCATGCCAAACGGAACGGAGACGCCACCAGGCCTTACCAGCGCAGAGTGACAACAGGCCCGCACAACAACGCACGCAGCCAAAGCCCCCCGCCAGACACCAGCTCTGCCACCAGACAGCCCGCGCCACAACGACCTCACAGGTAACACTCACCTAGCTCCATGCTGAAATACCCTGGCCATGACAATTGGAGCTTATTGTCTGGAGTGCTGGGCCACCTGGTACTGGGTCCTGTTAGCTTTCAGCGTGTTCTCACTCTTTATCACTCCCCTTCTGCCCGCATTAGGGTCAATGGATCCCTCTATGACTCCTTCTCCATTAACAATGGGACTAGACAGGGTTGCCCTTTATCCCCCCCTGATTTTCAATATTCGTATGGAAGCTCTGGCAAGGTCGATCAGGTTGAACCCGAATATATTTTAGGTTGCACAGTGATAAATATAAATTGGCTCTCTTTGCCGACTATTTACTGGCCATGATTACAAATCCTGTTGTCCCCTTACCAAACTTATTAGAGGAATTTAAGATTTTTGGGGACATCTCCAATTTTAAAGTTAAGTGCTCTAAGTCAGTTGCCTTGAATATTACGGCACCTCCTCAGATGGTTGCAGGCCTCAAAACAGCGTTCTCCTTTACTTGGCATTTGTCTCAGTTAAAATATTTGGGGGTTACTCTTTCTAGAGCTCTTCCTTCCTGTTTGAGACCAGTTTCACTCCCTTCCTGGACGGGTTACCCTCAGATCTGCGATTGTGGGGGTCCAGACCCTTCTCATGGTTTGGGAGGCTGGAGATTCTCAAAATTAATTATCTTCCCAAGATCCTTTACTTATTGCCAGTGGCGTAACTAGGGCAGGGCGAGCGGGGCATGTGCCCTGGGCACATTGGGACCGGCGACGCGGGCCATGGTACCGGCCCACCCTAGTTAGCCAATGTAGCACCGACCGCAGTGAGTGCGGTCAGCGCTATACATTTACACAGGACCGGCGCTAGGCTTCCAGCGCCGGTCCTGTGCTGCACAGCCAAGCCACTTCCCTCCCCCTGAGCTCTTGCCCAATAGCGCCAGGAGGAGGGTGGCAGGCGGGCGGGCTCAGGCTGTGCTAACACACACATCACCGCCAGCGCTGGCAGCGATGTGTGTGTTAACCAGCAGCCAATGAGAGTCAGATGACTCTCATTGGCTGCTGCTGCTACTGCACACGCATCACCGCCGAGCGGCAGCAATGCGTGTGAATCAGCAGCCAATGAGAGTCAGACAGACTCTCATTGGCTGCTGCTGCACACACATCACCGCCAGTGCTGGCGGCGATGTGTGTGTTAAACAGCAGCCATTGAGAGTCAAATAGACTCTCATTGACTGCTGCAGCTGCAGTGCCCACTGCAATAGCCAGCTCCCTTCCGGCTCCTGCAGTGGGTAATGGGAGAGACATCATGACCTCATGACAACTCTCCCATAATGCAGAGCCCGCCAGCCTGGGAGGACTGACGTGCGGACGGCGGTGGGAGCATGGATTCAGGTAAGAATTTTTTTTCTTCTTTTATTTATTGTTTAATTTCTGTGTGTATTTATCGGGAGGGGGGGAACTACTGGGGGGATACTACTGGGGGCATTGCATTGGGGGGAGACCACTACTGGGGGGGATACTACTGGGGGGACCACTACTGGGGACTACTACTGGGGGGATACTACTGGGGGCACTGCATTTGGGGGGACCACTACTGGGGACTAATACAGGGAGGGATACTACTGGGGGCACTGCATTGGGGGGGCTACTACTCGGGGGGACACTACTGGGGGCACCGCATTGGGGGGGACCGCATTGGGGGGGACCACTACTGGGGACTAATACTGGGGGGGATACTACTGGGGCACTGCATTGGGGGGCACCACTACTGGGGACTACTACTGGGGGGCACTGCATCAAGGGGGACTCCTACTGGGGGCATTATATAAGGGGCTTACTACTGGGGGCACTGCACAGGGGGGACTCCTACTGGGGCACTATATAAGGGGCTTACTACTGGGGGCACTGCACAGGGGGACCACTACAGGGGGCACTGAAAAGGGAGAACCACTACAGGTTGCACTGAAAAGGGAGAGCCACTACAGGGGGCACTGAAAAGAGAGAACCACTACAGGGGGCACTGAAAAGAGAGAACCACTACAGGGGGCACTGCATAAGGGGATAACTACTGGGGGCCTGCATAAGGGGCACTCCTGAGGGCCTGCATAAGGGGGGATCACTACTGGGGGGCTGTATATGGGGGATCACTACTGGGGGCACTGTATAAGTGGAACTAATCGGAGGCTGCATAAGGGGGACCACTACTGGGGGTCCTGTATAGGGGGCACTACTGGGGGCCTGCATAAGAGGCACTACTGGGGGTCTGCATAAGAGGGACCACTACTGGGGGCATTGTAAACTGGGGGTACTATATAAGGGGTACTACTGGGGGCCTCCATAAGGGGGACCACTACTAGGGGCACTGCATAGGGGGGACTGTATAAGGGGCACTGCATTAAGGTGCAAATGGAAAGATATGTTCCCAGTGACAAGAAAGGGGTGTGTCATATCGACACGCCCCATTTTTCAGTGGCCACACCCCTTGTGACCACGCCCATTTTTCAGCGCACCTGCGGCACGCTCACATAGTGGTAAGGGGGCTCCTTTTGCAAATTTGCCCTGGGCTCCAAATACCCTAATTACGCCACTGCTTATTGCAGACTCTACCAATTAAATTGCCTCCTAGATGGTTTCTGGAAGTTCAGGCCCTAATTAGAGAATTTGTCTGGGGAGATAGTAGACAGAGGTGGTTTATGCCTCCTGAATATTAAAGGTTACTATCAGGCTTGTCTCCTCCACAGAATTTTGGCTTAGTCCAGACCAGATATTTCTAAACAATGGGTGCAAATTGAGAATCAGTTGTTGAAGATCCCTTTATCAATAGTCCCATGGCTCCCCACCCTCCTTAATACTTCCCATCCTACCATTGGGCCCACCTTAAGTTGTTGAAAAGCTTTGCGGAAATCCCCCTCGATATCTACACTTAACTCTTCCCTCATGTCATTCCTTTTTAATGATCAATTTTCCTGGGTATGGAGGTTAAGGCTTTTCATTCTTGGTATGCGTGGGACATTTTAGGGTTGGACAGCTGATGAGTGGTGGTGGCTTTCTGCCCTTTGCTGAGGTACGTGAGAAATGGAATTTACCCTCAAGGGAATATTGGCACTACCTTCAGGTACTTAATTTCCTGCAGTCTCTTGGCCCTCCTTCAACTTCTTGTCTGCCTTACACTCCCTTTGAACAACTATGTGTTAGCTCTACTCCCCAACCCATAAGATATCGCTGATTTATAATATTTTGTCAGACGATGCTAGCCTTTCTCTCTGGGAAAGAATATTTAAATTGGCCCATGCCGGCCCAGTGTCGGTGTCATGGAGACCCAATATAAATTGCTTTCTCATTGGTATAGATGTCCGGATACCCTCTCTAAGATGGGGATTGGTGTTCCGAATATTTGTTGGCGCTGCTCTGGGGCCCCGGGCAATCCATTCCATTTTCGATGGCAGTGTCCTGGGCCCTTATACCTGATTATTAGGCTTTTTTGTAGCTTTATCTTTTTTCTATATCCTTTCTAATGGGTACTGATGGATACGGAATGACACTGTTTGATCTGAAGCGACTACTTTCTCTTGCTCTTTTCTATCTCTCTTTCTTGAAATTTCCTTCGCCTCCGCTCCCCATCCTGTTGTCTGGTTGTTGTTTTTTGTATGTGTTATATATTTTTTTATATATATATATATTTATGGGTCTCTTTTGATGTTTTATTATGCCACTGGCGATTCTTTTTATAACAGAGTCTTGCCTCTTTCCAGTGTATTGATATTTTTGAGCTATGTTTTTTGACCCTGAAATTGTTTCTAAATGTTTGTACTGTTACTTTATTGTTTTTGACAATTTTATTATTGATAATTAATAATAAAATACATTTTGCACTAAAAATCGATGTTAATGTTGTGTTTCAGAAATGAATCAAAATAAATAAATAAATTATGTTGGATACATTTTAAATAGATGTTCTTTACCTAATTCAATCATAAAAAAAAACCTCTATAATTTCTGATAGGTTATTGGAAAAAAATATAGCCAGTTAAGTGGTTAAAAAGGCAATATTATTCAAAGCAAAACACGGTATGCATTGATTTAAAAGGTACTACCATTTTAAATTCCTGCTTAAACACACTGAGAAGCAACGGATTTTCCAAGCCACCCCTTAGTAAATTTACCCCTTCGTGTCCTGTGCAAGCCATGTGACAGCATCATGCACTCTGATTGGTGGACAGTTTCAACCATTTACCAAGCAGAGTGTGGAGATTGCCCCTTCCTGGATCAGCACCAGCATGCGTAATGCCATTTTAAGGGTCTCTACCACATAATACCACAAGCAGTTTTGTTTCTTATTGGCTGATGTATTTTTTACTACTTTAGATTTATACAAACCTGTTTTATTTGTTTAGTGCGCAGAGCTAGTTAGTTCTTCTGCCCCCATACACTCACCCTGACCCTTTGAGAGCCTTGTTTCAAAACACGTCCATATTCTAAGGGGTAAATCCTAGCTTTGTACCAATAGACAAGCATTGCAATGTGGTGTTTACAGCTGTGACAGCAGCAAAGTCATTGAAATATTAATATGTCTGCAGTTTTATGCATTGAGTCACATTAAAATTGCATCTGTAATGCACTGAGAATATAAGTGTGTCTCAGGAAAAGGGAGAAGATGCAGTGACTGTTCATCCATTGTAGTAATGTACAATACACTGATGCAAAGGTGAATGTAAGATGGGTGTAATTGCTCCTGAATGGCGTGTACGGAATTAAACACAGATTTTTGTCCATGTTCTGTGTTGTACGCATCTCTGTGGCCAGACCCGAGGGTCCCCCCAGCTCATTACTAGACCTGCAGCTCGGCGCGTCCCAGAGCAGTAACTCAGATAATGTCTTTTTTACAGCCTGCTTTTCTGCTTCTCAGTTTAATAGCGCAGGGAGATGTTGTAATGTTTGTTACTAGGTATTGTCTGAGGTGCTACATGGAGCAGTGCCCTTGTTTCCTTGTACTGTGAATATGTGGTTTTAAGGATACAGGGGGAGAGCACATCCCCACACAGCTCTTTCCCCCTCCCATGGAAATTTGTGCCTGGCAGTACATAGGCTGATAGGACATGGTCACAGAGTGTGGCCCCATGCTGCTCAGGATCGGACTCCTTTAAATGCTGGAATTCAGAAGCCAACCAATCCCTACGTCAGACTGTAGGGATTAAAAAAAGGCAAAATCCAGAGACTCGGGTTAGTTGTTGTATTATTTGTTCTCTTTTCCTGGCCCTTGTGGGGCTGGTTCAGGAGTCTGCAGATCCTGCCAGGCTTGCCAGCAGTGCTTCTTTCCATCCGGCAATCGGCAGAACTTGCTGTATGGAGAAGGTCCAGTAAAAATATACGCAGCCAAAGCATATGCTCAATCAGGAGCCATCGCCGGCTGCGCTGTTGGTGTGACCGCTGGAGCAGGGGGGTGACTTTCAGGCACGTGCTACCCAGCCAGTAGAGGACCCATCAGGCCAAGCGGCCGGGATCAGCATATCATGGGCCACAGTGTCTAGGATTCTGCATCTTTCTCAGTGGGACTCTGCTCACCAACTTCCCTCACAGCATTACTTTCCCCAGTCTATGGGGGGTAAGCCTGACTCCATAGCTGATCGCTAATCCTATCACTGTTCTATCAGGGCCCACTGTTTAGGGGGGTAGGGCTCTCAGAGTGTGGCTAATAGTTCTGGAATTTCTGTGTATATTGTATATAGTTACTGTTTATACATGACTGTAGTGTATGCTGTGTAAAATAAAGATATCATTGTACCTTTGTTGTTGTGTCATGTCTGTGTGGTTTGAGGGACTCGGGGGAACCAGAGTGCCATGCGAGAGCTATAACCATTGCATCCCTCAAAGCATTGATAGGCGATAGGCAAGAATAATGCACGCATAAACCCGGCATGGTCACATTTGGTGGCAAGCAGTGAGGATCAGGAAGACTGAAGGCAGGGTCGGATCAAGGTCTGTGGGGGCCCCTGGGCAACAAACATGTGGGGGCCCATATATATATAAATATATATATATATATATTTATATACACATATACACATATATACATATGTATAGACACACACATATATACATATATATAGACACACACACATATACATATATATTTATATGTACTGTCTATATATATATATATATATATATATATATACACTCACACATAGACAGAGAGACAGTGCACATATACTGTACATAACTTACTGTTTCAGAGGCAGGGAAAGGCATATTGGCCAGCAGCAGCAGCAGAAGGGGGTGGAGCCAAATCCAGGGGGGGGGCTTAATTTGTGGGTGGCTCCGATGAAGGAAAAAAAAAACAGTTCATCTTGGGGATTGGAGCCGGGGACAGTGTGTGGAGGCCCCGGGACAGCCGCCCCTGTTGCCCTCCCTATAATCCGGTCCTACCTGAAGGTGAGAGGACTAGTGTGATACTCTGGTGTATCGGTATCACTTTCTCTGAACAAGTGTTACAGTATCAGTCCAGTTCACTCCAGGGCCTGAGTACTGTAGATTAGAGATGGGCAGGTTCGGATCTAAGAGAACTGAACCCACCCGAACTAAGGGGATCCGAGTTGAATCCAAATGGGCTCGGATATTTCCCGCTGATTTAGATCTCCAAATCGAGGCAAAACTATAGAGTCTGAAATCTCGCGGTTAGCGAGCTTTCATCTCTATGATCAATGTAGTATATAGGGACCACGCGACGGACGCCATTTCACTCCGACTGTGGAAACTGAACAGGGAGGGTGGGTATTGTAGGGCTGGGACAGGTGCTTGTGCTGTGTCCTGGGCTCATTCTGATCCATTCTAGGCTGGTGCTGTCACTGTGCTGTCTGCTGTGTCCATCTGGGCTGTTGTTGATCCATCTGGGCTGTCTGTGCTGTCTGCTGTGTCCATCTGGACTTGTGCAGATACATCTGGCTGGTGCTGTGTCCATTTGGGCCCAAGTTCTGGACTAAAAAAATAGTCAAAATATAAATCAATCAAAGTGTCTTTTACATTTTTCTGTGTGTGTGTGTGTGTGTGTGTGTGTGTGTGCGCGTGTTAGGCTTAACCGCAGTACTGCACAAGATCCAGCCAGTAACGCAAGTTGCAACCTAGTGCTGCCCGACTCCAGTTGTCATCAATCTGTGCTCTGGGCCCAAAGTTCTGGAGCAGAAAAAAATAAAAATATATTGTCTTTTTTGCGTCTGCGTGTCAGCCACGGCTGGCTGTCACTGTCATCGGCGTAGGTGCGCAGGGGTGCTGTGCTCATGTCTGTCGAGGTGCTTCTGCCCAAAATAATAAATAAACAATTTTTATTGTGTGCGTGTCAACCAGACCTGGCTGTCACTATCATCGGCGAAGGTGTGCAGGGGTGCTGTGCTGCTGTCTGTCAAGGGGCTGCATGAATATTGCAATGAAAACTTTTTTTTAAGTTATTGGGTTACAAAAAGTTGTTTTTTTGTAATCTTAAACATAGCAGAAATGTTATCCTAACAGCTTATAAAGTTATATGCTCTAAAAAACTAAAGCCTATATTTATTTACAAACCTATATAGAGTAGACATCCTAAATTCTAAAACTGTTCTATTCAAAAACGTAAACAAAAGTCAGGAGAGGCCTCAGAGAACATGAAAAAAGATGCTCTAGGTTATGAACTTCAAGGGATTTCTCCATCATGTTATGCAGTGTGGAAAGGTTTCATTCACATGTTATCTGTAAAGCAGTTCAAAATTACAGCCTTCAAAGTGTCTGGCTATAACACCCACCTTTGCCAGGAATCACCAAAGATTATTACAAGCAAAGGCTTCATCTGTCTAGAATCTGTCTGGGAATTCATGGATCGTATTTGGCCAGAATGCACTAAGACATCCAGTGATTCTGTCACTGTGTTCTGTAGCCGACTTTGGGCCTGATTCAGACCCACTCGCGAGCGGCTGTCCGCTCGCAAGTGGGTCAATGTTCTGGACTGAGCATGCGCACGACGGAGGGAGCTCTGTCATGCGCATGCGCCAGACGCGACGAGCGAAGGAAAGTCCTTCGCTCGTTGTGTCCGATCAAAGGGGGCGTGCTGTCAATGTTGATTGACAGCACGCCCCCTTTGGTAGGTGTGCCAGGGGCATGCCTCCCTGACGGGGGCGTTCCCATGGGAACGCCTCCGTCAAAAGCCGGCCCACTGACATCACTAGTGATGTCAGTGGGAGTGATTTTGGCTCTGACAGAGCCAAAATCACTCCGGAGCTTGCGGTTGAAAACCTCAACCGCAGGCTCCGGCTCGCAGTTTCGATGGTCGCGATGGTCACGACCATCGCGGCCATCAAAATGCACGCTCGTATAGCCTGTGGGTGGTGACCCACAGCTATACGAGCGTCCAGGAGGACGCTCCATTTTCATGGAGACCGGCCCTCATTCAGAGCGTGCGCTCTGCTCAGAGCGTACGGCTCTGAATGAGGGCCTTTATTCCTACTTGAATCACAAACTAAAAAACGGAATAGTAAGCACAGACAACATGGAGGCCTTTGTTATTCCATTGCCTGCATGCCAACCAATACCTCCCAGACTACACACACTGGGGGGACCAGGTCTTGATAATGACCATCCCCATCTGTTGCTAGGCCTTCTTCTTCCAAACCATCCATCCTGGACTTCCTGTCCAAAAAGGGTGAGCAGGGTACAGAAAGAGGAGCTAGATGTCCCCAATGACATTTTGTTTCTTCTATAATAGATGATGTGGTGAGAGATAAGAGCTTCAGCTGTTGGAACAGGGGCTCCCACCTATTTGGCTTCTGTCCAGAGAACAGAGCTCTGTTCCTCAGGAAGTCTCTATGCCTGAGCTGATAGGTAGGTAGTCTCTGTCTGTTGGTAAATAAACACCCTTCAGGAGATGACTACCCAAAATAACAACAACTATAATTAATAATGTATCCACTGATGATAACCAGCCTGATCCCTTAACAGCAACATACCCCATATGGCCAACTCATAACATGACACTCAGTTTGCAGCCTCCTCTTCCTTATGACAATAAATCCAGTCACCATGGTTGATCAATCAGCCATGCGTGGTCCACCCAATTTTTGGCTTTCTACATTCTAACATTCACATATCTAAGAAGTGGATAGTGGGAACAATGCCAATTTGAAGGCCACTAACTCTGTTTTTTTTAATGTCCTTGTACAGGTTGGGAAATTCTGTTACAGAACAGAAGTTTTGCACAGGATTATTTAAGTCAATTGTTTATTTATTTTTGGAAAGCACGCTTCCTGGTCCCCTTCTGAGATGAAAAAAATCAACTCCCAGCAAGCAGGCATGGCACTCAAGAAAGAATTCCCAAGAAAGACACAACGTAATACTTAAACCTTAAGTCTGAAATGTTGCATTTTCTGCTCTGTTCTGCTTGTTCACAATATCTCATATAGTTAAGTGGACAGTGGGAACTACGGTAGTTTGAAGGCCACTAACTAACTATGTTTTTTTATGTCCCTGTACAGGTTGGGAAAGACCTTTATAGAAGATTTGCAAAGCATTATTTAAGTCAATTGTTTATTTATTTTTGGAAAGCACGCTTCCTGGTCCCCTTCTGGGATGAAAAAATCAACTCCCAGCAGTAGCAGCCATGCTCAAGGATTCTTCTGTGGCAAGGACTGATGTAAATGTACTGTATCACATTTTTTTGTAAATGCCTCCTCCCCTCCCCTTCTCCCTCAAATTTTCTTTGGAATCAAAAAATTTTAATTAAATATACTACCAATCAACCCTTCCTGTCCCTGCCCTACCTTCAACTACATACATACTCCAACTCCCTCAGGCCTCTCTTGAATAATAAAAGTGTTTCCTGATGTGCCATGCTTGAAGTTGAACTGCCATGTGTTTGTGCCACCCACTGCTGCAGCTTAGCTTAGTCAGCCAGCTATCTTGGTGCAAATTTTGGGCCTAAACTAGATGAACAAATCAATATTTTGAGCTGTGAGGTGGTCAAAAGTGACTGGAAATGAGTGGAAATAAATGTTATTTAGGTTATTAATACTGTAGGAACAAAAAAAGACCAATTCTATGTGATTTTAGCTGTTTTTTTTTTTTTTTTTAAGAAAAATTCCAGATCCAAAACGTGAAGACAAAACACGGAGGTAAGGTTTTGGCAAAAGCAATCCAGATCCAAAACCAGGGGAGATCCAGATCCAAAACCAAAACACGGGGGTCGGCGCACATCTCTACTGTAGATTGAAGAGATGAGGAAATGGATCCAGCCAGCGGAATAACACATCTATTTCAATAACAATTGGATTTATTAAGGGAACAATTCACTTCTAGAACTTCCAGGATGTAAATAACCGCAAAATCTTTAACATGTACTACAGTCTTACCTTTAGTTTGGATTACACATTGGAAATACCACACAATTTTATTATACTGGAACTGGTCGAAAGTCTTCCACAGCCTCTATGGACGTTTAACTCCTGTGAAAAAAGGAACAGTTTGGGCCACTTCATCAATTCTAATAACAACTTTCTTTACTCGTGTAAGTTAAGTCCCTAGATTTACTAACCTATTAGAAACAGAATTATCTCTATTTAGTAGCTACAAACATCTATAATACACAGTCATATTTAGCAACAACAGAACAAGGAAACCAAAGATACATAACACTCCCAAATGGAATCGGTATGAAATACCGGCAGCTGCAGCCCAACAGCTGAAGAGATCCTGGCAGCGGCAGGCCGACAGTGCTGGAAATCCCGATCATCCTAAGGTAAGTAATGACTAACCTAACCCCCCTAACCCTAACCCTCCTTAAGGGTGCCTAACCCTAACCTCCCCCCCAAGTGCCTAACCCTAATCCCCCCAGTAAATGCCTAACCCTCCCCTTCCCCGCTGCCTAAACCTAAGTCCCCCCCGGGGGTGCCTAACCCTAACTTACTCTCCCCCTAGCCTGACCCTAACCCTCCCAGGGGGGTGCCTAACCCTAAGTCCACCCCGGGTGCACTAAACTTAACCCTCCCCCCCAAGGCTGTCCGCTCGCGGCGCCCGGCATCCCTTCGGTCGGGATGCCGGGCACCTGTCTCCCGGCATTGGGAAAATGCCGGGCGTCTAGATATAGACGCCTGTCATTTAACCCACGCCGGGATAAAGCAGCCTGGAAGCCGGCTGTCGGGATCATGTCAGCCGGTTTCCCGATTGCATCCCTCCCAAACAGCAATACACATTTCTAATCCCCTTTTTATTTTTTACCTATAATAGCATCCATGCTACCCAATGTTAATGGTAAATTCAAGTCGCTCCCTTTAGGTAGTGTACATAAGTTGTCTATAGCCTGATAACCTCAAAATACTTTAATCTGATTAACTAATGCTTATAATAACTAGAAATAATGAGACCAGACACAGAAGATTGGAATTTAAATAAGGTCACAACTTTTATTTAATTTTAATTAGAAAAGGAAAGTGGCTAAAGAAAGCATTGCTAATCTCTCCTCTAGCGCAAACATTCCTCACTATCAAATGGGGAGCGGCTGTACGCCCCCTGACGCAAACTGAGCCGCATAGACCTAAACTCCCCCCTCTATTAGCTTAGCACTATTGGGGCCCAACCTTAATGAAGAAGCCCAGGTCCCCCCATTGGGCAGACACAGCTCGCCCTGCGAAAGGGAAGGTGCCCCCACAGCTACCACTTGCGTCCACTATTGGCCGCTGAGAAGCAATGCTTTCCCGCCTTGCTAAGGCTTGTTATAATTTTCCAATTTATTATTAGACAGAAGACACCATCCATTCACCTCACACAACAATACAACAAAATGACAGCAAAATAACAAAATGGGGTGGGAGGGCGGGGAATCCTGAAGCAAAGAGGAAGTCCTTGGATTTTACCTGACCCTATATAGCTTCTGAAGGCCCACCCTAACTATGCTCTGATAGGCTAACCCGAGCCACACTGACCTGTCAATCAACAGCTACATAAACTTCAAACACAGCTACATAAGCCTGTCTTAAAACTACTATCGGCTCCAAGCCTGTACACTTATGTAGCTTTAGGCTTATGCAGCATTCAGCTACCTTAAGTTGTCTATAGCCTGATAACCTCAAGATACTTTAATCTGATTAACTATTGCTTATAATAAATAGAAATAACGAGATCAGACACAGAAGATATGGAATTTAAATAAGGTCACATCTTTTAATTTAGTTAATCTCAGCATAGCCCAAACATTCCTCACTATCAAATGTGGAGCGGCTGTACACCCACCAATGCAAACTGAGCCGCAGATGCCTAAACTCCCCCCTCTATTAGCTTAGCACTACTGGGGCCCAACCTTAATGGAGAAGCCCAGGTCCCCCCATTTGGCAGAGACAGCTCGCCCTGCAAAAGGGAAGGTGCCCCCACAGCTACCACTTGCGTTCACTACTGGTCGCTGAGAAGCAATGCTTTCCTGCCAAAGCGGCGATCAAAGAACGCAGCCCGCCACTAAGTGACCCTACAATTCCACCTGCAAGACCGAAAAAATCTCTTTAAGGAACACTCATCCCCACTTCACTAAGATGAACCCTATATTTACGGGAGGCTAAGGGGTCATCATAACAAATACCTGGATGCCTTGCCACATGACCCCCTAAGCTAATGATTTATTTTCCAACAGAAGCATTAAATTTCCGTCGCATACGGTCAACCACTGGCCCTTTGTGAGGACATCTCCAGACCTGACGCTGAACTATATCCGACCAAACAATCTGCATTGAACCATAAAGTGCATGCCATCTATCCACATCCTCCCTGATACTAATGATCAGTTTTATACCTGTCCAATTACCTAAGTCATTGCCCCCAGCATGAATCACTAGACACCCTGGGGGACCTCAGTTTCCTATGGATTCATCAACTAGACGGCCCATACCCTCCCATTTTAGACCTCTGATTCCCTTCCACCTAACTCATCGACCACCAGGTAACGTAGTAGCCTCCATGGCCGATGGTGAGTGAGCCACCCAATAAATGAATGAGTGACCCACGAACCAGATTTTTGAAGGGATCCGGAGAACATCTGTAACAGATATAAACCAATACATATGATTATTAATAAACCAACAATATCATCTCCAATCTCACACAAACAACATGAAACATAAAAGGTTGGGATGGGTGGGGGGAGGAGCGCAAATAAAAAACCTTAGTTAGAGGGAAAAAATTATAGGGCAAATTCCTTCGTACCCCCACAATAGTGGCGAGTTAAATGACTAAGCCTGGGTTCACCCCACAGAGAGCGCTTTACTGCCTAAAGCTACGCATTACCACGTATGTATTTATTATATGCCGCTCACTTACACCGACCAAGCTCCTTGATGACCGGTTCTGAGAAACCTGCTTCTGCTGTGCAAGTGGCCGTCCCTATACGAAATGAATGCGTGCCGTAGGCTGCCACATCCAACCCTAAGAATACTAAACATCGCTTAAACACTGCAGAAAATTTTAATTTTGTAAGCGGTGAGCCATCTGCATGCGCCAGCCAATGTTTGTTCTCTGGGGAACGTATTTTTGCAGCATTTTTTGCTAGAGCTACCGGGCACACATCTTTTAAAACTTGAGCTGGAACCATCACCCATTTCCCTTTGCCTAACTAGTCTGTTTTTGACCTGTGAATTTTGCAAAGAAGGGCCTTAGGTTTTTGCACCACATTCTTAGAGAGTAGGCCAGACTGCACCAATTACTAAGAGGCGGCTACTAATTCACAAACCCGAAATGCCCTGAAGAAGGCCATCGAGAATGCGGTTTGAAACAACATTGTTTCAAACTCACAAGAAGCTATATTGTTTAAGCAGCCAATGAAATCCTTAAGCAAGTCCAGGTCAATGGGGCGTCACTTATCCTCCTTCACTCCTTCTGATTTACCCCAACCTCTCATAGCCTTGGAAATCAAAAATGATTTAGTGGGGTCACTTCTCCCATACATATTTGAAAAATATTAAAATCCCCGCCAATGCCGTAGCACTTGACGCTCTAGATCGATCCTATTTTTATCACCCCCAGACAAATGCGCTTAAGCTCTGCTCGCAAATCTTACCTTCACATAAGCTAGAAGCCCGAAATTGTTTCCAATCTTTCCAAGCCGCGGAATAGGCCCGTCTCGTGGACGATGCCAACGCCATGGCAGCTAATCCTTCTAACCCGGCTCGATGATCTGCCAGACAGAGGTAGTACATTTTGAGCCCTGGAGATTCACCTTAGGAGCAAGCGCTCTGAACTTTAACCACTGAAAACGTGAAAGCGCATCGGTGATGCAATTATCTACTCCCTGGACATGTTTCGCACGAAAAAAGACATTTGTCTTCAAACACTTAAGAACTAGATGTCGCAAAAGATGCAAAGCCAAAGGTGATTGAGCTCTCTGATTATTGATAGCTTGCACCACTCCTAAGTTATCGCACCAGAACACGATGTCCCGATTGCGAAGCTGTTGTGCCCAAAGTTCAACCGCAACTACTATTGGAAAAAGTTCCTATAGCAATAGGTTTGCAGTTAGACCAGCAGAGTGCACAGAAACAGACAAATCACAGGTGCACAACTCCAAATTACCGACCATATATAAATATACACCATGCAATAAAATTTTGCAACAAAGAAATAGAGGTTTTTGGCATAATCATGGCCAAGGTTATGGGCCTACCCACCATATCCAGGTAACCTCTGTAGGGTAGGTCCCTAACATACTGGGGTTCAAATCCAAAGAGCAGGACACCCCAAACCAGCTCAGCCGAGCCACCCCAGGGCATCGCTCTAATGAGAAAGGTGAAGTGTAAATTAAGATAGGTAAGAGAAGCTGCGGCTGCATATATAGGATAGAGAAGTGAAAATACAAATATAATAAAAACAAACAGTAAAAGTGTTAAAATGTGCAAAAAAAGAAAAATGTGTTATAATGCGATGCCCTGAAGCAGAACAACCAAAGCAATCCAGGGGACCCACGCCCCAAAAATCAACCCAAAGTTGCACTACAGTATACACACTGCCCAGTGTGTATGGACTACAGTATGTCGTTGATAAAACAAGCTGCCACACATTCTCACCCACATAGCCTACCATTCTCCAGACTTTTGGACAATGCTCTAATCTTGTACATACATGTGGTTCTTACACCAAAAATATGACTTCACTAATTATTTATGGACCGATTCTGTCAAGAACCCAGTATCCTGGACTAGTAAGCTGGACATGCTGAGAAAGTTATTCTTTAATCAGCTGGCTGGAGTCTCTACCACTCCATTGTTGCAACCATCAACCACCCATGGTCACAATGTTAATCCCAGCAATGCAAGTTATGTGACAATGCTGCCTTTGCAAATGCATCAGGGGTTTTCATACACCTCCAGCAGAAATAGCATGATAGTAAGCAGTGGCATAACTAGGGCAGGGTGAGCGAGGCACGTGCCCTGGGCGCGGTGGGACCGGCGGCGCGATGGGGGGCACCGCCGGCCACGGTACCGGCCCGCCCTAGTTAGCCAGTGTAGTGCCGACCGCAGTGCACAGGGGGGACTTCTACTGGGGCACTATATAAGGGGCTTACTACTGGGGGCACTGCACAGGGGGGACTCCTTCTGGGGCACTATATAAGGTGCTTACTACTGGGGGCACTGCACAGGGGGGACTCCTACTGGGGCACTATATAAGGGGATTACTACTGGGGGCACTGCACAGGGGGGACTTCTACTGGGGCACTATATAAGGGGCTTACTACTGGGGGCACTGCACAGGGAGGACTCCTACTGGGGCACTATATAAGGGGATTACTACTGGGGGCACTGCACAGGGGGGACTTCTACTGGGGCACTATATAAGGGGCTTACTACTGGGGGCACTGCACAGGGGGGACCACTACAGGGGCCACTGAAAAGGGAGAACCACTACAGGGGCACTGAAAAGGGAGAACCACTACAGGGGGCGGCGAAAAGAGAGAACCACTACAGGGGGCACTGAAAAGGGAGAACCACTACAGGGGGCACTGCATAGGGTGGATAACTACTGGAGACCTGCATAAGGGGCACTACTGGGGGCCTGCATAAGGGAGATCACTCCTGGGGGCACTGTATAAAGGGTACTGCATATGGGGGATCACTACTGGGGGGCTGCATATGGGGCACTGTATAAGTGGAACTAATGGCGGCCTGCATAAGGGGGACTACTACAGGGGGAACTGTGTAAGGGGCACTGCATATGGGGATCACTACTGAGGGCCTCTATAAGGGGAACTAATCGGGGACTGCATAAGGGGGACCACTAGTGGAGGTACTGTATAAGGGGCACTACTGGGGGCCTGCACAAGAGGTACTACTGGGGGCCTCCATAAGGGGGACCACTACTAGGGGCACTGCATTGAGGTGCAAATGGAAAGAAATGTTCCCAGTGACAAGGGGTATGTCATGTTGACACACCCCATTTTTCAGTGGCCATGCCCCTTGTGGCCACGCCCATTTTTCGCAGCACGCGCCACTGCGGTGGGGGGTGGGGTGGTGGTCTCCTTTCTCTAATTTGCCCTGGGCTCCAAATACCCTAGTTATACCACTGATAGTAAGAATCACAATTGCAATGTAGCCTGTAGCCTGCTCTGCTTTTTATATGTTAACTGAAACAGGCTTGTTGTGTAAAATTAATACAAAATATAATGGGTGAATAAAACCTCTAGCGCTTGGGGGATGATGTAAAAGCAAATATACAAAATAAAAGATGAATAAATTAGTACTTTCCTTATGTTCCAAGTTGTCTCACAACAAGCAAATATTCAAAATGTGGACATATGAAAGGAAACATAAAGAAGGAAAGAACATAGCGTAATCCTGTTTGTCAATAAAAAATACTGTGGTTTAATAAAATAAAATGACAATAGTATAAAATTAGCTCATAAGTGAGCAAAATGTTCATCACATAGGGGCCTAGTCATCAACACTAAAATAATGTTTTTAAGGACATTTTCCTTATATACCATTATTTTAGTATTCATGAAGATACTTAACACAGGAGATATCAGTGATATCTCCTGTGCTAAGTCCCCCTGCATTAATTTCCACACTCCCCATACATTAGTACATTAGTATGGGCATATGGAAATTATGGTATTCATCAAATTCCGAAAATTATGTATTTTCGGAATTTGATGGTGTTACCATACGCCACTGGGGGGTGGCGTATAGTAGGTAACACTTACCTGCTTTCAGCTGGGTATGTCCCCTGTCGTCATCCGCCATCATTCTGGACTCTCCTCTGGTTCCGTCTGCTATGCTGTCATGTGTTCTCCCCAGCAGAACACAATAAAGTTTAGAGTCTAAACTACTGAGTTCTGCAGGGGAGAACACATGACAGCATAGCAGATGGAGCCAGAGGTTGCTGCGCGAACAGGTAAGTCGGGGATGGGGGGGAGGTGAGCGGAGGGGGGAGGGGGGGCAGGTGAGCGGAGAGGGGTTTAACAAACAGTGAAGGGTTAAAATGTGTTATTAAAGAAAAATGTGTTAGAATGTGGTTGCCTGAAACAGATCAACCAAAGCAATCCAGGGGGACCCATATCCTTCACTGTTTGTTTTTTATACATGTATTTCACTTTTTTATTTTCATTCTTTATATGCAGCTGTGGCTGCTCTTAACTATCTCTTTTACACTGCACTTTTCTTACTATGGCGGTGCCCTGGGGCGGCTTAGCTGGGCCAGTTCGGGGTATCATGCACTCTGGATTTGAATCCTAGTATGTTAGGGACTTACCCTAAAGAGGTTACCTGGATATGGTGGGTAGGCCCATAACCTTGGCCATGATTATGCTAAAAACCTCAATTGATTGCAAAATTGTATTACATTTATATATTATCAATAATTTGGAGTTGTGCACCTGAGATTTGTCTGTTTTTGTGCCTGCAATTATTCTCATCAGGTAGCACCTCCCATTATATATATATTCAGGGTGTGCAGTCCAGGAATCTTTCCCATATACTCCATTTAATGTGCTCTATTGCACACCTGAGAGAAAGGAGACGCCCTCAGTCTGGATTAGCACCCCTTCCTTATTGGTTTAAAAGCATGGAGTCTGGTAATGTATATGCACATTAGTATTAGGCACAATTCTAGATAAGTCCTATAAGTTATATACTGTAGTGCAACTTTAGTTAATTTTTGGGGCATGGGTCCCCCTGGATTGCTTTGGTTGATCTGTTTCAGGGCACCGCATAATAACACATTTTTCTTTAATAACACATTTTAACTCTTCACTGTTTGTTTATTATACATGTATTTCACTTTTTTATTTTCATTCTTTATATGCAGCTGTGGCTGCTCTTAACTATCTCTTTTACACTGCACTTTTCTTACTATGGCGGTGCCCTGGGGCGGCTTAGCTGGGCCAGATTGGGGTGTTCTGCACTCTGGATTTGAATCCTAGCATGTTAGGGACCTACTCTAAAGAGGTTACCTGGATATGGTGGGTGGGCCCATAACCTTGGCCAAGATTATGGAAAAAACCTCTATTGATTGCAAAACTGTATTGCATTTATATATTATCAATAATTTGGAGTTCCTGCAATTAGTCTCATCAGGTAACACCTCCTATTATATATATATTCAGGGTGTGCAGTACAGGAATCTTTCCCATATACTTCATTCCTATCTGGCCAGGAGTAGTGGATGGTCCATTGCCCAGTGTGTCAATGCATAGAACCGGAAGTTACATTGTTAGGGACTTCCGGTTAACGGTAATTTGTCCGGGTATAGGTAGCTTCAGTTTATCTTAGGTCAAGAGTAGCAGGTGGTGTTTTCACACATAGGTCTGCTGTTTTGTAGTAGACAATGGACCCGTAATGGTGTTGTTGTTGATTTGGGAAAACCGGAAGTGATGTCATCGGTAACATCCAGATCACTGTGTGCAAATAACAACCATGTTCTTCCAATCCCTTAACATGGTTCCTAATAGGAACATAAATTCGGAAATACTTTGTTCATCAACATGGAAAGAAGAAACAATAAAAATCAATAACAATGCATGAATAACACATTTATGATGGGGTTAAGACCATAAAAGTGGGGGAGCCAATAAAATCAATGGATAACAATAAAAGTGCATAGCAGCGAGAAGAGTAGGAACAATAGAAATTTCAAGATGATATAAACATTGCAGCATATAAAACTTATCTCTGGTGTCATAAAAAATTGGGACATGAAGTAAAAAATGGGGATATTAATCCAAAAACCACTTGAGTTCGAAATCTTTGTTTAGTCCATCTGGGATCAGTGTTTTTTAATTTGTGTATCCACTTCATTTTACACTTGGCTAATTTGGACTCAATGTCTCTATCTCTCCAAGTCGCCTTCACATGTTCCAGACCTACAAATCTACAGATTTCTTGTGTGAAGCAGTTATGCCTCTTCTTAAAGTGGTCTGATCGTGAGTGAGTCTCGAGGCCTTTCCTTACATTTTTCAAATGTTCCCCCATTCTTGTTTTGAGTTCCCCTGTAGTTCAACCAATATAGAGAAGGCCGCAGGTACATTCTATCGCGTAGACCATACTGCTGGTATGACATGTGATAAAGTCTTGAATTTTATATACTTTTCCCTTGATGTCTAATTTGGTGACTTTAGATGTCTCATGGGGAACGTTCTTACACAATCATGGACCAGTCTCCGGTCCATGACCTGCACTAGAATACACAGCTCCCTGCGACTGATGCTTGAGGCTCTCATGATGGCAATCGCAAATAATGCAGTGTGCATACTTTATATAAACTCTGATGATATCCGATTGGCTGTCCCCTTAAAAATGGCTGCTTATGACAAGACAGTAGTTATTGTTTTATTCTAGTTACAGATAACTCCATATGTAATTACAATCACCACACAGTAGGTGTCTTACCCAGTGCCAGAGCAGTCAAACGCATGTGCGGCATAATGGAGATCCGATGGAAAGTGGGTCTAACTTGGAAGAATGGTTTTATAGGCGTATGTTAATTTCGGATATATACGCATATTGCTTTTCCATGCATTCGCTTATGCCTATAAATAGCCTCAGCTGGTTTTAGAACTTTGGCAGCCATGGAGGAAGTGTTACTCTGTGGATGACTGCAATTCAGTGAGACACAATTTTTTGGAAGAATTTGGAAGGGAAGTGTCAGATGAAAATCTGCATTTGGACACACTTGCAGATGTGGATGGTGATACTGTGGCTGTGGTGATACTGTGGATGATCCTCCTCCAAGCACATCACCTCCAAATATGTCTGCCACAACGGCAGATGATGATTCAGCATCATCAGATGGCAAGATACAAGATCTTCAGCTGCATACACACAACGTTTTTTTGAACGATTATCGAGTCAAATGATGAACGATTATCGTTCATGCGCGTTCACATTTGTAGTTTGTAGTTCAGTCAGACTTGTCAACTGAACGATTTTCATTAAGGGAATATGCAAAAATTGTTTGTAGTTCATAAAAATCGTTCATTACACTTTAAAAAATCTGACAGATAATCGTTCATAAAAATCGTTCATAAAATTGTTGGTAACAAAATCGTTGTGTGTGTATGCAGCTTTATGGAGCGTACACACGGTCAGATTTGTCAGACTTGTCAGATGAACGACTGAACGATTGAACGATTTGAACGATTGAACGATTTTTGACTGCATTAAAATGAATGGAATCGTCCAAGTCTGACTGCAAACCCATCAGATGTCAGATATCGTTATCTGACAAACGGGAACGCGCATCGTTGATCGTCCATCGTTCAGGCATGTCAGATATGAACAATTTTCCTTCAGATATGAACGACTGAACGATTTTTAAATCGTTATCGTTCATATCTGAAGGAAAAATCTGATCGTGTGTATGCACCATTAGTGTTAGTGGGATGGATATGTTTATACAAGAGGCAATTACCAGATTTTATAGTGGGACCAATGTTCCACTTATAGCTCATGGACAGATCTGGCTTGAAATTTGCAACAAAATAAATTCTGAGCACTTCCAGGATTATACAACAACATACCTGCGGAAAAGGTAAGAATTTTAAACAACAATATAACACCAAAAAAAACTTTTAAAAAAACGTCTCATACCTGTAAGTAATAAAAATAAAAAAATTTGTTCCTAATTTTAATATAATAAAAAATGTGTTGTTATAAATGTTAAACAGTCAACTGTTAACATACAGAGAAAATGCTTTTAATTTTTCTCCCCCCAAAAAACACCTATTAGATGGAGTGACCTTCAAAGCCGACTTCGGACAAAGATAAAATCCCGGATCAAGCACCAAAAAGGTCCAGAGGGTCCCCTCCCTGAGATCTTGCAATTGAACCGAAAGGATTTAAAACTTTTGGTTACCTTGGAACGGAGGTTGTTGGCAGATGCACACCTATTGCATCTGGTGTTGCCTGCCAAACATGCACCACATGCTGTGTCTGGTAAGTTTTTTTAAAGCCTTGTCTCTGTATCTGTCTCTTTAGGTGTCTGAGAGATGTTGAGTCTGAAAGGCTGCAGTTGGATGGGGGGCACAACCTCCATCATCTGTGTCACCCCCATCCACCAGTGCCCCCCTTGCCAAAGTCATTGACGGGCTTAGGGTGGCAGTGGACTGACAGACTGCAGCCATTGAGGATATGCACAAAACAATCCAGACCAGCATGGGGCAGCAAACTTCTGTTCTAATGGTGCAAACACACGGTACGATTAAAATGTACAATATGACCGATAACGATATCGATCATATCGTTATTGTTCATATCATGCATTTTTTTGGCCCCTTCCAACCCACAAGGGCACATATGGACGATAGTGATATCATCCATCACCCGTGCATTAGGTCAACCTGGTTGATATCGACCAGGTTACATAGGGACCCACGAGGATCACGGATCGCTAGCTCGTTGTTGCGGGGTTGGTGGTGTGCTGGATAATCAATATCGATAATCCAGCACTCCAGGAAGGTGCAGAGAGATCTTAAAGCGATATCGTTATCGCTGTACATTGTCCTGTGTGTATGCACCTTTACGGAAATCAAGTACAATCTCAGGGAGATAAAAGATTGACTTTCTGGCCCCAAGTGAGTGCTCGAAGGAGGTAGACCAGTGCCCTGCCCTGGCAGGAACCAGCTATGACCAGGGTACACAACGGTCCACCCAGATCCGGGATTGTTCTTCTCCTGAGTCAGCTGCGAAGCGTCAGTGCCCAGAATGATTTTTGTTGCAATTTTCAAACCAGGGGCCTGATTCAGAGCCACTCGTAAGCGGCAACTCGTTCGCTCCGAGCGATGTTTGCCCAACTGCGCATGCGTACGGATCGTTATACGCATGCGCGAAACAGTCAGTGCGGCCGAAATTCATGTGCTCGCAAAATAGCGAATGCCTGCTAATTTGAGTGACAGGAGGAGGCGTATGTGGGTGGTAACAGGGGAAGGGGCTTGAAAACGGGGAGTGGAGATCCGAACGCAGGCGTGCTTAAAGGTCAAAACGGGCATTTTATGGGTGTGCATAATTAATACTGGAGCGTCATTGACCACGTCACTGGGTTATTTTATAGCCAGAACTGCTCGCAAAATTGTGGTAGCAAAAACCAACCACAAGAATAGCGAGCAGTTCATACGCTGTTCGATGTACTCGATTAATCTAATAAATAGCGGACATGACGTAGGATGCAAGCGGCCAGGGGCCGTAGTTTCCCAAAAAATGACCGCAAGTTTTGTACGCTCGTTCAGACCTAGAGGCGTGAACAGACCGCAAACAGCGAACGGTTCATTTGAATAGCCACCCCTATTTTCAGGACGAGCGAGCGCTAATTGCGTCCGGCTCTGAATCAGGCCCCAGATCTTTCCATGAGCTTTGTACCCCTTCCAACTTCTTCCAAAAAATCGTGTATCGTGTATTGTCCCTTTTTTTTTTCTCCTGTATTATTATTATCATCATTTATTGTGTTTGTGAACTCTTAATTTGTTGACATTATGTTTGTTTTTCAGTGATAATAAATAATTCCTAACTTAAGAAAAAAATCATATGTCTGTGACTGTTATTTTAATCCCCCCCTTACCAAAGAAAAATATGCATTACTAACAATTTTGACAAATTCAGTAGTATATTTATTAAGAGTGGCCCTACAGCTGCTGTGGAACTATTGCTATTAAGGCATGTCATTACTGTGGAACAGCACTCTTGTATTGTACAATTTGTAATGTTTTTATACAAGGAACAGGGCTGCCATCAGAAATCATGGGGCCCGGTGCCAATGAAAAAGGCAGGGCTCACCCGCCTCCTTGGTTCTTACCCCCCCACCCCCCCAAAGGCCTGGTGGACACAAAGGTGTGGGGCTGAGCTCTGGAAATGTGTGTGCATATATATATATATATATATATATATATATATATACATATACATACATACACACAGAGGGCCTGATTCAGACCCAGACACTATTTGCGTCCGCTCGCTGCCTAAAAGGGGCCGGCTATTTAAATCATGTGCTCGCACTGCGTCGCATAAATCCACCCACTAAGTAATAGCGAGCGGCCGCACTATGCGCTCGCACCTGTATAAAGACGCCCCTTCGCCACTCGCAACGTACGTCATCTCCGGCTGTTGTAGGATTAATCGGGAACATCGAGAGTCATCGGAGCTGCTCGCAGAGCTTGTGGTAGCCTTTTCCCACCACAACATTGCGAGCAGTTCAGGCTAAAATACAACCCAGTCACGTGTGTAATGACGTTACTTTGCTAATTATGCACACCCATTAAACGCCATTCTGACGGTCGGGCACACCTGCGTTCGCACATCCACACCCCGGTTTTCAAGCACCTTCCCTTGTGACCACCCACAAACGGCATTATCTGTCACTCAAAATAGCGGCCCGACTGCGGGCTATGGGCGAGCACTTTCCCATCGCAATGTCTGGTTTGCGCACATGCATTGCGACTCATACGCATGCGCAGATTGCGAAAAATCACTCAATGCAAGCGAGCGCAGCATAGCGTCCGGGTCTGAATCTGGCGACTACACACACATATATAGTTAAACAGTAGATTTTTAAAAAATTTTAATATTTGCCTTTAAAGATTAAAAAGGAATAAAGGATTTTTTTTTTTAAATGAGAAAAGTCTAATGATTTACAACAGAACACTGGCCCTGATTCAGAGCCGAATGCTCTGACAGAGCGCTCGCTCTGAATCAGGGCCGGCCCTCTGGTTTTTTAGAGCGGCCTCCTGGCCGCTCGCATAGCTGTGGGTGACCACCCACAGATATAGCGAGTGGCCAGGAAGATGGTCGCGATGGTCAAGACCATCGCGACCATCAGGCTTGCGACGAGACCCTTGTGGTAGGGTCTCGTGGCTGCAAGCCCCAGTGCTTTCGGCTCTAACAGAGCCGAAAGCACTCCCACTGACATCACTTGTGATTTGGGGAGGGGGGGACAGAAGCAGGATTCAGGTATAGCACATGGGACCAGGGGTGTTTCTAGAGAGGAGGGGGCCCATGTGCAGTCTCCGACACGGGTTCCCTCCTCTCCGTCCGGCGGCCGGAAGCGCACTGAGCTGTGTGTGGCCAGTTATACTCTGGGCACTAGAGTGTGCCCAGAGTCTATAGTGTATGCACAGATCACCGGGAAAATGGCCACGGCGGCCATTTTTCCTGTACTGCGCATGCGCAAATGATGGGAAAATGGCCACCGTGGCCATTTTCCAGTCGTTTTACAGTGCCGGACACCCGCGCCAATGTGGGACTCCGGAGAGGTAAGTATTATTATGGGTGCAGGGTGTGCAGTGCGGGGCACCCCTGGACCCAGGGGCCCGTGTTCCCCACACACACTGCACCCATTATAGATACGCCCCTGCATGGGACAGATTATATAGGAGGGGGGGGGTGGCAGAGGCAGGATTCAGTCATACTAGTACAGGGAGCAGTGGGGCAGACAGTATAGGAGGGGGAGAGGCAGAGGCAGGATTCAGTCATACTAGTACAGGGGACAGTGGGACAGACAGTATAGGAGGGGGAGGGGCAGAGGCAGGATTCAGGCATAGTAAAGGGGACAGTGGGGCAGATTGAATGGGAGGGGGCCAGAGGCAGTATTCAGGCATATTACAGGGGACAGTGGGGCAGACAGTATAAGAGGGGTGAGAGGAAACTCTGTGTGTGCACCACAGTTGCTCTCCCACATTTCCTTCCCCAGTGGCAGTGCAGTGCAGTGCACACAATATCTGGCCAATTAGAGCAGGGGGGAGGAGAGAAGCTGAGGGTGCAGCAACTATGAAGGCAGAGGTGATTGGTGAAGTAACTTACAGTATTTGATGGGGTTCTGTCTGTGAGAGGGGGCCCAGTGCTCCTAACTTTATCATGTAAGTTGGTCCTCCTGCAGCTGCTCCTGATTAAGCATGACACTGGTGCTGGTTATGTGTGTGATGATCATGCAGGACTGGCCAGAGAGTTCATAATGGCAGCACAGACAGTGTAATGGTTAGCATTACTGCCTCACAGCTCTGAGGTCGTGGGTTCGATTCCCGCCATGGCCCTAACGGTATGGAGTTTGTATATTCTCCCAGGGTTTCCACCGGGTACTTCGGTTTCCTCCCACACTCCGAAAATATACTGGTAGGTTAATTGGCACCCAACCCTAGTGTGTAAGTGCGTGTACATGTGGTAGGGAACAGAGGGGTCTATTTACTAAGCAGTGTTAGGAGACTGAGTGAAAAGTGATGTCAGTGATAAGGTGCCAGCCAATCAGCTCCCAACTGTCATCTCACAGGTTGTGTTTGAAAAATGACAGTTAGGAGCTGATTGGCTGGCACCTTATCACTTTTCACTCTGTCTCCTAACACTGCTTAGTAACTAGACCCCATAGAATGTAAGCTCCACTGGGGCAGGGACTGATGTGAATGGTCAAATATTCTCTGTAAAGCACTGCGCAATATGTGTGCACTATACAAGTAACTGGTAATAAATAAATAATTAATTAATTAATGAGTCATCACGCACTGCTGAGTTGTGTGTGATGACTCATTCATTGAACTCTCCAGTCCAGCCAGCACCTAGCATCCTCAGTTGTCCTGTATGAGGGTGATACAGTACATTAGCAAATAACTCTGCCTGCTGGTGGCCAGGCCCCTCAGCTGTCTGGGCCCGGTACAGGAGTGCTGACTGTCCTCCCCTGATGGCGGCCCTGACAAGGAACATGATGTAAACTTTTAGGGCACTGATATTTATTTGCAAAATGTAAACACATCACATTATGAAACACTTTACACTACATACAGTTAAATATCATTGCATTCATGCCTCAGAATCAAAATTGCATTGAGCGAATATACACACTTATACTGGGCTGTGCAATCACTCAATGCAATGGAGAGTACCTGCTACTTAATTGTGTGTATGCATCGACAACCATCGAAACCATACGCACAATAGTGGTTGACCTGACCCTCCCGCAGACTTTGGTACATCTTCTGCACACAGTGACAGCTTAGGCTGCATAGGGTTTCTCAATGCCTAATTTATGCACGCTTCTTCAACGGCATTGAAATGCACTGACACGCCCCGTCACCACCCACAAATGGTACTTCCTGTCAATCACTGGGTGATAGGTATGTGTGCTGTCTGTGGTCGCATTCCCTTTCGCAGCCCCTGGTTCGCGCACATGCACTGTGTCTTAAACGCATGCGCAGAGCGCAAACATCGACCGAGTGCGTGCGAACGCAGCATTGCATTGCTTGCTGAATCAGGCCCACTGTTCAGTGTAGTTTTCACACAAAATACAGTGAGAGTGACTACACTAGCGCAACAAATCCACGCCCGCCCCTCCTCAACCCCAGTGGGTGCCCCCCCTGTGACCCCATTTGGCCACCCCTCTTCGCCTTCAACTGACACTTACCTGGGTGATCAGTGAGCTCTCTCCTCCGGTCAGCTGGTCGCCAGGGTTCCTGGTCTGTGACCCCAGTAAGTTGTGCTGTAAACTGAGATGCTGGGTTACAGCACAGCTGACCAGGGACACAGTGCAGGAGCCCCGGTGACCAGCTGACCGGAGGAGAAAGATCACCGATCAGAGGACCCCCGGCTGCAGGTAAATGTCTGAGGTATTTTTTTTAACACTATTATTTTTAATAGTAATCAGCTTGTGGTCTATTTAGACCACAAAGCTGATCACAGGGGGCCGGCTCCCAGCTCTGTTCTGCTTGTCAGAGCGGAGCAAGAGGCCAGGGAACCAGGGAGAACCCAGCTTAACACCAGATGGCAATGTTATAGCTAGAGATGTGCGCCGACCCTCGTGTTTTGGTTTTGGATCTGGATCTCCCCTGGTTTTGGATCTGGATTGGTTTTGCCAAAACCTCACCTCCGTGTTTTGTTTTCGTGTTTTGGTTTTGGACCTGGATTTTTTTTTTAAAAATCATAAAAACAGCTAAAATCACATAAAATGGGCCTATATTTGTTTCCAGTAATTTCCAATCAATTTTGACCACCTCACAATATTATTTGCTTCATCTAGTTAAGGCCAAAAGGTTGCATCCAGCTAGCTGGCTGACTAAGCTAAGTGACACAGTGGGCAGCACTAACATGTGGCAGTTCAGTTTCTAATTTCCAACACGGATACAGTGTGTTATACAGTGTGGGTGGGATACACCAATAGTGCACTTACTGTGACAGCAGTGTCGGCAGAGCGAGGTTGCTGACGGTGTCTTTAGTGCAGGTTTTCTGTCTGTGACGGCAGTGCGGGGGTGCCAGCGGTGTCTTTAGTGCAGGTTTGCTGGCTGTGTCAGCAGTGCAGGGGTGCCAGCGGTGTCTTTAGTGCAGGTTTGATGGCTGTGTCGGCAGTGCCAGCGATGTCTTTAGTGCAGGTTTGCTGGCTGTGTCGGCAGTGCGTGGGTGCCAGTGGTGCCTTTAGTGCAGATTTGCTGGCTGTGTCGGCAGTGCGGGGGTGCCAGCGGTGTCTTTAGTGCAAGTTTGCTGGCTGTGTCGGCAGTGCGGGGGTGCCAGCGATGTCCTCAGTGCAGGTTTGCTGACTGTGTTGGCAGTGCAGTGGTGTTCTCAATGCAGGTTGCCGGCGGTGTCGGCAGAGTGGGGGTGCCAGCGATGTCCTCGGTGCAGGTTTGCTGACTGTGTCGGCAGTGCAGGGGTGCTGGTGGTGTCCTCACTGTGGGAGTGTCGGCAGTGTGGGGGTCGCTGACAGTGTCTTCAGTACGTTGGGCAGCAGTGCAGGAGTGTCGGCAGCGGTGGTGTCAGCAGTGGGGGATGCTGCCAGTGGGGGTGCTGGCAGTGTCAGCAGCGGGGGGTGCAGGCGGTGTCAGGCGGTGGGGGATGGCGGGCGCCATCTTTTTTCCCTCCCTTATAGTGTTTTCAATGGGCTTAACGCTGATTGGCTGAGAGCTGTGACAGACGGCTCTCTCAGCCAATCAGCGTTAAGCCCGCTGAAAACAAAACCTCGCGACTCGACAGAGGGGTCGCGAGGTTTTGCCTCGGGTCAGGGATCCGGGGCAGACAGGGAGATCCGAGCTGGGCTCGGATCGCCTCGGATCCCCGAAATTCGGGTGGGTCCGGTTCTCAGGGAACCGGACCCGCTCATCTCTAGTTATAGCAGGTCTCCAACCTGGTATTTTTTCACAATTCCCCCCTAAATTTCAGGCGGATTGCATTTCCCGTTACAAGTATGGGGAATGCGATTTGCTTGCTAAATAAAAATGAGAATGAAAGGGCTTGGAGTAGTTTTTAACGAAAACTACTCTAATTGCCCTTTAATACATTTCAGTGAAACTAAATAACGTGAAATGGGTGTGAAAACACCTTTTTTCACATTATTTTAGTAAAAAAAGATTGATAAATAGAGCCGATAGTGGGCCTGATTCAGCAAGAATTGCAATTGGAGAGCTACACACAGGCTATAGATATATGATATATACATGCAGGCTATAGATATGATGTATGTATGCAGGCTATAGATATATGATATATACACGCAGACAGCTTTGCAATTGCGATCCTTGCAATAATGCAGATGCAGCAGGAGGTGTTTGACACCCTCTGCTGCATTGCAATCCCAGCACTGCGATGGAGGTTGCAGGCTGGGATCACCATCGCGACCATCAGTGGTCAATGGTCCCAATGGTGGACGGTGGCGAGCGGGCGGGCGGCCGGCTAGCTGAGCAAGCCTTAGCTTACTCCGGCTTGCCGGTTTGTGAGCCCAGCAGACAGTGTACGTTCACGCAGTCCCTGGGCTGCCCACTCCCAGAAAACGCCCCTGCCCCCACACCGCCCTTAAATGCCTCTGCCTGTCAATCAGGCAGAGGCATTCAAGGGCTTGCGTGCATCTTAGCACTTGCAGAATGGGTCCTGGGCACGTGCAGGTTCCAGATTATCGGGAATCTGCGTTCAGCAGTGCACATGCGTGACTGCTAAATCAGGCCCAGAGTCACTTTAACAGATTATCTAAATCTAAATAGACAGGTTTATCATTGGAAAATCCACAAAAGAAGAACTATACCCCTCATGTAATTAATAAACTGGGGAGATGCCAAAAGCTCAAACATAAATTGAGAACAGATACAGTACTAATGAGTTTATTCCATGCACCGAGAAGAGGGTGGTTCTGTCGCCCATAACAAAATATTGTATCTACGTCCTATCAACACACCCTGACACTTAGAAGGTGCACAGCTTCTTCAGAAGGCCCTAGTATTCGCAGCAGGGTGTGGCTATGACCCACACATGGTGCTGACCAGAGCTGGGTTAAGACTATGGACACTTAAAACCGGGGGACCTCAAGTGGCGTGTCTGTCATGGATGCAGAGTGTGCAGCGCACACGGGTCCATCTAGGACTAACCACTGTGCCTTCTGCATGGTGCCCGGTGTGCCAGGTTCCTATGCTTCTTTTGGGGAGTCTTAGGCCCGTATTCAATTTGGAGCGAAAAGCCGAGATCGGCGAAAAAGTTTTGCCGATGACGTCATTTTCCCAGATGGAAAAGTATCACCGTATCCAATTTGAAAGACTTTCCGCCTAGGTAGAAAGTCAATGCAATGTAATAGGCGAAAAAGTTTTGCCTATGAATAGCAGGCGGAAAAAAGTGCAGAATTGGGGTTTTGGGGTGCAACCTTGCGGGAACCCCTGTGCAGCCTTCAGACAGTCCCCCAAAGGAAAACTGCATCAAAAAAAAATTCAAAAACACTTTAGAACACCCCAAAAAAATCACTTTCATTTTGGGGGCAAAAAAAAAAAAGTTGGGGGACAAAGTTAAAAACTAGTGAACTAGACTCCAGGGAGGTCCCCAAGTATGCCCCAGGTGTTTTTTCATTGCAGGTGTTTGCAGCAGGTGGATTTTTCACGATTTTTAAAACTTTACTTTACCAACTATTAAATATGCTGTCCCCCATTTTCAAGTACCCCAACTTTGCTGGTATAAGTTATTTTCTGCAAATAAAACTCCTGAATACTATTCTGCACCACGTATGCAAAAACGCTATTTAGCAGCTATTGAGCCTGTTTAAAAACACCAAATACCTTCAGCAAGCCAAATCGGGGGGTACCATAGCTAACCCCCATGTCAGAGCATCTTTTGGGGGGGTGCCAGGCTGATTTCCACAAATCTGACAGGACTTTCCGCTTGCTTCAGTTTCGCCGGGTCCCGTTTTCGCGTACCTTCAAATTGAATACGGGGATACGCGGGCATGCACGCAATACTTTTCCACCTCCAAAACAGGCGAAGCAGGCGGAAAGTTCGGGAGGTGAAAAAGTATCGCGGGTGCAAATCAAATTGAATATGGGCCTAAGTCTTGTTAGTGATGTATTCAGAAAGATGGCACCGCACAGGAGCTAGCAACGACGTTGGCACTGTGCCAGAGTCTTTGCGCTCTCCTATGGAGTAATCAGCTAGGCACTGGAGCTGAACTGGGTGGAGTCTTAGAGGGAGGGGGCAGAGCCTTAAGAGGGGAAGGAGAAGGGAGAAAAAGACAACAGTATATCGATGGATGTTGGTTCCAGGGGAGGAAGCAGCCATCATGCCGAGACAGAGGAAAGGGGACTGGTGACAAGTACAGGGGTGTTGGCCATGGCTTATGCAAACTCTGGCTGCCACCAGTGTTCAGTAAAATAAGGACATCAGAGACATCCTTATTATTGTGCTGGGAGCCCCAGTGCCACCCCCTCAGGTGCTGGCGCCCTAGGCAGCTGCCTAATGGTAGTGCTGGCCCTGTACACAGTCCATATTAATGCTAATTCAGTCTGTGTAGTTACCAGGAACCAGTGCCTCTTTGATGTTACTTGTTACTGGTAAATTAACTGCCTTCTCATGAATATACAGTGGTTAGCTCTATGGCCTCACAGTGTTGGGGTCATGGGTTATACTTTGACAAGGGCTCTATATGTGTGTGTGGTTTATATGTTCTCCCTATGTTTGTGTAGTTTCCTCCAGGTGCCTCGTCTTCCTCCCACAGTACAAATACCTACTACAGTATATATTAGTGTGTTTGTTGGGTGGGAAATGTAGACCGTACGATCCCCAGAGGTTAAGCCCATCTTGCTTTAAAGGAAAGGCATCTTGCTAAGGGTGAAGAACTCAAGTTCTAAAGGTCTTGTCATCTCTCTACAGGTACTGACCTAACATAAACCTTATGAGAAGAATACAATAAAATAAGGATACAATAAAATTTGATTGTGAAATGTAATGAATTGAAACCAGTAAAATCACAAATGATGTTTATGTAATTGGTAAGATGTTTATTTAATAGGTGGTCGATGGTGTTAGCTGACAATGCAGCAAGGTGACAGCCTCGGCCCAAGCAGATCTTTTCATCACCTTCTAGGGTCACATTCCAGATGGATGACGGAACATACACTACAACGAGCTGTAGTCTTGATCTAAAGGGAATTCAATTAAAGTTTCAGATCATCAATTCATTGGAAGAAATAATCATTTATGTTTTAACAATAGTGAGAATACTCTAAAATAATAGCAATGACAGGAAAATTGTACCCAGAATACAATTCCCCAAAGAATTCTTATGGAAAACTAAAATGGAATTACAAAAATTAAGCACTAATGATGGCTATACACTAGCCACTATACACTAATGATGGCTATACACTAGCCACTATACACTAATGATGGCTATACACTAGCCACTATACACTAATGATGGCTATACACTAGTCACTATACACTAATGATGGCTATACACTAGCCACTGTACACTAATAATGGCTATACACTAGTCACTATACACTAATTATGGCTATACACTAGTCACTATACACTAATGATGGCTATACACTATCCACTATACACTAATGATGGCTATACACTAGCCACTATACACTAATAATGGCTATACACTAGTCACTATACACTAATAATGGCTATACACTAGCCACTATACACTAATAATGGCTATACACTAGCCACTATACACTAATGATGGCTATACACTAGCCACTATACACTAATAATGGCTATACACTTGTCACTATACATTACTGATGACTATACACTAGCCACTATACACTAATGATGGCTATACACTAGCCACTATACACTAATAATGGCTATACACTAGTCACAATACACTAATTATGGCTATACACTAGTCACTATACACTAATGATGGCTATACACTAGCCACTATACACTAATGATGGCTATACACTAGCCACTATACACTAATAATGGCTATACACTAGTCACTATACGCTAATTATGGCTATACACTAGTCACTATACACTAATGATGGCTATACACTATCCACTATACACTAATGATGGCTATACACTAGCCACTATACACTAATAATGGCTATACACTAGTCACTATACACTAATAATGGCTATACACTAGCCACTATACACTAATAATGGCTATACACTAGCCACTATACACTAATGATGGCTATACACTAGCCACTATACACTAATAATGGCTACACACTAGCCACTATACATTACTGATGACTATACACTAGCCACTATACACTAATGATGGCTATACACTAGCCACTATACACTAATAATGGCTATACACTAGCCACTATACACTAATGATGGCTAAACACTAGCCACAATACACTAATGATGGCTATACACTATCCACTATACGCTAATGATGGCTATACACTAGCCACTATACACTAATAATGGCTATACACTAGCCACTATACGCTAATGATGGCTATACACTAGCCACTATACAGGGGTGTTGGCCATGGCTTATGCAAACTCTGGCTGCCACCAGTGTTCAGTAAAATAAGGACATCAGAGACATCCTTATTATTGTGCTGGTAGCCTCAGTGCCATCCGCTCAGGTGCTGGCGCCCTAGGCAGCTGCCTAATGGTAGTGCTGGCCCTGTACACAGTCAATATTAATGCTAATTCAGTCTGTGTAGTTACCAGGAACCAGTGCCTCTTTGATGTTACTTGTTACTGGTAAATTAACTGCCTTCTCATGAATATACAGTGGTTAGCTCTATGGCCTCACAGTGTTGGGGTCATGGGTTATACTTTGACAAGGGCTCTATATGTGTGTGTGGTTTATATGTTCTCCCTATGTTTGTGTAGTTTCCTCCAGGTGCCTCGTCTTCCTCCCACAGTACAAATACCTACTACAGTATATATTAGTGTGTTTGTTGGGTGGGAAATGTAGACCGTACGATCCCCAGAGGTTAAGCCCATCTTGCTTTAAGGGAAAGGCATCTTGCTAAGGGTGAAGAACTCAAGTTCTAAAGGTCTTGTCATCTCTCTACAGGTACTGACCTAACATAAACCTTATGAGAAGAATACAATAAAATAAGGATACAATAAAATTTGATTGTGAAATGTAATGAATTGAAACCAGTAAAATCACAAATGATGTTTATGTAATTGGTAAGATGTTTATTTAATAGGTGGTCGATGGTGTTAGCTGACAATGCAGCAAGGTGACAGCCTCGGCCCAAGCGGATCTTTTCATCACCTTCTAGGGTCACATTCCAGATGGATGACGGAACATACGCTACAACGAGCTGTAGTCTTGATCTAAAGGGAATTCAATTAAAGTTTCAGATCATCAATTCATTGGAAGAAATAATCATTTATGTTTTAACAATAGTGAGAATACTCTAAAATAACAGCAATGACAGGAAAATTGTACCCAGAATACAATTCCCCAAAGAATTCTTATGGAAAACTAAAATAGAATGACAAAAATTAAGCACTAATGATGGCTATACACTAGCCACTATACACTAATGATGGCTATACACTAGCCACTATACACTAATGATGGCTATACACTAGTCACTATACACTAATGATGGCTATACACTAGCCACTGTACACTAATAATGGCTATACACTAGTCACTATACACTAATTATGGCTATACACTAGTCACTATACTCTAATGATGGCTATACACTATCCACTATACACTAATGATGGCTATACACTAGCCACTATACACTAATAATGGCTATACACTAGTCACTATACACTAATAATGGCTATACACTAGCCACTATACACTAATAATGGCTATACACTAGCCACTATACACTAATGATGGCTATACACTAGCCACTATACACTAATAATGGCTATACACTTGTCACTATACATTACTGATGACTATACACTAGCCAGTATACACTAATGATGGCTATACACTAGCCACTATACACTAATAATGGCTATACACTAGTCACAATACACTAATTATGGCTATACACTAGTCACTATACACTAATGATGGCTATACACTAGCCACTATACACTAATGATGGCTATACACTAGCCACTATACACTAATAATGGCTATACACTAGCCACTATACACTAATGATGGCTATACACTAGCCACAATACACTAATGATGGCTATACACTATCCACTATACGCTAATGATGGCTATACACTAGCCACTATACACTAATAATGGCTATACACTAGCCACTATACGCTAATGATGGCTATACACTAGCCACTATACAGGGGTGTTGGCCATGGCTTATGCAAACTCTGGCTGCCACCAGTGTTCAGTAAAATAAGGACATCAGAGACATCCTTATTATTGTGCTGGTAGCCTCAGTGCCATCCGCTCAGGTGCTGGCGCCCTAGGCAGCTGCCTAATGGTAGTGCTGGCCCTGTACACAGTCCATATTAATGCTAATTCAGTCTGTGTAGTTACCAGGAACCAGTGCCTCTTTGATGTTACTTGTTACTGGTAAATTAACTGCCTTCTCATGAATATACAGTGGTTAGCTCTACTGCCTCACAGTGTTGGGGTCATGGGTTATACTTTGACAAGGGCTCTATATGTGTGTGTGATTTATATGTTCTCCCTATGTTTGTGTAGTTTCCTCCAGGTGCCTCGTCTTCCTCCCACAGTACAAATACCTACTACAGTATATATTAGTGTGTTTGTTGGGTGGGAAATGTAGACCGTACGATCCCCAGAGCTTAAGCCCATCTTGCTTTAAGGGAAAGGCATCTTGCTAAGGGTGAAGAACTCAAGTTCTAAAGGTCTTGTCATCTCTCTATAGGTACTGACCTAACATAACATAAACCTTATGAGAAGAATACAATAAAATAAGGATACAATAAAATTTGATTGTGAAATGTAATGAATTGAAACCAGTAAAATTACCAATGATGTTTATGTAATTGGTAAGATGTTTATTTAATAGGTGGTCGATGGTGTTAGCTGACAATGCAGCAAGGTGACAGCCTCGGCCCAAGCGGATCTTTTCATCACCTTCTAGGGTCACATTCCAGATGGATCACGGAACGTACGCTACAACGAGCTGTAGTCTTGATCTAAAGGGAATTCAATTAAAGTTTCAGATCATCAATTCATTGGAAGAAATTATCATTTATGTTTTAACAATAGTGAGAATACTCTAAAATAACAGCAATGACAGGAAAATTGTACCCAGAATACAATTCCCCAAAGAATTCTTATGGAAAACTAAAATGGAATTACAAAAATTAAGCACTAATGATGGCTATACACTAGCCACTATACACTAATGATGGCTATACACTAGCCACTATACACTAATGATGGCTATACACTAGTCACTATACACTAATAATGGCTATACACTAGCCACTATACACTATTAATGGCTATACACTAGCCACTATACACTAATGATTGCTATACACTAGCCACTATACACTAATAATGGCTATACACTAGTCACTATACACTAATGATGGCTATACACTAGCCACTATACACTAATAATGGCTACACACTAGCCACTATACATTAATGATGACTATACACTATCCACTATACACTAATGATGGCTATACACTAGCCACTATACACTAATAATGGCTATACACTAGCCACTATACACTAATGATGGCTAAACACTAGCCACAATACACTAATGATGGCTATACACTATCCACTATACGCTAATGATGGCTATACACTAGCCACTATACGCTAATAATGGCTATACACTAGCCACTATACGCTAATGATGGCTATACACTAGCCACTATACGCTAATGATGGCTATACACTAGTCACTATACACTAATGATGGCTATACACTAGTCACTATACACTAATGATGGCTACACACTAGCCACTATACACTAATAATGGCTATACACTAGCCACTATACGCTAATGATGGCTATACACTAGCCACTATACGCTAATAATGGCTATACACTAGCCACTATACGCTAATGATGGCTATACACTAGCCACTATACGCTAATGATGGCTATACACTAGCCACTATACGCTAATGATGGCTATACACTAGCCACTATACGCTAATGATGGCTATACACTAGTCACTATACACTAATGATGGCTATACACTAGTCACTATACACTAATGATGGCTATACACTAGCCATTAGATTATGGAACTATTTATACAACAGATACATAATTGAGTATCTTCTTTATATGCTAGGCACCAGGTTGGGGTCACTTAGTATACAGGTCACCAGATTGGATTCCTTATACATGCAGATCATCTCCACCTTGGGATAACTTGTTTGAACACAGGATTTTTTTTTTCTCCAAATTGAGAACATTTGTATAGCTTTGCTGAGATGACAAGAGAACAGGACTAAGGACTAGTGAGCTCATCACTACATCTGGAGGTTCTCACGAGTATTTGGGACACAGGACCTCATTCAGAGGCGGTCGCACGGAGCGATTGGTCGTAGCGAGCGATGTTTTTTTCAACTGCGCATGCGTGTACATGGCAGTGCGCATGCGCAAGCCTGTCTTTTCGACCGCAATCCTCTTGCTCGCTAGTCACTACGAGGTCGTAGCTGTGATTAACATTTTGTGCCGTTTGTGGGTGGTTACAGGGGAAGGTGCTTGTGAACGGGGGTGTGGTGGTGCGCACGCAGGCATGGTTGACCTTAGAAAGGGCATTTTAAGGGCGTGCATATATTACTGAGTGAGTCATCACACACGTCATCTCGTTGCAATAATGACGCTACTGCTCGCAGAGCTAAGGGTAGCCCAGGGTCTACCGTAAGCATTGTGAGTGCAGGCGATGGTTTCTGCCTCAACCGATGTCTGTAGGCAATTAACAATGTAACAGGTGTTAATCATGCTGACGTAGGTTGCCGCCTGCGACCGACTCTGAATTAGGCCGTAGAGATAGGAGGTGTGCTTTCATTGTTGTGGGTGTTTCCGCGCTTACGATGTGCGTTGCGACTGAGCGCTCGTTTTGCATATTCTCGATCACTTTGGGTGCGACTGATCGCTCCCGAGCGACCGCCTCAGAATGAGGTCCACTATCCCTAATAGACCTTGCTCTATAAATCTGTCTCTTAAACCCCAATGTGGATATGGTGTACTAATTTACATATTACTAAAATGTACTAAAGAATTTTTATTCATACTCTAAAATCTCCTTTCATATATATAAATATATATATACTCATTAATTTTTATACACACGCACACACACATACATATATATATATATATATATATATAAGCAGATCTATATATATATATATCTATTTCAATACACATGCTAATATAGTTAGAGTTATGGAAAAATTAATATCTGAAATATATATATGTGACTAAAATTTTTTAAATCAAAGGGTCATGTCTGGGCATCATGCAGCCAGTGAGAGCTGTGAGTGACGTGGGGCCTCCTTCAACTCTCGCTGCACAGAGTTTTATCAGTAGGTCTATATTTTTTACCAGAAAAGATTCCATCCTGCCTAGTATTGACCAGAATTAGCTCTTTTTAGTAGCCAAAAAGAAAGAGGGCCTTGCTTGTAAAAGCTTATATTCAAAAGGGAAAAATTTAAGTGGTGGCACAAGGAGGTGATATGAACAGAGTAAGTATATGGGGAGGAGGTGGGAAGGGTTACAAGGGCAGAAATAATTCTATAGAAATAAAGGAGCATATTTTACTACAAGGATGGCTTAATTCTCAAAAATTATAATGAATGACTAGATATATTATATGTTATTGGAATTTATCCGTTTTTACAGGTTGATCTGGAGGTTCATTATGCTTATGTTCACATTTCTTAGTTTTATTATTTTTATTTAATTTACAAATTACAATAAACTATCACGTGTTTTGGATAGCCAACACAATAAATCCGAACTAATCCCAACTTACTGTACAATGAGTAAAATCGAACCCGCACATCTCTAATGGTAATGCCAATCCATCTTTTCATGTTTTTTATTTTTTTTATTTATTTATTTTTTTCTGGTTGTGACTAATGGCGCTCGTTGTTTATATTATTCTATCATATGCCTGTACCCCCCACCCTTAATGTTTTACTTCTCCTCTTTTTTTTGTGCCCTAAGTTCTTTTTTTCTGAAAAACGAATAAAGACTACAATTAAAAAAAAAGGAATTACATTGGTATGTCAAAGAGATGTATAAATACTAGGACATTAGGAAAAAATAATTAACCACAATAACACTGAAAGCACTTACCTCAGGTATTGCCAGATGTTTTCTTGGCATAGGAACCACGGGGGGTAATTTATGCAGTGCACCCCTAAAAAGAGAAAACAGATACCATTGTACCTAGATGACTCCATGAGAACATCAATTATATAACCTTCCTAGGCTGATTCACTTCAGTGGGACATTGTCCTCCTCATTTTATACTCATCAGTTATTCTATATTATTATACAGAAAAATAAATATGTTACAGTGACATTTTAAGTAAATGTAATATGCTATATGTTACTGAGATGCAAAAATAGGTAAGATTAGTATATGAATGGGATCCATAACTATATATAATGGTGTATGATTAACATTTAAATAGAATTAGCTAAAATATTCTATTCGTATCTATAAATTACACTAGTTGTCATTATGTTCAATTTGTATCCATAAATCACATTGTTACATATTGTTCATGTGACATATGCACAAAGTACGTACGAGTATCTCATAAGCACAGTGTCCCTGGAACTGAGCCTGTTGTCCTTCCAGTCTGGTCCTATGGAAAAGAATACAGCAATAGTACAGTTACTATGTTTTGCTTCAGTTAGTTAATGGATTATAGTTTGTAAGTATAAACCAATATTAGTTCCTTTTGTTCCCAGGTCAGTCACTTCCTTTGCCTAATCTGCAATCTAGTCCTGGGCAATAGACACTATTCCATTACAGCATACCCCAAGGCAGCCTTTTGTTTTTTACTATTTTGAAAATATATTTTCTATTAACCACTTATCCACTGAAGGTTTTTTTTTTTTATCACAAAATGTGCCATAGACAAAATATTGGACAGCTGTAAAGACCAGCATATGTACACACCTCCCAACCATCCAAGCATGGTAACTTTTGGGGCAACTACAATTTGTATGGCTGCTATAAGCCGTGATGCAGATTGTTAGTCCACAACTATGATAAAATTAACCCTCTAACTTTTAATTGCATGGTACAAGAATACCTGGAGAACAAGTTTCAGCTGTGCATTCATTTTTCTTCCGCCCTCAGGGATCTTGTGGGCCAGACTCACATGGTGCGCCTTCACCTGCAGGAGGAAGGGTGGACAGCAGAGAGTCACTGACACTGGCACGCTCAGAGTACACAGGGAAACAGGAGAATATGGAGTAGTAACAAGAATGACCAGGATACAATGGTGGAATCCCCAAAGAGGTGGAACAAAGAGTATATAATGATAAAGTTTAAACAATCACAGTTTCACACCCTGCACCCATATGCTTTAATACTTACCCCTCTGAAGTCCCGCATCAGGCTGTAACCCTGGACAAAACACCTGAAAAATGGCCACCACGGCTATTTTTCTGGCATTTTACGCTTGTGCACTAGGGGAATCATGGGGAAAATGGCGGGCGCAACATTTTTCTGGTGACATGCGCACACTCTAGTGCCCGGAGTTTACAGGTGCAGCACTGAGTGCTGCTGGCCGCCGGAAAGAGAGGAGGGGGCCTGGACAGTGTCTACACATGGGCCCCCTCCTCTTAAGAAACGCCCCTACTTAAAGCACTTACCTCAGGTACTGCCAGGTGTTTTCTAGGCATAGGAACCACGGCCTCAGGTACTGACAGGTGTTTTCTAGGCATAGGACCCACGGCCTCAGGTACTGCCAGGTGTTTTCTTGGCTTAGGGACCACAACCTCGGGTACTGCCAGGAGTCTCAGCTGAACATTGATTTTTCTGGCACCCTCAGGGATCTTGTGGGCCAGGCTCACATGGTGCGCCATCACCTGCAGGAGGAAGTGTGGACAGCAGAGAGTCACTGGCACTGGCACGCTCAGAGTACACAGGGAGACAAGAGAATATGGAGTAGTAACAAGAATGACCAGAATACAATGGTGGAGTATTCCCCAAAGAGGTGGAACAAAGAGTATATAATGATGAAGTTTAAATAATCACAGTTTCACACCCTGCATTCATATGCTTTAATACTTACCCCTACAAAGTCCTGCGTCAGGCTGTAGCGCTGGACAAAACACCTGAAACATGGCCACCACGGCTATTTCTCTGGCATTTTACGCATGCGCACTAGGGGAATCACGCGGAAAATGGCGGACGCAACATTTTTCCTGTGACCTGCGCACACTCTAGTGCCCGGGATCTACATGTGCAGCGCTGAGCACTGCTAGCCACCAGAGAGAGAGGAGGGAGCCCGGACAGAGACCACAGATGGGCCCCCTCCTCTTTAAAAAAGCACATGCTGAAAGCACTTACCTCAGGTACTGCCAGGTGTTTTCTAGGAATAGGAACCACTGCCTCAGGTACTGACAGGTGTTTTCTTGGCTTAGGGACCACAACCTCAGGTACTGCCAGATATTTTCTTGGCTTAGGGAACACAACCTCAGGTACTGCCAGGAGGCTCAGATGAACATTGATTTTTCTGGCAACCTCAGGGATCTTGTGGGCCAGGCTCACATGGTGCGCCATCACCTGCAGGAGGAAGTGTGGACAGCAGAGAGTCACTGACACTGGCACACTCAGAGTACACAGGGAGACAGGAGAATATGGAGTAGGAACAAGAATGACCTGAATACAATGGTGGAGTATTCCCCAAAGAGGTGGAACAAAGAGTATAAAATGATAAAGCTTAAACAATCACAGTTTAATTTTTATTTATGTAAAACCATAATATATATATATATATATATATATATATATACAGTATATATATATATATATATATATATATATATATATATATATATATAAATAAAAAACTCCCCAAACCTTAGTTCACATATATTTTTCTAGGAAATGTTATTAAAATTTATATGCTGAGAATGTTTAAGAAGGGAGGTTATGAGGGATGTGTATAAATCCTCAGAGAGAGATAAAGTACCAACCAATCAGCTTCTAACTGACATGTTACAAGGTGTGTTTGCAATGTTTAGAATCTGATTGGTTGGCACTTAATCTCTCTCTTATTTATGTCTCCAAGGTTTGATACATCTCCCCCTATGTCTGACAGGAAGAGGGTAAGAATATGGGGAGATGGTGGGAAGGGTGACTACTCTCATATCCTCAAGGGCAGTATAAATTAAAAATAAATAAATGGTGATATTTTATTACAAGAATAGCTTTATTCTAAAATACTACAATAAATGACTAGATATGTTATATATATATATATATATATATATATATATATATATATATATGCAAATTATTGTTTTACTAGTTTTATCTGGAGGTTTTTCATGCCTTTGTTCATATTTCTTAGTTATAAATATTTAGCTTATCTTATGGACTTGTCCACTACCAATTATTTTTATTTCATTTATAATTATAACTTCTGCAAGGCCATTTGTACTACAAGAAACCTATTTTTCCTTTCTCCATATTGTGTAGAAATTGTGACACTTGATGAGTAATATAGGATGTAAATGTCAGTGTAATAAGCATTACATTGGTATGACAAAGAGATCTATATATACTAGGACATAAGGAAGTGTAAGTAGCCACAATAACACTGAAAGCACTTACCTCAGGTACTGCCAGGTGCTCTCTTGGCTTATGGACCATGGCCTTAGGTACTGGCAGGTGTTTTTTTGGCATAGGGACCACGGCCTTAGGTAATGCCAGGTATTTTTTTGGCATAGGGACCACGGCCTCAGGTATTGCCAGGTGTTTTCTTGTCATAGGGACTTTGGCCTCAGGTACTGCCATGTGTTCTCTTGGCATAGGGACCATGGCCTCAGGTACTGCCAGGTGTTCTCTTGGCATAGGGACCATGGCCTCAGGTCCTGCCAGGTGTTTTCTTGTCATAGGGACCTTGGCCTCAGGTACTGCTATGTGTTCTCTTGGCATAGGGACCACGGCCTCAGGTACTGCCAGGTGTTTTCTTGGCATAGGGACTTTGGCCTCAGGTACTGCCATGTGTTCTCTTGGCATAGAGACCATGGCCTCAGGTACTGCCAGGTGTTCTCTTGGTATATGGACCATGGCCTCAGGTCCTGCCAGGTGTTTTCTTGTCATAGGGACCTTGGCCTCAGGTACTGCCATGTTTTCTCTTGGCATAGGGACCATGGCCTCAAGTACTGCCAGGTGTTTTCTTGGAATAGGGACCATGAACTCAGGTACTGCCAGGTGTTCTCTTGGCATAGGGACCATGGCCTCAGGTCCTGCCAGGTGTTTTCTTGTCATAGGGACCTTGGCCTCAGGTACTGCCAGGTGTTCTCTTGGCATAGGGACCATGGCCTGAGGTCCTGCCAGGTGTTTTCTTGTCATAGGGACCTTGGCCTCAGGTACTGCCATGTGTTCTCTTGGCATAGGGACCATGGCCTCAGGTACTGCCAGGTGTTTTCTTGGAATAGGGACCATGACCTCAGGTACTGCCATGTGTTCTATTGGCATAGGGACCACGGCCTCAGGTACTGCCAGGTGTTTTCTTGGCATAGGGACCATGGCCTCAGGTACTGCCATGTGTTCTCTTGGCATAGGGACCATGGCCTCAGGTACTGCCAGGTGTTTTCTTGGCATAGGGACCATGACCTCCGGTACTGCCACGTGTTCTCTTGGCATAGGGACCATGGCCTCAGGTACTGCCAGGTGTTCTCTTGGCATAGGGACCATGGCCTCAGGTACTGCCAGGTGTTCTCTTGGCATAGGGACCATGACCTCAGGTACTGCCAGGTGTTCTCTTGGTATAGGAATCACGACCTCTGGTACTACCAGGTGTTCTCTTGGCATAGGAACCACAACCTCTGGTTCTGCCAGGTGTTCTCTTGGCAGAGGGACCACAACCTCCAGTACTGCCAGGTGTTCTCTTGGCATAGGGATCACAACCTCCGGTACTGCCAGGTGTTCTCTTGGCATAGGGACCACAACCTTAGGTACTGCCAGGTGTTCTATTGGCATAGGGACCTTGGGGGGCAATTTATGCAGCAAAGCCCTAAAAAGAGAAACCAGACACATTTGCACCTAAAGGACTCCATGAGAATGTAACAATAGCTAAGGTTAATACAATATAATAATGTACTCATCGCTAGATAATATGGTATGTAATATGGTTAACATTTGAATAATGATAGGTTAAAAAAATACTTCATAATAATCTATTCTTATCTAGAAATTACATAAATTTTTATTATTTTACATTGATATCGATAAATCACATTGTTACATATTGTTCATGACATGTAATATCTGCACAAAGTACGTACACAGAGCGTCTCTTAGGACCAGTGTTACTGGAACTGGAGGCTTTGTCCTTATGGTCCTTATGGGCTGGCTCTATGGAAAAGAATACAGAAATAGTACAGTTACTACTATGTCTGGTATATGTTTTGCTTCAGTTAGGCAATGGATTATAGTTTGGAAGTGTAAACCCCTATTTGTTCCTATTGAAACTGGGTTAGTCGCTTCCTTTGCCTAACCTGCTACTGTAAAGATCAGCATATGTACATATCTCCCAGCACTGTATATTGTGGCACAACTACAATTTGTATTGCTGAGATAAGAGGTGATGCAGATTGTTAGTGCACAACTATGATAAACAGACCCCTCGATCTTTTCATTAAAAAAAAACAAGAATACCTGGAGGACGAGGGTCTTTCAGCTGCACTTTGTCTTCTCTTGCAGCCTCAGGGATTTTGTGGGGGGCACAAACACGGTTCCTCTCCACCTGCAGGAGGAAGGGTAAATAGCAGAGAGTTAGTTACTGGGCACTGGCACACTCAGAGAAAGCAGGGAGACAGGAGATTATGGATGGGTAACCTAAAGTTCACAATCCAACCACATTCATATTCCAGCCAATCTTCTAATAAAACTGGGGCCCTGATTCAGAGCCGGACGCTTTTTGTGAGCGCTCGCTCTGAATCAGGGCGGCCTGTTTTTTTTTCTGGCCAGCCTCCAGGCCATATGCTAAGCTGTGGGTGACCACCAGGGTCGGCCCTAGCCCAAATTTTAGGGTAAGCGAATATATTTTTTTACGCCCCCAGGCATATTGTTGCCCGTGCCAGAAAAAATGAAGGGGCCGTGGTCTCATGGAAAAAGCCATACCGATGAGCCAAACCCCATTTAGTCACACTGGATGCATGCCCCCGAACCCCCTCTCCAGTGTATAGATACAGCGAGCATGCGCACGGCAATTTTTACTGAGGATAGATATGGCTACTATGAAGGTGTATAGAAGTCACCCATTGTCACACACACCAGTCATCCATTGTCTCATACACACACACACACACACACACACACACACACACACACACACACACACAACACACACACACACACACACACACAGTCACCCATTCTCTCTCTCTCTCTCTCTCTCTCTCTCTCTCACACACACACACACACACAGTCACCCATTCTCTCTCAATGTAGTGTAGCATTGAGCAATACTATACTACACATTACTGTGCATTACGCTATACACATACACGTGCAATATACAACATGCAGAGTTCACATATACACAGCACTGTGCATTACACTACATACTATACACATATACAGTATATATATAATGCAACATACATGATATATTTAAACATTTTAGACACAGGCAATAATAAGTTATGAGATCACACACAGTGCCCACAGGGGAGGGGGTGAGTGTAAGTTCCTCTACCCCTCTGGAGTACTAAATTATCTCGTTAACACTGTACATTCCAGGTAAGAGTGACAGGTTAGTGAGGATCCGTCACTGGCCCCAACAGCAGAGAGTACATTATAGTGCTGAGAGCATGCAACTTACCTCTTCACCCCACAGTGACACTCACAGTGTGTGACAGATCTCAAGCGACCCGTGCTAGCCGCCTGCATTGCTGTCTGTGTCCCGACTCCCTCCCAGTCCCGGAGCCCTGGGGAAGAAGGAAATAGAGATACTCGCCTGTAGCTCCGCAGCAGCGCGGAGGCTGTGAGTAGGAGGAAGGACCTATGACTGGACCGGAAACTCCCCCCTGCTCGTCATAAACCTCCATTCTCCCGCAGCAGCTAGGTACTTGTGTGCTCCGGGCCCCCTGGCATACCCACACCCCCCCTCCTCTCGGCGTCCCGATCCTTCTCAAAAGAGGGCTACAGCCATCACTTCCCTCCCGTCAGCCCTGTGCGCCTGCGGCCTGCGACCTTGCGGCGTGACATCATGACGTCACGTCACCGCATACAAGCCAACGGATGGCCACCCATTAGAACCGCGGTGCAGCTGTGTCACAGTGACACAGTCTGCCTGCGGTCAGCCTGTCCGCCGTTGGGTGCTGGTTAGTGGTAAATTAATGAATCGCATGGTCGCGTACCTTGCATTACCATAGAACCGGCCCTGGTGACCACCCACAGCTTTAGCGGGCGGCCAGGTGATGTTTGCGACCATCGTGACCATCGGGCTTGCGACGAGACCCTTGTGGCAGCGTCTCGTCCACCGCAAGCCCCAGTGAACTCCCTGCTCTAATAGAGCAGGAAGTTCACTACTGACATCACGTGTGATGTCAGTAGGGCCGCCCCTAAATGGCAGGTGTTCCTTCGGGAATGCCTCCGTTTGGCCAGCCACCCCCCTGACCCGCCTACAAAACGGGGCGAGCTGTCAATCAACATCGACAGCCGCCCCATTTTGCTGTGAGCCCCGAGGCTCGTGCATGTCGTGCGTGCGCACTGCCCGGCCATTGACTCGCTTGCGAGTGCTATGCGCTCACGAGCGGGTCTGAATCAGGCCCTGATTTTGAATGTTCCTAATGTTTGTTTTATTTAATAACAAATCCCTTGCTCCACCACAGTTATACCCAGTAACATAGATACATATGCCGTTACGCCCTTGGGGGCTGCTCACCAGTGTTTTCATGTGCTTGGCCTTGCTCCCGTAGGTGAGTGTCCTGCGAGAGTCTTCATAGGCAGCATCCGCAGGGCTGATGTGTGTGATCATCACCATTCTGCTCCTGCCACTCAGTGCTCCCTGTGATAGATAAAGCTCTGGTTATAGGGGAGATCACTGAGGAATCCTTACACAGGGTAACGAGCAGTTTAAAGATCTACTATTATTTTATACTGTTTGTGAGAAACAAATGATTGCACTAATTATATAATATCATGATTGATTGCAGCCATTGTGTGAGATAAAACAACACAACAATGTGTTAGGAGCAATATTCCTGATGACTGAGGTTCCGGCATGGATGCTATAGCCACTTTCCTTTTACACAGGGCCTTAGCATTTTCATAGGGGACCACACACCCCTTTAGTACCAGGCCATAAAGGCTATTAATGGCCCAGTGTGAAAACTCCCATTCATAATCCTAAATGCTTGTATCCCCAAACAATACCCTAACCTCCCCTTCCTGCACCGGGTGGATGCCTAAACCTGACCTCCCCCCAGTGGTGCCTAATCCTAATCCCCCCTCTTTGGTGCCGAAACCTAACTCCTCCAACGCCGGGGACATTGCGCTACTTACCTCTGTCCGGACGTTCGGCATTTTGCTACCGGTCGGGATTCCGGCATCAGTATATCAGCGTCCAGTATCCCGTCCACCGGCATTTTAACTATATCCCATCTCTATAATGGGTGCAGGGTATGTGGTGCACATGTCCGGTGGTCTCACACCGCACACCCTGCACCGATAACCTATATGTAACACACTATCACTACTGCTGTAATCACCAATGTAGTCACTGGGGAAATGGACATGGGTGCAGTGCCAGAGCCTAATTAGTACATGTGCCTGCAGGAGAAGGGGTGGGCTTGTATGGAGACTGCACAAGGGGCCCTTCTCTCTTATCACTGCCCCTGACATCATATGTGTGTAGGAAATCTCATAGTAATAACATACCTTTAGCAGCCAGGTCAATTTGCTGTCCCGATAATTGATATGGCTGCCTGGTCTCTTGCGTAGCGCCGTGATGCAATTCCGTAGGGCCAGAAGGGAGCGGTTTATATAGCCACTTTCTCTCAGGGTTTGGCCAGTGTTCTTAGTCTGACATAGAAACAGAAAAGATGATGAGAACACATCTGGCTTCAGTCACGGTGTGGATGTGGTACAAACACGTAAACTATGATTAAACTATTTACATAATTTACTTCAATTGTCTCCCAAGACAGTGACTCCCATTCACCTTTTATATTGTTAGTGATATTGGCCGAAATGTTTTTCTTTCTGCATGTAATTTACCCCAAGCTGCTAAATACATATATAATTACATTATCATCATTATATTGATACTGGTTTATGTTATTAATTAAAAAGTAACTTTAATCAAAAGTTATATAAATTGTTATGAGTATGGTGTCGGTGGGTGGGAGGGGCACTGAAATATATGTATGTAACCAGGGAGGTGGTGGCCTGTAACAGATTGGGAATCACTGCTCTAAAAGGAGAAACACCAGGCTTAGGGAAGACTACAAACACAACAAAATAGAGTTATAAACATGAATGGCACTGGTATAACCCACTAACAAAGAGCTAATTTCACTACAAAAATAAATATGCAAAAACAAACTACAATGTTCACAAGAGCTTTAATCAAAGAAAAGAGCGTATAGTACTTTTCATGCCACCTCAGAATACAGAACAAGAACTACCCTAGGACCACTTAGCTCTCTGATACACCTATACACATAATGAATATCATTGACGTTGTACATTGCAAGAGCAGCTTTGGCCTCGCCGTGCACCTCACTTTGTGCCAGCAGGGCCGTAAGTAGCTATGGGCCACTAGTACCGCCCCACGGCCTATGATTCTGGCTGGCAGGGTGCCTGGAACCCTGCAGACAGGATTGCTGCTGCAGAACCCACATGGGCACCCTGCACAGTATATGCAGCCTGCTGAGCTTACCGGAGCTGTCGATCATGGCCCGTCTGCATGATGTGATGATGTCATGTGCGTAACATCATGACATGGTGCGCTCAGGGGACAGGGTGCAATTATGCCCTGTTATGGCTCTGTGTGAGAGTGCACCTAGATTTCCATCAGGGTTTAACTTTACCAAGCAAGGTGGCTGCATCTGCGGAGGAGCAGAAGAATATAAAGGCAAAGGGGAGGCGTTAGGAGGAGTGCAGGTGTCCCTAGCTGCCTAGCCTAATATGTATGGTGTTGGCACATCACAGCTCCTTGTCGTACAGAGCAGAACTGGAACAAAATATTGCACAGTGCACATCTGCAGATTGTTCTCTAGTTTACAGAGGCGTTCCCTTAGAGCAGATAGCAGGCACACACCCAGGTGTGCTCTGGGTGAACTATCTGTGCTCACTGGTCCAAAACCAAAGCATTTAGCATAGTGCAGTTTTAGTAACCTTCTATATTCCTGAAAATACATTGCATGTTCCTGTTTGTGATTCCGTGGGTTCTTGCTGGGTGCTCTGATTTCCTCCAAAATCCTATTGGCAGGTGAATTGGCAGCTGGCCAAAAAATGGACCCCTGTATGGGAGTGTGTGTGTATGTGTGCTAGAGAATTTTGACTGTAAGCTGCAATGAGCCAGGGACTGATATGAATGCCAAATATTCTCTCTGTAGAGTAGACAGTGACGACTAGTGGTAAAGCATGAACACTGCAACAGGACAGCAAACTAACGATATTTACCTATTTGCAGGGCCATATTTATAATGGGTGCAAGGTGTGCGGTGCACACGGGCCCCTGAGTCCAGGGGGGCCCACACTGCACACCCTGCACCCATATTTAGTTAATACTTACCTTTCCGCAGTCTTTAGAGTACTGCACAAATCACAGGGAAAATGGCGGTGACCATTTTCCCAGTAACTAGTGAATGTACAGAAAAGATGTCCCTGGGAATAAGGCATGGGCGCCATTTTCCCAGAGACCCGCACATACACAGTAGAGAGGAGGGGGCCCAAATGGAGGCTATACACGGGCCTCCTCCTCTCTTAAAAAGCCCCTACCTCTTTGGCATTGCTAGGGGAAATACAAAGAAATGACAATGATATGTAAATCACAAGTGATACCTGGCATGCTCGCTCTGATCCTGCCAGGTCTACCATGTAAAGCTTGCCGGTGTACACTCCATCACTGCTCGGCTGCTTTACGGTGACTTGTAACACAGCATGGGAGCGGGATGAGTTCTTATTGGCAGCTGTGGCTGCCTTAGAGCGGCGCTTGTTCCCTTTAATCAGTAAAGCTATGGCCTGAAAAAGAGAAAGTAATAGATGCAGCAACACTCTTGTGGTTACACAAAACAACTCATAAAGTTACAGCCATGTGTTATATCTACAATGGGGTCACTACACCAGCGATCACATTATCATGGGGCCTCTTAATTCACACATGAATAGGTTCTTTGCAGACAGCAAACCTGTTTGTATTAGTCTGTACTTATATAACATTGTTATTTGTACCCCCTTGTTCAGTGCTGCAGAACCCTTAGGGTGCCTTATAAATATGTTGTCCCTCCCCTTTAGAATGTAAGCTCTCACGAGCAGGGCCCTCCTTCCCTTACTTATATTTTAATTTACAACAGCACCTAACACTTGGTTGCTGACACCCTGCTGCTTATTATTTAAGTGTTATGCAGCAATGTTTATAAATCCTGCGTTGTTTGTACTGTTAGTAACTGTTTTACATGTGTGCTCATTTGTTTATGTACTTTGTATAGTGCTGCGGAACCCTTGTGGCACCATATAAATAAAGGATAATATAATAATAATAATAATAATATAGACAGGGATGACTAGTGGTGAAGCATGGACGCTGCATAAGGGTAGCACAGACTAATAATAGTCACCTCTTCAGGTCTGCTGGGGAAGAACTCAGCGATCCCTTCTATCCTGGTGTTGCCATAGGGATCCTCTCTGAGGGTCAGACATCCAGAGGACGGTCTTAGCAGATCCTGAACGGTTTCATTATAAACCTGAAAATGTAATGAAGGAATAATCACTCTCTGCAATACAATTACGACAAGTGTGTGATCCATATTTACTCTCTGGAAAGGGCTTGTGTCACTTGTAGTTCTCCAGATGCTGTATATCATGAGGAAAGGTTTTTCTGGGTCAGTACATAGTTACATACATGGCAGGGGCCCATCTGAGCTTTCAGTTCTGCACCAGTCCCCATGAATTCTCCAAATAAGACATATAGAATATAAAGCAAGCACATATTTACCTCAGCATAGGACAATGACACAGAGAATTTATTCTGCCCTCTCTGCACCTCGATGGTCTTATATAGATCTTTCAGAGTGCGGAATATTACTCCGGGCTCATGGCCATTGCCCATCATGGTAAACGTCTTCCCGGTGCCTGTAATAAATATAAAGGTGTTAAGCATACACTCACTGATGTTACAAGAAAGAATGGCAGATATGTAATTATACAATGTGTCATGTCAGTAATGAACAGTGACAGACATCATGTGACTAAACCAATATTCATCAGGACGCTGCATAAGAACTATCACTTCTGCCTTTATTGGATGTTTTTAATTAAAAATGTTAATCTATTATCCTGTATCTGTCATTACTAGACTGAGGATTGTGCCATGCACCTAACGTCTCACTTTCTAGAACCACCTGGATAACTGCACAGCCCGTAAGGAAACTACTAGCTCACAATTACTAACAATACAGATGGTCCACGTGTTTTTACCACCACTCATTTCACCAGATCATTACTTTTACAAATACAATATAAACAATTACACTTATGATTTAATAACATTAAGTTTACCTGTTGGGCCATATGCAAATATGGCAGCATTGTACCCCGAAATGATACCATCCAGCAGGTTCTTCATTGTGGACTGATAAACATGCTCCTGAAATGAGACACGTTTATTGATGCTATATAAGCAATCATGCAAAAATGATAAAAAATGTAAAAACATGCCCTATAGTGAATAAGGAGAAATGACAGCTGTACAGGCATTAATGTCTGATGCTACATTCACATGTGATGATAAATTGTTCTCATGTGCTATTATACTCCCTTACAAGATGCAGCATGAGCAGCGCTACCATATGTATAATGGGTGTGGGGTGTGTGGTGCACGTGGGCACCTGATTCCAGGGGGGCCACCCCACACTCCACACACCCATTAAATTTACTCACCATGCGGCTGCCTCAAAAGACATCTACCTTGTGACGCCATTTTCCTGGAGATAAATGTATGCACAATAGGCTCTGGCACAGTACCAGTGACTACACCACGCATCAGGGGCATATCTTTCGAACATTGGGGATCCGAGTCCACCCGAACCCTGTTTGGGTGTTCACCGCCTGACTCGGATCCCCGTTCGGGGCCGCACGGCGGCTGCCTGATGTTGGATTCTCACTAGAGAATCTGACATCAGGGCTCCTATTGTGTAGGGCAGAACACTGTGATAGCGCTCTGCCCTACACAGACACAAACACACAGCCGCCAGCGGCAGCTGTGTGTTTGTTACAGCAGCCAATGAGAGTCACACAGACTCTCATTGGCTGCTGCACGGAGGGAGCCGGCTGAGGCTCACACATGAGCTCCGTCTTCCGGCTCCCTCCTCCGCGTGTGACAGCAGAGCGGACGGCGCGGGAGCGGGGATTCAGGTAAGTTTTTATTTTTTTTTTTTTACTTGTGCAAGGGCTGGGGTGCTACTGGGGGGGTCTGCTACTGGGGGTGCGGGGGGGCCAAACTACTGGGGGGGCTATACTACTGGGGGGGTCTGCTACTGGGGGGGCTATACTACTGGGGGGGTCTGCTACTGGGGGTCTGCTACTGGGGGGGCCATACTACTGAGGGGCCTGCTACTGGGGGGCTATACTAATGGGGGGAGGGTCTGCTACTGGGGGGGGCATACTACTGAGGGGCCTGCTACTGGGGGGGCATACTACTGGGGGGGCATACTACTGGGGGGGGTTACTACTACTGGGGGGGCCTACTACTGGGGGGCTGCTACTGGGGCAGCCTACTACTGGGGGGGCCATACTACAGGGGGGGCATACTACAGGGAGGGCTACTACTGGGGCAGCCTACTACTGGGGGGGCCTGCTACTGGGGGGGCCATACTACTGAGGGGCCATACTACTGGGGGGGGCATACTACTGGGGGGGCTTACTACTACTGGGGGGGGCTACTACTGGGGGGGCCTGCTACTGGGGCAGCCTACTACTGGGGGGGGCTGCTACTGGGGCAGCCTACTACTGGAGGGGGCATACTACTGGGGGGCCATACTACTGGGGGGGCTGCTAATGGGGGGCATACTACTGGGGGGGCCTGCTAATGGGGGGCATACTACTGGGTGGCATGCTAATGGGGGGCATACTACTGGGGGGGCCTGCTAATGGGGGGCATACTACTGGGGGCATTCTACTGGGGGCACTGCATAGGGGACCCTACTACTAAGGGGACTGCATAGGGGGCACCACTGCTGGGGGCATTGTGTAAGGGACAACGCTACTGTGGGCATTGTGTAAAAGGAGCACTACTGTGGGCATTGTGTAAAAGGGGCACTACTGTGTGTCGTAACATAAATAAGAGACACTACTTTATGGTGTAATGTGAATCAGGGGCACTATGTGTGGTGTAATGTGAATAAGATTGTGCACTGTGACTCCTTGGGCCGTAGCCCACTATGTAAACAAGTACTGTGATTCTGCTGGCCGTACCCCACTGGGTGGGTGCACTACTTTTCATTTCTGCCACTGCTGTGTGGCAATATGTCATAGATGTGCTTTATACTGTGGTGTCTGTGTCGTTGTGCCGCTGCTCTGTCGCTTAGTAACCAGTCAGCTCACTGCAACCTTTGGCCATGTTGAAAACAATATTATAAGCTGTGATATGGTCTAAATTGACTGGAAATGAATGTTATTGAGGTTAATAATACTCTAGGAAGAAAAAATAGACCAATTTATGTGATTTTAGCTTTTTTGTCAATTTTTAAAAAAAAATCCAAATCCAAATCCAAATCCAGTCACCGCAGTTTGGCAAATCCAAATCCAAATCCAAAGCCGGAAGACAAATTAGAACCAAATCCAAATCCGGCAAAAATGGTCCGGCGCACATCCCTAATATCTATAATGGGTGCAGGGTGTGCAGGGAACATGGGCCCCTGGGTCCAGGGGGGCCCCCGCACCACACACCCTGCACCCATAATATTACTTACCTCTCTGGAGTCCCACATCAGAGCTGGCCTCCGGAGCTGTAAAACAACTTGTAAATGGCTGCTGCGGCCATTTTCCCGTCGTTTGCGCATGCGCAGTACAGGGAAAATGGCCGTCATGGCCATTTTCCCGGTTATCTGTGCACAGCCGCCAAGCGGAGAGGAGGGGGCCCGTGTTGGAGACTGCACACGGGCCCCCTCCTCTCTAGAAACGCCCCTGCCTCGTATACAATGGTTTGGGGGGGACCCATTCAGAGACTGCACACGGGAAGCCTCCTCTCATAAGATGTCCCTAAGTACTGTATTATACTGTATATAATATTAACTTTTATTACTCATTGTAAATATCTCAGGATTGCTATCACCTGGGTAGCTGCTTGATCAAACACCTCATTAAAGGTGAATGTCCTCTCCCTGGTCCTGCAGCAACGCAGGACGTCATGAGGATCCTCGCCAGGGTCCTGCAGTAGTACTGTCTGTAAGGAAAGAGAAGACACATGTTCAGTAGATGTCACCAGGTCCTACAAGCACCGCTCCGGCTGGAGCAGAACATCTTAAATCCAGTTTGTGGATGAAAGCGAAGTCACACATAGGAACGTAATCCGGGAGTATAAAGTGATATTTGTCAGCATTTTAGAACAGTTTCCAGAAACATTTTGCTAATATCAATAAAAGCTCTACTAGTCATTGGTTCTTAGGCCCTTAAGACACAGAATGGTCTACTTCATAAGCCTTGGGGTCCATCTAACTGTAAGCGAGACATATTATAACTATTTGGATTGTGCCTCAAGTGTTTTGCTACCTATTGTGGAACTGCAAGTCTCAGCATACCCTCCTTATTATAGGAAAATGCCATATGTTACTGTCCATAAAAAATGTGCATGACATAATTTTTCCCTACTGGACCGAGAGCCCTGAATTGGGCAGATAGTGCAAGATGTTGTCCGGCCTCTCTGCAGTATAAACATAGATACATCTTCTCCTATCACTATCTTCATACAATATGTGCAGCCTAGGGGTGTGTGATCATGCAGACCAATAGGAAGCCACAAGCAGAGAGCTCACCAATTCCTACTGGTCTGTGAGGACACACCAATGTGTGAAAAATACAATCAGCTGGTTACTAAGAGGGAGGAGCAGCTTAGGAGCCCTGCAATGGTGTTTTGCAGCAGGCACAGCATTTGCATAGTCCAGCAATGGTCCATGATTTCCCCATTTCTTGTGCACAAAGAGACAAAACCTGGCACTATCTGAGCAGCAGGTCATTACTCTAATTTGCTTATGGTATATGGGACCTTGGATAGCGATCCACCTCTGATACACAAAGCTAAATATTTCTAAAATATATTTATACTTCACATTGTATATATTTATACAAAAATATATATACAATTTGAAAAATCAAAGTAAATGTGCTATAATGTAAAATAATGACCTTTATACAACAAATAAATCTAATAATAGTGTATTGGTAAGAAAACAATTTTAAAATGAACTGTCTTAAATATTAGACTAATTCAATTATTTAAACTAAAATAATGTTATTAGCATTTTCTTACCTGCTGCCCGAGCTGGTGTATAATGCATCGGGCGCTGCTCTTAGCCTCTGTCCTATTAAATGGACGGATGCGTAGAGCGACCTGTGAAATAATGAAACAGACATAAGAACAATGAAGGATTTTTAATTCCAAGGTAATCTCCCAACCTAACCTGTTCTGTGCCGAGAGAAAGGACAATTGTCTTGGTCTGACTTGGTTATATGTAATAAATAAAGGACTATTACACAGTTGGAGCCAGTTGTATAACCCCAATCAGGGCGATGAGTTAGTATCTCAGGAATATGGCAGCATCGGAAATCAGCAGGAAGGATAACTGGCTGCAGGAATAAAGTCATAGGGGGATCCAATTACAGGCGATAAAACGTTAATGTGTATTAACTTAACGGGCTCATCACCCTTTAATGTCCCTTATCGCCTGCATATTGAATTGGCCTTTTTTTTTTTTAACACTCAAATTTGACTTTTACACTCGAAAACATGTTTTCACACCTAATTGAAACCCCACTATAGTGGCAAAAACAAAACCACTAATATAAAGCAAACCAGTGATATAGATGCACTTCCCCTTGTATAACAGCATTTCACAATATTTTTGCTTTTATTTTAAATATTTTCAGAACCTCAACATAATTATTAGAAAGTCTGGAAAGCTATTTAGCAAACACAAATACTCCATAGTAAATAGTATAAATACAGAGAAATTGGAGTATTTAAAACTAATGTATCTAACTCTACCCTGAACTTATATGAAATCATATAACAGTGACCTATTATCATTAGCCATCAATAATACACTGAGCCCATGGCGGCTCTATAAGAGATACTTACAGTCATATGATGGTCCTTAGGATGGTTATTTCCTGTCTTCCTCATCGTAAAATCATTGTATCCACTCAGAAATGAGAAGAAAATAATATCTGTACTGTCACTAGTCCAGCAATATCAGATATGACACAGGGAGCATCCAGCTGCTTTATTATACCCATCACACCTCCAATAGTGACATCATCAGCTGCCACTATGACATCACTAGGTGCCCTGGCAGGGGGGCACTGCTATGTATGTTAGGCAGGGCATTGGGGGTTAATAGTAAATACAATGTGATGACTACATTTCAGTAAATAAAAACACCTTATTGGGATGAGCAGAAATGTAATCATTACACACAGCAGTGATGTGTATTATCTGTGCGCTGTGTGTGTCTGTGATACATTAAGGCCCATACTATGCATCAGTGGAAACATATACAGGTAGAGGCTCCTGTAGCGTTGGACGTACATCTATTGTACTGAGTCAGATATGCATTCTCATACTGCATCTACATACCATAAAAAGTGCATATACCTCCATATTCATATATTGGTGCCTCCTACACAGGATTTCTTAGGCCCTGGAGCAGAGGCATGAGGAAGGGAAGGACAGGGGGTGTGTTCTCATAATTATGACTGAAGCAGACCTGAAGGTAGATACACCCGCCTGGAGATGTATCTCTTGTGATCGCTGGAGTGTGGGTGCAACCATACACACTGATGGTGACAACCAGCAGCACCAGCTGGTCACTTCTGATTGGCTGATTGTGTACTAAGCTCTACAGCTGATCGAGCTTTAGGGGTCTATTGTACTAAGCCTTGGATGGAGATAAAGTGCCGACCAACCAGCTCCTAACTGTCATTTTTCAAACACAGGCCCTTATTTACTAACAAGTTTTATCACCAAAACGAGTGATAAATGTCGCTGTGTATGATAATGGTGCTCCAGCCAATCAGCTCCCAACTGTCATTTTTCTAACAGTTGACAGTTGGGAGGTGATTGGCTGGAGCACCATTATCATACACAGTGACATTTATCACTCGTTTTGGTGATAAAACTTGTTAGTAAATGAGGCCCATAGCCTGTGACATGGCAGTTAGGAGCTGATTGGCTGGTACTTTATCTCCGTTCATTTTATCTCCAACCAAGGCTTAGTAAATAGACCCCTTAATCATTAGCATTTCAGCTATGATTAGGTCATCAATTCACATTACTTATGCTGGGCATACACTATATAATTATCTGTCAGATATCTGTCTAATCTTCTGGCTGGTTGGAAGGAAAATCTGGTAGTGTATGGGAGCAAACGACAATCATCCATTTGCTCACACATAGGGGAAAACAGCCAAAAATGCTCATTCAGGCAAATTGGTTAATTCAAATTCATTTAACCAATTTGAACAATCGTTTTTGTTTTTTTTCCAGTGTTTGAGGCCATAGGGTTGATTGTCATTTAATTCTGTGATAGGCGTCCGCATAGCAATACCACCGCTGGCTAAATTATTGGCTGTGATACATTTATGCATATCATATCTGGTTTTATAATGCAGTTTGGCATGTGCAGCATGCTATATATGGGATAGCAAACCTCAATACTTAGGATAGCAAATATTTTGGTTTAAATCTTAAAACCTCATTTAATTTATACTGGTTGTCAAACCTTACAATAAACTGCTGCTTAGTAAATGAATCCCTTGGTCTACTAAAATGCCATTTTCAGTGCCTTGACCAGCATAAAGGATCCCTCATATACAGTATGGGTCAAAAGCTTAGTTGTCATTGTTCTGTGTACATCATGACATTGCCATGTGTACAGGGATGTAGCCAAGGACGGAAATAGGTAAAGGCCCCATAGCAAAAGTTTGTAAGGATCCCTATGTACCACCCAATAGTGAAAAATGTATATAACACATGTAACTTTGACAAGGAAGATAGGCCCCACAGCAGCTGCACCCCTTGCACCTATGGTAGTTACGCCCATGGATGTAGCCAAAACTTTGAGGGCCCCATAGCAACATTGGGTGCCCCCGCCCCAATGCTCTAAGACAGACACCTTTTTCTATATCAGTTTTTCATTGTATGCCCAATAGTTATGCCCAAGTTAATTTTATGCCCCCTAGTAGTGCCCTATTTAATTTTATGCCTAATAATGCCCTAGATAACTTAGTTTTGTATTATTACATTTTATATGCCATCATAGTGTCTATTATTTTGAATGCGCTAGCTCAATTTACGCCCCATAGTAGTGCCCAAGTTCACATTACACCTAAAGTGCCCTTATTTCATTTTTTGCAACATTGTACTGTCACCATTTAAAATATGCCACATCATAGTGCTGCCAGTACAAATTATGCCAAATAGTGCCCCCAGTTCATATTATGCCACACAGTGTCCCCAGTACATGTTATGGCATATTGAAAGGCTCCCAGTTTATGTTATGCCACATTGTGTTGCCCAGTTCACATTATGCCACTTTGAAGTGCCCCCAGTTTATCATTGTACTGCCCCCAGTTCATATTATGCCACATTGCTCACTACAGCCCCAGCTCACTCTACAAAGGCAGTAATCAAGGAGAAGCCTATAATCTAACAATGCTGAGCTCACTGATTAGCGCAGCTGTGCCTGTGAGGGTACAATGAGAGCATGAGAGATGGATCATATCAGTGTGGTGCTTTACTGAGAGGGAGAGACAGTGATCGCCACCTATATGAACTCTGATGAGTTCCTATTATCATGCTGGGCTACAGATCAATTACTTAGAGGGCAATTCCAGGAACTTGGTTAACAACTATATGACTTGTATCCAGGGCCACCTAAGCCTCTGGGCCCCATAGCAATGGCATCCCCTGGACCTACTATAGCTACACCCATGGGTGCCTATAAAGGAAGAGCTGGAGAGACAATCTTTATCAATAGAAGAACAAAAGGGGATTAGGAATCATGTTATCCAACAATATCTCTCCTCTAAGTACAGCATAAAATGATGTATAAATGCTAGTGATAGATGCGCTAACTCTGCCGCCCTGTCTGCCGAGTGAAGGTGGTTTTACTAAGTGCTCTGGGGGCACTCCTACTGGTGTTCAGCGGGCAATTGACACTCACTGACACTCTCAGGAATGTAGCATATAATAAGCATTGTGCAGGATTTCTAGGAACAGTAGTTTTTATAACTTAATATCGAACATCCAGCACATGCAGCATCCCCCAAACGACTTAACGATCCCACGATCAACGATTGCGGGTCGCTATAATAAACAGGCTAACCTGGTCGATATCGACTACGTTGCCCTGTATGCAGAGGCGATGATCGATACCGATATCGACCATCCGTGCCCACGCATCGACCATCATTTAGTCATTGAAGGGGCCCGTAAACAGGACGATATAAACGATGGAACGATAAACTATATTGTTATCGTTTATATCATCCTGAAAATCGACCCGTGTGTATGCACACTTAGTCTACCCTCCATCTGCTATTATGCCTCTCTCTGCACTACCAGATTAAGGTCCACATAGGCCTAGAGCTTACATTTATGAAGGGCCTTTGGTGTGCTGCCGCAGGAGGCGTGACCAGCATGATGGAGGTGTGACTACTGATGTGGTGGTGTGACCAGTGATGTGGTGGTGTGACCAGTGATGTGGGGGTGTGGCCAGTGATGTGGGGGTGTGGTCTGCACAGGAGTGTGGTCTGTGCCATGGGGTGTGGCTAGCACCATAGAGGGCATAACTACCGCCTACTTTCAACCACCTCAATATTCCTCCCCTCTATTCTTATATGAAGCATACACCACCTGTTATATTATTGACCACTAAATACAAAATTTAAAAGAAAACCCACAAACTATGGTTTATTAATAAAATTTTATTATTTTTACTGCTTTTACCTCATGAGGACTAATATTTGATTGAACTTATTGCATGCATATTAACATCCTTGATAATTGAAATTATAAGTTTAATTATTATTAATTATAAGTGTGTGTTTATTTTATATACAGTATTTATTGTACTCTAATGGAGCGTACACACGGTCAGATTTGTCAGACTTGTCAGATTTGTCAGATGAACGATTGAACGATTAAACGATCTGAACGATTTGAACGATTTGACCAAAGTTTTGAACGATTTGAACGATTGAACGATTTTTGACTGCATTAAAATGAATGGAATCGTCCAAGTCTGACTGCAAACCCATCAGATGTCAGATATCGTTATCTGACAAACGGGAACACACATCGTTGATCGTCCATCGTTCAGGCATGTCAGATATGAACGATTTTCCTTCAGATATGAACGACTGAACGATTTTTAAATCGTTATCGTCCATATCTGAAGAAAAAATCTGATCGTGTGTATGCACCATTAATGTGAAATTGCTGATTGTATGCTTCATATCTTAAGGCAGTGGTTCACAAACTCCACCCTTACACTCCAGGTTTTAAGAATATCCTGCTTGAGCATAGGTGACTTAATTAGTACCTCCATAAATTTGATCTAACCATCTGGGCTCAAGCATGGATATCCTGAAATCCTGGAATGTAATGGCAGAGTTTGGGAATCTATGTCTTAAGGTTATACATATACAGTGTGTATATATAGAGAGATAGAGAGCATGGTTGGTGTTTGCACTCACGGTTATAGTTGGATTACTGTGCGCGGTGCCTTCTTCTATTCCACAGCAGTAAAAATATACATTCCAATGAAGCAACACTCATGGAATTCCGCTTCATTGGAATGTATATATATATATTAGATACAAAAAGAGGTACCGGCGCCAACTCAGATAAGGATAGTAGTTAGGAGGTGAATACGATTGTGTGTGCTACGTTCTCTCTATATTCAAGGGTGTCAGCTGGACCAAATATAATAGGACATTGGTTCTGCCCCTAAGTGCAGTATGTGTAGGTGTACAAGGTCTTTAGTGACTTACATAGATAATATAAACTAATGTGTTACAAGATACAATTGTATCATCAAGGTGCAAACAAACAAATTATAGACTGCTGAGTCTGTGCGCATTTTCAAGGAGCTCTAGCAATGACCCCCTTGATGAAGTCTCCAGTGGATGAAACGCGTTGGAAAGTTGCCTCTTAGCTAATGAACTATCAAAGATAAGCACCTTATGAATTTAAGAGAACCTTCTTATACTTTGTACTTTTTAGTGTTTTTAACATTTTTAGAACACATATTGCTGCTCTGACACAAAAAAGTTTTATGTGCATTTCCCTGTGCTTTTATTATATCATACTTATGTACTTATGTATTTATTGGAACTGTACTAAGGCTAGTTTTTAAATATTTATTAGCACTTTGTGAGATACACCTGTTGCACCTACCTAGACCTAAAAGGTCATTGCTAGAGCTCCTTGAAAATACGCCCAGGCTCAGCAGTCTATAATTTGTTTGTATGTGATATTTAATAAATTGTTATATATAATTTTTACCCATATGCTCTTATATGGTTTATGAAGCACCTTGATGATACACTTGTATCTTGTAACACATTAGTTTGTATTATCTACATTAGTCGCTAAAGACCTTGTACACCTACACACACACACACACATATATATATATATATATATATATAAAATTATATATGATAAAGGCGCTTAACTTTAGTGATCCAAATGAAAAAATAAGTGTCCTATTATGGAAGTCTTCTCTCTATGGGCTCTATTGCGAATTCAGACAATATCACAGGGAAAGCTCTGTCCCTGCGAATCCCCTCCACACACTAGTCATGGTATTTTCGCCAAAAAATACCGTGACAATGTGCCTGCGCATGCGCTGACCGGCCGCCGCTGTTACCTCCCCGGTGCTAAGCCCCGCCCCCCGCGATTGTGGACCCCCCGTGACCCCCCCATCCCTTAATTACACTTACCTGGGCTCCGGTGATGTCCTCCATGTCCTCCGGTCAGGTGATATCCCATACTGCACTTGGACCCGATCACCTGATGACCGGGCCGCAGTGCAGTATGGGAGACCAGCTGACCGGAGGGAGGACATCACCCGGAGCCCCGATCACCGGTCCATGGAGTCAGGTAAGTGAATTTTTTTTTGACTTTTTTTTTTTGTTACATTGTATCAGCTTGCGGTCTGTTTAGACCACACAGCTGATTACTGGGGCCGACTCCCGGCTCTGCTCTCCCCGTTAGAGCAGAGCAGGGGTCCGGTAACCGGGGGAGACCCTGGATAACGCCACCTCCAGGTGGCGTTATTATCACAGGGCCTCCATAGGTATGTTTTTCACAATTTATTTTTAGTAACTTTGGCCAGATCACATTTCCCATTACGATTATGGGAAATGCGATCTGATTACTAAACATAAGTGATACTTAGGGGTTGGAGTAGAATTTTACGAATTCTACTCCAATTGCCCTGTAATAACTATAGGTGATACTAAAATAATGTGAAGCGGGTGTGAAAACACCCTTTTTCACTTTATTTTAGTAAAAATAATGTTAATAAATAGAGCCCTTTGTGCACTCCCCGGACCTTCCAGTGGCTTCCACAGGCCAATTCCTGTATCCCAATAGGTGAAGTTTCTATGATAAAATAAAGGCAAAAGGTGCCTCCTAGTGCATTAAATTAAGACTTTCCTAGTGTCATATAAATTCTATAGACTCCACACGTACCATATACTGTATAAAGCCCAGGGAATACCTTTGGGCTAAAAGCACTTGTAATAGTGATTAATCCTGGAATCAAATCCCAGCTCAACCAGTCTTCCCAGGGACTTTCACAAGAAGTGCAGATATATAAAATAAAACAAAATATATAGTGCAATATGCTTACAAAGGTGATTTATTTAACAAAAACAATATAGGTTAAGTGTACATAAAAGAATGTGCAAAAAAAAGCTAATCTGAGTCAGAGGAAACAGCAGCAAACCATACAGGTCCCCGAGCTGGAGTAAATTACAGCCTCAACGCGTTCCGTCCATCTGTTACTACCAAGACTTCATCAGGAGATAAGCCCTCAAAAATGCGCTGTAAAGATGGAACAGCCAGCAGCATGCAGCTAATGGAACGGGACTTACGTAACTGAGGCAAAGCAGTTTTATTTATGAAGTATTGGGTTGTAGAACCAAGCACTTTTAGTCATGTTTATGCCTGATATTTAAAAGAGCAATGATTTTACTAACAAGTCACGGCTGGTAAATAAACCCCTTAGACTGCTCAGAAGGGAGGAACACCAGCAACAAGCGTTAAGTTCACAACAGGTCCAAAACTTGTTTCATACATAACTACCCTCCCGGTTTTCACGGGAGGCTCGCAATTTTTCGGTAACCCCCCACACCCCCGGAAGGATAGGCATTCCTAGTGAAGTGGGGAGAATTTCCGCGGTGATCGCGGGTCCCCATGTAGGGGGCGGGGCTTAATAATGTGATTTCAATGAATTGCACCATTTAACCCCGCCCCCTATTTAAATTTAAACCAATCGCGGCAATTTGCGAGGACTTAAAGACGTGAACCGTCAGGCCCCGCCCCCATCATAGCCCATCTGCTTGTCCTCCCCAGGCTTCTCCCCAGGCTCCTTATGTCTCCCCATTATAGGCATAAGGAGGCAGCACAAGAAACGTGCATACTCTGCAAACCTCCTTAATATGTACTGGACTCATCTATATCAGACTCAGATTTTATTGCAATACCATATATGTATATAATATATTTTACAAAAATACATATTGTATTGTATTCCTTTAGACTGATGCAAAGAGTAAATGCTGTCAACAGCCAGTTTTTATGTTTACATACCTGATTTCTATTATCAATATCTATTTAATACAATAAATAGTCACATATATATGTATACATACATATATATAATATAATATATATATATATATGTATAAATACTTAAGTCCGGCACTCAGTGTGAGCATAAGCATCTTTGACCAGGTGCCCCCACATGTACAACTCACAGGACCCCAAAGGTGCGGCACTCCGGCACATAAATCACAGTCAAGAAGCAGTGATCGTTAGTCAACGTTTCAGTTTAAATGTCAAACTGTTATCAAGAAGTACAAACGATAACTGAATCAACATACCTTCATATACCATCACCCGGCCTCATGTGTCCTCCCCCACTCTGGCATCCTGCATACGGCGCACACATGCAGCATCGACGATGCACTGTGATGATGTCATCACATTCCCCAGGAGCCGCGCACACCACGTGACCCATATAAACAAAGACCCGTCACCAAGCAGCATGATACAATGTGTGGCTGTGAAATAAAAAAATCAAGAACTTTTTAAGACAGCATATCCAATTGGAACAAACCACTTCTTACATTAAACCCCCAGAGGGCCAATGAAACCCTATTGTTACACATTTAATGGCTCATTCAGTATAATAATAGAAATCGCTTGTCGTATTCCTCTATCTAAATTCTCATCAAACATCACACTTTGTACCTCAAGTCCATATCTGCACCTGATACCATATAAATGTTGTTTGTTATAGAAATATAGTCACATATACATCTCAACCCTAAATATTGTACTGATACAGACCCAGACAACCATAAAGAAATCAGGAGCTGAGGACAATACTAGATGGAATGTCTTCACAAAGGGACCTTTGGTCTACCTGATCTGCTACATCCAGGAAAAACATGATTAAAGAAAGCATGATAAGGGTAAGTTTTAATTAAGGCCCCGTGGTGCGATTACATTTAACTTATGGATCCAGAATGATTCACGTTGTAATAGAACTCTATTTTGGTTGCCTCCTCTTGTCATAACAGGAACATAATCGATCATCCTATATCTCAGAGTTGTTAATGGGTGGTTAATTGGTGAATAATGAATACACCTGTGTCCCAGCTAGGTCATCTGGAAAACGTGAGCTCTCGAGGACCGAGGTTGGCTACCCCTGATTTAAGGCCTTACGTTGTGTATTTCTTGAGAATCCTGTGCCTGCTTCTGCGGCTAGGAATGGATTTTCATCCCAGAAGGGGACCATGAAGAGTGCTTCCAAAAAACAATTGACTTAAATGATCCTTTGCAAACCTTCTGTAAAGGCATTTTCCAACCTGTACAGGGACATATTTAGTTAGTGGTCTTCAAACTGCCATTGTTCCCACTGTCCACTTAACCATATGAGATATGTGAACAAGCGGAACAGAGCATTAAATGCAACATTTCAGATTTAAGGTTTAAGTCTTACGTTGTGTCTTTCTTGGGAATTCTTTCTTGAGCGCCATGCCTGCTTGCTTGGAGTGGATTTTTTTCATCCCAGAAGGGGACCAGGAATAGAAAGTGTGCTTTTCAAAAATAGATAAACAATTGCCTTAAATAATCCTTTGCAAACCTTCTGTTCTGTAAAGGAATTTCCCAACCTGTTCAGGAAAAAACAGAGTTAGTTAGTGGCCTTCAAATTGTCATTGTTCCCACTGTCCACTTCTTAGATATGTGAACAAGCATAACAGAGCACTAAATGCAACATTTCAGTTTAAGGTTTAAGTTTTACGTTGTGTCTGGAGATCATTTAGAAAGCAGAAAGAGCGCCACCACAAGCGGCAGATGACTAAACTCACACACAAAGGTTTAATAGAAATAGATACAACACAAGATCAGATGATCCTGGAGGATCTGTCTGATTCATCATGGTGCCCCCAAGACCAAGATTGTGCAAATTCTGCCAAAAGAGAGACTGACACCATGGTTAACATAAGAGTCACCGTCTGGATGTGAATTGTCTCATTTGCATGGGGAAAACACAACCCTCAGATGAGATGGATCTCAGCCAGTGGACAACATTGAAATCACCATTAAAAAGTCACAATGGAAGACTACAGTGTGGAGAATCTTTCTTCACAGTCAGGAGAGGCCTCAGAGAACATGAAAAAAGATGCTCTAGGTGTTGAACTTCAAGGGATTTCTCCATCATGTTCTGCAGTGTGAAGGTTTCATTCACATGTTTTCTATAAAGCAGTTCAAAGTTACAGCCTTCAAAGTGTCTGGCTATAACACTCACCTTTGCCAGGAATTACCAAAGATTATTACAAGCAAAGGATTCATCTGTCCGGAATCTGTCTGGGAATTCATGGACCGTATTTGGCCTGAATGCACTAAGACATCCAGTGATTCTGTCACTGTGTTCTGTAGCCGACTTTATTCCTACCTGAATCGCAAACTGAAATACGGAATAGTAAGCACAGACAACGTGGAGGCCTTTGTTATTCCGCTGCCTGCATGCCAACCAATACCTCCCAGACTACACCCACTGGGGGAACCAGGGCTTTGTAATGACCATCCCCATCTGTTGCTAGGCCTTCTTCTTCCAAACCATCCATCCTGGACTTCCTGTCCAAAAAGGGTGAGCAGGGTACAGAAAGAGGAGCTAGATGTGCCCAATGACATTTTTTTCATCTATAATAGATAATGTGGAGAGATAAGAGCTTCAGATGTTGGAACAGGGGCTCCCACCTATTTGGCTTCCCTCCAGAGAACAGAACTCTGTTCCCCAGGAAGTGCTGAGCTGATAGGTAGTCTCTGTCTGTTGGTAAACACCCTTCAGGAGATGGCAACCCAAAATAACAAAACAACTATAATAATAATGTGTCCACTGATAATGATAACCAGCCTGATCCCTTAACAGCAACATACCCCATATGGCCAACTCATAACATGTCACCCAGTTTGCAGCCTCCTCTTCCTTATGACACTAATCCAGTCGTCATGGTTGATCAATCAGCCATGTGTGGTCCACCCAATTTTTGGCCTTCTACATTCATTTCTAAAATCATAATAATACACAGAAAAAAGAGATTTACCCCCCAGCACACTGCAGCAAAAACAATACTTAAATCCTACATGATAATAGAGATTTAGAGGTATTAGTTTTTTTGGGGTGCCTTGCTTCTCGGACGTGAAACCCTTAATGTTAGGGATGCCAGTATAGAGGAGTCTTGATGATTGGCCTGGCGCTTATTCATATATTTGCAAATGTATGTAACTAATACCTCTAAATCTCTATTATCATGTAGGATTTAAGTATTGTTTTTGCTGCAGTGTGCTGGGGGGCAAATCTATTTTTTCTCTGTTCAGTGTAAACCCCGCCATTTACCCCACCTGTGTTATGCAATTATGCTGATTTGAGCAACTACCGTTTTTTTGCAAATCATAATAATACACTATAACACACTAGACTTATAATCTTTGCTTTTATTTAAGTTTTTTGAATAGAACAGTTTTAGAATTTAGGATGTCTACTCTATATAGGTTTGTAAATAAATATAGGCTTTAGTTTTTTAGAGCATATAACTTTATAAGCTGTTAGGATAACTTTTTGTAACCCAATAACTTAAAAAAAAAGTTTTCATTGCAATATTTATGCAGTCCCTTGACAGACAGCAGCACAGCACCCCTGCGCAGCCTCGCTGATGACAGTGACAGCCAGGTGTGGCTGACATGCACACAATAAAAATTGTTTATTTATTATTTTGGGCAGCAGCCCCTCGACAGACAGGAGCACAGCACCCCTGCGCACCTACGCTAATGACAGTGACAGCCAGGTGTGGCTGGCAATCACACAAAAATTTTGACAAGAAAAGACAATTTAAAAAAAAAATGTTTCAGCTCCAGAACTTTGGCACAGAGCACCGATTGATGACGACTGGAGTCGGGCAGCACTAGGCTGCAACTTGCGTCGCTGGCTGGATCTTGTGCGGTTAAGCCTAACACGCACACACACACAGAAATAGATTACACTTTTAGTATTTTTTTTACAGGTCCAGACATTGGGCCCGAAGCACCGATTGATGATGACTGGAGTCGAGCAGCACTAGGTTGCAACTTGTGTTGCTGGCTGGATCTTGTGCGGTTAAGCCTAACACGACCACACACACACACACACACACACAGACAAAGATATAAAAAAGACAATTTATTTTAATTTTCTTTCAGCTCCAGTACTTGGGCCCAGAGCACCGATTGATGAAGACTGGAGTCGGGCAGCACTAGGTTGCAAATTGCGTTGCTGTCTGGATCTTGTGCGGTTAAGCCTAACACGCACACACACACAGAAATAGATTACACAAAAAAATATACTTTTAGTATTTTTTTTTACAGGTCCAGACATTGGGCCCGGAGCACCGATTGATGATGACTGGAGTCGAGCAGCACTAGGTTGCAACTTGTGTTGCTGGCTGGATCTTGTGCGGTTAAGCCTAACACGCACACACACACACAGACAAAGATATAAAAAAGACAATTTATTTTAATTTTTTTTCAGCTCTAGTACTTGGGCCCAGAGCACCGATTGATGAAGACTGGAGTCGGGCAGCACTAGGTTGCAAATTGCGTTGCTGGCTGGATCTAGTGCGGTTAAGCCTAACACGCACACACACACAGAAAAAGATTACACAAAAAGACACTTTTATTGTTCAGTCTTCACAACCGGAGTGAAATGGTGTCCGCCGCGTGGTCCATTGATTATAGAGACGTAAGCTCATGAATCGCGAGCTTTCAGACTCTATGGTTTTGCCTCAGTTTTGAGATCCGAGTCAGGCGGGAAACCCCGAGCCTGCTTGGATCCGACTCGAATCTGCTAAATTCGGGTGGGTCCGGATCTCTGAGATCCGAACCCGCTCATCTCTAATATATATATCTATACCAACGGATGGTGCAGCACTCCATGCACTTAATAATAGTCCTAGACAATGGCATATTGGGTCAGCAATGTTTCAGTGCTTTTATTGTCGCACTATCATCAGGCCTGATGATAGTGCGACAATAATAGCACTGAAACAGTGACCTAATATGTTGTTGTCTTGGACTATTATTAAGTGCATGGAGTGCTGCACCATCCGTTGGTAATTGTGAGTAACAATACATAGGTGCTAGATATTACACCAACCTGTGGGTTGCCTTCTCCTCACGGCTGCTGACAGCTGCCTTCCCTCCTGTACAAAGCAGCTCAGCCTCTGCCTCCTCCCGCAGGGCTGACTTTTCTCATAATTTCTGTGTCTGCTGTCAATCAAGGGAGGTGGGTGGGGATAAATGGATGGGGCTTCAGACAGATGACCGGGGGACTGGAGCTTCTGGTGACCCGGGTGACATAATTGCGGACAGGAGACCTAGCACGCACTGGGGGCGGAGCTTCGGCCGGTATGGGGACAGAGCTTCACGTGGCATGGGGACGGTGTGAGCTGCAAGGAAAATACTCGGATAGTGGACATAGGGTCCCCCACACACTGTCCCCTGCCCCCGGCCACTGCTACTAATTAAAAAAACTTGGCTGGGGGCAGGGGACAATGTGTGGCGTTCCCCTATGTGTGGGGGTCCCGGGACGACCGCCCCTGTCTCCCTGCCTATAATCTTGCCCTGGACATTAGGTATCAATCTTAAACTGCTTTATCTCGGCTGACTGTGTTGCAGCAGTAGGTGTGTTAGTAACTGTCTCTGCTTCCTTTTTGGAAGGTAAGCTATGGCTGCTCTCTCCTATGTTAAGTAATAACTATTGTATATCGCTGGTTCAGGGAGGGCGTCATCAGTGGTGATTGAGCGACTATCACTGTAGCTGCTACCTGCACTCCTCACTTACTGGGTCATGACTATGGCCTCAGTGCTGTGGCCATTGTGTAGTATGTGGTGCAGGTTATTTTTTACTTGCTGTCACTAAGAAAGTGAGTCCGGCTCCACTCCATGCTGCACTGTCACCGATTCCTCTATCTCCGTCAGAGTACCTCATAGGGGCTGACTCAGATCAGGGAGGCTGTGGAAGCTCCGCCTCCAGCCCAACCCCCAGAGTCAATAGTTGGTCTCACCCCCTTCAGTTATCACTGCTACCAGCGGGGCCTCCCAACCGGGGATTGTCGGAAACACCTTCTCCAGAGTAGCGTCTGATGCCAGACCAGACCTGACTTTGATGTCTCTCCCTAAACCAGCCGCTTCGCAGATCAGGTAATGGCGCTCTCTCTCCTTCTCCCTGCAATGGCATTATTCAACTGTCGTTCTGCCCCTGTGGCTTTTCAACTGTCCCCTGCAGACAGGACTCCCCTTTTTTAATCAAGTGGGAGAATCCTTACCTGGTCCTGTTGCATGTTTATACTGGCAGGACAATGCACCAAAGTCTGAATAAGGGGGGAGGGAATAAACGCACATACTTACAATTGTTTAACCTTTTACTAAACATATATATACTAGGGGTGAGCGGGTTCGGATTTCTGAAATCCGAACCCCCCCGAGCCCCCCCGATCCGAGTCCGATCCGAGTCAGGCTCGACTTTTCCCGCCTGACTCGGATCTGAAATCGAGGCAAAACGTCATCATCCCGCCTTCCGAGTCTCGCGGGTTTTGGATCCTATATAAGGTACCCGCGTCGGCGCCATTTTCTCACTCGGCTGTGGACAGTGAAGAGGGAGGGTGGGAGTTAGGGCTGTGTAGTGTAGTGTAGTGTAGTGTAGTGCTGCTGTTGTCCACTACTTCAAAGTCCATAGGGGCTGGCTGTGTTGTGCTGTGCTGCTGTTGTTAATAGGGGCTGTGTCCACTACTTCAAAGTCCATAGGGGCTGGCTGGACTGTGTTGTTCAGTCAGTTCTCCATAGGGGCTGTGTCCACTCCAAAGTCCTGTGCAGTGTCCCAGTCCTAAAGGAGTGCTGTAGTGTTGTCCAGGGGGTGCTCTGTCCATCAGGGGTGCTCCCCCCAAGTGCTAAAAAAATAATATATTTTCTGTGTTTGTGAATTGTGTGCGCAGTAGCCGCACGTGCATCAACAAAGTAGTGCCAAGCGTGCGCCTGTGTCATAAGTAAAGGGCCGGCTGGCTTGACCGTTAAAGGGTGCTGTAACCCCCGAAAGTACACTCCAGTCCAAACCAAAAAAAAATTATTTTCTGTGTTTGTGAATTGTGTGCGCAGTAGCCGCACGTGCATCAACAAAGTAGTGCCAAGCGTGCGCCTGTGTCATAAGTAAAGGGCCGGCTGGCTTGACCGTTAAGGGTGCTGTAACCCCCGAAAGTACACTCCAGTCCAAACCAAAAAAAAAATTATTTTCTGTGTTTGTGAATTGTGTGCGCAGTAGCCGCACGTGCATCAACAAAGTAGTGCCAAGCGTGCGCCTGTGTCATAAGTAAAGGGCCGGCTGGCTTGACCGTTAAGGGTGCTGTAACCCCCGAAAGTACACTCCAGTCCAAACCAAAAAAAAAATTATTTTCTGTGTTTGTGAATTGTGTGCGCAGTAGCCGCACGTGCATCAACAAAGTAGTGCCAAGCGTGCACCTGTGTCATAAGTAAAGGGCCGGCTGGCTTGACCGTTAAGGGTGCTGTAACCCCCGAAAGTACACTCCAGTCCAAACCAAAAAAAAAATTATTTTCTGTGTTTGTGAATTGTGTGCGCAGTAGCCGCACGTGCATCAACAAAGTAGTGCCAAGCGTGCGCCTGTGTCATAAGTAAAGGGCCGGCTGGCTTGACCGTTAAAGGGTGCTGTAACCCCCAAAGTACACTCCAGTCCAAACCAAAAAAAAAATTATTTTCTGTGTTTGTGAATTGTGTGCGCAGTAGCCGCACGTGCATCAACAAAGTAGTGCCAAGCGTGCGCCTGTGTCATAAGTAAAGGGCCGGCTGGCTTGACCGTTAAGGGTGCTGTAACCCCCGAAAGTACACTCCAGTCCAAACCAAAAAAAAAATTATTTTCTGTGTTTGTGAATTGTGTGCGCAGTAGCCGCACGTGCATCAACAAAGTAGTGCCAAGCGTGCACCTGTGTCATAAGTAAAGGGCCGGCTGGCTTGACCGTTAAGGGTGCTGTAACCCCCGAAAGTACACTCCAGTCCAAACCAAAAAAAAAATTATTTTCTGTGTTTGTGAATTGTGTGCGCAGTAGCCGCACGTGCATCAACAAAGTAGTGCCAAGCGTGCGCCTGTGTCATAAGTAAAGGGCCGGCTGGCTTGACCGTTAAAGGGTGCTGTAACCCCCAAAGTACACTCCAGTCCAAACCAAAAAAAAATTATTTTCTGTGTTTGTGAATTGTGTGCGCAGTAGCCGCACGTGCATCAACAAAGTAGTGCCAAGCGTGCGCCTGTGTCATAAGTAAAGGGCCGGCTGGCTTGACCGTTAAAGGGTGCTGTAACCCCCGAAAGTACACTCCAGTCCAAACCAAAAAAAAATTATTTTCTGTGTTTGTGAATTGTGTGCGCAGTAGCCGCACGTGCATCAACAAAGTAGTGCCAAGCGTGCGCCTGTGTCATAAGTAAAGGGCCGGCTGGCTTGACCGTTAAGGGTGCTGTAACCCCCGAAAGTCCAAACCAAAAAAAAAATTATTTTCTGTGTTTGTGAATTGTGTGCGCAGTAGCCGCACGTGCATCAACAAAGTAGTGCCAAGCGTGCGCCTGTGTCATAAGTAAAGGGCCGGCTGGCTTGACCGTTAAGGGTGCTGTAACCCCCGAAAGTACACTCCAGTCCAAACCAAAAAAAAAATTATTTTCTGTGTTTGTGAATTGTGTGCGCAGTAGCCGCACGTGCATCAACAAAGTAGTGCCAAGCGTGCGCCTGTGTCATAAGTAAAGGGCCGGCTGGCTTGACCGTTAAAGGGTGCTGTAACCCCCGAAAGTACACTCCAGTCCAAACCAAAAAAAAATTATTTTCTGTGTTTGTGAATTGTGTGCGCAGTAGCCGCACGTGCATCAACAAAGTAGTGCCAAGCGTGCGCCTGTGTCATAAGTAAAGGGCCGGCTGGCTTGACCGTTAAAGGGTGCTGTAACCCACAAAGTACACTCCAGTCCAAACCAAAAAAAAAATTATTTTCTGTGTTTGTGAATTGTGTGCGCAGTAGCCGCACGTGCATCAACAAAGTAGTGCCAAGCGTGCGCCTGTGTCATAAGTAAAGGGCCGGCTGGCTTGACCGTTAAGGGTGCTGTAACCCCCGAAAGTACACTCCAGTCCAAACCAAAAAAAAAATTATTTTCTGTGTTTGTGAATTGTGTGCGCAGTAGCCGCACGTGCATCAACAAAGTAGTGCCAAGCGTGCGCCTGTGTCATAAGTAAAGGGCCGGCTGGCTTGACCGTTAAAGGGTGCTGTAACCCCCGAAAGTACACTCCAGTCCAAACCAAAAAAAAATTATTTTCTGTGTTTGTGAATTGTGTGCGCAGTAGCCGCACGTGCATCAACAAAGTAGTGCCAAGCGTGCGCCTGTGTCATAAGTAAAGGGCCGGCTGGCTTGACCGTTAAAGGGTGCTGTAACCCACAAAGTACACTCCAGTCCAAACCAAAAAAAAAATTATTTTCTGTGTTTAGCCGCACGTATATATCAAATCGATATAACATAAATGGAGGACCAAACTTTCTCCGATAAAAATAAAATAGAGAAAGATCAAGAACCACTTCCTCCTAGTGCTGAAGCTGCTGCCACTAGTCATGACATAGACGATAACATGCCATCAACGTCGTCTGCCAAGGCCGATGCCCAATGTCATAGTAGAGGGCACATACAATCCCAAATGGCAAAGTTCAGGAAAATGACCTTGAAAAAGACATTTAAATCAGCTGAAGAGAAACGTAAACTTGCCAATATGCCATTTACGACACGGAGTGGCAAGGAACGGCTAAGGTCGATCCCTAGTATGTTCATGACTAGTGGTTCAGCTTCACATGACGATGGAAGCCCTCCTCCCACTAAAAAAATCAAAAGAGTTAAGCTGGCAAAAGCACAGCGAAGAACTGTGCTTTCTAAGAAGATATCACAAATCCCCAAGGAGAGTCCAAGTGTGGTGGTGGTTGCGATGCCTGACCTTCCCAGCACTGGACGGGAAGAGGTGGCTCTTTCCACCATTTGCACGCCCCCTGCAAGTGCTGAAAGGAGCACCCACAGTCCACTTGCTGATATGCAAATTGAAGATGTCACTGTTGAAGTACAACAGGATGAGGATACTGGTGTAGCTGGCGCTGAGGAGGAAGTTGGCGAGGAGGATTCTGATGGTGATGTGGTTTGTTTAAATCAGGCTCCGGGGGAGACAGTTGTTGTCCGTGGGATGAAAAAGCCCATCACGGTCATGCCTGGGCAGAAGACCAAACATTCCACCTCTTTGGTCTGGCAATATTTCTATCCAAATCCGGACAACAACTGTCTTGCCATATGTACCATATGTAAAGGTGAAATAAGTAGGGGTAGGGACGTCAACCACCTAGGAACATCCTCCCTTATACGGCACCTGCAGCGCGTTCATAAAAAGTTACTGTCAAGTTCAGAAACTTTGGCTAAGACCGTAAGCAGTCCAGGGACACCTAAATCCCGTTGTCCTGTTGTATCCAAGCGCCTGCAAACCACACCGTCAACTCCCTCCTCGTCAATTTCCTCCTTAGTTAGGATCGGAAGTAGTCCTGCAGGCCATGTCACTGGCATGACTGACTCTCCTATCCGGGATTCCTCCGGAGGATCCTGCATTGCTACGCCTACTGCTGCCGCTGCTGCTGTTGCTGCTGCTGGGAGTCGTTCATCATCCCAGAGAGGAAGTAGGAACACCACTACTTTTACTAAACAATTGACCCTCCAACAGTCCTTAGCGAGGAGGATGAAGTACGACAGCAGTCATCCTGAAGCAAAACGTATAACTGAGGCCTTGACTGCTATGTTGGTGTTAGACGTGCGTCCGGTATCCGCCATTAGTGCAGTGGGATTTAGACAATTGATGGAGGTAGTGTGTCCCCGGTTCCAAATCCCGTCTAGATTCCACTTCACTAGGCAGGCGATACCGAGACTGTACAGAAACGTCAGAAAAAGTGTCCTCAGTGTCCTGAAAAATGCCGTTGTACACAATGTCCACTTAACCACGGACATGTGGACAAGTGGAACAGGGCAGACTAAGGACTATATGACTGTGACAGCCCACTGGGTAGATGTATCACCTTACGCAGCAACAGCAGCAGCGTCACCAGTAGCAGCATCTCAGAAATGCCAGCTCGTTACAAGGCAGGCTACGCTGTGTATCACCGGTTTCAGTAAGAGGCACACCGCCGACAACCTCTTAGAGAAACTGAGGGAAATCATCGCCCAGTGGCTTACCCCACTTAGACTCTCCTGGGGATTTGTGATATCTGACAACGCCACCAATATTGTGCGGGCATTACATCTGGGCAAATTCCAGCACGTCCCATGTTTTGCTCACACAATAAACTTGGTGGTGCAGAATTTTCTGAAAAGCGACAGGGGCGTGCAGGAGACGCTTTGGGTGGCCCGAAAAATTTCTGGCCACTTTCGCCATTCAGCGACTGCGTGCCGAAGACTGTAGCGCCAGCAAACACTCTTGAACCTGCCCCGCCATCACCTGAAGCAAGAGGTTGTGACGCGGTGGAACTCAACCCTCTATATGCTTCAGAGGATGGAGGAGCAGCAAAAGGCCATACAAGCCTATACATCCACCTATGACATAGGCAAAGGAGGGGGTATGCACCTGACTCAAGCGCAGTGGAGAATGATTTCCGTGTTGTGCAAGGTTCTCCAGCCCTTCGAACTTGCCACACGTGAAGTCAGTTCAGACACTGCCAGCTTGAGTCAGGTCATTCCCCTCATCAGGCTTTTGCAGAAGCAGCTGGAGAAAGTGAAGGAGGAGCTAAGACGGAGCGATTCCGCTCGGCATGTGGGACTTGTGGATGAAGCCCTTCATTCGCTTTGCCAGGATTCCAGGGTGGTCAATCTGTTGAAATCAGACCACTACGTTTTGGCCACCGTGCTCGATCCTAGGTTTAAAGCCTATGTGGTGTCTCTCTTTCCGGCCGACACAAGCCTGCAGAGGTGCAAAGACCTGCTGGTGAACACACTGTCAGCTGAAGCGGAACGTGACACGTCAACGGCTCCTTCTTCATTTTCTCCTGCAACTGGGGCTGCCAGGAAAAAACTTAGGTATCCTAAGCAACCCACTGGCGGTGATGCAGGGCAGGCAGGACCAAGTTTGGACATCTGGTCCGGACTGAAGGACCTGGCAACAATTTCTGACATGTCTACTGTCACTGCATATGATACTGTCACCATTGACAGAATGGTGGAGGATTACATCGGTGACAGCATCCAAGTAGGCATGGCAGACAGTCCATACCTGTACTGGCAGGAAAAAGAGGCAATTTGGAGGCCCCTGTACAAACTGGCTCTATTTTACCTGAGTTGCCCCCCCTCCAGTGTGTACTCCGAAAGAGTGTTTAGTGCAGCCGGGAACCTTGTCAGCGAAAGGCGTAGGAGGTTGCTTCCACAGAATGTGGAGAAGATGATGTTCATCAAAATGAATTATCAGCTCTTCCAGGGAGACCAGCCTCCAGAAGGTACAGAGGGACCTGTGGTGGTGGATTCAAGTGGGGACGAGTTAATACTTTGTGAGGATGAGGATGTACACACTGAAGAGGGTGAGGAATCGGTGGATGAGGAGGATGAGGATGACATCTTGCCTCCATAGAGCCAGTTTGTGCAGGGACACATTAATTGCCAGCTTGTTTTGTGGGGGCCCAAACGAACCAATCATTTCAGCCACAGTTGTGTGGCAGACCCTGGCGCTGAAATGATTGGTTTGTTAAAGTGTGCATGTCCTGTTTATACAACATAAGGGTGGGTGGGAGGGCCCAAGGACAATTCCATCTTGCATCTCTTTTTTTTCTTTGCATTATGTACAGTTTGGGGCCTAGTTTTTCAAACTGCCATCCTGTCTGCCACTGCAGTTTCACGCCTAGATGGGTCACGTGTTTGTGCCGCCCACTCGTGTCGCTTAGCATAGTCATCCAGCTACCTCGGTGCAACGTTTTGGACATAAAAACACTATTGTGAGGTGTGAGGTGTTCAGAATAGACTGGAAATGAGTGGAAATTAAGGTTATTGAGGTTAATAATAGCATAGGAGCAGAAAAACCTACAAATTCTGTGATTTTAGCTGTTTTTATGCTTTTTTAAAAAAAAATACAGATCCAAAACACAAAACCCAGAACCCAAAACACGGAAGGGTGGTTTTGGCAAAACCAATCCAGATCCAAAACACGAAGAAAGATCCAGATCCAAAACCAAAACACAAAACACGAAAAGTGGCCGGTGCACACCCCTAATATATACTGTATATATATATAATATATATATATATATATTTCTACTATACATTTACTTTATATTTCATGCAATTACATTAACATACCGTATATACTCGAGTATAAGTCGACCCGAATATAAGCCGAGGTACCTAATTTTACCACAAAAAACTGGGAAAACTTATTGACTCGAGTATAAGCCTAGGGTGGGAAATGCAGCAGCTACTGGTAGTAATCCCCCCTCTGGTACTGTCCCCAGTAGTAATCCCCCCCTGGTAGTGCCCCCAGTAGTAATCCCCCCCTGGTAGTGCCCCCAGTAATAATATCCCCCCCTGGTAGTGCCCCCAGTAGTAATATCCCCCCCTGGTAGTGCCCCCAGTAGTAATACCCCCCTGGTAGTGTCCCCAGTAGCAATATCCCCCCCTGGTAGTGCCCCCAGTATTAATCCCCCCCCTGGTAGTGCCCCCAGTAGCAACATCCCCCCTGGTAGTGTCCCCAATATTAATCCCCCCCTGGTAGTGCCCCCAGTAGCAATATCCCCCCCTGGTAGTGCCCCCAGTATTAACCCCCCCTGGTAGTGCCCCCAGTAGCAACATCCCCCCCTGGTAGTGCCCCCAGTATTCCCCCCCTCCCTGGTAGTGCCCCCAGTAGCAACATCCCCCCCCTGGTAGTTCCCCCATTATTAATCCCCCCCCTCTGGTAGTGCCCCCAGTAGCGATATCCCCCCCTGGTAGTACCCCCCGGTAGTAGCCCCCCCAGTGGAAAGAAATGTAAAAAAAAAAAACACTTACCTGTAACCCCGCTCCTGGTCCCGACGCTGCTACAGGCTCCTCCGCCGCTTTGCATAATGGGAGAGACGTCGTCATGACGACGTCTCTCCCATTACCCACTGCGGGAGCCGGAAGATGGCTCCCGCAGTGGAAGCAGCAGTAGCCGCTGAGAGTCTGACAGACTCTCAGCGCCTGCTGATTACACCAAACACATAGCTGCCGGCTCCGGCGGCTGTGTGTTTAGCAGTGTGTAGTGCTGACCGAACTCCGTCCGGTCAGCGCTACACACGCGGTGCAGGCTGTGTCACAGTGACACAGTCTGCACCGCGGCCCGCATGGTACACTACTCAGCAGCGTACCATGCGGGCATGACTCGAGTATAAGCCGAGGGGGTGCTTTTTCAGCACAAAAAATGTGCTGAAAAACTCGGCTTATACTCGAGTATATACGGTAACTGTTATCAAGTCCTTAAGGTCACCCTGCGTGATATGGTACCCCCAGATTCTGGGGTACCACACTAGGGGTACATATATCGTGGCATGACCGGGCTCTGGAACACAATAGCCAGTAATTGGCCAGTATTACCTTACTTTGGAGGGACCCAGGAACCATAATTCCTAGCAGGGGCTGCCTGGAGGTAGCGAAAGAGGAACAGATGTGTGGACATTAAGCAAGGGCAAAATTCTGCTTAAGCTTCGGCTTGGCCAGGGTGACATACCCTCAATATGAAGGAACTGAGGAGTGTGCCATGTCCCAGAAACGGCAGCTGCAAAGAGGGAGTCCAGCAAGTGATGCACACTGCATCCCGACTGCCCCAGCCCATCTGGAAAATGGTCCCAAGAAAGGAAAAGTAGTGCCCAAAGAGAAGCATGAAGTGCCTCAAGTCTCCCAGAGCAGTGAAGCTCATGGATGAAGAATCATTGTGACGTCTGCAGGCTAATAAATGGGATCTGAGAAGTCCATCCATAAAGATGCAGCCTATTCAGGAGTGAACTAGCCTACGGGCATGAGCCACTATTCAGGAGAAAATGGAAAACCTGATAAACAAGTTCCCGCAGAATGGAATCTCCTAGATTTTCTAGAGTGTAAGTTAGGAAAGCGATAGAGGGGTTAAACCCCAAAAAGTCACCAGGACCAGATGGGTTAACATCTCAGTTTTATAAGACCTTTTTAGACCTCCTCATTTCCCACCTAGTGGAAGTGTTTAATGAGAGCCTGTATGAGGGAATTCTTCCTCCTTCCATGAGGTTATCTGCTCTTATTTTACTGTCCAAAGGAAAGGACCTGACTTGTATTGAGAACTGTCTCCCCATAGTCCTTCTTAATATGTGCAGGAAGATTCTGGCAAAAGTACTGTTTGATATCGGAATTTTATGAGCTGTTGCTTTCACCTTCTCAGCACTGCATGGTGAAGGACCATAGCACCTTTAGTGCTGTCCTTGGTGTCTGGGAGTTCATTAAGTTGTGCAGGGCTGAGAAGTGGGGAAAGTACCTACTGGCATTGGATCAGTCTAAGGCCTTTGACCAGATAAACCATGAGTACCTTTGGGCCCCGCTGAAATGGTATGGTCTTCCAGAGCAGATGGTGAATTGGTTACAACCTATTTATCGTCAGGTCGAAAGCTTCCCACTTGTGAACAATTGGGTGGGTCCTACCTTTGGTGTGGGCTCTGGTGTCCATCAGGATTGTCCCCTGAGCCCCCTTCTATATGTTTTGGTAATTGATACCTTAATCAGAAGGGTAGAGAGTGGAACTGTGGGGGGGTGCAGTGTATATGCAACACATATCAGCGGTGGTGAGATCCGTGTATGTACCCTGCGCAAGCAGCTGAACTCGCCGGCAAGGGTACTGGAGGTGTGCTGGTAACACCTGGCTCGGGAATAGGTGGCTGTGTTCAGGGCTTCCATCAGAAATTGTAGGGCAGATAGCTGTGTGTGTTAAATAAAAGAGGATGTGACTGAAGGTGCCTGGGGAGGTGGCCAGATGGAGGGGCAGTTGGAGTAGATAGGGGCGGCCAGGAGATACTGGTGATAAAAGAAGGGGAAGCTACAAGTGAGAATGATTATAAACAAAAAATGAACAGGGCCCCCTGCCCTACAGTACCCTGTGCCGTGGAACATGTCGCACCACCCTAGTTACGGCCCTGCAGCACAGCAGGCTCCCCAGCATTAGAGCCCAGCTAGGTCGTTGGCCTGATAGTACCAGGTGATACTTTTTTTTTTTGCCATTACGATATATATGTTATTGTGCAACTGGTGGGGAAGGGGGGTATTATGGGGGAGCAATAGGGAGCAAATCGTGGTGTGGAAGGTGGTGGCAATTGGGGGGGGGGGCTGAGCCTTGGGCTGCTTCAGCAATTTGAAGGCATCAGCACCAGCCCCAACATGAAGGGGGCGAGGGGGGCAGTGACATGATGGGACACATACACACACCAATAATGTTATGCCTATGTGCGTCTTGACTCCTAAATCCGTCCATGGAAGATAGAAAACAATTAGGCGCTTAGACCATGTTAACAAACCTTACATAATCATAATGATAAGAAATGATCGACTTTGTTTAGAAACGTCAACAAAAGGTTGCCTGTTATGGAAAATCTAATAAACCACTCATTAAACACAATGAAATGCTGTATATATAAATACTTAAATGTTTTTATTTTCTGTTTTTTTTGTTTTAGCTTACATTAAAATCAAATTAATTCATAGACAGTTGCTATTACTGATAAAATAAAGTCAATTGTAATGAATGAAACGGCTCTGGATAATTTAATATTGGGCCCATTTTAGACACAGATGAAAACTGAACATACAGTAGTTTTAGCTGATAAACAATTAAAAATAGCTGCATACTGTACGTCTAGTTGAGCACCTGACCTGGCGGCCATCCATTAATCAGCCTCCTTTTTATGAAGTCTGCAGGGGCTAATTTCCATGTTTTAGCAGAACCCTTTAAAAAGCGAACATAAAATATTGTTATATTATGTAACGACAACATTTTAATGATGTTTTTCCTTTGTGTATGTGGGCTAAATAATTAGTTTTTTCCCCACTGTTCCAAGACGTACTGGTAGATTAATGAGCTTTCTTACTATGTGTATGTCTGGGGATGTAGTTAAAATTCAGGTGGACTGGGTAACGGCGCCGGATTTCCGACCGCCGACAAAATGCAGACTCTGCTATCCCGAATTACATCAGGATACCTGCGTCGTTATCCCAAACGATGGAATGCAGAATGTCCGGACGGAGGTAAGTAGCGCCCTGTGCCCGGGGATTGGGGGAGTTAGGTACTCTCGGGGGGACATTAGGGTTAGGCACCCCCCTGGCAGGTTAGGGTTAGGCTGCGGGGATGAGGGTTAGGGTTAGACACCGCTGAGGGGAGGTTAGGGTTAGGCACCCCCTTTCCCCCCCATGAGGGTTAGTTTTAGGATGCAGGAAGGGGAGGTTAGGGTTAGGTTACACCCAGGGCAGCCGACAGCTTAGCCGGGCCCAGATACAGGGAGGGGGCATGGCCAACAGGGGAGGTGTGGCCTGATCCTCTCCTTACCAAAGATTAAAAAAAATAATGTCCTCGCGGCCGAGCACGCACCGCACAGGGACGCATGTGTCCGGGGATGGGGGTGCAATCGCTCCCCACTGCATATAACGCCGGGAGCAAGAGATAGCTACTATTTCTGCAGCAGCCTCTCCTTAGCCCAGCCAGCACACAGCGTAACAGCAGCGCATGTGTGCTGAGCTGGGGAGAGATGCTGCTGCAGCAGTCAGCCCTCTCTCTCCCTGCCCTAAGTAGCGGCGGTGAGGGGGCGGCGAGGGGAGGGGGCGGGATGCGGGTAAATAGAACGTCCCCCCCTCTCGGCGCCCCTGGTTACACCCAGGGGAGGTTAGGGTTAGGCACTAGTGAAGGAGGTTAGGGTTAGGCACCACTAAGGGAGGGTTAGGTGGAAGAAGGTTAGGGATAGCATAATTACCAAAACCGGAAGTAGAGTGATCGCACAGAGATGTAGTTACAACTTAGAATACCGGCGACGGAATCCCGACAGCAGTCGGCATCCTGATGGTAAGTAAATGGGTTAGGGGGAAGGGTAAGGCACTAGGGGGAGGGTTACGGTTAGGCTGCGGGGGAGGGGTTTAGGGTTAGGCAGTGGAGGGGGGAGAGTTAGGGGTTAAGGTTAGAGATGAGCGGTTCGGATTCTGTAGAATTCAAAACGCTCCGAACATTGGGGATCCGAGTCGGGTGTTCCCTGCCTGACTCGGATCCCCATTCGAGGCCGAGCCGCAGCCTCCTGATGTCGGATTCTTGTGAGAGAATCCGACGTCAGGGCACCTCTAGTGAAGGGCAGAGCGCTGTGATAGCAGTCTGCCCTACACAGATCAAACACACAGCCGCCAGCGGCAGCTGTGTGTTTGTAATAGCAGCCAATGAGAGTCACACAGACTCTCATTGGCTGCTGCACGGAGGGAGACGGTTGGAGCTCACTCATGGACTCCGTCTTCCGGCTCCCTCCGTGCGTTATACAGCAGAGCAGAGCAGACGGCGGCGGGAGCGGGGATTCAGGTACGTTTTTTTTTTTATGTGTGTGTGTGTATAATGGGGGCATTACTTGGGGGCATACTACTACTGGGGGCCTGCTAATGGGGGCACTACTACTACTGGGGGCCTGCTAATGGGGGCACTACTACTACTGGGGGCCTGCTAATGGGGGCACTACTACTACTGGGTGCCTGCTAAGGGGGGGCACTACTTCTACTGGGGGCCTGCTAATGGGGGCACTACTACTACTGGGGGCCTGCTAGTGGGGGGCATACTACTACTGGGGACCTGCTAATGGGGGCACTACTACTACTGGAGGCCTGCTAAGGGGGGGGCATACCACTACTGGGGGCCTGCCAATGGGGGGCATACCACTACTGCCAATTTTAGAAGGGGATCCTACCAGTCTGGGCTTGCAGCGCGGGCACAACTGTCTTGCCGATCAGAGGCAACTCTACTGCTTCCAAATTGTATTTGGGGCTCTATTTATTAACATTATTTTGACTAAAATAAAGTGAAAAGGGTGTATTCACACCCATTTCACATTATTTTAGTATCACCTATAGTTATTACAGGGCAATTGGAGTAGAATTCGCAAAATTCTACTCCAACCCCTAAGTATCCCTTATTTTTAGTAATCAGATTGCATTTCCCATAATTGTAATGGGAAATGTGATCTGTCTGGAAGTTACTAAAAATAAATTGTGAAAAAAATACCTAGGGAGGCCCTGTGATAATAACACCACCTGGAGGTGGCGTTATCCAGGGTCTGCCCCGGTTACCGGTCTCCTACTCTGCTCTAATGGGGAGGGCAGAGCCGGGAGTCGGTCCCAGTAATCAGCTGTGTGGTCTAAAGAGACCGCAAGCTGATTACTGTAAAAAAAATAAAAATTAATTTACCTGATTCCAGGGACCGGTGGTCGGGGCTCCGGGTGATGTCCTCCCTCCGGTCAGCTGCTCTCCCATGCTGCACTGCGGCCCGGTCATCAGGTGATCGGGTCCCAGTGCAGTATGGGATATCACCTGACCGGAGGCATGGAGGACATCACCGGAGGCCCGTTTCATGCAGGTAAGTGTAATTAAGGGAGGGGGGGGTCGCGGGGAGTCTGCAATCGCGGGGCAGGCTTAGCACTGGGGGGCGGGGCTTAGCACCAGAGGGAGGAGCAGCAGCGGCCAGTCGGCACATGTGCGGGCACTTTGTCACGGTATTTTTTCCGAAAATACCGTGACTAGTGTGCAGATGGGATTCGCAGGGACAGAGGCCCTGATTCAGAGGCGGATGCTCTGACAGAGCGCTCGCTCTGAATCAGGGCCGACCTTCTTGTTTTTTAGAGCGGCCTCCCACAGCTATAGTGAGCGGCCAGGAAGATGGTCGCGATGGTCAAGACCATCGAGACCATCGGGCTTGCGACGAGACCCTTGTGGTAGGGTCTCGTTGCCGCAAGCCCCAGAGAGATTTCGGCTCTAACAGAGCCGAAATTTCTCCTACTGACATCACTCGTGATGTCAGTGGGGCTGGCCCCAAACAGAGGCGTTCACATGGGAACGCCTCCATTTGGGCAGCCACTCCCCTGGCCCGCCCACCAAAGGGGGGGTGTTGTCACTCAACATCGACAGCATGCCCCCTTTGGTACGAGACCCGGAGCGACGGATTGCCCATCACTATCTGGGTCTCGCACATGCGTACGATGGAGCCGGCTCCATCATGCGCATGCGCACTGGGCCACCATCGACCCGCTTGCGAACGCCTAGCGCTCGCGAGCGGGTCTGAATCAGGCCCAGAGCTTTATCGCAAGCTCTGTCCCTGCAAGGGATTTGTAGTAAATCCCTGTGATATTGCAATGCGAATTCAGTCATTAATATCACACTACAATCTGCATTCAATATGCGGATTGTAGTAAATAGAGCCCTTAGTGACCAACACATTCCTACACTATGCATTCGGGCGCATGCAGCGGATCTGGAAAGCCAGAGGAAGGGTCTCATTACACAAGTCCACCACCTGCAGCATTTACATAAACTCCTCAGCTCAGCTGCGGCCTCGTAGCTCCATCGCGGACTGTGTCTACCTCTGAACCATGTCCTGTATGATCTCCTGAGAACAGAACTAGGCTGCGAGTGTTTCATACAGTACATTATTGCAATTTGGGGAAGGAAGAGCTCTTAGGACTTGTTCATCTTACAATCTAATTTCCCTTCCTCAGGCACTTCAACTAACAACCTACTTGTACAGTGTGTGTGGGAGGATAGCTGAGCAAATTGAAAGACTGCAGGGAAAGAACAGAAACCTTTTTTACTGAAATGTTTTCAGTTCTAAGACTTCTGAACCTTTGATTTATAGTTTGACATCACAATGAAAACGGCTACAGTCAAGTCCTTAATAGACTCGTGTACTGTACATCTCACAGAGGTATAAAAGCTTTAGAAATCCTGGTTCATACTGTTATTTATTGTTCAATGAGTGCATGAAACAGGATAAAATGACCTTCTTAAGTTCCATTATTCGCTGATAGCAAAGTCATTGCAGAAGTCCATCTCTATCTGCATCTGTAATAACAGAATAAGGGAAATTAATCTCTTTAAGGGCCGTATGTATCAAAGTTGTATTGCGATAAAATTACGTTTTAAGGCTTTTTTGTGTTTTATCGCATTTTTATTTTTTTGAAGATGTATTATACGTGTTATTGCATTTGTATCTGAATTTTTTTGTTGCATTATTTGTTGCGTTATTTTGTCTGCATTAGTAATAAGGGGGAACCATAGAAATGTAATTTCATATGTATCTATATCTTTATGATTTTTTTTTGCGCCTCATGGGTTCTGTAATTATCAACATGATCTGAAGGCATAAGCTGAAACAGGAATGTTTTTTTTTTTTGTGACCTTACCCAGTATTGTTAAAGTAGTTATTAATATAAAAAATTCTAATATTGTTAAATATATTTTGTATTGATTAAATATGCATTTAATAGACAATATAAAATAATTTCCTTCACAATCATTAATTGATATAAACACACACATATATATATATATATATATATTGTATATCTTAGCACATATGCAGAAATCACACTGTTATGGCACAGATGTACATCCTAGCTCTTTATAGTGGGATGTGCTACCTAGCTGAGACAATACTACAACATAGACAAAAAAAAGAGACCAGATGCACCATACAACCATTAATAATTATACATAATATGCAAGGTTTTGGCATAAATTTGGCCAAAATTATGAGCTTACCCACCGGTGTCAAGGTAACCTCATCAGGTAAGTCCCTAACACAATGGGGCTTCTTGTCTGGGGCGTGGGACACCCCCAAACCACCCCAGCCAAACCTCCCCAGGGCACCACACAAAATAAAATAAAAAATAGCAGTGAAATATTGAAGTGTTCGGTAAGTGAAAGTGGCTGCTTAGTGTTAGGTAAGTGAAAGTGGCTTCTTAGTGTTAGGTAAGTGAAAGTGGCTGCTTAGTGTTAGGTAAGTGAAAGTGGCTGCTTAGTGTTAGGTACAGTAAGTGAAAGTGGCTGCTTAGTGTTCTGTAAGTGAAAGTGGCTGCTTAGTGTTAGGTAAGTGAAAGTGGCTGCTTAGTGTTAGGTAAGTGAAAGTGGCTGCTTAGTGTTAGGTAAGTGAAAGTGGCTGCTTACTGTTCGGTAAGTGAAAGTGGCTGCTTAGTGTTAGGTAAGTGAAAGTGGCTGCTTAGTGTTAGGTAAGTGAAAGTGGCTGCTTAGTGTTCGGTAAGTGAAAGTGGCTGCTTAGTGTTCGGTAAGTGAAAGTGGCTTCTTAGTGTTAGGTAAGTGAAAGTGGCTGCTTAGTGTTAGGAAAGTGAAAGTGGCTGCTTAGTGTTGGGTAAGTGAAAGTGGCTGCTTAGTGTTCGGTAAGTGAAAGTGGCTGCTTAGTGTTCGGTAAGTGAAAGTGGCTGCTTAGTGTTAGGTAAGTGAAAGTGTCTTCTTAGTGTTTAAAGTGTTAGAAGAAATGAAAAATAAATGTGTGAAAATGTAACATAAATAAAAAACAAACATAGAGTGATAAAGGGCTCTATTTACTACAATCCGCATATTGAATGCAGATTGTAGTGTGATATTACAGAGTGAATTCGCATTGCGAATTCAGGCAATATCACAGGGATTTACTACAAATCCCTTGCAGGGACAGAGCTTGCGATAAAGCTCTGCCCCTGCGAATCCCCTTCGGAGCCTTATTACGGTATTTTCACAAAAAATACCGTGATTAAGTGCCCGCGCATGCGCCGACCGATCGCCGCTGCTACCACCCCCCGGTGCTAAGCCCCGCCCCCTGATGCTAAGCCCCGCCCCAGTGATCACGGACCCCCCCGTGACCCCCCCTCCCCCCTGCAACCCCCTCTCCCTTAATAGCTCTTACCTGCATGCTCCGGGCCTCCGGTGATGTCTTCCATGTCCTCCGGTCAGGTGATCTCCCATACTGCACTGGGGCCCGATCACCTGATGACCGGGCAGCAGTGTACTATGGGAGACCAGCTGACCGGAGGGGAGTCATCACCAGAGGCCCGATCACCGGTCCCTGGAGTCAGGTAAGTAAATTTTTTTTTTTACTATTTTTTTTTTCTTTTTTTTACAGTAATCAGCTTGCGGTCTGTTTAGACCACACAGCTGATTACTGGGACCGACTGCTGGCTCTGCTCTCCCCTTTAGAGCAGGGCAGGAGGCCGGTAACCGGGGGAGACCCTGGATAACGCCAGGTGGCGTTATTATCACAGGGCTTCCCCCGGTATTTTTTCACATTTTATTTTTAGTAACTCTGGTCGGATCACATTTCCCATTACAGTTATGGGAAATGCGATCTGCTTTACTAAAAATAAGTGATACTTAGGGGTTGGAGTAGAATTGCCCTGTAATAACTATAGGTGATAGTTAGTAAAAATAATGTTGATAAATAGAGCCCATAAAGTGTTAAAAATAAGTGTACCACAAGGGCATACTTTCCACTTCCCACACGTGTAGAAACCTTCAATCTTAGTAGACAGTAGAGTCTCATGAGCAGTCTCGGGCATAGATGGCAGTAAACTAGGTGATAAATAATTTCTAAAGCTGGGCATACACGGCCAGATAAAATGCTTGCCAGACCGACAGACATTTTATTTGGCAGCCTGCCAGCGCAGTTGTCCCCGGCATACACTGTGAGATATCTCTCAGTGTATTATCCCGACATCCGCGCTCCGACCCCGGGGGAAGGAGACACAGGAAATATCTGTCTGGCGGCCGCAGCTGGGCATACACTGCCTGATGCGGCCAACAGTTTTCCCCATAAATATCGCATTGGACGGGCATGCTGGACAATCCGGCATGCCAGACCGAGCAATATTTAACACTTGGTCCCCCCTAAGTTCCTGACTATGGTCATTATATTGAGTAACAAAGGGACATTTAATTTTCTCCATGTCTTCTCTCAGAGGTTCTTTTTGATCTCTATACTGGATTAAGGGGTCTATTTACTAAGCAGTGTTAGGAGAGTGAAAAGTGATAAGAACGTGATAAGGTACCAGCCAATCAGCTCCCAACTGTCATTTTTCAAACACAGCCTGTGAGATGACAGTTGGGAGCTGATTGGCTGGCACCTTACTACTTTCTTATCACTTTTCACTCTGTCTCATAACGCTGCTTAGTAAATAGACCCCTAAGTCCTTTCTATCCAAATGTTTTGTTCTTTCTTTAGCAGCTTCAATGAAAGGCATAGGATACCCTTTTGCTAGAAACCTGGACACATAAATCTGGGACTGTTCTTCAAATTTCTCCTAAGTGCTACAATTGCGCCGCAATCTCACCAACAGTGAAAATGGCAAATTTTTCTTCCATTTACTAAAATGACAGCTGCTATAGTCCAAATAGCTATTGCTGTCTACTTCTTTAAAAAAATGTATAGGTATCTATTTCTTTGCTGGTTTCACCACAATCCTTAGCACTTAATATTAGGTCTAAAAACTCAATCTTCATATCCTGAAAGTTACAAGTAAAGCCTGAGTCATAATCATTACTGTTAAGTTATTCCCTGAACTCCATAAACATCTGTTCTGTCCCTCACCATATAATCAATAAATCATCTATATACTGTATATCGTTTATACAGAACAATATTCTTCAAAAAAGGATTATTCTTATTATAGATGAATTCTATTTCCCACTCGCCCATATACTGTAAATATTAACAAAACTCGATGCGCAAATACTGCCCATTGCAGTTCCGCGTTTCTGCATAGATAATTCTTCCAAAAAGGTAAAATAATAATTATGCTGTAACACATACCTTAAACATTCCACCAGAAAATCAGTTCTCAACAATTCCATATTTGGATCACTGTTTAGCACTTTCCTAACACAGGCCCTGATTCAGAGCCGGATGCTCAGAATCAGGGCCGGGCTATGGCCCTCATTCAGAGCCGTACGCTCTGAGCAGAGCGCACGCTCTGAATGAGGGCCGGGCTCCATTTTCATGGAGCGTCCTCCTGGATGCTCGTATAGCTGTGGGTCACCACCCACAGGCTATACGAGCGTACTTTGTGATGGCCACGATGGTCGAGACCATCGCGACCATCGAAATTGCGAGCCGGAGCCTGCGGTTGAGGTTTTCAACCGCAAGCTCCGGAGTGATTTTGGCTCTATCAGAGCCAAAATCACTCCCACTGACATCACTAGTGATGTCAGTGGGCCGGCTTCTGACGGGAGGCGTTCCCGTGGGAACGCCCCCGTCAGGGAGGCACGCCCCCGGCACGCCCTCCAAAGGGGGCGTGCTGTCAATCAACATTGACAGCACGCCCCCTTTGATCGGACACAACGAGCGAAGGACTTTCCTTCGCTCGTCGCGTCTGGCGCATGCGCACGACGGAGCTCCCTCCGTCGTGCGCATGCTCAGTGCATAACATTGACCCACTTGCGAGCGGACAGCCGCTCGCGAGTGGGTCTGAATCAGGCCCTATGTTTTTTTAGAACGGCCTCCTGGCCGATCACATACCTAGAGCAAGTGGCCAGGAAGATGGTCGCGGTGGTCAAGACCATCGCATGGGAACGCCTCCGTTTGGGCAGCCACTCCCCCAGCCCGCCCACCAAAGGGGGCGTGCTGTCACTCAACATCGACAGCACGCCCCTTTGGTACGAGACCCGGAGCGACGGAGTGCACGTCGCTATCCGGGTCTCGCGCATGCGCACGACGGAGCCAGCTCCGTCGTGTGCATGCGCACTTGCCCACCATTGACCCGGTTGCGAGCGCACAGCGCTTGCGGCCAGGTCAGAATCAGGCCCACAGTCCATACCTTTTTCATGTGGGATGGACATATAAAGGGACTGAACATCTACCGACCCCCATTTAAATTCCTTTTCCCATTTGAAGTTCTCCAATAGTTGTAATAAATGGGCTGAATCTGTTACATATGATTCCAACAATGGTACACACTTCTTTAGATAAACATCCACATATTCTGACACTCTGGCAGTAATACAGTCTATGCCCACGAGATTATTGGGCGCCCGGGTGGGGAGTCTCCATTCTTATGGAATTTAGGCAAATGATATATGATTGCCAATCTAGGGTGTTCATTAAACAAATATTTATATTCATCTTGCAATATGACACCATCAATTTTACCCTTATCTAGGAGATTTTTCAAAACCTTCAAAACACTCTTTAGTGGGGTCACAGTTCAATCTCACATATGAATCTGTATCCGATAATAATCTATACATTTCCTTAACATAATAGGATCTATCTAATACGGAATCGGTATGTTATACCGCCGGGCTTAGGATGAATACCGACGCCGGAAGGCCGGCCGATGGAGATCCCGACAGGGTAAGTATTAACCCTATCCCTACCCCTCTCCCTCCCCTAGCCCTCCTTTAGTGCCTAACCCTAACCTCCCCCCTAGTGCTTAAGCCTAACCTCCCCCAGGGGTCCCTAAACCTAACCACCCCTCCCTGCACCCTACACCTAACCCTCCCCGGGGGGGTGCCTAACCCTAACATCCCCCCAAGGGTGCCCAAGACTAACCCCCCTTACCCTAGCCTAACCCTTCCGGGGGGTGCCTAACCCTAAGTCCCCCCGAGAGTACCTAAACCTAACCCTCCTCTCGTGGCTAACAGCTCCCGACGCTTGGCTTACCTATGCTCGGTATGCCGGGCGTCTGTATTTCGGCGTGGGGCTAATTATAGGTTTCGGCAGAGGCGTCACTAGTGTTGGTGTCACCCGGTGCTATAACTCATGGTGACACCCCCCACCACCAAAAAAAATAAATAAAATTGATGCGCAGCTCCACAAACTCTCCCCAAATACCAGTCCAGCAGACACATTTACACAATGCCCCCAGTATTGGTGTCCCGTATGTAGTGCCCACAGTAGTGGTGCCCCTTATGCAGTGCCCCTATGCAATGTCCCCAGTGGTAATGACCCCTAATAGTGCCCCCAGCGGTAGTGGTAATGCCCCTTATAGTAGTGCCCTCTATAGTATTAGTGCCCCCTATAGTAGTGACCCCAGTATTAATGCCCTTAGTAGAAATGCCCCTAGTAGTAATGCCCCCATTAGTAGTGTCCCTAGTAGTAATGCCTTCAGTAGTAATGCCCCCTGTAGTAGTGCCATCAAAAGTAATGCTCCCTGTAGTAGTGCCCCCATTAGTAATGCCCCCTAATAGTGCCCACAATGGCAGTGGTAATGCCCCCTATAATATTACCCCCAGAAGTAATGACCCCTATTGTATTGCATAGAGTGTAACAGTGACTGCCAGATAATGCAGAGAGCGTCATGGTAACCGCCAGATAATGCAGAGAGCGTCATGGTAACCGCCAGATAATGCAGAGAGCGTCATGGTAACCGCCGGATAATGCAGAGAGCATCGTAGTAACCGCCAAATAATACAGAGAGCATCGTAGTAACCGCCAGATAATACAGAGAGCATCGTAGTAACCGCCAGATAATACAGAGAGCATCGTAGTAACCACCAGATAATACAGAGGGCATCGTAGTAACCGCCAGATAATGCAGAGGGCATCGTAGTAACCGCCAGATAATACAGAGAGCATTGTAGTAACCGCCAAATAATTCAGAGAGCATTGTAGTAACCGCCAGATAATACAGAGAGCATCGTAGTAACCGCCAGATAATACAGAGAGCATCGTAGTAACCACCAGAAAATACAGAGAGCATCGTAGTAACCGCCAGAAAATACAGAGAGCATCGTAGTAACCGCCAGATAATACAGAGAGCATCGCAGTAACCGCCAGATAATACAGAGAGCATCGCAGTAACCGCCAGTTAATACAGAGAGCATTGTAGTAACCGCCAGATAATACAGAGGGCATCTTAGTAACCGCCAGATAATGCAGAGGGCATCGTAGGAACCGCCAGATAATGCAGAGAGCGTCATGGTAACCGCCAGATAATACAGAGAGCATTGTAGTAACCGCCAAATAATTCAGAGAGCATTGTAGTAACCGCCAGATAATACAGAGAGCATTGTAGTAACCACCAAATAATTCAGAGAGCATCGTAGTAACCGCCAGATAATACAGAGAGCATCGTAGTAATGGCCAGATAATACAGAGAGCATCGTAGTAACCGCCAGATAATACAGAGAGCATCGTAGTAACCGCCAGATAATATAGAGAGCATCGTAGTAACCGCCAGAAAATACAGAGAGCATCGTAGTAACCGCTAGATAATACAGAGAGCATCGTAGTAACCGCCAGATAATACAGAGAGCATCGCAGTAACCGCCATATAATACAGAGAGCATCGCAGTAACCGCCAAATAATACAGAGAGCATCGTAGTAACCGCCAAATAATGCAGAGACCATCATTGACCCACATATAACCCATAACATGAATACACCATACATGCCTACTCTCCCGGGAATCGCGGGAGGCTCCCGATTTTTCGGGTAACCCCCCGCGATCCCGGAAGAGTAGGCATATCTCCCACATCCCGCCCACTTCCTAGTGAAGTGGGCAGGATGGGGAGATTTTACCTGAAATTATCGGGTCCGTCGGGAAGGGGCGGGGCTAAATTAGGCAAATCGTGTCATTTAGCCCCGCCCCCTCCTCACGGACCCGCGAATCACGGGGGTTTCTTTAAAGGGGGCAGGGCCTAATGCTGTCTATCATCTGGCCCCCCCCCCCCGAAGAGGAGAGCAGCAGGTCCCCTCCTGCTGCTCCCGGAAAGCTGCCCAGCAATGTAGGTAAGTATGGAATACACCCCTTATACACACAGAAACACAATGAGTATACCCATGCACATACATTAATACACCATCCCCAGCATAGACACTCTCTCCTCACTGAATTAGTTACTTCCCATTACACCTACTGTATACATTAGACCATAGTCACTGTGCTGGCTGCTGCTGCTGCTGCTGTCTCCCAGCTCCTTCTCATCCTCTCTGACTGGGAGCTCAGAGGGTCACGCTGGGAAGAAGCAGGGACAGTGTACAAACTACTTGTCAGTATTCAAGTGTAATCAACAGTATTTGAATACACTTGTAAACTGGCAAATGTTTTGTAGACTGTCCCTGCCTGCTCCCAGCGTGACGATCTGTAAGGCAGGGAGCTGATTCACTGAAGAGAGGAGGAGCAGGAGCTCAGCTGCCATGATCCACCCCGGCGGCGGCTTCAGTCAGGCTGATCATCTTTACACTGACGGTAGGTAATCAGCCCCGTGCCTCTAGCGCCCCTCCCCCCCCTACATGTAGGGGACTGTATGAAGAGCACAGCCGCACTTGCCACTTACTGTATAGTAGGCTGCCGCTGGCTGTCTCAGTGTGACAGGCGCAGCGGCAGCCGGCAGAATTAAAAGCTGTCTCAGCAGCTGCTGCAGGGAGAGCGCCTCTCCAGCCTGGCGTCTCCCTGCAGTGCAGGCTCTGCTGAGCGGGGGGCGGGGATGAGTCAGATTTTGGTGTCACCCCCTAGGAGGGTGACACTCGGTGCGGCCCGCACCCACCGCACCCCCCTTGTGACGCCACTGGGTTTCGGTATTTAGACGCCTATCATTAGTCCCATGCCGACTGTTGGCATTTTCGATCGCTGGCTTCCTGACTACATCCCATCTAATACATCCAAACCACCCCCCTAATACGCAGGCTTTAATATCAATTCTTTATTTTCCATCAATGATTTCAAAGTTAAATTCTCAGCATGAGATAATTTTTTTACATTAGGTATATGTGTGTCATTTATTTTTTTCAAAGTCTTTTTTAACTAATTTTGAAAACAAATCTAAGTGGGAACCCCCTGATTCTACTGGATAATAGGTAGATCGTTTTTTCTAAACCTGAAAAAGTCCCCATCTTCTCTGCTTCCCAATTTTTTTTAGAGGGGCTGTGGATTTATTATCATGCCTGATAAAATGTCTCTTTAGAGTCATTGTTCGAATATATAAATTTAAATCCATGTATAAATTTAAATTGTCAATAGGCTCTGCTGTGCATCTGTAAGGGGGGACCTTAGAAAGATTGAAATGTGGTATTCTTTCCCCCTCTTTTACCTCTTCTTTTAGTCTTTTTCTTACTCCCATTGGTGACAAATTCTCTAATACCCGATTTGGTTGTAAAAAAAATTTCATTTAAATATCCAAATGTAGGATTTTTAATTATTTTCAATCCTCTGGGTACTCTACCACATTTAATATAATTTTCCAAACCTACAATATCCCACCAGGTTCTAGTCTCTTTCGCACAGAGGCGTTCTGCTTTCACATAATGATCTTCTGGTGTGGAGGCATAATTAGACTTAAGCTGGCCACACACTAAACCAACTTTCATCCAACCAGCCAACTAGTTGATTGGTTGGAATGAAAATCTGTTAACGTATGGGAGTAACTGATGGTTAGCAATTTGCTCCTAAATGCCAGAAAACAGATGAAAATGGTCATTCAGACAAGTTTGTTAAATGTTTGATCTAAACAATTTGTTCAAACAACAGTTTTTGTCTATTTTCTGGCGTTTGGGAGCAAATTGCTGATTGTCATTTGCTTTCATACCTTACCAGATTTTCATTCCAACCAATCAACTAGTTGGCTGGTTGGACAGATAATCTTTACATATGTGGCCAGCTTCAGTCTCTGTCTCAATCAATCCTTCATTAAAAACCTCTAAATATTGTATAGATCGTTTAGATCTTGAATCTGTACACATTGCAACAACTCATACAAGCAGCAACAAACACAGTGAATAATATCAATTTAAATAGGAAATAAAAAGTTTGTGCGCTAACCAGTGCTTTTTAAAATGAAATCCAGGAACAATTGTCCCAATAGCGTTTACTTGTAAGAAAAAGCTGGTCTTAGACGATATCACAGCCAGTCTTATGCACAAATAACTTCTTAAATCAAGTTGGCGTCTTCCCCTTTACACCCAAATTCACGTCTCAGGTAGGGATACTGCTAACAAATAGAAGAAACACGGGGGCGCCACATAGTGCATTAAAAGACATTTTTAATAAGCAAACAGACAGTACAGCTTGCGTACCACAGATGGCGGTGAAATGCCGCAAGTTCATCAGCATGAACGCCCCCAGTTTTAAAAATATTTTTTTTTTCTGTGGTTGTGTGCGTTAGCCGCAACTTAGCTGTGCTATAATTACTTGGGACACTGCTGTAAGACTGCAGTGAGTATGGAGGACAGTCACATGACAGCAGAGCAGGATCCACATACCAGTCTTTTAGCTGCCGGCAGCAGTCATGATGACGATGCAAGGCCGTCACCGTCATCTATGAAGGCCGATGCCTCAGGGTTTAAGTCAGGCAATGTAAAATCAACTTTTACCCTGTAAAAGAATAAAAAATCTAAAGCTAAGTGTGCTTTAGAGAAACAAAAAATTGGCAATATGCCATTCAATACATGAAGTGGCAAGGAAAGGATAATGGCCTTATTTATGACTGGTGGTTCTAGTTGTGGTGATTTAAGCCCTTCTGCTTGTAGGAGAGGTACAAAAACAACAAAAATTGTCTCAGAAAAGTCACAGATCCCTGAGGAGAGTCCAAGTGTGTACGCGGGTGCCATGTGCGAGTCTGACCTTTCTAATACTGTACTTGAAGAGGATCGTACTTCCACCATTTGTGTGCCCATTGCAAATGTGGGGATGAGCAGCACAAGTCAACATGCTGACGTAGAAATCGAGGATGCTTCTGTGGAATTGCACCAGGAGGATGAGGAGGATATTTACGTGGTTGGCGATAACAACAAGGATGATGAGCACGTTGATGGTGAGGATGTTTGTGTAAAAACTGTAAATCAGGCAACAGTTGTTGCCCATGGAGGTAAAGATCCCATTGTTGCCATGCCTGGGCAAAGGACCAAAAAATCCACTTCTCATGTGTGGAATTCTTTACACCCAAATTCAGACAACCTTTGCCAAACCATTTGTAACCCTGTTACGTTGAAAAATGGATCTCAGACTGCACACTCTGGACATATATATATATATATATATATATATAATTGGAGGTGCTACCTGTGGAGACCATTGATATATACACAAAGAAGAGATACAAGTGCACAACTCCAAATTAACTGATTATATATAAATAAATACATTTTGCAGTAAATACAATAGAGGTTTTTGGCATAATCTTGGCCAAGGTTATGGGCCTGACTACCATATCCGGGTAACCTCTTGTCGGGCAGGTCCCTAACATACTAGGGCTCAAATCCAGAGCACAGGACACCCCCAAACTAGCCCAGCTAAACTACCCCAAGGCACCGCTCTAATAAGAAAAGTGAAATGTTAAGAGCAGCCACTGGCCGCATATAAAGAATAAAAATAAAAAAGTGAATTACATATATATAAGAAACAGACAGTGAGGTATTAAAATGTGTTAAAGGAAAATGTGTTATACTGCGGCACCCTGAAGCAGATCAGCAAAGCAATCTAGGGGGACCCACACCCCAAAAATGAACCAAAGCTGCACTACACAGTCTAAATATTAGCAGGACTTACCTATATTGTGCCTCTGACTGGTGTGCATATTACATTGCCAGACTCCATGCTCAAACCAATGTAGTAGAGGTGCCAGTCTGAGAGGGAAGTGGCTCAGGCTTCCCAGGTGTGCAAATCAATGCACTAATTAGTTTACAAAGAAAAATGGATCTCAGACTGCACACTCTGGACATATATATATATATATATAATTGGAGGTGCTACCTGTGGAGACCATTGATATATACACAAAGAAGAGATACAAGTGCACAACTCCAAATTAACTGATTATATATAAATAAATACATTTTGCCGTAAATACAATAGAGGTTTTTGGCATAATCTTGGCCAAGGTTATGGGCCTGCCCACCATATCCGGGTAACCTCTTGTCGGACAGGTCCCTAACATACTAGGGCTCAAATCCAGAGCGCAGGACACCCCCAAACTAGCCCAGCTAAACTACCCTAAGGCAGCGCTCTAATAAGAAAAGTGAAGTGTTAAGAGCAGCAATGTAATATGCACACCAGTCAGAGGCACAATATAGGTAAGTCCTGCTAATATTTAGACTGTATAGAGCAGCTTTGGTTTATTTTTGGGGTGTGGGTCCCCCTAGATTGCTTTGCTGATCTGCTTCAGGGTCCCGCAGTATAACACATTTTCCTTTAACACATTTTAATACCTCACTGTCTGTTTCTTTTATATATATGTATTTCACTTTTTTATTTGTATTCTTTATATGCGGCCAGTGGCTGCTCTTAACACTTCACTTTTCTTATTAGAGCGGTGCCTTGGGGTAGTTTAGCTGGGCTAGTTTGGGTGTGTCCTGCGCTCTGGATTTGAGCCCTAGTATGTTAGGGACCTGCCCGACAAGAAGTTACCCAGATATGGTGGGCAGGCCCATAACCTTGGCCAAGATTATGCCAAAAACCTCTATTGTATTTACTGCAAAATGTATTTATATATAATCAGTTAATTTGGAGTTGTGCACTTGTATCTCTTCTTTGTGTATATATCAATGGTCTCCACAGTTAGCACCTCCAATTATATATATATATATGTCCAGAGTGTGCAGTCTGAGATCCATTTTTCTTTGTAAACTAATTAGTGCATTGATTTGCACACCTGGGAAGCCTGAGCCACTTCCCACTCAGACTGGCACCTTTACTACATTGGTTTGAGCATGGAGTCTAGCAATGTAATATGCACACCAGTCAGAGGCACAATATAGGTAAATCCTGCTAATATTTAGACTGTGTAGTGCAGCTTTGGTTCATTTTTGGGGTGTGGGTCCCCCTAGATTGCTTTGCTGATCTGCTTCAGGGTGCCGCAGTATAACACATTTTCCTTTAACACATTTTAATACCTCACTGTCTGTTTCTTATATATATGTATTTCACTTTTTTACTTTTATTCTTTATATGCGGCCAGTGGCTGCTCTTAACACTTCACTTTTCTTATTAGAGCGGTGCCTTGGGGTAGTTTAGCTGGGCTAGTTTGGTGGTGTCCTGCGATCTGGATTTGAGCCCTAGTATGTTAAGGACCTGCCCAACAAGAGGTTACCCGGATATGGTGGGCAGGCCCATAACCTTGGCCAAGATTATGCCAAAAACCTCTATTGTATTTACGGCAAAATGTATTTATTTATATATAATCAGTTAATTTGGAGTTGTGCACTTGTATATCTTCTTTGTGTAACCTTGTTACGTCACCTGCAGCGCATTCATCAAATTGGAAAGGGTATTCTGAAACTTTGGGGGACAAAAAAAATTAACAATAATCAGTCTAGTGTCACCTAGCTGCTCCCTTCTATCTGGATCCAAGCACCTGCAATATCCACCACCAACACCTGCATCATCATCAACATCCTAATTCATGATCAGAAGTAGTCATACATCCAATTCGTTTAAGAATGACTGACTCCTCTCCTATCCGTGGTTCCTCAGAACGAACCTTGAGTGCTATGCCTCTTGCTGCTACTGGGGGTGGATCTTCACCCCAGAAAGGGACCAAGAAGACTACTACTAGTAGTAATTTAAAAAAACAATTGACTATTAACAGTCCTTTGATAGAGGAAGTAAGTATAACAGCTGTCACCCAGTTTCACAGCGGACTGACACCATGACGGCTGTGCTAGTATTAGATGGTGAAATAATAGAAAATGAGGATAATAGTGTGGAGGAAGTGGAAAAGGAGGATGAGGGGAAAATTTGTGTCCTATCTGATGCTAATGAGGATGTTGATGATGAGGATGTTATTTGCGTAAATCAGCCACCAGTGGCAGCAGTTCTTGCTCATGATAAAAAGAAAGCCAGAAAAGCCACGTCTTGGTTGTGGAATTATTTTAATCTAAATTCTGACAACAGTTGTGAAGGCATCTGTTCCATTTGTAAAGCCAAAGTTAGCAGACGAAGGGACGTTAACCATCTCCTCTGTGCATGTCCTTTTAATATCCCACATAAGAGTGGGTGGGAGGGACAATAACATTTTGCACAATTTGGGGCATTGCTGACTGACATTATTATAGTTTATTAAACTGCCATCCTGTCTGCCACTGCTGTGTGGCAATATTTCATAGATGTCCTATATTTTTTTAAACTGCCGTGCGTTTGTGCCGCTGCTCTGTTGCTTACTTTAGCTAGCCAGCTCGCTGCAGCCTTTGGCCTATATTGGTGAAAAGTAGGTAAATCAATATTGTCAGCTGTGAAGTGGTTAAAAATGCACGGAAATGCCTGAAAATGATTGTTAGTAAGGTTAATAATACTGTAGGAACAAAACAGGCCCAAATTATGTGGTTTTAGCTGTTTATATAATTTTTTGGAAAAAATACAGATCCAAAAACAAAAAACAAAACACCAAGGATAAAGATCCAAAACCAGATCCAGATCCAAAACACAAGGTGATACAGACCCAAAACCAAAACACGGGGGTCGGCGCACATCTCCAGTGCACACTACACCTTGGTGGACTTGTGTGGGCTGAGGTTGGTGGTGTTGTTGTGGATGTTGCTCGAGCAGGTACATTTTCTCTTTATACAAGAAGCTCTCTCCACACTCGCATCCTATTTAGAGGTGTGCGCTGACCCCATGTTTTGATTTTGGATCTGGATTCATCTTTGTGTTTTGGTTTTGCATCTGGTTGTTGTTTTTTTCAAAAAATTTATAAAAAGATTTTAAAAACAGGTAAAACCATGTAATTTTTGCAATCCAAAACCCGAAATTCAAATTCAAAACCCGAATTCTGAACCGCGGGAAGACCAGAACCGCGACTCGGATCTGTCCGGAATAACAAAATTAGGGTGGATTCAGTTTTCTGGAGAACTGAAACGCACATCTCTAATCCTATTACGTTTACCCCTTAGAGGGGTATTCAATATGAAATGTTAACTTCACTGCCGAAGTTAACGTTTCATATCAGAGTTTTTACCTGCGTTAAAGTTTGGTGCGCGCTCCCGCTTATCCCCGTATTCAATATAAAATTTACGAAAACGGGAAACTCCGAAGTTGGATTTGGGTAAAGTTACGAATTTTTCCTTAAAATAATTGTAAGACCCCCCTAAAGTTGTAAAAACATGGGGGATCACTATGGGTACACCCGTTTTAGCCTTTAAATGAAAGTCGGGGATTTAAATAGCCGCAGCAGGTGTTTTTTTCCCGACATTGAAGAAGTGTTGCAGAAGAGCACTTAGGTTTTTTTTTTCGTTTTTTTTTAAGTGGTGCCATCAAATTTGGGGTACATGAAAATGGGTACTAACATATTTTTAAGTCCCTAAAGTAAGTTTTTAAAAATTCTGCATTTGTGCACCTGCCGCTATAATTCTATTCTAGAATACACCTGCTGCATACATACAGAATAGCCCTGAACCTATTTCCCTATTGTTAATCAATTTTTTCCCATTTATTTTTTTCACCCCAATTTTAAACTAATTTTTTGGGGTGTCCCTATTTTTTTTTTAAACTTTTTTTGACACAGTTCTTTTTAAATGTCATTCCCAGGGGTGCAGGCTATTATTTTTAAGCCTGCACACCTAAACCCCAATTCTGCACTTTTTTTCAACACCTATTCAATGGTGAAAAGTTATCCCCATTTTTTATCAAAGACTTTTCAAAACTGCGATAAGTCTTTGAAATTGAATACGGTGTAAAAGTAAAACCTGCGATAATGACGTCATACCTCCGATATTAACGCAAAAACGATGTTATCGCTCCCATATTGAATATCCCTCTTAGTCTTTGGTTTGCCCAAAATAATTTTAATATTTGCTAATAAAAATATATAGATACCTTAGAGCTTAGACTCATAAGCTACCTTTCTTTAAACTAGAGATGCATGCCGACCCCAGTGTTTTGGTTTTGGTTCTAATTCATCATCGTGTTTTGGTTATTCTTTTTTGTTTAAATTATAAAAACTGCTGAAATCACATAATTTGGGCCTGTTTTGTTCCTACAGTATTATTAACCTCAATAACATTAATTTCTTGTCATTTCCATTCAGTTTTGACTACCTCACAATATTGTTTTTAGTTTTTACCTATATAGGCCAAAGGCTGCAGCGAGCTGGCTGGCTAAACTAAGTGACAGAGCAGCGGCACAAACACATGGCAGTTTAAAAGAATATAGCATATCTATGAAACATTGCCACACAGCAGTGGCAGACAGGATTGCACCAATGCCCCAAACAGCGCATAATGCAAAAGAAAAGAGGCGCAAGATGGAATTGTCCTGGGGCTCTTCAACCCACCCACCCTTATGTTGTATATTAAAAAGGACATGCACAGTTTAACAAACCAATCACTTCAGGGACAGGAACTGACACTTTTGTGGCTGAAGTGATTGGTTTGTTTGGGCCCCTACAAAACAGCCTACCAATGGGCAGCTAACAGTGTTGTTAATGATGGGATTAAGGCAGCTAAAATTGTTGTTTTTAATGATGGGCTAAAGGCAGCTAACCTAACAGTGCTGTCAATGATCTCTACTGTGGCAAGATGTCATCATCATTATCATCCTTCTTCTCACCCTCATCAGTGTTTACATCATCTTCACACAATATTAATTCTCCCCCCTAGAATCCACCATTACCGAAGTCTCTTTGACGTAATTGCCTGTAAAGGTCTTCCTTGTGGAATATTTATAGTTCATTTTGATGAACATCTTTTCAACATTTTGAGGAAGTAGTCTCCTACGCCGATCGCTAACAAGGTTCCCGGCTGCACTGAAAACTCTTTCCGTACACACTGGAGAGTGGGCAGTTTAAGTAAAGCAATGCAAGTTTGTACAAGGGCCTCCAAAATGCCTTTTTTCCCTCACAGTAGTCAAAGGAACTGCCTGACATGTCTATTTGTACCCTGTCATTAAAATAATCCTCCACCATTCTATGGATGGTGACCATTTCAGATTGTGTTACGTTAGAGGTGTCACTAATTTTGGGCAACTCTTTTAGATCTGACCAGATGTCAAAATGTTGTGTTAACTCATCTGCATCACCAGTGGGTCTCTTGGGAAAGCTCAGTTTCTTCCTGGCAGCCGCAGTTGCTGGAGAAACTGAAGGAGGAGACGTCATCTTGCCATGTGCTACTTGAGCTGACAACTTGCTCACCAAGAGCTCTTTGCATGTTTTAAGATCTGTGTCAGTTGGAAAGAAAGACATGATGTACGACTCAAACCTAGAAGCAAACACAATCACCAATATGTAGTTATCCAATTTCAAGATGCTGAAAACCATTGGATCCGGGCGAAGCGAATAAAGGACTTGATCTACATGTCTGACATACTTAGTAGAATCGCTTAGTTTTATCTCCTCCCTCAGTTTTTTTAGATGCTTTTCCAAAAGTCTAATTAGTGGAATTATCTTATTCAAGCTGGCATAATCTGAACTCACTTCACAGGTGACTACCTCGAAGGGTTTCAGTACATTGCACAACACGGAAAGTATTCTCCACTGCATTGGACTAAGGTATAATCCCTTTCCTCTCTCTGTCAAGTCCAATGTGGGAAATGGACCCTGACTGGGTGCATGTAAGTCCTTGCGAGCAGTTTCCTGATATTGGAATGAGTCTGGATGAAGGGTGTACTTGTTCATGAATGTCTCTGCCTTAGCAGGATGATGCGGAGGATGGACATCTCATACCACCGGTATGTAGAGCTCTGCTCCGGAGACGCTGAGGTATGGGAACCTGGTTCCGGTGTTGACTGGAAATGCTGGTGGAGAAGGCTCTGTAATGTAGCGCAGGTAGCAGCAAATTACCGGAACCGAGAAGAGTACTGCAACTGGGATACTGGAGATAAATGAAACAAAGGAGCACAGAGAACTAGCGCACAGACTAGCTGTGTTAGACGTTGCACTGGCAACCTGAGAACTCCCAGGAAGCCTTTAAGTACCCAAGGCTGGAGCTGGATTGGCTGTCAGAAACCATTGACTCTTTTTTGGCATGTGACTAAATCCAAGATGGCAGCACCCAGCAGCGCTGGCACAGACTTACAGCCACAGCAGCTCCATGATGCCAGAGACCCAGCGCTGCCTCACAGAGACTGCCTGCACACCATGCTAACCACCAGCAGCCTGCACCCCTACCAGATGGACCCCACCAGAACGCCTGGACAGGTAAGTCCCGGACCACCCATGGACCTCCAGAGTGGCCCGTGATACTCTCTATGTCATGTCGATGTGTAGGTTGGATGGCTCCATCCACTGAAGCATATAAAAGGTGGAATTCCACTTTGTTACTACCTCTTTCTTCAGTTGGTGGCATGGCAATCCAATCTTCCGTATGCAGTTGCTGAATGGCGAAAATGTCATGAAATTTTTCGGCCCACAGACAGCATCTTCTGCACACCCCTGTCATTTTTTATTTTAATTCTGCACCACCAAATTGATTCTGTGAGCAAAACAAGAGACGTGTTCGAATTCACCCAGTTGTAATGCTCTCACACAATTTGTGGCATTATCAGAAATTACAAATCGATGGGGAGAGTCCAAGCAGGGTAAGCCAATTTGCTATGACATCCCTTAAATTTTCTAACTGGTTGACACCAGTATGCCTCTTAGTAAAGCCAGTGATACAGAGAGTAGCCTGCCTAGAAATGAGCTGGCATTTTGTGCTACCTACTGCTACTGCTGAAGGCAATACAGTGCCCAGTACCGCTTGTCATATCTGTGGTTAAGTGGACAGCAGGTATAATGGCATTTTATAGGCCAATAATTTTTATTTGTTTAATGCCCTGGTACACGCGAGGAATTGCTTTTATGATAAAATGGAACAAGATTGAATTTCGTAGTGGCAACACAGGACCTCAATTAACTATCTAAAACCAGATACATTAATGGAAGATACTGGACGCCGATCTAATACTAGCATAGCTATCATGGCTTCATTGAACTGCTGTGCAACTGGGTGACAGCTGTCATACTTGTTTCCTCTTGCAAAGGATTGTTTAACAGTCTATAATTTCTTTTAAGCTACTACTAGTATTCTTGGGCCACTTTTTGGTGTATGGCATGTTTTTCTGCAGGAAACTTTTTCATTAATAGAGGTGATGTTTTTTTCAGCAATGTAAAATATTGTTTTGGCTTCAGATGCCCTTACTTAAACTTTATCAACTTAAACCCTCTATGCCCTTGATCACCGAGTTTAGTAGATGATGTTGAAGGACTAGTACCGTCATGACTTGTGGCAGCAGCTGCAGCGCTAGCACTTGGTTGCTGCTCCTGCAGGTTGATCGTGATCCATATCAACGCATTAAGTTTTTTGAACACACACCCCAAAAAGACTTAGATTTTTTTAGAAAAGTAACAACTTCCCACCAAGTGCGAGCAAACCACTGCGCAGAGAGATATCATTTAAGCCAGTGGCCCTTGACCGACTGACTTACACACTCTGTAACGGCCTGAACACTCATTTTTTTTATATATAACAACAAACTGCCCACCAACTGCGACACACAGCACAGATAATGTTAAGGCGGTAGCCCGTGACCTACTGACCATTAGTTTTAAACTTTTTAAACACAGTATCACGGCCTGAAGTTATTTTCAAAACACACTATTTTTTTAAAATACCACACACAAGTAATAATATATAATATAGATGTTACTGCATTATAAAAAATAAAAAACAATGTTTTGCTGACTGACTATCAGAAAAAACTAGCATGTCCAGTATTTACTGTAAGGGAGTTAGGGACATGTGGGTGCCACTACCCATTAAACCGTGTGCTTTCAAGATGAACTCTGCAGCTCCAGTGTATTTTACACCTCCGATGGTCCTGTGACAAATGGCATCCGAATAACCACAGGAGGGACTTATATCGGGTCCAAAACACGCAGGAGTCGATGCCAGGGAAGATGACGTTTTGCCTAATTTTGGAATCGAAAAATGATGGAGAGATCTGAGCTCAGATCAGGTAAGTTCGGGTGGGTTTGGTTTTCTGAAAACCGTACCCGCTCATCTCTAACTTAAATGTATGGCTAGAGTAGATTTCTACTACTGACTTACTGCAGGACATGTGTGGCTATCATAAAGTAGGAAGCTTATGCAATGACCGCTTCAGTTTTGTAGCACAATAAGTTTTAACCTTGAGTATAACCTTGAGACAAAGTTACATTGGCAATTCTTTCCTATAGTGAGGTTATATTCCAGCTTCTTGCATGACTTGTTTCTGAGAGACGCAGACATGTGGAGATAAGCATCAGAATGAGAAATGTATTATTTCTGGGATGACAATTGAGGTTATAATGAACAAGTTCAATTATGTTAATAGAAGGAAATATAGAAAACAATTTATCTCAAGGTGAAAACACGTAATAATGAAGTTTGAAAAAGCATTTCATTGTCTTGTCTGCAAACATTTCCTTTTATATTGTCAGTAGATGATGGTGCATAAATCACTGTATATGGAAACATAATGTTCTTTTGAGCCATCTTTAGAAATGTTTGTTGAAACTGGGCCAACAATGGAGTTCAGGGGTCTATTTACCAAAACCAGTGTCAAACGCAGGATTTCTAAAGGGGGGTTTCCAAATGCCTGATTTTAGAGTGAGTGTGGCCATTCCATGAAAAGGGTAGAATTAGCACTTATCCAGCTTTAATATGCGTCATACAAAGTGTATTGTGTGTCATAATTCCAGCATATAGAGGACCAGCAATCACTGTAACCCATTAAATGCGGCAGTAGGGCCATCCTGGCTGAGCTGGATGGTTTTATTTTAGATGTGGGCACCATTCCAGAGTATTAGAGCAAGTCCGGGAGTCTGGGGGAGCAGCAGAGGAACCTACCACTGCCCTGGACATATATGTACATATTGGGCTCTATAGCAGCACATCCTTAACAGTGAATATTTTCCAGATCTCCTAGCTGGTACACAGGTGTATTTATTACTGGCTGATACATGTTAAAAGATGTACAGGTGGTGCTAATTATTTCAATTGTGATACTAAGAAGAACATGCAGCACTAGTAAAATTCTAATATATTACTATTTCTATTGTGGTCATGGTGTGGGCTGGGGAGGGGGGGTTTCCAGGCAGACGGAAACCCCCCTGTGTTTGCCTATGCAAAACCTTTGATGGAAATAAAGTGAAAGCAGATAAAGCACCAACCAACTAGCTCCTAACTGTCATTTTTTTTTAAACATCATGTAACGTGACAGTTAGGAGCTGGTTGGCTGGTACATAGACCCCTCAGTCTGATACAGATATAGGAGATGATTCTGTTTCGGACATATCACAGATGTCAGACGCAGTTAAGCAAATGTTTTCTTCTGCGCCATGCATCTAAGTCGCGCTGTTCATGTATCCAGAGTCCTGGGGCACAAATTCGCATTTGCGTTTAAGGTGCATAGTCTCGGAAATGTCTTCAACGTGCATTGGGCGTTCCTGAGCGGTGACTGGGAGGTGGCTAAATGGATGCACAGAGATGGTCCATGTTATGGGAGTGTGGCGCATGTGTCACTATAGTGGTTACTATCTCAGACGCACAATCATTTACATTGGAGGCCATACTCTGACTCTGATTCTGCACTCAGCATGGGGCCGGTGCAAGTTATAATAGTGCGACCAATAGTGGCTTCTTAAGATGCTGAAAGTGGGCGTCCCAGTCCTCACACACAGTTAGATGCACGGCTGTACACCAGGGAAGAACTTTTAGCTACATTTGCATAAAGTCAAAGACATGGGCACTGCTGCGTGCCATGGGGCATAATGCAGAGTGGGTACTACTCCAGTTTATAAAGTGCACAATATTGCGGTGTGCATAACAAGAACTGAGGGTGCATGTACAGTCTATGCCCTCATGCAGATTTGCATGGTTCTGTTGGTGTTCCCTGCTTGTGCCTGGATAGACAGGCCAGGGGCACTCTAACAATCAGAGGTGTAGTGTGGAGCCATGGCACCCGGAGCATGCCTATGCTACAGCTACGCTACAAGAAAACATAGGGGCTGTGTAATATTGTATAGAGCAGGCAGTGAGGAGGAGGCTGCCGGGACCAGCAGAGTAGGACAGATAGGAAGGGACTAGGGACACAGAGGAGCTTGGAAGGGGCTGCAGGCAGTGAGTGAATATGGGGCTGGCAGCAGAGCAGGGAACTGGACATACAAAGAGCACAGTAGTAGTAGGGAGCAGTAGGGAGGGGTAGCAGGGCAGAAACTAGGATTTTTGTCACCCGGGGCAATGCCATAATTTTACGCGCCCCCCCCCCCAAAAAAAAAATACTACATAGAGGATGAAAAGGGTGTGTGGTTTTGTGACACAGTAATGTCCCTTATAACACATTATGCCACACATTAATTACCCTTATAACACATTATGCCACACATTAATTACCATTATAACACATTATGCCATAGTAATGTCCCTTACAACACATTATGCCACACAGTAATGTCCCTTACAACACATTATGCCACATAGTAATGTCCCCTACAACACATTATGCCACACATTATAGACCCTTATAACACATTATGCCACAGTAATGTCCCTTACAACACATTATGCAACACAGTACTGCCCCCTAGTTACAACACATTATGCCACAGTTATGCCCCTTGTACATTAAGCCACAGTAATGCCCCTTATTCATTAAGCCACAGTAATGCCCCTTACACATTATGCCACAGTAATGCCCCTTATACATTTATACTACAGTAAGGACCCATATACATTATGCCACAATAATGCCCCTTATACATTTATGCTACAGTAAGGCCCCATATACATTATGCCACAGTAAGGCCCCCTTTACATTATGCCACAGTAAGGCTTCTTACACATTATGCCACAGTAAGGCCTCTTTTACATTAAACCACAGTAAGGCCCCATCTCTCTTCTCCTATCTGCCAGGGCCGTGCGGTGGTGAGCTCGGGGTGGCACTGAATGGGGCTGCCACACACTGGGAACTGTCAGTACTGCTGTCATTGTAATGTGGCGCTACTTGCGAACCAGTTGGAGCTCATGGACCGGCAGCCTCTGCTGATTGGCTGCTGGTCCGCGAGCACTGATTGTCTTGTGACCAGCACCACATTAGACTGACGGTGTCTCTGTGCCTCTCAAGGCCGGGATGCGGCTCCAAACCTACAAGAGTAGCAATCTAACCTCCCGGCAGCCTCTTACCGGCACCCCCTCAAGTTCGGCACACGGGTCGCGTGCCCCCTTAGCCCCCCACCTGTTTGCAGCCCTGAGGGTAGTAGGACTGGGAGAGAGTATCCCCGGAGCAGCAGGAAGTCTCAGCATCACCTCATCTGGGAACATGCAGAGAGCGACAGTGACAGGGACTAGGAACCAGTGACACCTTGCACACAGAGGGAGAGAGGACGGGAAGCAGTAGCCAGGTCCCAGCTATCACTGAGTCATGATCATGGTGACCACCTTCCCTGGCTGCAGAGATGCCTCTGAGGTTGTGGGGGGAGAGGAAGAGGTAACGCGAGGTCTCCTTCTGGCTGGTGGTAAGCTGGAGAAACGTGCACCCAGGGAAGAATGATGTGAGTCACATCATGTCACACAAAAGTCATGCAGCACACGTTGCGGTGATCCCCGCGGGCGTCATCAGAGTCTGTCTGACATGCACCACCCGCTTCGATGACTTACTCCGCAAGTTGCGTGACTTTTGTGTGACACACATCAGATTGTGCGTGTGGTCAAATTGGACAGTCTGGATGGCGCCTTCCATCCCTAACGGTGCCTGCAGCATGAGCTCCACCGGCTCCACTCACGCTACGCCACTGCTAACAGTGAGTACAGTAAGGATGTGTTTGCGCAAAAGTTTGGTGCCTAATAGCAAATGCATATTTCACGAACACTTGTGTATTTATAATGGGTGTAGGCAGTGCGGTGCAAACAGGCGTCCAGAATCGTATACTGTACCTGCTGCAGGGCCCCTCACCCCTACGTTTTGCCAGTGGTGCCATATTTTTTGCGATATACAGTATGTGTAACAATGATGCCAGCACAGGTGATAGTAAAGACATGGCACTGTGTGCATGGTCCATCATCAAAAAATGTCACACGAAAGACGGCACTGCCAGCAAAATTCAGGGAGGGGGCTTCCTCTACAGAGGAGGGCCGATGCTGCCCACCTGCATGCCCCTGGCATTTATACACTTGTCCGCAAGCAAAACAAATAGTTAAAAACATTGGCATAGGTTTAGGTGACGTGTGCCTGGTGCAAACCTGGGGTTAGATCTGATGGAGCGGAGCTTAAGCAGAAACATATAGAGCACCAGCTGGTGATATATGTGGGTAGTGGTGCATATACTACCGGGGATAGCAGGTATTCAGTGGATATATAAAACTGGAAATTAAAAATTTTTTGTGTAATGTGGAGAAGCTTGTATGGAGAGGGGGGTGTTGAGGTATGGAGTGCACTTCTGCGCAGCCTCCATGTTATTCCTTAAGGGAAGTAGCTTACCCTTTACCAAGATGGCCGCCGTTTGGACTTCTACGCATCTTGTCACTGTGTAAGAGCACCACAGTGGCACATAGTAGTGTTCCAGATAGCTCCAGAGAGACCCTGCCTCTAAAAATTCCAAAAAGGTCACAGCCACTGTTTATCCTTCCACCACTACCACATACAATCACCGGCTGGTGATCTGTATGCTCCGCTCCATACAGGAATCTGACTGTATGGGCTCTATTTATTAACATAATTTTTACCAAAGTAAAGTGATAAAGGGTGTTTTCACACCCTTTCCACATTATTTTAGTTTAACCTAAAGTTATTACAGGGCAATTGGAGTAGAATTCGTAAAATTGTACTCCAACCCCTAAGTATCACTTATTTTTAGTAAAGCAGATCACATTTCCCATAATTGTAATGGGAAATGTGATCTGGCCAAAGTTACTAAAAATAAATTTTGAAAAAATACCAGGGAAAGCCCTGTGATAATAACGCCACCTGGAGGTGGCGTTATCCAGGGTTTCCCCCAGTTACCGGACTCCTGCTCCGCTCTGATGGGCAGAGCAGAGCCCGGAGCCGGCCCCTGTGATCAACTGTGTGGTCTAGATATTCACTGTAAAAAAAGAAAAGTAAAAAAAAATAAGTAAATGAAAAACAAACTTACCTGACTCCATGGACCAGTGATCGGGGCTCCGGTGATGTCCTCTCTCCAGTCAGGTGGATTTCCCATGCTGCACTGCGTCCCGGTCATCACCTGACAGGGTCCCAGTGCAGTATGGGATGTCAGCTGACCGGAGGACATGGAGGACATCACCAGGGCCCGGATCATGCAGGTAAGTGTAATTAAGGGAGAGGGGGGGTCGCGGGGGTTCCACGATCACGGGGGGGTGGGGCTTAGTAACGGGGTTGGGCCTTAGCACCGGGGGGTAGCAGCGGCGGCCGGTCGGTGCATGCAAGGGGCACTTGTCACGGTATTTTATTGCGAAAATACTGTGACTAGTGTGCTGAGGGGATTCGCAGGGACAGAGCTTTCTCGCAAGCTCTGTCCCTGTAAGGGATTTCACTTTGTAATATCACACTACAATCTGCATTACCAATGTGGATTGTAGTAAATAGAGCCCTGTGAGTACAGTTGTACAAATATACCACTATACAAGTCCTGGTTAATTTCCGAGTTGTTTAGTGCCATAGGTGGCTTTTGCTGGTGCATACTCTGCTTATTATCACCACAGAATACACACATATCAACAGGCCCAGGCACCTAAACCACAGACACCTAAACACCAGGTACCCAAGAGCTGTGTACCTCAATGTCATAGACGCGTCAGTGCAGAAGATTTACACAGATTGTCTAGCAGAGAATGTTTCAGTACAGAGGCCCTGATTCTGAGCCGGACGCTCTGACAGAGCGCTCGCTCTGAATCAGGGCCGTCCCTGCTCCTTTTTGGAGCGGCCTCCTGGCCGCTCGCATAGCTGTGGGTGACCACCAACAGCTATAGCGACGGGCCAAAATGATGGTCCCGATGGTCAAGACCATCGCAACCATCGGGCTTGCGATGAGACCCTGCGGTAGGGTCCAAAAGCACTCCAAAAGCACTCCCACTGACATCACTAGTGATGTCAGTGGGGCCGACCCCAGATGGAAGGTGTTCCCATATGAACTCCTCCGTCTGGGCAGCTACGCCCCCAGCATGCCCACCAAAGGGGGCATGCTGTCAATCACCATCGACAGCACGCCCCCTTTGGTGCGAGACCCATAACGACGGCTTGGCTTGTTGGTGTGCAGTTGGGAATGTGTGCAGGGGTTGGTGCATGTTGGTCTACAGTGGAGGCATGTTTGTGTACATAAGGAAATTTGTGCAGGGGAGGGGGCTGTTGGTATGCAGTGGGAATGTGTTCTGGGGGCATGTTGGTGTGCAGTTGGGAATGTGTGCAGGGGATGGTGCATGTTGGTGTACAGTGGAGGCATTTTGGTGTGCATAAGGAAATTTGTGCAGAGCAGGGGGCATGTTGGTGTGCAAGGGGTGAATGTGTGCAGGAGAGGGGGCATGTTGGTGTGAAGTTGGGAATGTGTGCAGAGGAGGGGGCAAGTTGGTGTGCAGGAGGGACTCTTTGCAGGGGAGGGGGCATGTTGGTGTAGAAGTGGTGAATGTGCGCAGGGGAGAGGGCATGTTGATGTGCAGTGGAGGCATATTGGTGTGCAGGGCTGAATGTGTGCAGAGGATGGGGCATGTTGGCATATTGATGTGGGGGGGGCATTTTGGTTTGCAGGGTGCATGTTGGTGTACACAAAAGATTGAGTGCAGGGAAGGGGCATTTTGGTGTGCACATGGGCATTTTGGTGTGTGGGGGTCATGTTGGATTGCAGGGGGACATGTTGGTGCACAGGGAGGAATGTGTGTAGGGGATGGTGTAGCATTTTAAAAGAGGAGGGAGCGCATCTGCAGTCTCTGCACCCTTTCTAAGTAGACTATCCCCAGGAAAATGGCGCCACCGCCATTTTCTCAATGATTAATGCAGCGTCAGTGGAAAGGTATGTTTAGTCTATGGATGTGAGATAAGCGGTGCCATCCCCTTGATTCAGGTACCCATATGCATCGTACACCCTGTACCCAACTACAGATTTTTGCACATATACACTACAAGTTGCATAACACATAACGCATGAGTGTGATGTGACTCGGTAGCGTCGAGCATCTTTTACGTAAGAGTTTTTCCCTTTGCATGCATCTTATTTCCAAAGCGATGCGTATAGGATGCACAAGCAGCTTTTGCTGATTAAAATGATATGCAGCATTTTGTGTGACTGCGGGTGTATCTACATGCGAAATGCTTTGTTACAGTGTCAGCAGCTGTAACACTGTAAATTAGCATGTTGCATACAGATGCACCCGTAGTCGCGCACAGAGTATAGACATGCCACATATCATTTTAATCAGCATAAGATGCTTGTGCGTCTAATACGCTTTGTGAATAAAACACATCTGAAGTAAAAAAGTCACATGATAAGATGCTCAGCGCTACCGAATCGCGCCAAGGGCTGTTTAATACGCAAGAAGGCTAGATGTATGTGATCACATCTGTAGTTCAGTCATTCTTCCTTCATTAAGGTATAAGTGATGACAGAAACTCAATATAAATCCATCTTGACATAGCTGAGCAATGAGCAGTTCTCAATCAATTATATCATCAATCACGTTTGAAAGAGAAACTTCTATACATTACAATTACAATCAAAACATGGTGATAGATCACACAGCAAAAACCATATACTGTACAATCACCGCAATGACATAATAATTATATGTTTATTGTAACTGTTCCTTACCCTCCACCACTCCAAATCTATTGTTTCCTCTCGCTAATAAAACGATTCAAGTCAATTTATATTGTAACATATACAGGGCCAATGGGCCTGATCCAGACCCGCTCGCTAAGATTCGTTCGCAAGCAGCAGCCGGTTGTTTGCATTCTGCGCATGCGTACGCATCACAATGCGTGTGCGCAAACCAGTGCGAGCGATCGGGAAGCGTTCGCTCGCTGCGCATAGACTGCCTGGCTGACTGAGTGACAGGAGAAGCCGTTTGTGGGTGGTGATAGGGACTGGCCATTAAAAAAACTGGGGGAGTAGAGGTGCGAACGCAGGCGTGCCTGAGCGTCTTAACGCCAAGGGAGAGGCGTGCATAATTAAGAGGCAGCGTTATGGTACACGTCACTTGGCTGAAATCTAAACTGAAGCGCTTGCAGTGCTTGCGGCAGGGTATGGTCAACCACAAGCGCTGTGATAGCATCCGATGGTACTCGATGTTACCGATGGTTGCATACACTTCCTGGAGATGAGGTGTGCAAGTGGGCGTCTTAAGACAGGCTGGTGGGCATCTGCATACACAAAGCGATCGCACGCCAAGACATAGTGGGCTAATGCATTGCCGTTGCGATCGCTTGCCTTGCCAAATTTGCATACGAATCTAGCGAGCGGGTGTGAATCGAGCCCAATGTTCCCAATGGGTAAAAGGCCATCATTCAGACCCGGTCACAAGCGCTGAGCGCTGGCAACCGGGTCGATGTTAAGTCCCTGAGCACGCGCAGCGACCGCACTGCACCAGTTCAAGCCCCAGAGCGAGAGAGAAATTCTCTCGCTCCGGAGCTCACTACAAAAGGGGCGGCTGTCGATGTTGATCGACAGCTTGCCCCGTTTTGTAGGCGGGGCGGGGGGGTGGCTACACAAACAGAGGCGTTCCTGACGGAGCACCTGCCGTTTTGTGGGCGGCCGCACTGACATCAGCAGTGATGTCAGTGGGGAGCTTCCTGCTCGATCAGAGCAGGAAGCTCCCTGGGGCTTGCGGTTGCCGAGACCCAACCTTAGGGTCTCGTTGCAAGCCCCGATGGTCGCGATGGTCTTGACCATCGCGACCATCAACCTGGTCGGTAGCTGAAGCTGTGGGTGGTGACTAGTTATCATAATCTCAGTGTGATGGATCTCTTATATTTGCACTAAAAAATACAAGCGGCCGCCCTCATTCAGAACGAGCGCTCACTTCTTGCAACCGCCCCTGAATGAGGGCCAATGTGTATTTCATAACTTGCGACTCTCTACTGTGTATTTAATCAAAATATTGTGGCAAGCCTTGTGTAGCCAACCCTTTTTAAATACTAATCTTAATTACTGGTCATCACACGGACATACCACAAGTGAATAAAGTTACAAGTGTTACAGATTAATCTTCATGTTTTTAAAGCTTTACATTTATTATATGAGCCAAGTGCAATATTCCCCAACAGAAGGGTATTTGGTATCCAAAAAAATGTGTATTCTCGATGTTATGCTTTTTTATATTGCAGATAAACTTACGTCATGACGGTAATAAAGTGCAAAACCTTAGATCATGTGTTAATATATAGGGTTAGGGGGTAGAATTAGGTTAGTAAATACTTACCTTTGACGATCGGGATTTCCTCCTCTGCCAGGATGCTGCTGTCGGGATTAGAACCGCTGGCCGTGCGGCCGGCGGTAAATTGGTTGTATTCCGGGTAATAGTCTACAACACCAGTGGAAGTCATAAAACAGCCCAGTACTTAACCAGTAGGTTAGTTTATTTAGCAGTGATGTGATTTGTACAGCCATACTCACAGCTAGGAGCATACAGGCTCTTGCATGGAGCGGATTGGAGCATGCAGGTCACCAGCTGGTGACCGTACACAGGTAGCAGTGCTGGAATAAGCGGTAGCGGTATGCTGTGGGTGCATGTATCTCTCAGTGTGTAGCATGTCTGTGTTTCCCACGGCGGGGCTGATACACAGATAACAAGATGGCGCCGCGCATGCGCAATAGAACAGAAAGCGGCCATCTTGGTAAAGGTGATTGATTCACCTCATGGGCAATGATGGTGACAGCGTAGTAGCGCTCTTCACATTCCAACATCTTTTGCACTCAGCATGGAGTGGCTGCAAGTCCCTATACTATTAATAATGACTGCTCTGGATGGCAAATCAATGAGCGAGATGGCCTTCCGCTTGCAGATGCATGGACACTCTGCACAGGGCTGCCATCAGATATTGTGGGGCCTACTACAAATAAATTAGAGAGGGCTCCCTTCCTGGACTCCCAGTTCCCCAAACACACACACAAGCATATCTATGAAGCTGGGGAATATTAACACCCAAGGGGGCATCTATTCAGCAGTTGCTTCTCCTCCGAGCAGTGGGCCCCTCCGCACCCATCGCTGGCAAATGGTCGCATCCTCCTACAATGTTTGCAGAGATGATGCATGTGCACAAGATAGCAATGGTTTTGGTACAGCGCCAGAGTCATTGATTTCACTGAGCGGTGCCATCTATCTGAAGATATAACTGGGAAGATGACTCCATCTAAGAGCCCATTTATGTATGCTCTAGTTGCAGGGTGGTCTGGACCGTATGTACACTGCACACCCTGGGCTCATTATAGATATGCCTATGGCAGGGGGCATGTTGGTGTGCAAGAGGGGGCATGTTGGTGTGCAGGAGGGGGCATGCATGATGATAAGCAAGGGCAGTATGTTGGTGTGCAGGGTGGACAAGTTGGTGTGCAGTAGGGAGCATGCCGATGTGCAGGGTCTGCATGTTAGTGTGCAGGGGGGCATGTTGGTGTGCAGTAAGGGGCATGCCGATGTGCAGGGTCTGCATGTTAGTGTGCAGGGGGGCATGTTGGTGTGCAGGAGAGGGCATGTTGGTGTGCTGGGGGGTGTGTTTGTGTGCAGAAAGGGCATGTTGGTATGCAGAGGAGGGCATGTTGGTGTGCAGGAGGGTACATGTTGGTGTGCAGGGGCGGCATGTTGGTGTGCAGGGGGAGCATGTTGGTGTGCAGGGGGGGCATGTTGGTGTGCAGGGGGGCATGGTGTGCAGGGGGGCATGCTGGTGTACAGGGGCAGCATGTTTGCATGCAGAATGGGGCATGTTGATGTGCAAGGGTAGCATGTTGGTGTGCAAGGGTGGCATGTTGGTGTACAGGATGGGGCATTTTGATGTGCAGGAATGGCATGTTGGTATGCAGGGGGGCATGTTGGTATGCAGGGGGAGCATGTTGGTGTGCAAGGAGGGCATGTTGGTATGCAGGGGAGGCATGTTTGTGTGCAGGGAAGGCATGTTGGTGTGCAAGGTGGGAATGTTGGTGTGCAGGGGGGCATGTTTGTGTGCAGAAGGGGGCATGTCAGTGTACAGGGGAAGCATGTTTGCATTCATGAGGGGGCATGTTGATGTGCAAGGTTAGCATGTTGGTGTGCAGGATGGGACATTTTGATGTGCAAGGATGGCATGTTGGTGTGCAGGGGGGCATGTTGGTGTGCAAGGAAGGTCAACACAGTTGGCAAAGTTTTTAGCACTAATTACTCATATCACTGAAATCTTGCATTCAGTTCCCATGAGGCCCAAATGTGAAGATTGTATGCTCTCCCATGTTTGCATGGGTTTCCTCTGGATGCTCCCACAATCAAAAACATACTGGTAGGTTAATTGCATTCTGACAAAAAAAATAACCCTAGTGTATATATGTGTGTGCATATATGATAGGGACTATATAGGCAGGGACAAATGTGAATTGCTATTTATGTGCACTATATAAAAAACTAAATAAATACAAAATAATGTAGCAGTTCTAACCCTACAAACATTTCAAGGTATTATTATATCTCAGCAGGTAATGTTATCTTTGCATTTTGTCATACAGTACTGTGAAAAAGTTTTAGGCAGGTGAGGAAAAATGCCGTAAGAATGCTTTAAAAAATATAAGTGTTAATTATATTTTATTTTTATCAATCAACAAAATCAAAATGTAAAGTGAATGAACAGAAGAGAAATCTAAATCATCATTTCCATATGTAGGTTGAAAACAGTCATTAACTGAAACAGAAACAGCTGTGTAGGAGGCTTAAAACTGGGCAAGAAACAGCCAAATTCTGCTACAAAGGTGAGGTTGTGGAAGGCAGTTTCATGTCACAGGTCATACACCATGGCAAGACTGAGCACAGCAACAAGACACAAGGCAGTTATACTGCATCAGCAAGGTCTCTCCCAGGCAAATATTTCAAAGCAGACTGGGGTTTCAAGATGTGGTGTTCAAAATCTTTTGAAGAAGCACAAAGAAACAGGCAACTCTGAGTGGCTGGCCAAGGAAACTTAGGGCCTGATTCAGAGCCGGACGCTATTTGCGCTCGCTCGTCCAGAAAAAGAGGCTGGCTATTTAAATTAACAGTTCACTCTTTGCGGTCTGTTCACGCCTCTATGTCTGAACGAGCGAACAAAACATGCGAACGTAATTTTGAAAAAAACGCCCCCTTGCCGCACGCATCATACGTCATGTCCGCTATTTATTAGATTAATCGAGTACATCAGACGGCGTATGAACTGCTTGCTATTCTTGTGGTTTGTTTTTCCTACCACAATCATGCGAGCAGTTCTGACTATAAAACAACCAAGTGACGTGGTCGATGACTCTGCTTTAGTAATTATGCACACCCTTATAACGCCCGTTTTGACCGTTTGGCACGCCTGCGTTCGGATCTCCACTCCCCGTTTTCAAGCACCTTGCCCTGTTACCACCCACAAACGCCTCCTGTCACTCAAAATAGCAGGCATTCGCTAATTAGCGAGCACACGATTTTCGGCCGCACTGACTGGTTCGCGCATGCGTATTAAAATCCGAACGCATGCGCAGTTGTGCGAACATCGGTCGGAACGAACGAGCGGCTCTGAATCAGGCCCTTAGTGCTTTAGATGATAGACACATCATGCTTACTTCCAGAGCCGTAACTAGACTTTTTGGTGCCCTGTGCCAGAAAGAGCATTGGCGCCCCCTCATTTTTCAAAGGGAAACAATGCACCCAAAAAAGGGCCAGGGAAGAGATAGGAGAGGCCAGGAGATACTGGGGATGAAATAAGAAGAAGCTACAGGCAAGTATGATAATAAACAGGATTTGACAGGCCCAAACAGCGCCCCCTGACCTGTGGTGCCCTGTGCGATGGCACCGGCCGCACTACCCTAGCTACGGCCCTGCTTACTTCCCTTTGAAATCGGAAGATGTACAGCAGTGCCATCAGCTCAGAATTGACAGAGACCAGTGGGACCCAGGAACATCCATCTACTGTTTGGAGATGTCTGGCGAGAAGTGGTCTTTATGGAACAATTGCAGCCAAAAAGCCATACTTTCAACATGAAAACAAGGTCAAGAGCCTCAACTATGTACAAAAACATAGGAACTGGGGTGAAGAAAAATGGCAGCAGGTGCTCTGGACTCATGAGACTAAATTGTAAATATTTGGCTATAACAGAAGGCAGTTTATGCGCCGAAGGGCTGGAGATTGGTACAATAATGAGTGTCTGCAGGCAACAGTGAAGCATGGTGGAGGTTTCTTGCAAGTTTGGAGCTGCAGCTCAGCAAATGGAGTTGGGGATTTGGTCAGGATTAGTGGGGTCCTCAATGCTGAGAAATACAGGCAGGTACTTATCCATCATGCAATACCATCAGGGAGGCGTCTGATTGGCTCCAAATTTATTCTGCAGAAGGACAACGACCCCAAACATATAGCCAATGTCATTCATGGGCCTGATTCAGAGGCGCTCGCAAAAAGTGAGCGCTCGCTCTGAATCAGGGCGGCCGCATGTTTTATTTTGTTCGGCCTCCTGGCCGCTCGATAAGCTGTGGGTGAGCAAGCCTACATCCGAGGAAGATCTACGGTCAGTTCTCCGAGATGTTTGGAACAACCTCCCTGCCGAGTTCCTTCAAAAACTGTGTCCAAGTGTACCTAGAAGAATTGATGCTGTTTTGAAGGCAAAGGGTGGTCACACCAAATATTGATTTGATTTAGATTTCTCTACTGTAGTGTTAATTCACTTAGCATTTTGTTAATTGACCAAAATAAACTATTAACACTTCTATTTTTGAAAGCATTCTTACTTTGCAGCATTTTTTCAACACCTGTCTAAAACTTTTTCACAGTACAGTATATATAAATTAAAAAAACTGTGTTTGATCAGTTATGCGTTACTTCGAATGCTTAGTAATATTAATCCTGTTGCTCCATATGCAGACTCAAGTGTAGCTATGGTGCTGTGAGTGGAATATGTGACCCCACTAAGGTGACTGCTGTCATCCCCACTAAAACCCATGGGGAGGCGCCGTAGTGTACACTTGTTGCAGGCGCCATTGCTCCACATTACACCTCTGTTTGGAGTAAGTGTGGTTTCTTACTTTAGATTAAGTTGCTAGCTGATGTACCCGTCATTGCCTGTGATTACATTTTCAAGTTATTACATTTTATTATGTGATGCCATCCAAATCCATCCAGTGGAATGCCCCGAACAGGCTCCTTGGGTCAAAGTTCTGCCCTGTGTACACCAACGGGAGGTCCGACCAGGATGTCAACCCCCTAGTATGTCTTTTGGGATCCAATGTTACCACTCTGTGAAGTTTTCGTCCAAATCAATCCAGGGGAAGGCCCAGAACAGGCTCCCCTGGTCAAAGTTCTGCCCAGCATACACCAACGGGAGGTCCAACTGGGACCTCCACCCCCTAGTATGTCTTCTGGGATCCAATGTTACCACTCTGTGGACCGGGACCCCAACCCCTTCACTAGGCATCCCAGTCCACTTGCCACCACTCTAGGAAGTTTTCATCCAAATCCATCCAGTGGAATGTCCAGAAAAGGCTCCCGGGTCAAAGTTCTGCCCAGCGTACACCAACAGGAGGTCCGACCGGGACCATAACTCCCCTAAAATTTGGCCAGGATTCAACTGGACCACCTCACATTGATTTCACCCCAATCGGTGCAGGGGTGTCCGAATGTATAACCGGACAGACAGGCAAACAAACAAACAGACCAATTAATTTTATATATAAGATAGTATAACTAATAAAAGTAAGTAGAGACACTAATGGAGGGGTTAGTTAAAGCGAATAAGAATATTTTATTTAGCTGCAACATAAGTGTAGTTTTGTAGTTCGCATTAAAACAATGACTCCTTTTCTGTATGTCAAAGGTCACACGGTACAACATAAACATGCGTGTGATTTGATAAGACATTCCTATTTATAGAAATATAACTTCTTCAGCCAGTGGCAAATATATAAACATTGGGTCATAGAGTCAAGCAGCTCCCAACAGCAAATTGATGTCATCCTATTCTATATAAGGTATTACGCCTTTTTATTACAGGAAAAAACAGCAAATCATGTTTACATTGATTTCTAGAAGCTGGTGCATAGTATAATCAGAAGACGGAAACAGAAAGACATTCCACCTTATCTTATCCTATGTGCGGGAGAGGTCAGGAGATGCGACTGTGATGTAACCAGAGTACACAACTTGGGGTCACCCTACAAAGAAATTACATATGTCAAATGATTTCACCTTGTGTATTACAAATAGCCATTTACATATATTCAGTTAAATTAAGTTTTCGGGCCATTCATCAAAAAGGTAACACAGGAGATATCACAGACATGCCCGCTGTCCACATACACCAGTATCACAGATATCTCCTGCTTTCCTTCCTCTGGCAGAATGGCCCGCTGTCCCCATTCACTAGTATCACAGATATCTGCTGCTTACCTTCCTCTCCCGGAATGGCCCGCTGTCCCCATACACTAGTATCACAGATATCTCCTGCTTTCCTTCCTCTGGCAGAATGGCCCGCTGTCCCCATACACTAGTATCACAGATATCTCCTGCTTACCTTCCTCTGGCAGAATGGCCCGCTGTCCCCATTCACTAGTATCACAGAAATCTGCTGCTTACCTTCCTCTCCCGGAATGGCCCGCTGTCCCCATACACTAGTATCACAGATATCTCCTGCTTTCCTTCCTCTGGCAGAATGGCCCGCTGTCCCCATTCACTAGTATCACAGATATCTGCTGCTTACCTTCCTCTCCCGGAATGGCCTGCTGTCCCCATACACTAGTATCACAGATATCTCCTGCTTACCATTCTCTCCCGGAAAGGCCCGCTGTCCCCATACACTAGTATCACAGATATCTCCTGCTTACCTGCCTCTGGCAGAATGGCTTGCTGACCCCATACACTAGTATCACAGATATCTGCTGCTTACCTTCCTCTCCAGGAATGGCCCGCTGTCCCCATACACTATTATCACAGATATCTCCTGCCTACCTTTCTCTCTCGGAATGGCCCGCTGTCCACATACACTAGTATCACAGATATCTCCTGCTTACCATTCTCTCCCGGAATGGCCGCTGTCCACATACACTAGTATCACAGATATCTCCTGCTTTCCTTCCTCTCGCAGAATGGCCCGCTGTCCCCATACACTAGTATCACAGATATCTCCTGCTTTCCTTCCTCTGGCAGAATGGCCCGCTGTCCCCATACACTAGTATCACAGATATCTCCTGCTTACCATTCTCTCCCGGAATGGCCCGCTGTCCACATAAACTAGTATCACGGATATCTCCTGCTTTCCTTCCTCTGGCAGAATGGCTTGCTGACCCCATACACTAGTATCACAGATATCTCCTGCTTACCTTCCTCTGGCAGACTGGCCCTCTGTCCCCATTCACTAGTATCACAGATATCTCCTGCTTACCATTCTCTCCCGGAATGGCCCGCTGTCCACATACACTAGTATCACAGATATCTCCTGCTTACCATTCTCTCCCGGAATGGCCCGCTGTCCACATACACTAGTATCACAGATATCTCCTGCTTTCCATCCTCTGGCAGAATGGCCCGCTGTCCTCATACACTAGTATCACAGATATCTCCTGCTTACCTTCCTCTGGCAGAATGGCCCGCTGTCCCCATACACTAGTATCACAGATATCTCCTGCTCTCCTTCCTCTGGCAGAATGGCCCGCTGTCCCCATTCACTAGTATCACAGATATCTGCTGCTTACCTTCCTCTTCCGGAATGGCCTGCTGTCCCCATACACTAGTTTCACAGATATCTCTTGCTTACCATTCTCTCCCGGAATGGCCCGCTGTCCACATACACTAGTATCACAGATATCTCCTGCTTACCATTCTCTCCCGGAATGGCCCGCTGTCCACATACACTAGTATCACAGATATCTCCTGCTTTCCTTCCTCTGGCAGAATGGCCCGCTGTCCCCATACACTAGTATCACAGATATCTCCTGCTTTCCTTCCTCTGGCAGAATGGCCCGCTGTCCCCATACACTAGTATCACAGATATATCCTGCTTACCATTCTCTCCCGGAATGGCCCGCTGTCGCCATACACTAGTATCACAGATATCTCCTGCTTTCCTTCCTCTGGCAGAATGGCTTGCTGACCCCATACACTAGTATCACAGATATCTCCTGCTTACCTTCCTCTGGCAGACTGGCCCTCTGTCCCCATTCACTAGTATCACAGATATCTCCTGCTTACCATTCTCTCCCGGAATGGCCCGCTGTCCACATACACTAGTATCACAGATATCTCCTGCTTACCATTCTCTCCCGGAATGGCCCGCTGTCCACATACACTAGTATCACAGATATCTCCTGCTTTCCTTCCTCTGGCAGAATGGCTCGCTGTCCTCATACACTAGTATCACAGATATCTCCTGCTTACCTTCCTCTGGCAGAATGGCCCGCTGTCCCCATACACTAATATCACAGATATCTCCTGCTCTCCTTCCTCTGGCAAAATGGCCCGCTGTCCCCATTCACTAGTATCACAGATATCTGCTGCTTACCTTCCTTTTCCGGAATGGCCTGCTGTCCCCATACACTAGTATCACAGATATCTCCTGCTTACCATTCTCTCCCGGAATGGCCCGCTGTCCACATACACTAGTATCACAGATATCTCCTGCTTTCCTTCCTCTGGCAGAATGGCCCGCTGTCCCCATACACTAGTATCACAGATATCTCCTGCTTTCCTTCCTCTGGCAGAATGGCCCGCTGTCCCCATTCACTAGTATCACAGATATCTGCTGCTTACCTTCCTCTCCCGGAATGGCCTGCTGTCCCCATACACTAGTATCACAGATATCTCCTGCTTACCATTCTCTCCCGGATTGGCCCGCTGTCCCCATACACTAGTATCACAGATATCTCCTGCTTACCTGCCTCTGGCAGAATGGCTTGCTGACCCCATACACTAGTATCACAGATATCTGCTGCTTACCTTCCTCTCCAGGAATGGCCCGCTGTCCCCATACACTATTATCACAGATATCTCCTGCCTACCTTTCTCTCTCGGAATGGCCCGCTGTCCACATACACTAGTATCACAGATATCTCCTGCTTACCATTCTCTCCCGGAATGGCCGCTGTCCCCATACACTAGTATCACAGATATCTCCTGCTTTCCTTCCTCTGGCAGAATGGCCCGCTGTCCCCATACACTAGTATCACAGATATCTCCTGCTTTCCTTCCTCTGGCAGAATGGCCCGCTGTCCCCATACACTAGTATCACAGATATCTCCTGCTTACCATTCTCTCCCGGAATGGCCCGCTGTCCACATAAACTAGTATCACGGATATCTCCTGCTTTCCTTCCTCTGGCAGAATGGCTTGCTGACCCCATACACTAGAATCACAGATATCTCCTGCTTACCTTCCTCTGGCAGACTGGCCCTCTGTCCCCATTCACTAGTATCACAGATATCTCCTGCTTACCATTCTCTCCCGGAATGGCCCGCTGTCCACATACACTAGTATCACAGATATCTCCTGCTTACCATTCTCTCCCGGAATGGCCCGCTGTCCACATACACTAGTATCACAGATATCTCCTGCTTTCCATCCTCTGGCAGAATGGCCCGCTGTCCTCATACACTAGTATCACAGATATCTCCTGCTTACCTTCCTCTGGCAGAATGGCCCGCTGTCCCCATACACTAGTATCACAGATATCTGCTGCTTACCTTCCTCTCCCGGAATGGCCTGCTGTCCCCATACACTAGTATCACAGATATCTCCTGCTTACCATTCTCTCCCGGAATGGCCCGCTGTCCCCATACACTAGTATCACAGATATCTCCTGCTTACCTGCCTCTGGCAGAATGGCTTGCTGACCCCATACACTAGTATCACAGATATCTGCTGCTTACCTTCCTCTCCAGGAATGGCCCGCTGTCCCCATACACTATTATCACAGATATCTCCTGCCTACCTTTCTCTCTCGGAATGGCCCGCTGTCCACATACACTAGTATCACAGATATCTCCTGCTTACCATTCTCTCCCGGAATGGCCGCTGTCCACATACACTAGTATCACACATATCTCCTGCTTTCCTTCCTCTGGCAGAATGGCCCGCTGTCCCCATACACTAGTATCACAGATATCTCCTGCTTTCCTTCCTCTGGCAGAATGGCCCGCTGTCCCCATACACTAGTATCACAGATATCTCCTGCTTACCATTCTCTCCCGGAATGGCCCGCTGTCCACATAAACTAGTATCACGGATATCTCCTGCTTTCCTTCCTCTGGCAGAATGGCTTGCTGACCCCATACACTAGTATCACAGATATCTCCTGCTTACCTTCCTCTGGCAGACTGGCCCTCTGTCCCCATTCACTAGTATCACAGATATCTCCTGCTTACCATTCTCTCCTGGAATGGCCCGCTGTCCACATACACTAGTATCACAGATATCTCCTGCTTACCATTCTCTCCCGGAATGGCCCGCTGTCCACATACACTAGTATCACAGATATCTCCTGCTTTCCATCCTCTGGCAGAATGGCCCGCTGTCCTCATACACTAGTATCACAGATATCTCCTGCTTACCTTCCTCTGGCAGAATGGCCCGCTGTCCCCATACACTAGTATCACAGATATCTACTGCTCTCCTTCCTCTGGCAGAATGGCCCGCTGTCCCCATTCACTAGTATCACAGATATCTGCTGCTTACCTTCCTCTTCCGGAATGGCCTGCTGTCCCCATACACTAGTTTCACAGATATCTCTTGCTTACCATTCTCTCCCGGAATGGCCCGCTGTCCACATACACTAGTATCACAGATATCTCCTGCTTACTATTCTCTCCCGGAATGGCCCGCTGTCCATATACACTAGTATCACAGATATCTCCTGCTTTCCTTCCTCTGGCAGAATGGCCCGCTGTCCCCATACACTAGTATCACAGATATCTCCTGCTTTCCTTCCTCTGGCAGAATGGCCCGCTGTCCCCATACACTAGTATCACAGATATCTCCTGCTTACCATTCTCTCCCGGAATGGCCCGCTGTCGCCATACACTAGTATCACAGATATCTCCTGCTTTCCTTCCTCTGGCAGAATGGCTTGCTGACCCCATACACTAGTATCACAGATATCTCCTGCTTACCTTCCTCTGGCAGACTGGCCCTCTGTCCCCATTCACTAGTATCACAGATATCTCCTGCTTACCATTCTCTCCCGGAATGGCCCGCTGTCCACATACACTAGTATCACAGATATCTCCTGCTTACCATTCTCTCCCGGAATGGCCCGCTGTCCACATACACTAGTATCACAGATATCTCCTGCTTTCCTTCCTCTGGCAGAATGGCTCGCTGTCCTCATACACTAGTATCACAGATATCTCCTGCTTACCTTCCTCTGGCAGAATGGCCCGCTGTCCCCATACACTAGTATCACAGATATCTCCTGCTCTCTTTCCTCTGGCAGAATGGCCCGCTGTCCCCATTCACTAGTTTCACAGATATCTGCTGCTTACCTTCCTCTTCCGGAATGGCCTGTTGTCCCCATACACTAGTATCACAGATATCTCCTGCTTACCATTCTCTCCCGGAATGGCCCGCTGTCCACATACACTAGTATCACAGATATCTCCTGCTTTCCTTCCTCTGGCAGAATGGCCCGCTGTCCCCATACACTAGTATCACAGATATCTCCTGCTTTCCTTCCTCTGGCAGAATGGCCCGCTGTCCCCATACACTAGTATCACAGATATCTCCTGCTTACCATTCTCTCCCGGAATGGCCCGCTGTCCACATACACTAGTATCACAGATATCTCCTGCTTTCCTTCCTCTGGCAGAATGGCTTGCTGACCCCATACAGTAGTATCACAGATATCTCCTGCTTACCTTCCTCTGGCAGACTGGCCCTCTGTCCCCATTCACTAGTATCACAGATATCTCCTGCTTACCATTGTCTCCCGGAATGGCCCGCTGTCCACATACACTAGTACCACAGATATCTCCTGCTTACCATTCTCTCCCGGAATGGCCCGCTGTCCACATACACTAGTATCTCAGATATCTCCTGCTTTCCTTCCTCTGGCAGAATGGCCCGCTGTCCTCATACACTAGTATCACAGATATCTCCTGCTTACCTTCCTCTGGCAGAATGGCCCGCTGTCCCCATACACTAGTATCACAGATATCTCCTGCTCTCCTTCCTCTGGCAGAATGGCCCGCTGTCCCCATTCACTAGTATCACAGATATCTGCTGCTTACCTTCCTCTTCCGGAATGGCCTGCTGTCCCCATACACTAGTATCACAGATATCTCCTGCTTACCATTCTCTCCCGGAATGGCCCGCTGTCCCCATACACTAGTATCACAGATATCTCCTGCTTACCTGCCTCTTGCAGAATGGCTTGCTGACCCCATACACTAGTATCACAGATATCTGCTGCTTACCTTCCTCTCCAGGAATGGCCCGCTGTCCCCATACACTATTATCACAGATATCTCCTGCCTACCTTTCTCTCTCGGAATGGCCCGCTGTCGTCATACACTGCTATCACAGATATCTCCGGCTTACCTCCCTCTGGCAGAATGGCCCACTGTCCCCATACACTAGTATCACAGATATCTCCTGCTTACGTTCCTCTGGCGGAATGGACCGCTGTCCCCATACACTAGTATCACAGATATCTACTACTTACTTTCCTCTGGTGGAATGGGCCGCTGTCCCCATACACTAGTATCACAGATAACTCCTGCTTACCTCTCTCTCCCGGAATGGCCCGCTGTCCCCATACTCTAGTATCACAGATATCTCCTACTTACCTTCCTCTCCCGGAATGGCCCGCTGTCCCCATATGCTAGTATCACAGATATCTCCTGCTTACCTTTCTCTCCCGGAATGGCCTGCTGTCACCATACACTACTATCGCAGATATCTCCGGCTTACCTCTTACAGAATGGCCCGCTGTCCCCATACACTAGTATCACAGATATCTCCTGCTTACCTTCCTCTGGAGGAATAGCCCGCTGTCCCCATACACTAGTATCACAGATCTCTCCTGCTTACCTTTCTCACCTGGAATGGCCCGCTGTCCCCATACACTAGTGTCACAGATATCTCCTGCTTACCTTCCTCTGGCGGAATGGCCCGCTGTCCCCATACATTAGTATCTCAGATATGTCCTGCTTACTTTCCTCTCCCGGAATGTTCTCTGTTATCAACTATTTTAGGTGCTTAATACCTCCTGTTGTGGCTTTTAATAAGTTTATTTATAGGTTATCTCAGAGATTCCCAAACTTGATCCTCAAGACACCCTAATGGTCCATGTTTTAAGGATATTCTTTGTTGAACACAGATATTTAAATCAAATTGACTGAGGTACTAAGTAAGTCACCTGTGCCCAAGCAAGGTTATCCTTAACACTTGAACTTAGGGTGCCTTGAGGACCATGTTTGGGAACCTCTGAGTTATCTAATGCAGTGTTATCAATGGTCTGATGTTGATGGCGACTAGTTTTGTCATTTATGGGAGGTCACCAATGGTAAATGTCGGCCACAATCTGCACATGTATGGGCTTGGTCAGTACATGCACAAAGTCAAACCATTGATGGCTCAACAGTCAATGGTTTATATTTGTAACTGATGGTTTAAAACCATTGACCATCGACGATAGAGCCGTCGATGGCCATTCCGCATCTATTGAGGATGGGAAAATATTAATACCCCACACCAGCTTACAGTTCCATGCATTCATTGGGCTCAGGAGAATAGACTGGTGGCTGTAGAGCAATAAATAGTCTGTGTCTCTTTGTATAGTTATCACTATGGCAACTGAGCTGCCACAGCACAAAATTATAGTTATATTATGGTGGAAAGTGAATTTTTATTTTATCACTGCAATAAAAAAATAAAAAATCACTTACATATTTCCATGATAACAGCATTTGTTTATAGGTATTCCCTTTAATCTTTAAGTGAAAAGAAGATAACACAATTTCTGCCTGTATATACTGTACATCAGCGTGGCATATTACTGCATATCATGCAGTTACAGGTTGTTGTTGTTTGTTTTTTTGTTCTAAATATAACAGATTCAAAAATATAATAAAACTGTTAATATGTCAATAATTATTCACTTCTTATTGATTCACAAAGGAAGGACCTACCTGGAGCACTTACAGAGTTTCTCAGTAAGATAGTGATGCTGAAAATTACCACTTCCAGCTGAGTATTATGTATTTGCTCTGCAAGGTGTTAAAGTACTGTATCTGTAGGAAGATATAGTTTAAGTAATAAAGGTGTTTATTTGTAGTAGCCCCAATGCCCAGCATTGGTCTGCTGTTATGCTGCCTTGTACACTTCAGGGAGATCCAATGTTTCACCGCCATCGATGGCACTCAGCCAAGCAATTTATTTAGTTTACCCCCTCCATGTGCCGGGGCACGGAGCTTAGCCGTACTTGCCAACTTTTGAAAACTAGTTTCAGGGAGATTATATTTGTTAATAGAATGCGCTGTGCGGTGCGCCATTGAGGGGACGTGTCATGCTCCGCCCCAAAGGTGTATCTAGCTCCGCCTATGGGCATATCTATTTCCACTCAGGGGTGTGTCCTGTATTGGCAGGTTAAAACTTTAGTACTAAGAGCAGCTGGGCAGGGTAGAGGGGTATGGAGGCAGAGCCGGATTTAGACTAAATAGGGCCCTAGGCAAGATACCGTTTTGGGGCCCCCCCCTCCCTCAACCAATCCATAGCACTATATTTTCATTCCTGATTCACGTTATTGCACAGCACCCTACAGAAAAGGTCCACCGCAACCTTGAAACGTTGGCTATGTATGTATAATACACTTGATTTTTGCTAGCTTTTGCCGTGTCCCAGTTACTTTCTTTTATCTGTTTCCTATGTCCGTCAGTCTCCTCATGTGTAAATATTTTCATCCTAGGTAACACCCTTATGGTTGTTGCTACAGTAGATCCAAGTTGGAGAAAGGACCTCTGATGTCACAACCACGAGACCGCTGCAGCAGGGCCGGTCCACGACCAGTGTTACTATCCACACGGGCATAGAGGCGGAATATAAACTTTAGCCCGAATGGTGGCGAGCGGACACTTTTGGCCCCCTGTTCTGTACTTTGCCCCTCCCTATTATAGCGGGTCATGTGGTTATGGCATCAGAGGTCCAGTTCACCACCTCTATCTAGACCTGACCACCCTTTGACTCCCTTTACTCTCCTTTGTGTGTGATCACCTGCGTCTCGCTCTTCTGTACTTACCCCCTGCACTTCTAACTTCCTGCTACCCTTTCAGCCTCTGCTTCCATTTCACCCTCTGCACCTCTGACTTCTCTCTCACCCCCCACATTTCTCACTGCCCGCTTCCCTCTTTCACCCCCTGCCCCTCTCTCTACTGATTCCATCTCACTCTCACCCCCTGCACCACTGCCTGATATTGTAATGTAAGCAATTTTTTGGGATCTCTTCATTATTTACTTCATATTGCATGTACATTTTGGGAACTTTTTATCTTAGTATAAAAATAACAATATGTATATTGGAAAAATTGCACCCTGCTCAGTGACTATGGACTGGCACCAGTGGTCAGACATGTTCAAAAATGCCACGTTGACATTACATGGCACATATACCCCAGCCTAGATTTCCCCAGCCACCACAGCCCATGCATGCTGACAGCGTCATGCTGCTTTGCCCCAGGCAGAATGGGACCAGCCTGCACATGAGACCTAGCATACAAAGGGATCATAGTCAAAACTAGACATTTGGTAATGGGTGGCCCAAGTTTCAACCCAGTACCAGGACTTATGTTACCTTGGAAGTTTGGCACTGTGTTTTGTGATCATTATTTAATATTTCTAATGTTATTCCTATTAGTGTATATGCCAGACTGGGGGTAGGGCAGGGAGCTGAGGTACAGGGAGAGTCTTCATGTGCATGCCGAAGGCGCACATGCTCCTGGAATGGGGGTATGGCTAACTGGGAGGGGGCATGTCCTTGTGACACGTCCCCAATTCATCACTCTTGAGGGCAGAGAAACTGAGGTGGAGTTAAAGGGAGGGTGAGGGCTGGGACACTGAGGGGGAGTTACAGAGTGGGTGAGGATAGGGACACTGAGGGGGAGTGACAGGGAGGGTGAGGGCAGGGACACTGAGGGGGAGTTACAGGGAGGGTGAGGGTTGGGACACTGAGGGGGAGTTACAGGGTGGGTGAGGACAGGGACACTGTGGGGGAGTTACAGGGTGGGTGAGGATAGGGACACTGTGGGGAAGTTACAGGGAGGGTGAGGGCAGGGACATGGAGGGGGAGTTACAGGGAGGGTGAGGATAGGGACACTGAGGGGGAGTTACAGGTAGGGTGAGGGCTGGGACACTGTGGGGGAGTTACAGGTAGGGTGAGGATAGGGACACAGAGGGGGAGTTACAGGGATGGTGAGGATAGGGACACTGAGGGGGAGTTACAGGGTGGGTGAGGATAGGGACACTGAGGGCAAGTTACAGGGTGGGTGAGGATAGGGACACTGTGGGGGAGTTACAGAGAGGTTGAGGACATGAAAACTGAGGGGGGGGTTACAGGTAGGGTGAGGATAGGGACACCGAGGGGGAGTTACAGGGAGGGTGAGGATAGGGACACTGAGGGCAAGTTACAGGGTGGGTGAGGATAGGGACACTGAGGGCGTTACAGGGTGGGTGAGGATAGGGACACTGTGGGGGAGTTACAGGGAGGGTGAGGACAGGAAAACTGAGGGGGGGGTTACAGGTAGGGTGAGGATAGGGACACCGAGGGGGAGTTACAGGGAGGGTGAGGATAGGGACACTGTGGGGGAGTTACAGGGAGGGTGAGGATAGAGACACTGTGGGGGAGTTACAGGGAGGGTGAGGATAGGGACACTGTGGGGGAGTTACAGGGTGGGTGAGGATAGGGACACTGGGGGAGTTACAGGGAGGGTGAGGATAGGGACACTGTGGGGGAGTTACAGGGAGGGTGAGGATAGGGACACTGAGGGCAAGTTACAGGGTGGGTGAGGATAGGGACACTGTGGGGGAGTTACAGGGTGGGTGAGGATAGGGACACTGTGGGGGAGTTACAGGGAGGGTGAGGATAGGGACACTGTGGGGGAGTTACAGGGAGGGTGAGGATAGGGACACTGTGGGGGAGTTACAGGGTGGGTGAGGACAGGGACACTGTGGGGGAGTTATAGGGTGGGTGAGGATAGGGACACTGTGGGGAAGTTACAGGGAGGGTGAGGATAGGGACACTGTGGGGGAGTTACAGGGTGGGTGAGGACAGGGACACTGTGGGGGAGTTATAGGGTGGGTGAGGATAGGGACACTGTGGGGGAGTTACAGGGAGGGTGAGGATAGGGACACTGTGGGGGAGTTACAGGGTGGGTGAGGATAGGGACACTGTGGGGGAGTTACAGGGAGGGTACCCAATCCATATATCTATATATAGTATCCAAAATGGTCCGGCACTCTCATCAATATTCCCAGCTAGTCCTGGTGCTCTTTCCCACTGTAACAAACTCCACTGTAGTGTAAATGAAAGCCACTCATGGACACTTCAATTTATCTTTACACACCTATCCTTTAACACATCACTATCACCTTTTTTCCCCTTTTCGTGTGATGCCCTAGGGGTAGTCCTTGGCTGGAATTTTTTGGGGTGCCTTGCTTCTCGGACGTGAACCCCTTAATGCTAGCGATGCTGGTATAGAGGAGCCCTTGACGACGGCCCAGCGCTTATTCATATATTTGCAAATGTATGTAAACCAATACCTCTGAATTTCTATTATCATGTAGGATTCAAGTATTTTTGATTTATCTGCAGAGTGCTGGGGGGCAATTTTCTTTTTTCTGTGTTCAGTGTAAACCCCGCCCTTTACAAGCACCTGTACTATATTAAGCTGATTGAGCAAATACCATATTTTTTGCTTGCACTTTGGAGGCATAAAAGGAGTCAGCATTAGGAGGAGGTGCTGATCCTTATAGTGCCATGTGGAGGTTTTTTGGGGTACTTCCAAGGTAAGTTAGCTCTCAGCTCATACATGTACTGTTATCATGCAGTACATCAATTTGTTATTATATGACCCAGAGTGGGTGCTACTATTATGTAGCAATAATTATTTTGGGGTGAGCATTTGGGAGTGGGGCCCCCGGGATTGTTCTGGCTGGACCTTGCTCATGGCATCACCACTTAATTCACATAGAATATTTTCTCACTTTTCTATGCGTTTGTGTATTATTTATGTCATTTTAATTCTTTTACATCTCATTAACACTTATTGATTTATCTTTACACACCTATCCTTTAACACTTCACTATCACCTTTTTTCCCCTTTTCGTGTGATGCCCTGGGGGTGGTCCTTGGCTGGAATTTTTTGGGGTGCCTTGCTTCTCGGACGTGAACCCCTTAATGCTAGGGACGCTGGTATAGAGGAGCCTTGACGACGGCCCAGTGCTTATTCATATATTTGCAAATGTATGTAAACCAATACCTCTGAATTTCTATTATCATGTAGGATTCAAGTATTTTTGATTTATCTGCAGTGTGCTGGGGGGCAATTTTCTTTTTTCTGTGTTCAGTGTAAACCCCACCCTTTACAAGCACCTGTAGTATATTAAGCTGATTGAGCAATTACCATATTTTTTGCGTCCATTACATGGTCCCAGCGCTCAACGCTGGTACATTCTCTCATATGAGGCAAAGATGCAGTGGTGTCTGAGATGTTGTCGGAGCTCCCTCACGCCCCATTTTTATCCCGCGCAGGCAGCATGGCTTGGCTCCTCGACTGGCTCAGTGAGTGTTATTTATTGCGGGGGGGAGGCGGAAGTCAGTGACTGACATGTCACATGTGGTGCTCTATTGAATCCCTGCCCTGTAACTCCACCCCCTCCCTGCTTCCTCCCTCCTCCGTCCCAGTGCTGCTGCTTCTATTATACTGCCGGCTTGTGTGCGAAACACAGCGCAGCAGAGCCAGGTTCTCTTCAGGGACAGATTTCAGGGGGGCCCGGCTACGGGCCCCGTGGGACCCGACGGGCCCTAGGCGGCTGCTTTGGTTGCCTAGCGGTAAATCCGCCCCTGTATGGAGGGGCAGTAGAATGCTGGTAGCTGATCTTAGTAGTATTATGGTGTAATAGTTTAACATGGGCACCAGCAAGGTGATAATTATAGTGCCAGCAATGCCTCTTGCAGGGTGAGGTGACCCCTGGCATTGGTGGGGAGGGGGGCATAGGGGGTGCAGGAGGGAGCACATACTTACTGTACTGTCACACACACTTATACAGTGTCCCCCCTCCCTGTTAGTACCTCACACTGTGTAGTGTACACTGGGCCTGGTTCAACAAGGATGGCAAGTGCTAAGACACACACAGTCGGACAATTTTCACTATCTGTGCATGCGTATGTATCGTAGCGCCCGTGCGCAAACTAGCCACTGCGATTGTGAATGAGAGCGCAGTGTGTACGCAGAGTCGCAGACCCATCGCAGAGTGATTGACAGGAAGTGCCGTTTGTGGGTGGTGACGGGGGGTGGTCGGGCGAATGCAGGCGTGTCAGTGTGCTGGGACGGCGTTGCAGGGGCATGCATAAATTAGTCACTGCGATACCATACGCAGCCTGAGGCCTCATAGCGTGCACTGAAGTTAGCGATTGCTGAGTGGGGTCCCACCTGCCTTAACTGTGCGCATGGGTCCGATGTTACTCGATGTTACCGATTGTTTTGCTATGCTGCCTAAGTGTACGGATGTGAGAAAGGGGTAGTGGGCGTCCTCTTGTTAGGCTGAGATCGCATTGCGAATGCAAACATTTACATATCACCGCTGATATTAGCAACTGCGTTGCGTGCGTACTGTATAAGCAGAATTGCGCTCTGTGGTGAATCAGGCCCATTATCTGCAGCGCTCCTCTCCCTCATGCTGCTTCAGTCATCCTGCTGCACGGTGCCATGCAGCCCAGCCCCCCCTGCCAGACTTGCCCACCCTCCCGATTTGGTTGGGAGCCTTCCGAATATCGGGTGCCACTCCCGAGCCCCCCAGAAAGGCAGGCAAGCCTCCTTGCTGCCGCCTGCCCCCCCGGACTACTAATAGAAACCCTCACAACGAGGAGGGGGGGGGCGATGACATTGCGTTTCACAGTGCCTTTAATTTTGGCATTGTGAAGAGGGGACGGGGCCTCGATGATGCGATCGTACAGTCACGCCCTGGCCCCACCCCAATACGGAGTCATTCCCCAGCCATGCCTCCCGCTGATCTGCATAATCCAAGGGGGTGGCCTGATAGAGGGGATACCTGAAGCACTTACCTCCTCTGCTGTGCCCTCTCCCCCCCCCACCCAATCCGGCTCTGATATTGCTGCAATACCGCTCTCCGGCTGTTCTCCTCATCCCTCCCCCGTCCGGTTATCTCTCTGCCCACAGTGCAGCTCCCATCACAGGTCACACACTCCCTGAGCACTACTACTATTACTTACTTACTTGCAGGGGAAGAAGGAGAAGAATCCGCTACTGCAGCTGCTGTCCCCTCTGAAGCAGGAGAGAACTGTCGTCTCTCCCTGCACTGACAAGCAGGGCCCGGTTCTCCCGTTACGCATGGTACGCAGCTGCGTAAGGCGCCACATAGTGAAGGGCGCCTCAGCTGCATACCATGCGGGCCGCGGTGCAGCTGTGTCTCTGTGACACAGCTGCACCGCGTGTGTAGCGCTGACCGGACGGAGTTCGGTCAGCGCTACACAGCACAAACACACAGCCGCCGGAGCCGGCAGCTGTGTGTTTGCTTTAGCAGCTGATGAGAGTCAGACAGACTCTCATCGGCTGCTGCTCCCACTGCCGGAGCTGGACATCTTCCAGCTCCCGCAGTGGGTAATGGGAGTGACGCGTCACTCCCATAATGCAAAGCGGTGGACGGAGGAGCTGATCTCTGCGGCAGGAGCAGGAGTGGGTGTCAGGTAAGTGTTTTTTTTTTTTTTTTTATTATGTCTCTACTGCGGGGGGAGGTTGATTACTACTGGGGGCACTACAGGGGGGGGCTACTGGGGGCACTACAAGGGGGAGACTACTGGGAGCACTACAAGGGGGGTACTACTGGGAGCACTACAAGGGGGGTACTACTGGGAGCACTACAAGGAGGGAACTACTGGGAGCACTATAAGGGGGGGACTACTACTGGGAGCACTACAAGGGGGGGACTACTTGGAGCACTACAAGGGGGGACTACTACTGTGGGCACTACAAGGGGGGGAATATTACTGGGGGCACTACAAGGGGGGAATACTACTGGGGGCACTACAAGGGGGGGGAAATACTACTGGGGCACTACAAGGGGGAATACTACTGGGGGCACTACAGGGGGGAAATACTACTGGGGCACTACAAGGGGGGGTATACTACTGGGGCACTACAAGGGGGGGAAATACTAGTGGGGGCACTACAAGGGGGGGAATACTACTGGGGGTGCTACAAGGGGGGCTACTACTGGGGGCACTACAAGAGGGGGAACTATTACTAGGGGCACTATATAATGGGCACTGCATAGGGGGGTACCACTACTGGGGGCACTGCATGGGGGGGAGTACTACTGGGGCACTATATAAGGGGCTTACTACTGGGGGCACAAGGGGCACTGCACTGGGGGGACCACTACCGGGGGCACTGTAAAAGGGGCACTGCATAGGGGGGGGCGCCAAAAAAATACTCGCTTACCAAAAAATTTGGGCTTGGGCCGGCCCTGCTGACAAGTCACATAGGAGGCTCTGCAGCTAGGCTGCCAACGTTATCAACAACCCAGCAGCAAGTGGCCTGGTATACTGCAGTCATGTCCCGCCCCTGTCGCATCTGGATCTGTGCATGCGCAGTCCGGATTTCAGACGGAGGTGTGGGAAAATGCAGGGGATTCAAAAGTTTTGCGGGGCAGTGGGAGGCTTGTAAAAAAAAAAAACGTGAGCCTCCCGCAAGATGCGGGAGGGTTGACAAGCATGAGCTTAGCACTGCCACCCCGACACAGCCCGTGAAGCCCCGCACCCACTTCCTGATTGGCCTGCTGACTGGCCAGTATTAAAACAAGGATGACCATCTTTAGATGAAACCATCGATGGTTCACATCCGATGATTTCATACAATCAATGGTGACCATCGATGGTTAACCTACTGATGATCATTAGTAATGACGTCTGGAAATGGTGGCAATACCTGCAAGGACTGTAAGTACTGTAGGCATAGTCCCATCTTTTATGTGTTATTAGACAAGTTACAAAATGCGAAGCTTTTTGTTGCTTAATTAGTGGCCATCATGCATAACTGCCATTATTTAGTGAAACCAAAATGCCACTGGACAAATCTCCTTTTAATACATATAGTGGATATGCAGTAACAACCACCTTTTTTTCACCAAAAGCGCTGAAAAAAGGTAATTCAACTGCATGATAAATATGCCCTTTTCAGCGATGTGAGCTCAGTAACCAGCGACGACTCCTACTATTTTTCTCTGTGGGGCAGCTGCCCGGGCTGCAGTCCAAACCCCCTGCTGTGTCGCGGCTGTCCTCATTCAAAGCGTATACACATAAAGAAAAATCCACACACACAAAAAAAACAGCCCATGGGCTGCGCAGAAAAGGGCATGGGCTAGGGGCTGCATCTGCTGCAGCCCCAGCAAGCCGAATAAGGTTGCCGTAATAAATGCAGAAGTGCTAACTATTGGAAGCACTCTCTGCTAATGACAGTCCGGACTGGCTGTTCGACATGTGATTAGCAGAAAGCACAAGTGGATTATGGGTATTTTGCTGCTGCGGTGTGGCTGGAAGGAATATCGGGGTAAATTTTCTAAAGTGAGAGTTTTTAGAAGTGAGGGCCTAATTCAGACCCGCTCGCGAGCGCTGAACGCTCGCAAGCGGGTCGATGTTGCCCAAGTGCGCATGCGCATGACGGAGGCGGCTCCGTCGTGCGCATGCGCGAGACCCGAATGCCAACAGCCAAGCCGTCGTTATGGGCTGTTGCCTACCGTCTGGGGCCGGCCCCACTGACATCCCTAGTGATGTCAGTGGGAGTGCTTTTGGCTCTGATAGAGCCAAAAGCACTCCAGGGCTTGCGGTAGCGAGACCCTACCGCAGGGTCTCGTCGCAAGCCCAATGGTTGCGATGGTCTTGACCATCGCGACCATCATTTTGGCCGCTCGCTATTGCTGTGGGTGGCAACCCACAGCTATGCGAGCGGCCAGGAGGCCGCTCCAAAAACTAGGAGGGACGGCCCTGATTCAGAGCGAGCGCTCTGTCAAAAGTTCTAAAAGTGATGTTGCCCATAGCAACCAATCAGATTCTACTTAACATGTAACTAGCACCTTCTATAAGATAATAGCTAGAATCTGATTGGTTGCTATGGGCAACATCACTTTTAAAACTCACTTCTAAAAACTCTCACTTTAGTAAATTTACACCATCATGTTGATTTTTAGAGGCAAATGTACTAATTTGGACTTCTGACATTATGGGAATGATTCATAGGTGGACGCTGCTGCCTCCACTGGTGTTCAGTGTAAACCCCGCCCTTTACAAGCACCAGTAGTATATTAAGCTGATTGAGCAATTACCATATTTTTTGCGTCCATTACATGGTCCCAGCGCTCAACGCTGGTACATTCTCTCATATGAGGCAAAGATGAAGTGGTGTCTGAGATGTTGTCGGAGCTCCCTCACGCCCCATTTTTATCCCACGCTGGCAGCATGGCTTGGCTCCTCGACTGGCTCAGTGACAGTGTTACATCTGTTGTCGGAATTGCAGCGGCGATAATATGCAAATGCTAGGGTGCACGGTGTGGGCCCCCCTAGACCCAGGGGCCCGTGTCACTGCACCCGTTATAGAATAGATACACCAATGTTGGAGGAATAGTACTAGTAATAGCATACCTCCCAACATTTGTTGTGAGGGATTCGGGACATGCGCGCGCCCAAAAAGGGGGCGTGACCTAATCGTAAAGGGGGCATGGTCTGATGACACGCCCCCCATTTACATCACTAATGGGGAGTGCCCAGCATCTCCGAGATGCCCCCGGGCTCCCCCCCGTATGCTGAATAGATGCTGTGCGCATGCGCACAGCGTCTATTCTAGCTCTGCTGCACTGTATAGCAGGGCAGCGTGTATGCTTCTCCCAACTTCCCCCCCACCGCGGGACACTTTGGGTTCTGGGTTTTGTGTTTTGGATCTGTATTTTTTTGAAAAAAAGCATAAAAACAGCTAAAATCACAGAATTTGTAGGTTTTTCTGCTCCTATGCTATTATTAACCTCAATAACCTTAATTTCCACTCATTTCCAGTCTATTCTGAACACCTCACACCTAACAATAGTGTTTTTATGTCCAAAAGGTTGCACCGAGGTAGCTGGATGACTATGCTAAGCGACACGAGTGGGCGGCACAAACACGTGACCCATCTAGGCGTGATACTGCAGTGGTAGACAGGATGGCAGTTTGAAAAACTAGGCCCCAAACTGTACATAATGCAAAGAAAAAAAAGAGGTGCAAGATGGAATTGTCCTTGGGAATATCCCACCCACCCTTATGTTGTATAAACAGGACATGCACACTTTAACAAACCAATCATTTCAGCGCCAGGGTCTGCCACACAACTGTGGCTGAAATGATTGGTTCGTTTGGGCCCCCACAAAACAAGCTGGCAATTAATCTGTCCCTGCACAAACTGGCTCTACGGAGGCAAGATGTCGTCCTCATCCTCCTCATCCACCGATTCCTCACCCTCTTCAGTGTTGTGTACATCCTCACAGTATTAATTCATCCCCGCTGGAATCCACAACCACAGGTCCCTCTGTACGTTCTGGAGGCTGGTCTCCCTGGAAGAGTTGATAATTCATTTTATGAACATCATCTTCTCCACATTTTGTGGAAGCAACCTCCTACGTCTTTCGCTGACAAGGTTCCCGGCTGCACTAAACACTCTTTCGGAGTACACACTGGAGGGGGGGCAACTCAGGTAAAATAGAGCCAGTTTGTACAGGGACCTCCAAATTGCTTCTTTTTCCTGCCAGTACAGGTACGGACTGTCTGACATGCCTACTTAAATGCTGTCACCGATGTAATCCTTTAACAGACAGATGCATGCTTGTCGCTGCTGCTTTAAGGATGCAGGTGCAGCTACAGCCCACACATTTCACAAAGACAGAAAAAAAAAGAATTATTTCTACTTCAGGGTCCATAGGGTATCCACAGGATACCTTGGGTATAGGTGTGACGTCAGTCGCAGGGCACCAAAGAGTTAAGCTTTCAGCCTCCCAGGATGCACTAGGTCCCCCTCCTATACCCCGCCCCCGGGCCAAGGCACCCCAGTTTAGTTTGGTGCCCGGCCGGCGTCGGGTGCACCTGTCGGAGTGGGGGCTAGAAGACCCCCTGAAGCTTTCTTCAGTGCAGCTGTGGCTGCACATCTGGATGTACAGCATGGACAGTCAGTCCTGACGTCCATGCTGTCTTCCCTACACCCCCGCCGGTACCAGAACGCCGGTACCGATCCGGGGATGCTGGTGAGCATCTGGGGTCACAGCTAGCGGTGACCCCAGATGTTCCGGACCATGGCCGGATCCAAGGGGGACAAAGGTAAGCAGCGGGGTCCCGCGGTGGGTCCCCGCTGGTCACATGGTCCTAAGTCCCCAGGCAGGGGGCTCCCTGGGGACTGGCTGCAGCGTGGAGCCAGGTACTGAACCTGCGCTTTCCACTACCCCCTGGGACAGGGGACCACAGCAGAGCGGTAGCGCTGCGGCATCCCAGGGGTTAAATGCATGCCAGGGGAGCGCGCCTTCCCTGTCTCACAGCCGGCGCCTCCCCGCTGCACACAGCCCTCTCTGCACTGTGCTGACTGGCCCTGTGTCAGCGCTCCTCCCCCAGGCCAGCTTCTCTCTGCTCCTCAGCGGCCATCTTCTCTGCAACGCATGGTGAACGCTGCTGGAAGTCTGGAAGGAAGCATCGTGGTCTGGGTCCCCCCGCATACCTCTCCTCCGCTGTGGCTCAGGTCTGTGTATGCAGCGCTGTGTCCTACCAGGCCCTGTGTCTGTGTAGTTGAGTGATCAGCGCTGTTAGTGCAGGAATTGTTATTTCTCTGCATTGTATGTGACTGTGCTAGCGCTGCCTGTAACTTTTCTTCTCTAAACTGTCAGCTTTATTACTGTCCCTGTTCTTTCTGCTAAAGCCCTTGCGGTGCGGTGCTGCAGGGTGGTCTCTCGCCTATTTAATACTTAATTGGTGAGAGAGGTCACATACGTGGTGCCATCATGTCTGAAAGTGATTTTCCCCTCCGGCTACAGTGTACCACGTGCAAAGTACCGTTAGCGGAGGGGGAGGGTAGCGCGGTGGGCCTTTGCCGGCAGTGTTTGTCCATGGCGCGGCCTATTACGGTTACAGCACCGGTACAGGAGCCGCCCTGGGCTTGTTTCGCTCAGGCGTTAACAGCTTTAGTGGGCCAGTTAGCTCCGCAGCCCGCGTTTACTCCGATGGGTTTGTCCCAGCAGTCTGTGGTGTCGTCACCCATGCAGGGGTTCCCACGACAATTGGTGGTACCCCACAGTCTCCCTATTTCCCCGCTCCCGGGTTCTCAGGAGCCAGCGTGGGTTAACTCCCTGACGAGTTCTGTACAGCACTTATCGGATGTGTTGCAAGGGGAGTCTGTGATGCGGCCTCATAAAAGGCCGGTGGCGTCTCTGTCCGCTCCTTATGAGGATGACGAAGGGACGTCTGATGATGGGGAGATTCTGGATCCTTACGATCAGGAACCTCTCCATACTAAGGACGCTGATGCTAAGTCCAAAGTATATATTCCTGGACTTATTCGGGCGGTCCGTACAGCCTTGGTGATTGAGGACGAAGTTCCCCCAACGGCTAAATCTAAGTATGCCTTTTTCAAAGATGTGAAGGGCGATGCCACAGTCTTTCCTCTTTCGGGTCAGTTGGTGGACCATTTAGACGAGGCGTGGAAACAACCTGGCAAAAGATACCAGCCGCAGAGACGCCTGGCGGTGGCTTATCCGTTCGCGGATAATTATTTTGCTAAGTGGGAATCCCCTCCACAGGTGGATTCTCACGTGACCCGTCTTGTCCGTAGTGCCACATTGCCGATGCCATCCATGTCCTCCCTTAAGGATGCTACGGACCGCAAGGTAGAAATCTGCCTGAAGTCCGCTTATTCCCTTGCAGGGGGGGCAGCACGGCCGGCTATGGCCATTTGCTGGGTTGCCAGAGCGATGGAGCGCTGGGCGGATTCATTAGAGGCTTCTTTTGAATCCGACTGTCCGGCCGAACAGGCGGAGTTGATTGGCAATCTCCGTGATTCGGCCACCTACATCAACGAGGCGGCTCTAGACATTAGTACTCTGGTGTCTAGAATTTCTTCAGCAGCGGTAGCTGCTCGTCGCACCTTGTGGCTGCGATCCTGGAAGGCGGACGCAGATTCCAAGAAAGGTCTGGAAGCGTTGCCGTTTACCGGAGAAGTTCTCTTCGGTCCGAATCTGGATAAGATTGTGGCCACGCTGGCGGCAGCCAAATCTGCTTGTCTTCCGTCGGCCGCTGCTCCTTCTGGTTCTGGACCATCGTCCTTTCGGTCATCTAGGGCCCAGGGCAGGCCCAAACCACAGTCGTTTCCTCGACAGGCTGGCCCTAAGAAATCGGTCAAGCCCCGGAAATAGGCATGGAGTACCAGACGTCCGGCCCCCAAGCCAGATGACAAGCCTGCGGCCTGATGGTCCGGGTCTCCCCTTGGGGGATCCCAGGGTGGGAGGCCGCCTGCTGCAGTTCTCCCGGTGTTGGTCGTTTACTACGACAGACACTTGGGTTCTGGAGGTGGTCTCCCATGGGTACGCCCTCTCCTTCCGGCACAGACCCCCGGCTCGATTCTTCACCACGGGTCTACCATCAGACCGGAACAAGGCTACGGAGCTGCGGAAGGTATTGCACACTATGCTCCAGGCTGGAGTTATAGTGTCTGTTCCATTCTCCCAGAGGGGCCAGGGTTTCTATTCAAATCTATTTTTGGTACAGAAACCCAATGGGTCATATCGTCCGATTCTCAACCTCAAAGCACTCAACAAGTCTTTGCGGGTCCCGAAGTTTCAGATGGAGACCCTACGGTCCATCATTCTGGCGCTGGAACCTGGGGACTACATGGTGTCATTGGACATACAGGACGCTTACCTGCATGTCCCTATTCTTTTGCGCCATCAAGAGTTCCTTCGGTTTGCAATCCGCAGCGACCACTTCCAGTTTCGGGCGTTACCTTTTGGCCTGGCGACAGCACCACGTGTTTTCACCAAGGTGATGGCGGTCATGGCGGCTTCTCTGCGGCTGCAGGGAGTCCGCATGTTGCCGTACTTGGACGACCTGTTATTGGTGGCAGGATCTCCAGAGCTCCTGTTACACCACTTGGACCTGACCATTGCACTGCTGCAACGGCACGGCTGGCTAATCAACTGGCAGAAGTCCACTCTAATCCCGTCTCGGAGGATTCTGCATCTTGGAGCCTTATTGGACTCGGGACAGCAAAGGATCTTCGTGACGGAGGACAAGATCTCTGCTTTACAGTCAAGGGTGCGCAGTTGTCTGCACAGCCGCCGGGTGTCCTTACACTCGGCGATGAGGTTACTGGGCTCCATGGTGTCGGTGTTCGACATGGTGGAATACGCCCAGTTTCACTCCAGACCTCTGCAGCACCTGTCCAAGTGGAACGGGCTGCCTCAGTCTCTGAAGTTCCAGACGATTGTGCTCACCCCGGAGGTTCGCCTGTCCCTTGCGTGGTGGTTAAAGACGACCCACCTCAACAAGGGACGTCCGTTCTGGGTTCCAAATTGGGTCCTGTTGACAACGGACGCCAGTCTTTGGGGCTGGGGAGCAGTTTCGGGTCCACACTTGTTCCAGGGCAGGTGGACGCCGACAGAAGCGGAGCTTCCAATAAATATCTTGTAACTCCGTGCGGTCTTCAATGCTCTCCTGCAGGCACAGCGGTTTCTCCAGGGTCACTCGGTGCAGGTCCAGTCGGACAACGCTACCACCGTGACCTACATAAACAGGCAAGGAGGAACTCGCAGTCGGGCGGCTCTCGTAGAGGTCTCTCGGATCCTGGTTTGGGCGGAGCGCAATCTTCCGGCCATATCAGCGGTCTTCATCCCGGGAGTGCTAAATTGGGAGGCGGACTTTCTAAGTCGCCAGGACGTTCATCCGGGGGAATGGTCCCTGCACCCGGACGTTTTTCAACTACTGGTGGACAGGTGGGGTCTTCCAGAAATCGACCTCATGGCGTCCCGTCACGACAACAAGTTGCCGGTGTACGGGTCTCGCACAAGAGACGAAGGGGCGTCTCTGGTGGATGCTCTGTCCGTCCGGTGGACGTTCAGGTTCGCATACCTGTTCCCTCCGGTCTCCCTTCTTCCACGGGTAATCCGGAAATTCAAACAGGAAGGAGGGACGCTCCTGTTGATAGCTCCCGCGTGGCCCAGACGGCACTGGTTCTCAGACCTTCAGGGTCTGTCCGTGGACAGTCCTCTGCGGTTGCCGCTACGACCGGACCTTCTGTCTCAGGGTCCTTGTCTTCACCCGGACCTGACTCGGCTGTCTTTGACGGCGTGGCTGTTGAGACGGCCATGCTGAGGTCCCGGGGGTTTTCCAGCTCTGTGGTGCGTACCATGTTACGAGCTTGGAAACCGTCTTCCGCGAGGATATACCATCGCGTGTGGCATACGTTCTTCCAGTGGTGTCGACCGAGAGGTTATGCACCGCGGGAGTTTCGTCTGTCTCGGATTCTCGCCTTCCTGCAAGCGGGACTAGATCATGGGCTTCGCCTTGCTTCTTTGAAGGTACAGATTTCGGCCCTATCTGTCTGGTTTCACCGTAGGATTGCTACAATCCCGGATGTGCACACCTTTATGCAAGGTGTTCTCCGTATTCAGCCGCCCTTTGTTCCACCTGTGGCGCCTTGGGATTTGGCTGTGGTCCTGAGGGCTCTCCAAGGACCGCCGTTTGAACCACTGGGCTCAGTGGATATTAAATGGCTAAGACTGTTTTCCTTCTGGCCATTGCTTCGGCCAGACGTGTTTCTGAGTTAGGGGCTCTTTCTTGTAGACCCCCTTTCTTGGTTTTTCATGGGAACAGGGCAGTGCTCCGCACTCGGCCCGAGTTTCTTCACAAAGTTGTTTCCCAGTTTCATGTTAACGAGGAAATAGTTGTTCCGGCCTTTAACTCACCGGGTCTTTCCGTGGGTGAGGCCTCTTTGGATGTTGTGTGGGCCTTAAGGACTTATGTTGACCGCACTTCTTCGTTTAGGAAGTCGGACGCTTTGTTTGTCCTCTATGGCTTCCGTAAAAAGGGTTGGCCTGCTTCAAAGCAAACTTTGGCAGCCTGGATCCGTATGGCTATTTCTGAAGCTTATCTTCATGAAGGCCTACCGGTCCCTCCTTCTCTGAAGGCTCATTCCACTAGGTCTGTGGGTCCTTCGTGGGCAGCTCGACGTGGTGCCTCGGCAGTTCAGATCTGCAAGGCTTCTACGTGGTCTTCTGTCCATACCTTCGTGAGGTATTACAGGTTTGACACCTTCGCCTCTCAGGATGCTTCCTTCGGGCGGCGGATTCTCCTTTCTGCACAGGAGCGTCCCCACCCTTAAAGGATACTGCTTTGGGACATCCCCAAGGTATCCTGTGGATACCCTATGGACCCTGAAGTAGAAAATATGAGATATGGTAAGAACTTACCTTTGTTATCTCTATTTCTACGAAGTCCATAGGGTTCCACAGGACTCCCGCCCTGTCGCACCTGTGCTGCAGATGGGCTTTGCTCTGGTCACCGGTTTTCCGTCTCCCTCTGGTGAGAATGTGATTCTTGTATGTGTCCAGATCTTTGTTTCTCTCTCTTCCTTCTCCTCCTCCGGCCTATGGCTTGGTAACTAACTGAGGTGCCTTGGCCCGGGGGCGGGGTATAGGAGGGGGACCTAGTACATCCAGGGAGGCTGAAAGCTTAACTCTTTGGTGCCCTGCGACTGACGTCACACCTATACCCAAGGTATCCTGTGGAACCCTATGGACTTCGTAGAAATAGAGATAACAAGGGTAAGTTCTTACCATATCTCATATTTTTTTTATTGTTTGTGGAGCGCATTTTGAGGGTTACACCACCCTTTAACAGACAGACGCACGCTTGTCGCTGCTGCTTTAAGGATGCAGGTGCGGCTACAGCCCACACATTTCACAAAGACAGAAAAAAAAAGAATTTTTTTATTGTTTGTGGAGCGCACTTTGAGGGTTACACCACCCTTTAACAGACAGGCGCACGCTTGTCGCTGCTGCTTTGAGGATGCAAGTGCGGCTACAGCCCACACAGTTCACAAAGACAGAAAAAAGAAGAAGAATATTTTTATTGTTTGTGTAGCACACTTTGAGGGTGTCACCACCCTTTAACAGACAGACGCACGCTTGTCGCTGCTGCTTTGAGGATGCAAGTGCGGCTACAGCCCACACAATTCACAAAGACAGAAAAAAAAAACAATATTTTTATTGTTTGTGTAGCACACTTTGAGGGTGTCACCACCCTTTAACAGACAGACACACGCTTGTCGCTGCTGCTTTGAGGATGCAGGTGGAATCTAGACGGGATTTGGAACCAGGGACACACTACCTCCATCAATTGTCTAAATCCCACTGCACTAATGGCGTATACCGGACGCACGTCTAACACCAACATAGCAGTCAAGGCCTCAATTATACGTTTTGCTTCAGGATGACTGCTGTCGTACTTCATCCTCATCGCTAGGGACTGTTGGAGGGTCAATTGTTTAGTAAAAGTAGTGATATTCCTACTTCCTCTCTGGGATGATGAACAACTCCCAGCAGCAGCAATAGCACTAGGAGGAAGTGGTTCTTGATCTTTCCCTATTTTATTTTTATCGGAGAAAGTCTGGTCCTCCATTTATGTTATATTGATATATACGTGCGGCTAAAGCGCACACAAACACAGAAAATATTTTTTTATTTTTGCTGGAGAGTAGTGCACTTTGTGGGTTACACCACCCTTTAAGAAATGAGCCAGCCGGCTCTTTACTTATGGGACACAGGCGCACGCTTGGCGCTGCTCCTTTGTTGATGCACGTGCAGCCACAGTGCACACAAGTCACAAACACAGAAAATATATATTTTTTTGGTTTGGAGTGTACTTTGGGGGTTACAGCACCCTTTAACGGTCAAGCCAGCCGGCCCTTTACTTATGACACAGGCTCACGCTTGGCACTACTTTGTTGATGCACGTGCGGCTACTGCGCACACAATTCACAAACAAAGAAAAACATTTTTTTATTTGGTTTGGAGTAGGGGTGAGCGGGTTCGGATTTCTGAAATCCGAACCCCCCCGAGCCCCCCCGATCCGAGTCCGATCCGAGTCAGGCTCGACTTTTCCCGCCTGACTCGGATCTGACATCGAGGCAAAACGTCATCATCCCGCCTTCCGAGTCTCGCGGGTTTTGGATCCTATATAAGGTACCCGCGTCGGCGCCATTTTCTCACTCGGCTGTGGACAGTGAAGAGGGAGGGTGGGAGTTAGTGCTGTGTAGTGTAGTGTAGTGTAGTGCTGCTGTTGTCCACTACTTCAAAGTCCATAGGGGCTGGCTGTGTTGTGCTGTGCTGCTGTTGTTAATAGGGGCTGTGTCCACTACTTCAAAGTCCATAGGGGCTGGCTGGACTGTGTTGTGCAGTCAGTTCTCCATAGGGGCTGTGTCCACTCCAAAGTCCTGTGCAGTGTCCCAGTCCTAAAGGGGTGCTGTAGTGTTGTCCAGGGGGTGCTCTGTCCATCAGGGGTGCTCCCCCCAAGTGCTAAAAAAATAATATATTTTCTGTGTTTGTGAATTGTGTGCGCAGTAGCCGCACGTGCATCAACAAAGTAGTGCCAAGCGTGCGCCTGTGTCATAAGTAAAGGGCCGGCTGGCTTGACCGTTAAAGGGTGCTGTAACCCCCGAAAGTACACTCCAGTCCAAACCAAAAAAAAATTATTTTCTGTGTTTGTGAATTGTGTGCGCAGTAGCCGCACGTGCATCAACAAAGTAGTGCCAAGCGTGCGCCTGTGTCATAAGTAAAGGGCCGGCTGGCTTGATCGTTAAGGGTGCTGTAACCCCCGAAAGTACACTCCAGTCCAAACCAAAAAAAAAATTATTTTCTGTGTTTGTGAATTGTGTGCTCAGTAGCCGCACGTGCATCAACAAAGTAGTGCCAAACGTGCGCCTGTGTCATAAGTAAAGGGCCGGCTGGCTTGACCGTTAAGGGTGCTGTAACCCCCGAAAGTACACTCCAGTCCAAACCAAAAAAAAAATTATTTTCTGTGTTTGTGAATTGTGTGCGCAGTAGCCGCACGTGCATCAACAAAGTAGTGCCAAACGTGCGCCTGTGTCATAAGTAAAGGGCCGGCTGGCTTGACCGTTAAGGGTGCTGTAACCCCCGAAAGTACACTCCAGTCCAAACCCAAAAAAAAATTATTTTCTGTGTTTGTGAATTGTGTGCGCAGTAGCCGCACGTGCATCAACAAAGTAGTGCCAAGCGTGCGCCTGTGTCATAAGTAAAGGGCCGGCTGGCTTGACCGTTAAGGGTGCTGTAACCCCCGAAAGTACACTCCAGTCCAAACCAAAAAAAAAATTATTTTCTGTGTTTGTGAATTGTGTGCGCAGTAGCCGCACGTGCATCAACAAAGTAGTGCCAAGCGTGCGCCTGTGTCATAAGTAAAGGGCCGGCTGGCTTGACCGTTAAGGGTGCTGTAACCCCCGAAAGTACACTCCAGTCCAAACCTAAAAAAAAATTATTTTCTGTGTTTGTGAATTGTGTGCGCAGTAGCCGCACGTGCATCAACAAAGTAGTGCCAAGAGTGCGCCTGTGTCATAAGTAAAGGGCCGGCTGGCTTGACCGTTAAAGGGTGCTGTAACCCCCGAAAGTACACTCCAGTCCAAACCAAAAAAAAATTATTTTCTGTGTTTGTGAATTGTGTGCGCAGTAGCCGCACGTGCATCAACAAAGTAGTGCCAAGCGTGCGCCTGTGTCATAAGTAAAGGGCCGGCTGGCTTGACCGTTAAAGGGTGCTGTAACCCCCGAAAGTACACTCCAGTCCAAACCAAAAAAAAATTATTTTCTGTGTTTGTGAATTGTGTGCGCAGTAGCCGCACGTGCATCAACAAAGTAGTGCCAAGCGTGCGCCTGTGTCATAAGTAAAGGGCCGGCTGGCTTGACCGTTAAAGGGTGCTGTAACCCCCGAAAGTACACTCCAGTCCAAACCAAAAAAAAATTATTTTCTGTGTTTGTGAATTGTGTGCGCAGTAGCCGCACGTGCATCAACAAAGTAGTGCCAAGCGTGCGCCTGTGTCATAAGTAAAGGGCCGGCTGGCTTGACCGTTAAAGGGTGCTGTAACCCCCGAAAGTACACTCCAGTCCAAACCAAAAAAAAAATTATTTTCTGTGTTTGTGAATTGTGTGCGCAGTAGCCGCACGTGCATCAACAAAGTAGTGCCAAGCGTGCGCCTGTGTCATAAGTAAAGGGCCGGCTGGCTTGACCGTTAAGGGTGCTGTAACCCCCGAAAGTACACTCCAGTCCAAACCTAAAAAAAAATTATTTTCTGTGTTTGTGAATTGTGTGCGCAGTAGCCGCACGTGCATCAACAAAGTAGTGCCAAGCGTGCGCCTGTGTCATAAGTAAAGGGCCGGCTGGCTTGACCGTTAAAGGGTGCTGTAACCCCCGAAAGTACACTCCAGTCCAAACCAAAAAAAAATTATTTTCTGTGTTTGTGAATTGTGTGCGCAGTAGCCGCACGTGCATCAACAAAGTAGTGCCAAGCGTGCGCCTGTGTCATAAGTAAAGGGCCGGCTGGCTTGACCGTTAAAGGGTGCTGTAACCCCCGAAAGTACACTCCAGTCCAAACCAAAAAAAAATTATTTTCTGTGTTTGTGAATTGTGTGCGCAGTAGCCGCACGTGCATCAACAAAGTAGTGCCAAGAGTGCGCCTGTGTCATAAGTAAAGGGCCGGCTGGCTTGACCGTTAAAGGGTGCTGTAACCCACAAAGTACACTCCAGTCCAAACCAAAAAAAAAATTATTTTCTGTGTTTAGCCGCACGTATATATCAAATCGATATAACATAAATGGAGGACCAAACTTTCTCCGATAAAAATAAAATAGAGAAAGATCAAGAACCACTTCCTCCTAGTGCTGAAGCTGCTGCCACTAGTCATGACATAGACGATAACATGCCATCAACGTCGTCTGCCAAGGCCGATGCCCAATGTCATAGTAGAGGGCACATACAATCCCAAATGGCAAAGTTCAGGAAAATGACCTTGAAAAAGACATTTAAATCAGCTGAAGAGAAACGTAAACTTGCCAATATGCCATTTACGACACGGAGTGGCAAGGAACGGCTAAGGTCGATCCCTAGTATGTTCATGACTAGTGGTTCAGCTTCACATGACGATGGAAGCACTCCTCCCACTAAAAAAATCAAAAGAGTTAAGCTGGCAAAAGCACAGCGAAGAACTGTGCTTTCTAAGAAGATATCACAAATCCCCAAGGAGAGTCCAAGTGTGGTGGTGGTTGCGATGCCTGACCTTCCCAGCACTGGACGGGAAGAGGTGGCTCTTTCCACCATTTGCACGCCCCCTGCAAGTGCTGAAAGGAGCACCCACAGTCCACTTGCTGATATGCAAATTGAAGATGTCACTGTTGAAGTACAACAGGATGAGGATACTGGTGTAGCTGGCGCTGAGGAGGAAGTTGGCGAGGAGGATTCTGATGGTGATGTGGTTTGTTTAAATCAGGCTCCGGGGGAGACAGTTGTTGTCCGTGGGATGAAAAAGCCCATCACGGTCATGCCTGGGCAGAAGACCAAACATTCCACCTCTTTGGTCTGGCAATATTTCTATCCAAATCCGGACAACAACTGTCTTGCCATATGTACCATATGTAAAGGTGAAATAAGTAGGGGTAGGGACGTCAACCACCTAGGAACATCCTCCCTTATACGGCACCTGCAGCGCGTTCATAAAAAGTTACTGTCAAGTTCAGAAACTTTGGCTCAGACCGTAAGCAGTCCAGGGACACCTAAATCCCGTTGTCCTGTTGTATCCAAGCGCCTGCAAACCACACCGTCAACTCCCTCCTCGTCAATTTCCTCCTTAGTCAGGATCGGAAGTAGTCCTGCAGGCCATATCACTGGCATGACTGACTCTCCTATCCGGGATTCCTCCGGAGGATCCTGCATTGCTACGCCTACTGCTGCCGCTGCTGCTGTTGCTGCTGCTGCTGGGAGTCGTTCATCATCCCAGAGAGGAAGTAGGAACACCACTCCTTTTACTAAACAATTGACCCTCCAACAGTCCTTAGCGAGGAGGATGAAGTACGACAGCAGTCATCCTGAAGCAAAACGTATAACTGAGGCCTTGACTGCTATGTTGGTGTTAGACGTGCGTCCGGTATCCGCCATTAGTGCAGTGGGATTTAGACAATTGATGGAGGTAGTGTGTCCCCGGTTCCAAATCCCGTCTAGATTCCACTTCACTAGGCAGGCGATACCGAGACTGTACAGAAACGTCAGAAAAAGTGTCCTCAGTGTCCTGAAAAATGCCGTTGTACACAATGTCCACTTAACCACGGACATGTGGACAAGTGGAACAGGGCAGACTAAGGACTATATGACTGTGACAGCCCACTGGGTAGATGTATCACCTTACGCAGCAACAGCAGCAGCGTCACCAGTAGCAGCATCTCAGAAACGCCAGCTCGTTACAAGGCAGGCTACGCTGTGTATCACCGGTTTCAGTAAGAGGCACACCGCCGACAACCTCTTAGAGAAACTGAGGGAAATCATCGCCCAGTGGCTTACCCCACTTAGACTCTCCTGGGGATTTGTGATATCTGACAACGCCACCAATATTGTGCGGGCATTACATCTGGGCAAATTCCAGCACGTCCCATGTTTTGCTCACACAATAAACTTGGTGGTGCAGAATTTTCTGAAAAGCGACAGGGGCGTGCAGGAGACGCTTTGGGTGGCCCAAAAAATTTCTGGCCACTTTCGCCATTCAGCGACTGCGTGCCGAAGACTGGAGCGCCAGCAAACACTCTTGAACCTGCCCCGCCATCACCTGAAGCAAGAGGTTGTGACGCGGTGGAACTCAACCCTCTATATGCTTCAGAGGATGGAGGAGCAGCAAAAGGCCATACAAGCCTATACATCCACCTATGACATAGGCAAAGGAGGGGGTATGCACCTGACTCAAGCGCAGTGGAGAATGATTTCCGTGTTGTGGAAGGTTCTTCAGCCCTTCGAACTTGCCACACGTGAAGTCAGTTCAGACACTGCCAGCTTGAGTCAGGTCATTCCCCTCATCAGGCTTTTGCAGAAGCAGCTGGAGAAAGTGAAGGAGGAGCTAAGACGGAGCGATTCCGCTCGGCATGTGGGACTTGTGGATGAAGCCCTTCATTCGCTTTGCCAGGATTCCAGGGTGGTCAATCTGTTGAAATCAGACCACTACATTTTGGCCACCGTGCTCGATCCTAGGTTTAAAGCCTATGTGGTGTCTCTCTTTCCGGCCGACACAAGCCTGCAGAGGTGCAAAGACCTGCTGGTGAACACACTGTCAGCTGAAGCGGAACGTGACACGTCAACGGCTCCTTCTTCATTTTCTCCCGCAACTGGGGCTGCCAGGAAAAAACTTAGGTATCCTAAGCAACCCGCTGGCGGTGATGCAGGGCAGGCAGGACCAAGTTTGGACATCTGGTCCGGACTGAAGGACCTGGCAACAATTTCTGACATGTCTACTGTCACTGCATATGATACTGTCACCATTGACAGAATGGTGGAGGATTACATCGGTGACAGCATCCAAGTAGGCATGTCAGACAGTCCATACCTGTACTGGCAGGAAAAAGAGGCAATTTGGAGGCCCCTGTACAAACTGGCTCTATTTTACCTGAGTTGCCCCCCCTCCAGTGTGTACTCCGAAAGAGTGTTTAGTGCAGCCGGGAACCTTGTCAGCGAAAGGCGTAGGAGGTTGCTTCCACAGAATGTGGAGAAGATGATGTTCATCAAAATGAATTATCAGCTCTTCCAGGGAGACCAGCCTCCAGAACGTACAGAGGGACCTGTGGTGGTGGATTCAAGTGGGGACGAGTTAATACTTTGTGAGGATGAGGATGTACACACTGAAGAGGGTGAGGAATCGGTGGATGAGGAGGATGAGGATGACATCTTGCCTCCGTAGAGCCAGTTTGTGCAGGGACACATTAATTGCCAGCTTGTTTTGTGGGGGCCCAAACGAACCAATCATTTCAGCCACAGTTGTGTGGCAGACCCTGGCGCTGAAATGATTGATTTGTTAAAGTGTGCATGTCCTGTTTATACAACATAAGGGTGGGTGGGAGGGCCCAAGGACAATTCCATCTTGCACCTCTTTTTTTCTTTGCATTATGTACAGTTTGGGGCCTAGTTTTTCTAACTGCCATCCTGTCTGCCACTGCAGTGTCACTCCTAGATGGGTCACGTGTTTGTGCCGCCCACTCGTGTCGCTTAGCATAGTCATCCAGCTACCTCGGTGCAACCTTTTGGACATAAAAACACTATTGTGAGGTGTGAGGTGTTCAGAATAGACTGGAAATGAGTGGAAATTAAGGTTATTGAGGTTAATAATAGCATAGGAGCAGAAAAACCTACAAATTCTGTGATTTTAGCTGTTTTTATGCTTTTTTTCAAAAAAATACAGATCCAAAACACAAAACCCAGAACCCAAAACACGGAAGGGTGGTTTTGGCAAAACCAATCCAGATCCAAAACACGAAGAAAGATCCAGATCCAAAACCAAAACACAAAACACGAAAAGTGGCCGGTGCACACCCCTAGTTTGGAGTGTACTTTGGGGGTTACAGCACCCTTTAACGGTCAAGCCAGCCGGCCTTTTACTTATGACACAGGCGCACGCTTGGCACTACTTTGTTGATGCACGTGCGGCTACTGCGCACACAATTCACAAACACAGAAAATAATTTTTTTTTTGGTTTGGACTGGAGTGTACTTTGGGGGTTACAGCACCCTTTAACGGTCAAGCCAGCTGGCCCTTTACTTATGACACAGGCCCACGCTTGGCACTACTTTGTTGATGCACGTGCGGCTACTGCGCACACAATTCACAAACACAGAAAATTATTTTTTTTTGGTTTGGACTGGAGTGTACTTTGGGGGTTACAGCACCCTTTAACGGTCAAGCCAGCCGGCCCTTTACTTATGACACAGGCGCACGCTTGGCACTACTTTGTTGATGCATGTGCGGCTACTGCGCACACAATTCACAAACACACAAAAAATATTATTTTTTTAGCACTTGGGGGGAGCACCCCTGATGGACAGAGCATCCCCTGGACAACACTACAGCACCCCTTTAGGACTGGGACTCTGCACAGGACTTTGGAGTGGACACAGCCCCTATGGACAACTGACTGCACAACACAGTCCAGCCAGCCCCTATGGACTTTGGAGGAGTGGACACAGCTAGTATGGACAACAGCAGCACAGCACAACACAGCCAGGCCCTATGGACTTTGGAGGAGTGGACACAGCCCCTATGGACAACAGCAGCACAGCACAACACAGCCAGCCCCTATGGACTTTGAAGTAGTGGACAACAGCAGCACAGTGCAGCACAGCGCAGCACAGCACAGCACAACACTACTCTGCACTACACTACACTACACAGCCCAGCCAGCCCTAACTCTCACCCTCCCTCTTCACTGTCCACAGCCGAGTGAGAAAATGGCGCCGACGCGGGTACCTTATATAGGTTCCAAAAACCGCGAGACTCGGAAGGCGGGATGATGACGTTTTGCCTCGATTTCAGATCCGAGTCAGGCGGGAAAAGTCGAGCCTGACTCGGATCTGCCTCGGATCGGGGGGGCTCGGGGGGGTTCGGATTTCAGAAATCCGAACCCGCTCACCCCTATATGTAATAGCTCCTCTTTTATTGTATATTTGATTAGAAGTCTGTGACAGCTCTGGGTTATTTGACCGCTCCTTTGTCTTGATCCCTTGAGGTCGATCTAATTGATGCCATGAAAGCACTTTGTACAGTGACACCAGTAGTCTTTATAGAAAGTGATTCACCTGATGCTTTGATATGGCCGATTTTTGTCTTTTAATTGCCTATCAATGTTAAGTTATAAACGTATAACCCTGTGTTCTGTGGTTCACTTAAAAATCAATAAAATGATCTCAGATATAAAAGTTGCTTGGTTACAGCGAGAAGCCGAGACACAGGAGATGCAATATACGCAGCATTCAGGAAAATTATTTAGGCTTTGTAACTGAAATCGCCTCCAGCCCATACGTGCCGACACGCTACACAGGCATTGTATAACGGGGGGCTGGGCTACGATGACATGATTCAGTGCGAGTCGAGTCATCGCCCCTCCACCCCCCGGACCACCCACCTGTGATCTGTAAGTGGATGGCCGCGGGGTTGCGACGAGCAGGTAGAGGAAGTCGCGGGAGGCTCCCGATTTTTTGGGTAATCTCCCGCACCCCCAGAAGGGTAGGCACTTCTCCCGCATTCGGCCCACTTCACTAGGAATAAGGAGAATTTACTTGAGGACCGGCAGGTCTGCGAGTAGGGGGCGTGGCCTAATGACGGGATTCTATTAGAATCGTGTCATTTGACTCTGCCCCCTTATTTAAATACGCACCATTCACAGCAAATTGTCATGATGGGGCAGGGCTTAATGACGCAACTGGTCCGGCCCCGCCCCCCAACACCTCCTACCTGCTTCTCCTCCCCGGGCTTCTCCCGGTGAGGATAAATGAAATGTCAGCAAGTATGGGTAGAGGTGGGGGGGGAGCAGACGACTAGAGGGGGGTGCGGGCAGAGCCGGATTTATACCTCATGGGGCCCTAGGCAAAAAAAATGGTTTGGGGCCCCCTCCCTCAAAAAATCCATGGCACTATATTTTCCTTCCTGATTCATGCCCCTTTGCAGCATCCTGAAGAAAAGGTTTGCCGCCGCCTTGAAACGTCGGCTATGTATGTACAATATAGTTGATTTTTTATTTATATCCGTGGAGTGCTGCCTGTTTCTTTCCATGGAGTTTCATTTTACTCCACTGTTTGGAACCTGTATTACTATCATTACTAAGGGGTTGTTAATAGACTCAGTGACAGCCCACCCTAACCGCTGTTCAGAACTTGTAGGAGGCCTGGCCCCTTCATTGCCCACCTCACAGCACCACATACTGCCCCCTCACAGCACCACCTGCTGCCCCTCACAGCACCACGTACTGCCCACCCACAGCACCACGTACTGCCCCCACACAGCACCACGTACTGCCCCCGCACAGCACCACGTACTGCCCCCCCACAGAACCACGTACTGCCCCCCCACAGCACCACGTACTGCCCCCTCACAGCACCACATACTGCCCCCCCCACAGCACCACGTACTGCCCCCGCACAGCACCACGTACTGCCCCCGCACAGCACCACGTACTGCCCCCCCCACAGAACCACGTACTGCCCCCCCACAGCACCACGTACTGCCCCCTCACAGCACCACGTACTGCCCCCCCCCCACAGCACCACGTACTGCCCCCCCACAGCACCACATACTGCCCCCCCACAGCACCACGTTCTGCCCCCCACAGCACCACATACTGCCCCCTTCACTTCCTGTCTCACAGCACCACTCTCCCCACCCATCTCCCCTCTTAGCACAGAGCCTCCACCACCCCTCACAGCACAGACCCCTTGTCCCTCTTAGCACAAGCCCCACTGCCCTCTCAGGAAAGGCCCTCTCCCTTCACAGCACAGACCCCACTACCCTCACAGCACAGTCCTCTATCCACTCACAGCACAAACCTGCTCCTCTCACAGCACAGACCTCTCTCAGCATAGGTCCCTCTCCCCTCACAGCACAGACCCCTCTCTCCCCTCTCAGCATAGACCCCCCCTCTCACAGCTGAGCACCTTTCTCCCCTCCCCGCCAGCTCCAGCAAAATTCCCTGCCGGGATTAGTGTATTTGCGCGGCGGACCCGCAAAGCTCTTCTTCGAGTGGCTCCATCCGCCTGAACAGCGGCACAGTGTTGCGGAATTAGCTAGTGGTTGGCCCAGGTGCACAAATATGCTTTCCCCCTTCCCCTCCATAGAAAAAATAAATAAATAAAAATAAAAGTCAGGGGAGGGTCCCTCAGGTTTCTGCTCTTACTATCTCCACATAGTAACAGTAGAAACCTGAGTGGATACTGCCATTTTGCATCCTGAGATAACATTAAATAACATTAAATATCCTCCATAGGCTTCCTTGCAACAGTGCTTCCTAGTGCCCAAATGATCTATGAAAATATATAATTATCTGGTCTTTATAATACGTCTCTATATACTACACCCACCCACTGATATACATCTCGCCAATCTATCAATGCTTTATAAGTACCTCTTACTCACTACTACTACTACTTTCTCACAGACAGAAGCTCCCCTTTCTTATCTATATGTTCTGTATTATGATACTCCCCCACTCCCCCACCTATATATTCTGTATTATGTTCCCAAACCCCCTCAACTATATGTCTTGAATTGTGCTCCCCCTGTACATCCTGTATTATGCACCCTCCATCTGCATTTTCTGGATTGTCCCTTCCCCCTCTGAATGTCCTAATGGATTTTGCCATTAATGTCCCCCCCCCCTCTGTATTGATAGTAATGTGCACCTCTGTATTCCCAGTAGGGGTGTGCACCGGCCACTTTTCGTGTTTTGTGTTTTGGTTTTGGATCTGGATCTTTCTTCGTGTTTTGGATCTGGATTGGTTTTGCCAAAACCACCCTTCCGTGTTTTGGGTTCTGGGTTTTGTGTTTTGGATCTGTATTTTTTTGAAAAAAAGCATAAAAACAGCTAAAATCACAGAATTTGTAGGTTTTTCTGCTCCTATGCTATTATTAACCTCAATAACCTTAATTTCCACTCATTTCCAGTCTATTCTGAACACCTCACACCTCACAATAGTGTTTTTATGTCCAAAAGGTTGCACCGAGGTAGCTGGATGACTATGCTAAGCGACACGAGTGGGCGGCACAAACACGTGACCCATCTAGGAGTGACACTGCAGTGGCAGACAGGATGGCAGTTAGAAAAACTAGGCCCCAAACTGTACATAATGCAAAGAAAAAAAGAGGTGCAAGATGGAATTGTCCTTGGGCCCTCCCACCCACCCTTATGTTGTATAAACAGGACATGCACACTTTAACAAATCAATCATTTCAGCGCCAGGGTCTGCCACACAACTGTGGCTGAAATGATTGGTTCGTTTGGGCCCCCACAAAACAAGCTGGCAATTAATGTGTCCCTGCACAAACTGGCTCTACGGAGGCAAGATGTCATCCTCATCCTCCTCATCCACCGATTCCTCACCCTCTTCAGTGTGTACATCCTCATCCTCACAAAGTATTAACTCGTCCCCACTTGAATCCACCACCACAGGTCCCTCTGTACGTTCTGGAGGCTGGTCTCCCTGGAAGAGCTGATAATTCATTTTGATGAACATCATCTTCTCCACATTCTGTGGAAGCAACCTCCTACGCCTTTCGCTGACAAGGTTCCCGGCTGCACTAAACACTCTTTCGGAGTACACACTGGAGGGGGGGCAACTCAGGTAAAATAGAGCCAGTTTGTACAGGGGCCTCCAAATTGCCTCTTTTTCCTGCCAGTACAGGTATGGACTGTCTGACATGCCTACTTGGATGCTGTCACCGATGTAATCCTCCACCATTCTGTCAATGGTGACAGTATCATATGCAGTGACAGTAGACATGTCAGAAATTGTTGCCAGGTCCTTCAGTCCGGACCAGATGTCCAAACTTGGTCCTGCCTGCCCTGCATCACCGCCAGCGGGTTGCTTAGGATACCTAAGTTTTTTCCTGGCAGCCCCAGTTGCGGGAGAAAATGAAGAAGGAGCCGTTGACGTGTCACGTTCCGCTTCAGCTGACAGTGTGTTCACCAGCAGGTCTTTGCACCTCTGCAGGCTTGTGTCGGCCGGAAAGAGAGACACCACATAGGCTTTAAACCTAGGATCGAGCACGGTGGCCAAAATGTAGTGGTCTGATTTCAACAGATTGACCACCCTGGAATCCTGGCAAAGCGAATGAAGGGCTTCATCCACAAGTCCCACATGCCGAGCGGAATCGCTCCGTCTTAGCTTCTCCTTCACTTTCTCCAGCTGCTTCTGCAAAAGCCTGATGAGGGGAATGACCTGACTCAAGCTGGCAGTGTCTGAACTGACTTCACGTGTGGCAAGTTCGAAGGGCTGAAGAACCTTGCACAACACGGAAATCATTCTCCACTGCGCTTGAGTCAGGTGCATACCCCCTCCTTTGCCTATGTCATAGGTGGATGTATAGGCTTGTATGGCCTTTTGCTGCTCCTCCATCCTCTGAAGCATATAGAGGGTTGAGTTCCACCGCGTCACAACCTCTTGCTTCAGGTGATGGCGGGGCAGGTTCAAGAGTGTTTGCTGGCGCTCCAGTCTTCGGCACGCAGTCGCTGAATGGCGAAAGTGGCCAGAAATTTTTTGGGCCACCCAAAGCGTCTCCTGCACGCCCCTGTCGCTTTTCAGAAAATTCTGCACCACCAAGTTTATTGTGTGAGCAAAACATGGGACGTGCTGGAATTTGCCCAGATGTAATGCCCGCACAATATTGGTGGCGTTGTCAGATATCACAAATCCCCAGGAGAGTCTAAGTGGGGTAAGCCACTGGGCGATGATTTCCCTCAGTTTCTCTAAGAGGTTGTCGGCGGTGTGCCTCTTACTGAAACCGGTGATACACAGCGTAGCCTGCCTTGTAACGAGCTGGCGTTTCTGAGATGCTGCTACTGGTGACGCTGCTGCTGTTGCTGCGTAAGGTGATACATCTACCCAGTGGGCTGTCACAGTCATATAGTCCTTAGTCTGCCCTGTTCCACTTGTCCACATGTCCGTGGTTAAGTGGACATTGTGTACAACGGCATTTTTCAGGACACTGAGGACACTTTTTCTGACGTTTCTGTACAGTCTCGGTATCGCCTGCCTAGTGAAGTGGAATCTAGACGGGATTTGGAACCGGGGACACACTACCTCCATCAATTGTCTAAATCCCACTGCACTAATGGCGGATACCGGACGCACGTCTAACACCAACATAGCAGTCAAGGCCTCAGTTATACGTTTTGCTTCAGGATGACTGCTGTCGTACTTCATCCTCCTCGCTAAGGACTGTTGGAGGGTCAATTGTTTAGTAAAAGTAGTGGTGTTCCTACTTCCTCTCTGGGATGATGAACGACTCCCAGCAGCAGCAGCAACAGCAGCAGCGGCAGCAGTAGGCGTAGCAATGCAGGATCCTCCGGAGGAATCCCGGATAGGAGAGTCAGTCATGCCAGTGATATGGCCTGCAGGACTACTTCCGATCCTGACTAAGGAGGAAATTGACGAGGAGGGAGTTGACGGTGTGGTTTGCAGGCGCTTGGATACAACAGGACAACGGGATTTAGGTGTCCCTGGACTGCTTACGGTCTGAGCCAAAGTTTCTGAACTTGACAGTAACTTTTTATGAACGCGCTGCAGGTGCCGTATAAGGGAGGATGTTCCTAGGTGGTTGACGTCCCTACCCCTACTTATTTCACCTTTACATATGGTACATATGGCAAGACAGTTGTTGTCCGGATTTGGATAGAAATATTGCCAGACCAAAGAGGTGGAATGTTTGGTCTTCTGCCCAGGCATGACCGTGATGGGCTTTTTCATCCCACGGACAACAACTGTCTCCCCCGGAGCCTGATTTAAACAAACCACATCACCATCAGAATCCTCCTCGCCAACTTCCTCCTCAGCGCCAGCTACACCAGTATCCTCATCCTGTTGTACTTCAACAGTGACATCTTCAATTTGCATATCAGCAAGTGGACTGTGGGTGCTCCTTTCAGCACTTGCAGGGGGCGTGCAAATGGTGGAAAGAGCCACCTCTTCCCGTCCAGTGCTGGGAAGGTCAGGCATCGCAACCACCACCACACTTGGACTCTCCTTGGGGATTTGTGATATCTTCTTAGAAAGCACAGTTCTTCGCTGTGCTTTTGCCAGCTTAACTCTTTTGATTTTTTTAGTGGGAGGAGTGCTTCCATCGTCATGTGAAGCTGAACCACTAGTCATGAACATACTAGGGATCGACCTTAGCCGTTCCTTGCCACTCCGTGTCGTAAATGGCATATTGGCAAGTTTACGTTTCTCTTCAGCTGATTTAAATGTCTTTTTCAAGGTCATTTTCCTGAACTTTGCCATTTGGGATTGTATGTGCCCTCTACTATGACATTGGGCATCGGCCTTGGCAGACGACGTTGATGGCATGTTATCGTCTATGTCATGACTAGTGGCAGCAGCTTCAGCACTAGGAGGAAGTGGTTCTTGATCTTTCTCTATTTTATTTTTATCGGAGAAAGTTTGGTCCTCCATTTATGTTATATCGATTTGATATATACGTGCGGCTAAACACAGAAAATAATTTTTTTTTTGGTTTGGACTGGAGTGTACTTTGTGGGTTACAGCACCCTTTAACGGTCAAGCCAGCCGGCCCTTTACTTATGACACAGGCGCACTCTTGGCACTACTTTGTTGATGCACGTGCGGCTACTGCACACACAATTCACAAACACAGAAAATAATTTTTTTTTGGTTTGGACTGGAGTGTACTTTGGGGGTTACAGCACCCTTTAACGGTCAAGCCAGCCGGCCCTTTACTTATGACACAGGCGCACGCTTGGCACTACTTTGTTGATGCACGTGCGGCTACTGCGCACACAATTCACAAACACAGACAATAATTTTTTTTTGGTTTGGACTGGAGTGTACTTTCGGGGGTTACAGCACCCTTTAACGGTCAAGCCAGCCGGCCCTTTACTTATGACACAGGCTCACGCTTGGCACTACTTTGTTGATGCACGTGCGGCTACTGCGCACACAATTCACAAACACAGAAAATAATTTTTTTTTGGTTTGGACTGGAGTGTACTTTCGGGGGTTACAGCACCCTTTAACGGTCAAGCCAGCCGGCCCTTTACTTATGACACAGGCGCACGCTTGGCACTACTTTGTTGATGCACGTGCGGCTACTGCGCACACAATTCACAAACACAGAAAATAATTTTTTTTTAGGTTTGGACTGGAGTGTACTTTCGGGGGTTACAGCACCCTTAACGGTCAAGCCAGCCGGCCCTTTACTTATGACACAGGCGCACGCTTGGCACTACTTTGTTGATGCACGTGCGGCTACTGCGCACACAATTCACAAACACAGAAAATAATTTTTTTTTTGGTTTGGACTGGAGTGTACTTTCGGGGGTTACAGCACCCTTAACGGTCAAGCCAGCCGGCCCTTTACTTATGACACAGGCGCACGCTTGGCACTACTTTGTTGATGCACGTGCGGCTACTGCGCACACAATTCACAAACACAGAAAATAATTTTTTTTTGGTTTGGACTGGAGTGTACTTTCAGGGGTTACAGCACCCTTTAACGGTCAAGCCAGCCGGCCCTTTACTTATGACACAGGCGCACGCTTGGCACTACTTTGTTGATGCACGTGCGGCTACTGCGCACACAATTCACAAACAGAAAATAATTTTTTTTTGGTTTGGACTGGAGTGTACTTTCGGGGGTTACAGCACCCTTTAACGGTCAAGCCAGCCGGCCCTTTACTTATGACACAGGCGCACTCTTGGCACTACTTTGTTGATGCACGTGCGGCTACTGCGCACACAATTCACAAACACAGAAAATAATTTTTTTTTAGGTTTGGACTGGAGTGTACTTTCGGGGGTTACAGCACCCTTAACGGTCAAGCCAGCCGGCCCTTTACTTATGACACAGGCGCACGCTTGGCACTACTTTGTTGATGCACGTGCGGCTACTGCGCACACAATTCACAAACACAGAAAATAATTTTTTTTTGGTTTGGACTGGAGTGTACTTTCGGAGGTTACAGCACCCTTTAACGGTCAAGCCAGCCGGCCCTTTACTTATGACACAGGCGCACGCTTGGCACTACTTTGTTGATGCACGTGCGGCTACTGCGCACACAATTCACAAACACAGAAAATAATTTTTTTTTAGGTTTGGACTGGAGTGTACTTTCGGGGGTTACAGCACCCTTAACGGTCAAGCCAGCCGGCCCTTTACTTATGACACAGGCGCACGCTTGGCACTACTTTGTTGATGCACGTGCGGCTACTGCGCACACAATTCACAAACACAGAAAATAATTTTTTTTTTGGTTTGGACTGGAGTGTACTTTCGGGGGTTACAGCACCCTTAACGGTCAAGCCAGCCGGCCCTTTACTTATGACACAGGCGCACGCTTGGCACTACTTTGTTGATGCACGTGCGGCTACTGCGCACACAATTCACAAACACAGAAAATAATTTTTTTTTTGGTTTGGACTGGAGTGTACTTTCGGGGGTTACAGCACCCTTAACGGTCAAGCCAGCCGGCCCTTTACTTATGACACAGGCGCACGTTTGGCACTACTTTGTTGATGCACGTGCGGCTACTGCGCACACAATTCACAAACACAGAAAATAATTTTTTTTTTGGTTTGGACTGGAGTGTACTTTCGGGGGTTACAGCACCCTTAACGGTCAAGCCAGCCGGCCCTTTACTTATGACACAGGCGCACGTTTGGCACTACTTTGTTGATGCACGTGCGGCTACTGCGCACACAATTCACAAACACAGAAAATAAATTTTTTTTTGGTTTGGACTGGAGTGTACTTTCGGGGGTTACAGCACCCTTAACGGTCAAGCCAGCCGGCCCTTTACTTATGACACAGGCGCACGCTTGGCACTACTTTGTTGATGCACGTGCGGCTACTGCGCACACAATTCACAAACACAGAAAATAATTTTTTTTTTGGTTTGGACTGGAGTGTACTTTCGGGGGTTACAGCACCCTTAACGGTGAAGCCAGCCGGCCCTTTACTTATGACACAGGCGCACGCTTGGCACTACTTTGTTGATGCACGTGCGGCTACTGCGCACACAATTCACAAACACAGAAAATAATTTTTTTTTAGGTTTGGACTGGAGTGTACTTTCAGGGGTTACAGCACCCTTAACGGTCAAGCCAGCCGGCCCTTTACTTATGACACAGGCGCACGCTTGGCACTACTTTGTTGATGCACGTGCGGCTACTGCGCACACAATTCACAAACACAGAAAATAATTTTTTTTTGGTTTGGACTGGAGTGTACTTTCGGGGGTTACAGCACCCTTTAACGGTCAAGCCAGCTGGCCCTTTACTTATGACACAGGCGCACGCTTGGCACTACTTTGTTGATGCACGTGCGGCTACTGCGCACACAATTCACAAACACAGAAAATAATTTTTTTTTAGGTTTGGACTGGAGTGTACTTTCGGGGGTTACAGCACCCTTAACGGTCAAGCCAGCCGGCCCTTTACTTATGACACAGGCGCACGCTTGGCACTACTTTGTTGATGCACGTGCGGCTACTGCGCACACAATTCACAAACACAGAAAATAATTTTTTTTTTGGTTTGGACTGGAGTGTACTTTCGGGGGTTACAGCACCCTTAACGGTCAAGCCAGCCGGCCCTTTACTTATGACACAGGCGCACGCTTGGCACTACTTTGTTGATGCACGTGCGGCTACTGCGCACACAATTCACAAACACAGAAAATATATTATTTTTTTAGCACTTGGGGGGAGCACCCCTGATGGACAGAGCACCCCCTGGACAACACTACAGCACCCCTTTAGGACTGGGACACTGCACAGGACTTTGGAGTGGACACAGCCCCTATGGAGAACTGACTGCACAACACAGTCCAGCCAGCCCCTATGGACTTTGAAGTAGTGGACACAGCCCCTATTAACAACAGCAGCACAGCACAACACAGCCAGCCCCTATGGACTTTGAAGTAGTGGACAACAGCAGCACTACACTACACTACACTACACAGCACTAACTCCCACCCTCCCTCTTCACTGTCCACAGCCGAGTGAGAAAATGGCGCCGACGCGGGTACCTTATATAGGATCCAAAACCCGCGAGACTCGGAAGGCGGGATGATGACGTTTTGCCTCGATGTCAGATCCGAGTCAGGCGGGAAAAGTCGAGCCTGACTCGGATCGGACTCGGATCGGGGGGGCTCGGGGGGGTTCGGATTTCAGAAATCCGAACCCGCTCACCCCTAATTCCCAGTAGTGTGTTTCCAGCAGCGTGCCCACCCCTCAGTATTTCCAGTATTCCCCTTCCCAGCAGGGTGCCTCCCCCTGCTTCAGTATTACAGTAATGTGCCTACACTCCCCAGGTATTTAACTTACCTTCTTCGGTTCACTGTATGTCTGTTCCCCTTTGTCTCTGCAGCCTGAGTCCTTCTCCTCCTCCACTCCCATTCTAGTATCCAGTCGCACCGCGGGACTCTCTCCGCTCTCCACTGACAGCGCGGCATTAAAGCAATGTCACGACGTGATGACATCACGTCCGCGACCTTACTAGGATCATTAGGGGAATCTTTGAACTTGAAGCCGAGGTCAGCCTCTCAGACGTTATCATACGCAGCGGATCCCCGGGCCGGCATTACACTGCGGATCATAGGCTGGGAGGGCATAAACTACACTGCCCTCCCTACAGCACTAAGAGGAGGGCAGGGGTGGGGAGAGGAGGCCCCCGACCCCTCGCTTCTTCTTCATTACAGCCCATGACCGACAGGTGACAGCAGCGTACTATAATGAGTCAATCTGACTCATTGTTAGTACTGATAAAGCTACCAGCTGCGAGCCCCTTCATTGTGGTGGGCATCGGTGCACTGCACTGGCTGCACCGCCGGTAAACTACGGCACATCAGGTGACAAGTGAGTAACAGTAAATCACTGTCACTGACTGCAGGCGCGGTAGCGCCCTTCTCACCGTGGCGCTCTGTTTAGCCGTGTACCCTGCCTATGTTAGGGTTGGCTCTGGCCTTCAACTTCTCTCCTCGGCCAGGGTCGGATTTAGGGGGGCCCGGCCACGGGCCCCTTGGAACCTGCCGGGCCCTAGGCAGCCACCTAGGTTGCCCAGTGGTAAATCCGACCCTGGGTGCGGGACACTTGCCCACTTTTCTGGGTGGCCAGACGAGCCACCCGATATTCGTGAGCCTCCCGGCCATTCTGGGAGAGTAGGCAAGTCTGCTCCAGCCATAATAATTGTTTGGGAGAATATTTGGATAAACATTGGACAATTACACCGCTTGTATTGGAAGGATTTATGTATGGATTGGTGGCATGATCTTTAGGTAGTTTGTATCATATAGAAGTTTTATTCTTATCTCCTCAGCCGGAAAAGCGCAGTGATGCTGCAAAATGTTTCCAGAGTTAAATTTACCATTTAATAGGAAAAGCTATTTACTTGTCACACTGGCACACTTTACTGTACAAGAGTTCTTGTGTGATAGGAAACCAGTGCTTCTCATTACAAGGCAATGCACAACCAGTGGCAGGCTGGCAAATGTTAGTCCTTGAATACATTCCATCCAAGCGGCCCACTTTGTGCTGCCGGAAGCAGCAGTTTTTGGTGCATCCAATACAAAGCAGTGTGAATCCAGATGTATCTCCCCCACAGTGAATGGGGTAAGTGCTGATTGGCTGAGAGCGACGCTCCCACACTCAGCGCCATATTTAATTTGATTCGCACCCGCGATACTTTTTCGCCTCCCTGGACTTTCCGCCTACTTCGCCTGTTTTGCAGGTGGAAAAGTATCGCGCGCGTGCACGTGTATCGCCGTATTCAATTTGAAAGTACCTGAAAACGGGACCTGGCGAAACTTTAACAAGCGGAAAGTCCTGTCAGATTTGGGGAAAACAGCCTGACACCCCCCAAAAGTTGCTCTGACATGGGGGTTAGCTATGGTTACCCCCGATTTGGCTTGCTGAAGGTATTTGGTGATTTTAAACGGGCTCAATAGCTGCTAAATAGCGTTTTTGTATAAGTGATGCAGAATAGTATTCAGGAGGGTTTTTGCAGAAAATAACTTATCCCAGCAAATTTGGGGTACATGAAAATGGGGGTCAGCATATTTTAAAGTTGCTAAAGTGAAGTTTTAAAAATCATGAAAAATCCACCTTCCGCAAGCCCCTGTATTGAAAAAAACAATTGGGGCATTCTTGGGGACCCCCCCAGAGTCAAGTTCGCTAGTTTTTAACTTTGTCCCCCAACATTTTTTTTTTTCGCCCCCAAATTCAAAGTGATTTTTTTGGGGTGTTCTTAAGTGTTTTTTTTTTTTTTACACAGTTTACCTTTAGGGGACTGTCTGAAGGCTGCACGGGGGTTCCCGCAACGTTGCACCTCAAAACCCCAATTCTGTACTTTTTTCCGCCTGCTATTCATAGGCAAAACTTTCCCGCCTATTACATTGCATTGACTTTCCGCTTAGGCGAAAAGTCTTCCAAATTAAATACGGAGTAAAATCAAAACAGGCGAAAATTACATCACATTTTTTTATGAAGACCATTGTACTGCTACATGTACCGAAGAGGATCCAATCAAATGGGTATGGTGAATATGATTTTTCTCTACATTTTTTAAATGAAGAGCTTCCTCCTTTGGTGTATGTTTACTTTATACACAATACTGTCATTTAGGGATGTGCACCGGACCATTTTTGCCGGATTTGGATTTGGATCTAATTTGTCGTTTCGATTTGCCAAACTGCGGTGACTGGCTTTGGATTTGGATTTTTTTACCAAAATTTACAAAAAAGCTAAAATCACATAAATTGGTCTTTTTTTTCTTCCTAGAGTATTATTAACCTCAATAACATTAATTTCCAGTCATTTACAGTCAATTTAGACCACCTCACAGCTTATAGTATTGTTTTCAACATTATTGGCCAAAGGTTGCAGTGAGATGACTGGTTACTAAGCGACAAAGCAGCGGCACAACGACACAGACACCACAGTATAAAGCACATCTATGGCACATTGCCACACAACAGTGGCTGAAATGAATAGTGGTGCACCCACCCAGTGGGTTACGGCCAGCAGAATCACAGTACTTGTCTACAAAGTGGGCTACGGCCCTAGGTGTCACAGTGCATAATCTTATTCACATTACACCGCACATAGGGCCTGATTCAGAGCCGCTCGTAAGCGGCAGTACGCTCGTTCCGAGCGATGTTCGGCCATCTGCGCATGCGTATTGTTTTTAATATGCATGCGCGACCCAGTCAGTGCGACCGAAAATCGTTTGTTCTCTATATAGCGAATGCCTGCTATTTTGAGTGACAGAATGAGGCGTATGTGGGTGGTAACAGGGGAAGGTGTTTGAAAACGGGAAGTGGAGATCAGAACGCAGGCGTGCTTAAAGGTCAAAGCGGGCGTTTTATGGGTGTGCATAATTAATACAGCAGCGTCATTGACCACGTCACTTGATTGTTTTATAGTCAGAACTGTTGGCAATATAGTGGTAGGAAAAACCAACCACAAGAATAGCGAGCAGTTCATACGCTGTTCGATGTACTCGATTAATCTAATAAATAGCGGACATGACGTATGATGCGAGCGGCCAGGGGGCGTATTTTTCAAATAAACGTCCGCATGTTTTGTTCACTCGTTCAGACATGGAGGCGGCAACAGACCGCAAAGAGCGAACGGTTCATTTGAATAGCCACCCCCTTTTTCTGAACGAGCGAGCGCTAATTGTGTCCGGCTCTGAATCAGGCCCATAGTGCCCCTGATTCACATTACACCATAAAGTAGTGTCTCTTATTTATGTTACGAGTACGACACACAATAGTGCCCTTTATACACAATGCCCACAGTAGTGCCCCTTTTACACAATGTCCACAGTAGTGGCCCTTATACACAATGCCCACAGTAGTAATGCCCCTTATACGCAATGCTCACTGTAGTAATGCCCCTTATACAATGCCCACAGTAGTAGTACCACTTATACAATGCCCCCAGCAGTGGTGTCCCTTACACAATGCCCCCAGTAGTGGTGCCCCCTATGCAGTCCCCTTAGTAGTAGGGCCCCCTATGCAGTGCCCCCAGTAGCAGTATGCCCACCAGTAATATGCCCCCAGTAGCAGTGCCCCCATTAGCAGGCCCCCAGTAGTAGTGCCCCCATTAGCAGGCCCCCAGTAGTAGTGCCCCCATTAGCATGCCCCCAATAGTAGTATGCTCCCAGTCAGGGGCTGGCTGGCAACTTTTAGCCTGGGGGGCAAATGCATGCAGGCGGCCCTGGCAGAGGGGTAGCGTGTAGCCAGGGTGCCCGAAGAACATGCGTGCTACGGCGCCCCCCCCACTCAAGTGTTCCAGGGAGGAGGCGGGTCCATATGGGATTAATGTAAAGTAAAAATAAAGATTAGGAACAGCCCCGTCATGGTGCCCATATGCAGTGCCCCCCTGTGCCCCAGGAGAAGATCCCCTTATGCAGGCCTCCAGTAGTGCCCCCAGTAGTGATCCCCCTATGCAGTGCCCCTTATACAGTGCCCCCAGTAGTGGTCCCCCCTGTGCAGTGCCCCTTGTGCCCCCAGTAGTAAGCCCCTTATATAGTGCCCCCATTAGTGGTACCCCCTATGCAGTGCTCCTTATATAGTACCCCCAGTAGCAGTCCACACCCCATGCAGTGCCCCCAATAATGGTAACCCTTATGCAGTGCCCCTTAAATAGTGGCCCCAGTTGTAGTCTCCCCCCTATGCAGTACCCCCAGTATTGCCCTTTTTATAGAGCCCCCAGCAGTGGTCCCTCGATGCAGTGCCCCCAGTGGTAGTCCCCTCCCCCTATGTAGTGCCCCTAGTAGTAGTCCCCTCCCCCCTATGCAGTGCCCCTAGTAGTTGTCCCCTCCCCTTGTAGTGCCCCTAGCAGTAGTAGTCCCCCCTTGTAATAGTAGTCCCCCCCTTGTAGTGCCCCCAGTAGTAGTCCCCCCAGTTGTAGTCCCCCCCTTGAAGTGCCCCCAGTTATAATCCCCAGTAGTGGTCCGACCTTGTAGTGCCCCCCCCTGTAGTGACCCCAGTAGTGATCTCCCCCTTGTAGTACCCCCAGTAGTGGTCTCCCTCTTGTAGTGTCCCCAGTAGTAGTCCCTCCCTCTTGTAGTGCCCCCAGTCCAGTAGTGGTTCCCCCTTTGTAGTGCCACCAGTAGCCCCCCCCTTGTAGTGCCCCCAGTAGTAGTAGTCCTCCCCTTGTATTGCCCCCATTAGTAGTAGTCCCCCCCTTGCAGTGCCTCCAGTAATGGTCTCCCCCTTGTAGTGCCAGCCTCCCCCCCAGTAGACACACGTAGTAAAAAAAAAAAAACTCTTACCTGAATCCCCACTCCCGCCGTCTGTCCTTCCTGGGCATTATGGGAGAGACATCATATGATGTCATGACGCCTCTCCCATTGCCCACTGCGGGAGCCGGAAGATGGAGCGGCTCCTGCAGTGGGCGCAGCAGCAGCTAATGAGAGTCTGACAGACTCTCATTGGCTGCTGCTTACAACAAACACACAGCTGCCGGAGCCGGCGGCTGTGTGTTTGTCACTTGTGTAGCGCTGACCGAACTCCATCTGGTCAGCGCTACACACGCGGTGCAGTCTGTGTCACAGTGATGATGCATGATGCTGCAGCCTGGGGGGCACATGGCACCCTGCCCCCCGGCCCAGCCCACCACTGCTCCCAGTAGTAGTATGCCCCTCAGTAGCAGTGCCCCCATTAGCATGCCCCCAGTAACAGGCCCCCAGTAGTAGTATGCCCCTCAGTAGCAGTGCCCCCATTAGCATGCCCCCAGTAGTATGCCCCCAGTAGCAGTGCCCCCAGAAGCAGGCCCCCAGTAGTAGTGCCCCCATTAGCATGCTCCCAGTAGTAGTATGCCCCCCAGTAGCAATGCCCCCAGTAGCAGGCCCCCAGTAGTAGTGCCCCCATTAGCAGGCCCCCAGTAGTAGTATGCCCCCCAGTAGCAGTGTCCCCATTAGCAGGCCCCCAGTAGTAGTATGCCCCCCAGTAGCAGTGCCCCCACTAGCATGCCCCCAGTAGCACCCCATTACACACACAAAAATAAAAAAAAAACTTACCTGAATCCCCGCTATTGCTGACGTCCGCTCTGCTCTGCTCTATTACGCGCGCGGAGGGAGTTGGAAGACGGAGTTCATGAGTGAGCTCCAACTGGCTCCCTCCGTGCAGCAGTCAATGAGAGTCTGTGTAACTCTCATTGGCTGCTATTACAAACACACAGCTGCCGCTGGCGGCTGTGTGTTTGCGTGTGTGTAGGGCAGACCACTATCACATCTTCTGCCCTACACCAGAAGAGCCCTGACGTCGGATTCTCTTGCGAGAATCCGACATCAGCAGGCCGCCGTTCGGCCCCGAACGGGGATCCGAGTCAGACGGGGAACACCTGAACAGGGTTCGGGTGGACTCGGATCCCCTATGTTCAGAGTAGTTCGGATTCCACAGAATCCGAACCGCTCATCTCTACTGTCATTATTTTAATATTTTCTTTACAGGCGGACTACAAACACTTAGGGCTCTATTTACTACAATCCGCATATTGAATGCAGATTGTAATGTGATATTACCGATTGAATTCGCATTGCGAATTCAGGCAATATCACAGGGATTTACTACAAATCCCTTACAGGCACAGAGCTTGCGATAAAGCTCTGGGCCTGATTCAGAGCCGAACGCTCTGACCAGAGCGCTCGCTCTGAATCAGGGCCCTCCTACCTGTTTTTGGAGCGGCCTCATGGACGCTCGCATAGCTGTGGGTTACCACCCACAGCTATAGCGAGCGTCCATGATGATGGTCGCGATGGTCAAGACCATCGCGACCATCGGGCTTGCGACGAGACCCTGCGGTAAGGTCTCGTTGCCGCAAGCCCAGGAGTGATTTTGGCTCTATCAGAGCCAAAATCACTCCCACTGACATCACTACTGATGTCAGTGGGGCCGGCCCCAGACGGTAGGCGTTCCCATGGGAACGCCTCCGTCTGGCAGCCACGCCCTCAGCACGCCCACCAAAGGGGGCGTGCTGTCAGTCACCATCGACAGCACGCCCCCTTTGGTGCAAGACCCCAAGTGACGGATTCCTCGTCGCTCGCCAGGTCTCGCGCATGCGCATGACGGAGCTCCCTCCATCGTGCGCATGCGCATTCGGGCAACATCGACCTGCTTGCGAGCATCCTGCGCTCGCGAGCGGGTCTGAATCAGGCCCTCTGTCCCTGCAAATCCCCTCCGGAGCCTTATCACGGTATTTTCGCAAAAAATACCGTAATTAAGTGCCCGCGCATGTGCCGACCGGTCGCCGCTGTTACCCCCCCAGTGCTAAGCCCTGCCCCGGCGCTAAGCCCCACCCCCGCGATCACGGACCCCCCCGCGACCCCCCCTCCCTTAATTACACTTACCTGCATGCTCCGGGCCTCCGGTGATGTTCTCCATTCCTCCGGTTAGGTGATCTCCCATACTGCACTGGGGCCTGATCACCTGATGACTGGGCCGCAGTGCAGCATTGGAGACCAGCTGACCAGAGGGGAGTCATCACCGGAGGCCCGATCACCGGTCCCTGGAGTCAGGTAAGTGAATTTTTCTTTTACTATTTTTTTTTTCTTTTTTTTACAGTAATCAGCTTGCGGTCTGTTTAGACCACACAGCTGATTACTGGGACTGACTCCCGGCTCTGCTCTCCCCGTTAGAGAAGGGCAGGAGGACGGTAACCGGGGGAGACCCTGGATAACGCCACCTCCAGGTGGCGTTATTATCACAGGGCTTTCCCCGGTATTTTTTCACATTTTATTTTTAGTAACTCTGGTCGGATCACATTTCCCATTACAATTATGGGAAATGCGATCTGCTTTACTAAAAATAAGTGATACTTAGGGGTTGGAGTAGAATTTTACGAATTCTACTCCAATTGCCCTGTAATAACTATAGGTGGTACTAAAATAATGTGAAAAGGGTTTGGAAACACCTTTTATCACTTTAATTTAGTCAAAATAATGTTAATAAATAGAGCCCTTAATGTCCTGGCATGCTGCCACTTGTTGTTCCACAAGTGCCAGCATGCTGGGGCAGACATGCTGGTACCTGCAGTCCACCTGTAAAGAACAATAATATAATCTATTATTTCACTATTAACCACGCACACACTGCCACCAGGAGTGCAGGAAATGCTGGTTGATCCTCGGGAGTCCCCACTTTCTGAGGATTTCCAACATTGGGCTGACCAGTGTGGGGCTGGTTTTACATTATGGCAGGGAGACCCAACACTGTGTGTCTGTACGCTATAGTAAACCTCCCGGTTGGTTCAGTTTGGTGCTAGTTATAGTAAGATAGGGGAAAACTCATTAAGTTTTTCCCCCCCATTTTCCCATATTAGATCAGGTTGAGAGGTCCGGGGCTGGTTATGGTTTTTTGGAGGGACTCCACGCAATTTATTATTATTTTTCCTACTTTTAACTCCGCTTTCATTCCTTTTTAGCCTAATGAAGCCTGCACAGATCATAGTGATCTGTGCCTGCTTCTCCCCAACTCGCCTGTCACAGGCAGGTCTAGTATTTGGTCCGGTTGACCGCCTGTTTTTGGTCGGTTTTCGGTCGTTTTACAAACTGACTGTTAGTAAATCGCCGGTTTATCTATGCAAAATTATCAATTGTCAGTCCAATGTTCTAAAGTGTTCTAAAGTCGGGTTTTTAGATGGTTTTCCGTCTGTTTTTCCTTTAGTAAATATGGGGTTTTAGTCAGTTTGCAAAATCGACAGAAAATTGACCAATACCACAAAACCGACCTTTAGTAAGTTTCCCCTAACTGTTATTTTACAGGCTGTGCTAGAAAAATGACAGTTAGCAGCTGGTTGGTTGGTACTTTATTTATCTCCACTTTATCTCTCTCCAAGATTTGAAGTAAACACATGATGCATTGCAAACAGTTTCATGACCCCCCCATTCAGATTAATTAATGCCTACTCATGATCACTTTATGAACTAAATTTAATTCATGCACCCCTGAGGTTGCATGTCCACTTGTAGTTAATTTCTACCCCAGCAGCCGGTTTTTCCCAATTAATTCTCCCCCTCAATTAATTTCTTCCCCAGTACCCTCCAGTTCTCAGTACTGCAACAGCTCTACCCCCAGCACTGATTTTTTCTCAAAGTACATGCAGTATTGTACAGCCCCATCTAGGCCTGGCCCCTCCTTCTTCTTTTCAGTTCTTATACAGAGCAGTTCTGCTGCATCAGTGGCCTAAAAGGTCTTTAATAGGATAGGACTTTGGGGTAGTTTCCCTCCTGCCCCCTCTCCCTCCCCCCTCCCTTAACAGCAACAGTGCTTTGAAGTCTGGAAAAAATTAGTCATTCGTAAATATAATAATATTATTGTTTATATGCTACATATTCCTCTGCTTTGTAAGATCAAGGGGTCTATTTACTAAGCAGTGTTAGGAGACAGAGTGAAAAGTGATAAGGAAGTGATAAGGTGCCAGCCAATCAGCTCCCAACTGTCATTTTTCAAACACAGCCTGTGAGATGACAGTTGGGAGCTGATTGGCTGGCACCTTATCACTGACTTATCACTTTTCATTCTGTCTCCTAACACTGCTTAGTAAATAGACCCCCAAAGCACATAAAACATAGTGGTCCAACATACAGCAGAATACAAAACACGAATGAAAAAAAAAGTCAAGAAAATAAATAAGAAATAATGCATAATATATTATATGTAAAATGCTTAATTTCTCCAGGAGTATTAAAGTGGAGAGTGAGATGAGAACAGGAAATCATTAGCCTGCAGTACATTTGAGTCACGTGCTGTGAGCTTTGGTGTTCGCTCTGAGACTACATTATATGGAATCGGTATGGAATCCTAGCTGCCGCATGGCCGGCAGCTCGATTCCCGGCAGCAGCAGCCCGGCAGATCAGCAGAGCCCGGCAGCGGAAGCCCGACAGCGCTGGAAATCCCGATCGTCCCTAAGGTATGTATAAACTATCCTAACCCCCTAACCCTCCTTAGGGGTGCCTAACCCTAACCCCCCCCCAAGTGCCTAACCCTAATCTCCCCTCTAAGTGCCTAACTCTAACCCCACCCTTCCCCGCTGCCTAAACCAAAGTCCCCCAGGGGGGTGCCTATCCCTAGCCTCCCCTCAGGGGTGCCTAACCCTAACCCCCCCTTCCCCTAGCCTAACCCTCCCGGGGGGTACCTAGCCCTAAGTCCCCCCCGGGTGCCCTAAACCTAACCCTCCCCCCCCCGCGGCTGTCCGGTTGCGGTGCCCGGCATCCTTTCGATCGGGATGCCATGCGCCGGTCTCCCGGCATCAGGTAAATGACAGGCGTTTAGATATAGATGCCAGTCATTTATCCCACGCCGAGATAAAGCAGCTGGAAAGCCGGCTGTCGGTATTAAGGCAGCCGGTTTCCCGACTGCATACCCATTATATACCTATACCTAGGTCAGGGACGTGCAGTCAGGGTAGGCAGAGCTGTCATACTCCTGAGATTTGATATAAAAATTATTAGAATAATACAAAGAAGATATTTATAACTTATAAACTTCTTTGTTTATTGTAATCATTTTAATAGTTAACACTCACCAGCTTGGGTGAGTCCTGGGGACTGCAGGGAGATGAGAGATGAGGCAGCAACAGCTCAACCTTGCTTCTGTAATGTCAGACACTGCTTGCAGAGCAGGGGGCGGGGCCACACCACAGGAAGTAAGCTGCACAGAAAGAGAGCTAATAGAGGCATGCCTCTGAGAATGGGGGGCATGCCTTGAGCACCTTGGATGTGTCATGTGACCAGGAAGTGCACCACAATGTTTAGAGATCGGAGCTAGACACAGTGATGCAGGTAGGAGAGTGTCATGTGACCAGGAAGTGCACTGCAGTGTTTAGTGTTTAGAGATCGGAGCTCAGTCAGCAAGCAGCAAGAGAAGACACAGTGATGCAGGAAGGAGAATCAATGGATGCTGAAGCTTAGTGTACTGAGGGGAGCGTTACAGTGAGTAGAGGGTGAGACAGGCTCCCAGCACTCAGAACCATATTCATGTGTGCCTACACAGTCATTGACCTCACCGCACGTCACTGACCTAGTTGTAGTCAGAAATAAAGATGATCAAAAATGTCAAACCATTTATAAATTCGATTTGCTTGATGGATATGAACTGGCTCACGGTACACTCTTCAGTCTGATTTTACTGCTGTGGCTTGCATTTGTAGCTTGCCTCCAAGGACTGACATTCACATTAGAGGTTTGCATTCATTCATCATTTGCATTCAAAGTTAGCTGTCTACATTTATGGATTGAGCTTTGGTAAAGCTTTGAGCTTTTTACATTTTATAAGCTGCCTAAAAAGTTCAGTTTTCAGGGAACGCGCAAAGGTTTGGAGGCCATTTGTACTTTACAAGGGAGGGAATTCATAGCCTGGGTGTAGGTTGAGAAAAGTGTGGAATAGAAACAAAAGTTTTGGTCAGAGTGGAGTGGTTGATTGGTGTCCGTCCCATTCCCCTGAACAAATAAAGTTTGCAGGTCATAGATTCTTGCAAACTACTCTTTGACGGTTGGGAAGCTTGCCACCCAGCTATAGCAGACTACCACATATATATTGGTTGCCAGGAGAAATTATAGATCGATCAGTCAGACTTCAGTAATGTTAAGAAGTGACTTAGCCTCTCATTGTCGCCCCTGTCCATCCTCTGATGGTAGAAGCAGTGGCCGACTGAAGAGGTCACAGGCCACGAACTGTTGCTGAATACCATGTGTGATAGAATCAGTTAGAGAAAGTTAATTGGATAAGCATAAAACTGCACAAAGATTGGAATCTACCTTGTCTTTAATTATGCTAGAGGTACAGCTCAACCAGTGCTTAGACCTTTGTATCAAAAGGGTTAGGAAAACCACAAGGAAAAGGAAGCCAGTGTGGTTTGGGAGAGAGGTAGAAAGTATTGTGAAAGCAAAAAAAGATGGCCTTTAGGAAATACAAGCAGACTCAAAATAATGAGGACAAAGAGGTGTATCTTGTAAAACAGAAGGAGGCTAAGAAAGTAATCAGATGTGCAAAGGCAAAAGCTGAGGAGAAAATGGCACAGTCAGTGGGTAAAGGGGGCAAAACTTTTTTTAAGTAAATAAGTGAAAGGAGAAAAACAAAAGGTGGAATAAAAAGACCAAAGACAGAAAGAGGGAGTCTTGTTGAGGGAGACAATGTAATAGCTGATCATCTTAATAATTATTTTTGTTCAGTATTCACTACTGAGAGGGAGGGCAAGGGGCCACAGTTAAGTTGCAGGTGTGATCAGAAAAATGAGCTAGGAACAAGCACATTTACAGAGGAGAAGATCCTAACAGTACTCTCAAAACTGATACCAAGGATACTAAAAGAGCTTAAAGGGGTGCTGGTAACACCATTAACAGAATTATTCAACCAGTCACTAGCTACTGGAGTAATTCAAGAGGACTGGAAAAGAGCAAACGTTTTCCCACTGCACAAAAGTGGAAGCAAGGAAGAGGAAAGCAACTACCGACCAGTGAGCCTTACATCTAGGTGTGTGCACCAGCCACTTTTCGTGTTTTGGTTTTGGATCTGGATCTTTCTTCGTGTTTTGGATCTGGATTGGTTTTGCCAAAACCACCCTTCCGTGTTTTGGGTTCATGGTTTTGTGTTTTGGATCTGTATTGTTTTTTAAAAAGCATAAAAACAGCTAAAATCACAGAATTTGTGGGTTTTTTTGCTCCTATGCTATTATTAAACTCAATAACCTTAATTTCCACTCATTTACAGTCTATTCTGAACACCTCACACCTCACGATAGTGTTTTTATATCCAAAAGGTTGCACCGAGGTAGCTGGATGACTATGCTAAGAGATACGAGTGGGCGGTACAAACACGTGACCCATCTAGGAGTGACACTGCAGTGGCAGACAGGATGGCAGTTTGAAAAACTAGGCCCCAAACAGTACATAATGCAAAGAAAAAAAAGAGGTGCAAGATGGAATTGTCCTTGGGCCCTCCCACCCACCCTTATGTTGTATAACCAGGACATGCACACTTTAACAAACCAAACATTTCAGCGCCAGGGTCTGCCACATGACTGTGGCTGAAATTATTGGTTCGTTTGGGCCCCCACAAAACAAGCTGGCAATTAATCTGTCCCTGCACAAACTGGGTCTACGGAGGCAAGATGTCGTCCTCATCCTCCTCATCCACCGATTCCTCACCCTCTTCAGTGTTGTGTACATCCTCACAGTATTAATTCGTCCCCGCTGGAATCCACAACCACAGGTCCCTCTGTACGTTCTGGAGGCTGGTCTCCCTGAAAGAGTTGATAATTCATTTTATGAATTTCATTTTATCATTTTACATTTTGTGGAAGCAACCTCCTACGCCTTTCGCTGACAAGGTTCCCGGCTGCACTAAACACTCTTTCGGAGTACACACTGGAGGGGGGGCAACTCAGGTAAAATAGAGCCAGTTTGTACAGGGACCTCCAAATTGCTTCTTTTTCCTGCCAGTACAGGTACGGACTGTCTGACATGCCTACTTAAATGCTGTCACCGATGTAATCCTTTAACAGACAGACGCACGCTTGTCGCTGCTGCTTTAAGGATGCAGGTGCGGCTACAGCCCACACATTTCACAAAGACAGAAAAAAAAAGAATTTTTTTTTTATTGTTTGTGGAGCGCATTTTGAGGGTTACACCACCCTTTAACAGACAGACGCACGCTTGTCGCTGCTGCTTTAAGGATGCAGGTGCAGCTACAGCCCACACATTTCACAAAGACAGAAAAAAAAAGAATTTTTTTATTGTTTGTGGAGCGCACTTTGAGGGTTACACCACCCTTTAACAGACAGACGCACACTTGTCGCTGCTGCTTTGAGGACAGTATCATATGCAGTGACAGTAGACTTGTCAGAAATTGTTGGCACGTCCTTCAGTCTGGACCAGATGTCCAAACCGGCCCTTGACTTATGACACAGGCGCACGCTTGGCGCTGCTACTGTGTTGATGCACGTGCGGCTACATCGCACACAAGTCACAAACACATAAAAAAAATAGTTTTTTATTTTTTGGCGCACTTTGAGGGTTACACCACCCTTTAACAGACAGACGCACGCTTGGCGCTGCTGCTTTGAGGATGCAAGTGCGGCTACAGCCCACACAATTCACAAAGACAGAAAAAAAAAGAAGAATTTTTTTATTGTTTGTGGAGCGCACTTTGAGGGTTACACCACCCTTTAACAGACAGACGCATGCTTGTCACTGCTGCTTTGAGGATGCAAGAGCGGCTACAGCCCACACAATTCACAAAGACAGAAAAAAAAAGAAGAATTTTTTTATTGTTTCTGGAGCGCACTTTGAGGGTTACACCACCCTTTAACAGACAGACACATGCTTGTCACTGCTGCTTTAAGGATGCAGGTGCGGCTACAGCCCACACATTTCACAAAGACAGAAAAAAAATAAGAATTTTTTTATTGTTTGTGGAGAGCACTTTGAGGGTTACACCACCCTTTAACAGACAGACGCACGCTTGTCGCTGCTGCTTTAAGGATGCAGGTGCGGCTACAGCCCACACATTTCACAAAGAGGAAAAAAAAGAAGAATTTTTTAATTGTTTGTGGAGCGCACTTTGAGGGTTACACCACCCTTTAACAGACGCACGCTTGTCGCTGCTGCTTTGAGGATGCAGGTGGAATCTAGACGGGATTTGGAACCGGGGACACACTACCTCCATCAATTGTCTAAATCCCACTACACTAATGGCGGATACCGGACGCACGTCTAACACCAACATAGCAGTCAAGGCCTCAGTTATACGTTTTGCTTCAGGATGACTGCTGTCGTACTTCATCCTCATCGCTAGGGACTGTTGGAGGGTCAATTGTTTAGTAAAAGTAGTGGTGTTCCTACTTCCTCTCTGGGATGATGAACAACTCCCAGCAGCAGCAGCACTAGGAGGAAGTGGTTCTTGATCTTTCCCTATTTTATTTTTATCGGAGAAAGTTTGGTCCTCCATTTATGTTATATTGATATATACGTGCGGCTAAGGCGCACACAAACACAGAAAATATTTATTTATTTTTGCTGGAGAGTAGTGCACTTTGTGGGTTACACCACCCTTTAAGAAATGAGGCAGCCGGCTCTTTACTTATGGGACACAGGCGCACGCTTGGCGCTGCTCCTTTGTTGATGCACGTGCAGCCACGGTGCACACAATTCACAAACACAGAAAATATTTTTTTATTTTGTTTGGAGTGTACTTTGGGGGTTACAGCACCCTTTAATGGTCAAGCCAGCCGGCCCTTTACTTATGACACAGGCGCACGCTTGGCACTACTTTGTTGATGCACGTGCGGCTACTGTGCACACAATTCACAAACACAGAAAATATTTTTTTATTTGGTTTGGAGTGTACTTTGGGGGTTACAGCACCCTTTAATGGTCAAGCCAGCCGGCCCTTTACTTATGACACAGGCGCACGCTTGGCACTACTTTGTTGATGCACGTGCGGCTACTGCGCACACAATTCACAAACACAGAAAATATTTTTTTATTTGGTTTGGAGTGTAGTTTGGGGGTTACAGCACCCTTTAACGGTCAAGCTAGCCGGCCCTTTACTTATGACACAGGCGCACGCTTGGCACTACTTTGTTGATGCACGTGCGGCTACTGCGCACACAATTCACAAACACAGAAAATATTTTTTTATTTGGTTTGGAGTGTACTTTGGGGGTTACAGCACCCTTTAATGGTCAAGCCACCCGGCCCTTTACTTATGACACAGGGGCACGCTTGGCACTACTTTGTTGATGCACGTGCAGCTACTGCGCACACAATTCACAAACACAGAAAATATTTTTTTATTTGGTTTGGAGTGTACTTTGGGGGTTACAGCACCCTTTAAAGGTCAAGCCAGCCGGCCCTTTACTTATGACACAGGCGCACGCTTGGCACTACTTTGTTGATGCACGTGCGGCTACTGCGCACACAATTCACAAACACAGAAAAAATATTTTTTTTTTTAGCACTTGGGGGGAGCACCCCTGACGGACAGAGCACCCCCTGGACAACACTACAGCACCCCTTTAGGACTGGGACACTGCACAGGACTTTGGAGTGGACACAGCCCCTATGGACAACTGACTGCACAACACAGTCCAGCCAGCCCCTATGGACTTTGAAGTAGTGGACACAGCCCCTATGGACAACAGCAGCACAGCACAACACAGCCAGCCCCTATGGACTTTGAAGTAGTGGACACAGCCCCTATGGACAACAGCAGCACAGCGCAGCACAGCACAACACTACTCTGCACTACACTACACTACACAGCCCAGCCAGCCCTAACTCCCATCCTCCCTCTTCACTGTCCACAGCCGAGTGAGAAAATGGCGCCGACGCGGGTACCTTATATAGGATCCAAAACCCGCGAGATCCGGAAGGCGGGATGATGACGTTTTGCCTCGATTTCAGATCCGAGTCAGGCGGGAAAAGTCGAGCCTGACTCGGATCGGGGGGGGGCTCGGGGGGGTTCGGATTTCAGAAATCCGAACCCGCTCACCCCTACTTACATCAGTAGTAGGGAAATTGATGGAAACACTCTTAAAAGAAAGAGTCGTAGATTATCTCTCGGAGTCACTATTTCAGGTGACTTAAAGGCAAGCAAACATTGTAGCAAAGCAATGAGGAAGGCAAGTCAGATGCTTGGTTGCATAGGGAGAGGAATCAGTAGCAGAAAGAAAGAAGTGATAATACCACTGTATAGGTCATTGGTACGTCCTCATCTCGAATACTGTGTTCAGTTCTGGAGGCCATATCTCCAGAAGGATATTAATACATTAGAGACTGTACAAAGAAGGGAAACTAAAATGGTGCAAGGTCTACACCACAAAATGTACCAGGAAAGACTAAAAGGTATAGTTTGGAGCAGAGAAGGGAAAGGGGGGACATGATAGAAACATTCAAATATATAAAGGGTGTTAACAAGGTAAAGGAAGGAGACATTCTTCAAAGAAAGAGAAGTATTAGAACAAGAGGACATGTTCTGAAACTGGAGGGAGGTAAGTTCAGGGGAAATTTGAGGAAAAATGACTTCACAGAAAGGGTAGTGGATAAGTGGAATAGCCTCCCATCCGAGGTGGTAGAGGGGGTTGAGGTGACAATATGTTTAAAAATGGGGCAGACTAGATGGGCCAAATTCTATGTTTCTATGTAACAACAAGTAGCATATGACACGGGGGATATCACATTTATAACAGCAGTATGCAGAATATATAAGTAACAGCAACCTGAGTATAGGGTGTTGCTTGGACATTGTAGTGCGCTCTGCATGATTGCGGTAAATACACTGGCGCATGGCAACACTGGTGACTATAACACTAGCGGTGGTGATACAGTGTAGTTGCTGTTTGGTAATGCGGCTCTGTATGCTGTGAGTCTCCTGGGTCCGACCATTCCCATGGAACGCCTTGGAGTAAAGACGCGCAGAGACGCCCCATCGTCGCCGCAGCAACACATGTCAGAGATCAGGCCATTCTAACTGTACTCCCAGCAGGTCCTAGTGTCCGCCGAGTCAGCTTGCTTTGTCAGGGTACTAGGAGGAGGCAGCGGAGGAGCACACTCCATCCAACATTTACCTCATGTAAATAAATTAAGGACTGAACAAATCAGTGTCTAATAAATTTAGAAAGTTCAATGATTTCACCTGAACCAGACAACCATCCAGAGCTGCAAACTATTTTAATATTATTTAAGGTTTGTCCAATTGTTAAAGTAGCCCCACTAATCGCTTTTAACAGGGAATATATAGATGCAACAAAGGACTCCAAGTAACAAGCTGATCCTGCTTCATTTTTAGCAGGTTTCAATAATAACATCATATGACCAGATGCATCTGCTGTCTTGGACTCTATTTTTTTTAGTGTTTTGTCCGTAAAGTCACTGAAAATCTTCCTCTCACGCCATCAGTACAAGGTCTATGACAGGTGCAAATAAAGTACGTGAGACCGGCGTGGCCAAGCAAAATCCATTTATCTTTTATAATTAGTGTGAATCTGGATGACAAATACATTTCTGAGCAAGAGAGAAGATGTTGGTGGAGAGAGGGAGATGGTACTGTTGGAGGAAGAGAGAAGATGTTGGTGGGGTGAGTGGGATAGTGGAGAAAGAGAGAATATGTTGGTGAGGGAGGGAAATTGATGATGTTGGTAGAAAGAGAGACATGATGTGGTGTTTGGAGGTAGATGATGTTAGTGGAGGATGAGAGAAGATGTTGGTGAAGGGAGGGAGAAGATGTTAGGAGAGGGAGTAAAATAGATGGTATTGTTGGAGGGAGATTGATGATGTTGGTAGGAGAGACAAGGTGTGGTAGTGGGAGGGACATGATTATGGAGGAAGAGAGAAGATGTTGGTGGAGGGAGTGAGAAGATCTTAGGGGAGGGAGGTAGATGGTACTGTTGGAGGAAGATTGATGATGTTAGTAGAAGGAGAGACATGATGTGGTGGTGGGAGGGAGATGATGATGGAGGAAGAGAGAAGATGTTGGTGGTGGGAGAGAGATGATGATGGAGGAAGAGAGAAGATGTTGGTGGAAGGAGTGGGATAGTGGGGGAAGAGAGAAGATATTGGTGAGGGAGAAAAATTGATAATGTTGGTAGAAGGAGAGACATGATGTAGTGTTGGGAGGTAGATTATGCTAGTGGAGGATGAGAGAAGATGCTGGTGGAGGGAGGGCGAAGATGTTAGGAGAGGGAGTGAGATAGATGGCATTGTTGGAGGGAGATTGATGATGTTGGTAGAAGGACAGACATGATGTAGTGGAGGGAGGGAGATGATGATGAAGGAAGATGTTAGTGGAGGGATTGAGATAGAGGAGGAAGAGAGAAGATGTTGGTGAGGGAGGGAGATTAATGATGTTGGTAGAAGGAGAGACATGACGTGGTGTTAAGAGGGACATGATTATGGAGAAATAGAGAAGATGTTGGTGAAGAGAGTGAGAAGATGTTAGGGGAGGGAGGGCGATACATGGTACTGTTGGAGGAAGATTGATTATGTTAGTAGAAGGAGAGACATGATGTGGTGGTGGGAGGGAGATTATGATGGAGGAAGAGAGAAGATGTTGGTGGAGGTAGTGAGATAGTGGAGGAAGAGAGAAGATGTTGGTGAGGGAGGGAGGGAGAATGATGATGTTGGTAGAAGGAGAGAAATGATGTGGTGGTGGGAGGAACATGATTATAGAGGAAGAGAGAAGATGGTGGAGGGAGTGAGAAGATCTTAGTGGAGGGAAGGAGGTAGATGGTACTGTTGGAGGGAGATTGATAATGTTAGTAGAAAGAGAGACATGATGTGGTGGTGGGAGGCAGATGATGATGGAGGAAGAGAGAAGGTGTTCATGGTGGGAGGGAGATGATGATGGAGGAAGAGAGAAAATGTTCGTGGAGGGAGTGGGATAGTGGAGGAAGAGAGAAGATGTTGGTGAGGGAGGGAGATTTATTATATTGGTAGCAGGAGAGACATGATGTGGTGGGGAGAGGGACATGATTATGGAGGAAGAGAGAACATGTTGGTGGAGTGAGTGAGAAGATCTCAGGGGAGGTAGGTAGATGGTACTATTGGAAGAAGATTAATGATGTTAGTAGAAGGAGAGACATGATGTGGTGGGAGGGACATGATTATGGTGAGAGAGAGAAGATGTTGGTGAAAGAAGTTAGAAGATGTTAGGGGAGGGAGGTTGGTAGATGGTACTGTTGGAGGGAGAATTATGATGTTAATAGAATGAGAGACATGATGTGGTGGTGGGAGGAAGATTATGATGGAGGAAGAGAGAAGATGTTGGTGGAGGGAGTGAGACAGTGGAGGAAGAAAGAAGATGTTGGTGAGGGAGGGAGATTGATGATGTTGGTAGAAGGAGAGACATGATGTGGTGGTGAGAGGGACATGGTTATGGAGGAAGAGAGAAGATGGGCGTTTTATGGGTGTGCATAATTAACAAAGCAGCGTCATCAACCACGTCAGTTGGGTGTCTTTTAGCCAAAACTGCTCTCAAGATTGTGGTAGGATAAACCAACCACAAGACTAGCGAGCAGTTCATACGCTGTTCGATGTACTCGATTAATCTAATAAATAGCGGACATGACGTATGATGCGAGTGGCCAGGGGGCGTATTTTTCAAATAAACGACCGCATGTTTTGTTCGCTCGTTCAGACATGGAGGCAGCAACAGACCGCAAGGAGCGAACGGTTCAATTGAATAGCCACCCCCTTTTTCTGAACGAGCGAACGCTAATAGCGATCAGCTCTGAATCAGGCCCTAAGAGAGAAGATGTTGGTGGAGGGAGGAAGAAGATGTTTGGGGAGAAGGAGGTAGATGGTATTGTTGGAGGGAGATCGATGATGTTGGTAGAAGGAGAGACATAAACTAGTTGAGGGATGGAGATGATGGTGGAGGAAGGGAGATGTTGTTGGAGGAGGGAGATGGTATTAGCAGAGGAAGATGTTGGTGGAGGAATAGAGATTATGGTGGAGGGAAATGGTATTGGCTGAGGGAGTGCAATGAAGTTGGCGGAGGGGAAGATATAGTGTTGGGAGACCGAGGTTGTTAGATTGAAGATGGTAGAGGGATACATCTAATGTTCAAATGAATCATATTATCTGGTGGCTTAATAAATTATGTAACATTAATAAATGTCCCCTTTAAAAATAAGAATGTAGTGGCTCCTATTAAAATAAATATTCCAATAAAATAAAGTGGTAAAAAACAGTAACTAATTCTGGTGTAGTCCAATAGTATTTAAAAAACAAAACCTAGTCCAAAGGCATTCAGATCTGCAGTGCCGGCAGGAAGCACCTTTAGTCCATATGTAAGCATCACTGCTGCGTCCAAAGGGACCCATAGTGCCGCGGAGTTTTATCACAACACGGCAGCATTTAGCTTTAAATTTATCTAGTAGACAGTGTTCTGGAACGTTGTGATTGGCCCTTTTCCTTCTTAGCCCACAGTGCAATGGCAAACCTGCCTTCCTGTTACACTCCTAGCATGTTGTGTAATCGCCCATGTTTCCTAATGGTCATTTGCAAGATGCCAAGAGGAATTAAGTAGTAAACTGAAATAAACTGATAAAATAAATAAGTAAAAATGAAGCCTAAATAAGCTGTTAATTCAGTTTGGCAGGTGTATATTTGTTACAGTATAATGTATATATATATGCATAATATAGTATTATTACATTTTTAGTATTGGTTTTATTATTATTCAGAGGCATTGTTTGCACAGTCACTGGCACAGATTCCCCAATGGTCACATACAGTCACTGGCTATGGGACAGAAAGTTGAGATTGATGACGGGAAGTTTAACAAAAAGGTCTCTAACGCTGAAATGAATCTAAGCATTAATTAACCTTTTGTGCTGCTAATGATTATTTCTGAAATAACATTCCAGGGTGATATAATAACATGTCTATGAACGCTGGTGCTTTTAAGCTAGTGATCAGCTTTACCCGTATATATATATATTAGGGGTGAGCGGGTTCGGATTTCTGAAATCCGAACCCCCCCGAGCCCCCCCGATCCGAGTCCGATCCGAATCAGGCTCGACTTTTCCCGCCTGACTCGGATCTGAAATCGAGGCAAAACGTCATCATCCCGCCTTCCGATCCTATATAAGGTACCCGCGTCTGCGCCATTTTCTCACTCGGCTGTGGACAGTGAAGAGGGAGGGTGGGAGTTAGGGCTGTGTAGTGTAGTGTAGTGTAGTGCTGCTGTTGTCCACTACTTCAAAGTCCATAGGGGCTGGCTGTGTTGTGCTGCTGTTGTTAATAGGGGCTGTGTCCACTACTTCAAAGTCCATAGGGGCTGGCTGGACTGTGTTGTGCAGTCAGTTCTCCATAGGGGCTGTGTCCACTCCAAAGTCCTATGCAGTGTCCCAGTCCTAAAGGGGTGCTGTAGTGTTGTCCAGGGGGTGCTCTGTCCATCAGGGGTGCTCCCCCCAAGTGCTAAAAAAATAATATATTTTCTGTGTTTGTGAATTGTGTGCGCAGTAGCCGCACGTGCATCAACAAAGTAGTGCCAAGTGTGCGCCTGTGTCATAAGTAAAGGGCCGGCTGGCTTGACCGTTAAGGGTGCTGTAACCCCCGAAAGTACACTCCAGTCCAAACCAAAAAAAAAATTATTTTCTGTGTTTGTGAATTGTGTGCGCAGTAGCCGCACGTGCATCAACAAAGTAGTGCCAAGTGTGCGCCTGTGTCATAAGTAAAGGGCCGGCTGGCTTGACCGTTAAAGGGTGCTGTAACCCCCGAAAGTACAGTCCAGTCCAAACCAAAAAAAAAATTATTTTCTGTGTTTGTGAATTGTGTGCGCAGTAGCCGCACGTGCATCAACAAAGTAGTGCCAAGCGTGTGCCTGTGTCATAAGTAAAGGGCCGCCTGGCTTGACCGTTAAAGGGTGCTGTAACCCCCAAAGTACACTCCAGTCCAAACCAAAAAAAAAAATATTTTCTGTGTTTGTGAATTGTGTGCGCAGTAGCCGCACATGCATCAACAAAGTAGTGCCAAGCGTGCGCCTGTGTCATAAGTAAAGGGCCGGCTGGCTAGACCGTTAAAGGGTGCTGTAACCCCCGAAAGTACACTCCAGTCCAAACCAGAAAAAAAATTATTTTCTGTGTTTGTGAATTGTGTGCGCAGTAGCCGCACGTGCATCAACAAAGTAGTGCCAAGCGTGCGCCTGTGTCATAAGTAAAGGGCCGGCTGGCTTGACCGTTAAAGGGTTCTGTAACCCCCAAAGTACACTCCAAACCAAAAAAATATATATTTTCTGTGTTTGTGACTTGTGTGCACTGTGGCTGCACGTGCATCAACAAAGGAGCAGCGCCAAGCGTGCGCCTGTGTCCCATAAGTAAAGAGCCGGCTGGCTCATTTCTTAAAAGGTGGTGTAACCCACAAAGTGCTCTACTCTCCAGCAAAAATAAAAAAATATTTTCTGTGTTTGTGTGCGCTTTAGCCGCACGTATATATATCAATATAACATAAATGGAGGACCAAACTTTCTCCGATAAAAATAAAATAGGGAAAGATCAAGAACCACTTCCTCCTAGTGCTGTTGCTGCTGCCACTAGTCATGACATAGACGATAACATGCCATCAACGTCGTCTGCCAAGGCCGATGCCCAATGTCATAATAGAGGGCACATACAATCCCAAATGACAAAGTTCAGGAAAATGACCTTGAAAAAAACATTTAAATCAGCTGAAGAGAAACGTAAACTTGCCAATATGCCATTTACGACACGGAGTGAGAGGAAGTAGGAACATCACTACTTTTACTAAACAATTGACCCTCCAACAGTCCCTAGCGATGAGGATGAAGTACGACAGCAGTCATCCTGAAGCAAAACGTATAACTGAGGCCTTGACTGCTATGTCGGTGTTAGACGTGCGTCCGGTATCCGACATTAGTGCAGTGGGATTTAGACAATTGATGGAGGAAGTGTGTCCTCGGTTCCAAATCCCGTCTAGATTCCACCTGCATCCTCAAAGCAGCAGCGACAAGCGTGCGTCTGTCTGTTAAAGGGTGGTGACACCCTCAAAGTGTGCTACACAAACAATTAAAATATTGTTCTTTTTTTTTTTGTCTTTGTGAATTGTGTGGGCTGTAGCCGCACCTGCATCCTTAAAGCAGCAGCGACAAGCGTGCGTCTGTCTGTTAAAGGGTGGTGACACCCTCAAAGTGTGCTACACAAACAATTAAAATATTGTTCTTTTTTTTTTGGTCTTTGTGAAATGTGTGGGCTGTAGCCGCACCTGCATCCTTAAAGCAGCAGCGACAAGCGTGCGTCTGTCTGTTAAAGGGTGGTGACACCCTCAAAGTGTGCTACACAAACAATTAAAATATTCTTCTTCTTTTTTCTGTCTATGTGAATTGTGTGGGCTGTAGCCGCACCTGCATCCTTAAAGCAGCAGCGACAAGCGTGCGTCTGTCTGTTAAAGGGTGGTGACACCTCAAAGTGTTCTACACAAACAATTAAAATATTGTTCTTTTTTTTTCGGTCTTTGTGAAATGTGTGGGCTGTAGCCGCACCTGCATCCTTAAAGCAGCAGCGACAAGCGTGCGTCTGTCTGTTAAAGGGTGGTGTAACTCTCAAAGTGCTCCAAAAAATAAAAAACTATTTTTTTAATGTGTTTGTGACTTGTGTGCGATGTAGCCGCACTTGCATCCTCAAAGCAGCAGCGACAAGCGTGCGTTCTTCTGTTAAAGGGTGGTGACACCCTCAAAGTGTGCTACACAAACAATAAAAATATTCTTCTTTTTTCTGTCTTTGTGAATTGTGTGGGCTGTAGCCGCACCTGCATCCTTAAAGCAGCAGCGACAAGCGTGCGTCTGTCTGTTAAAGGGTGGTGACACCCTCAAAGTGTGCTACACAAACAATTAAAATATTGTTCTTTTTTTTTCGGTCTTTGTGAAATGTGTGGGCTGTAGCCGCACCTGCATCCTTAAAGCAGCAGCGACAAGCGTGCGTCTGTCTGTTAAAGGGTGGTGACACCCTCAAAGTGTGCTACACAAACAATAAAAATATTCTTCTTCTTTTTTCTGTCTTTGTGAATTGTGTGGGCTGTAGCCGCACTTGCATCCTCAAAGCAGCAGCGACAAGCGTGCGTCTGTCTGTTAAAGGATTACATCGGTGACAGCATCCAAGTAGGCATGTCAGACAGTCCGTACCTGTACTGGCAGGAAAAAGAAGCAATTTGGAGGTCCCTGTACAAACTGGCTCTATTTTACCTGAGTTGCCCCCCCTCCAGTGTGTACTCCGAAAGAGTGTTTAGTGCAGCCGGGAACCTTGTCAGCGAAAGGCGTAGGAGGTTGCTTCCACAAAATGTGGAGAAGATGATGTTCATAAAATGAATTATCAACTCTTCCAGGGAGACCAGTCTCCAGAACGTACAGAGGGACCTGTGGTTCCAGCGGGGACGAATTAATACTCTGTGAGGATGAGGATGTACACTCTGAAGAGGGTGAGGAATCGGTGGATGAGGAGGATGAGGATGACATCTTGCCTCCGTAGAGCCAGTTTGTGCAGGGACAGATTAATTGCCAGCTTGTTTTGTGGGGGCCCAAACGAACCAATCATTTCAGCCACAGTTGTGTGGCAGACCCTGGCGCTAAAATGATTGGTTTGTTAAAGTGTGCATGTCCTGTTTATACAACATAAGGGTGGGTGGGAGGGCCCGAGGACAATTCCATCTTGCACCTCTTTTTTTTCTTTGCATTATGTACAGTTTGGGGCCTAGTTTTTCAAACTGCCATCCTGTCTGCCACTGCAGTTTCACGCCTAGATGGGTCACGTGTTTGTGCCGCCCACTCGTGTCGCTTAGCATAGTCATCCAGCTACCTCAGTGCAACCTTTTGGACATAAAAACACTATTGTGAGGTGTGAGGTGTTCAGAATAGACTGGAAATGAGTGGAAATTAAGGTTATTGAGGTTAATAATAGCATAGGAGCAGAAAAACCTACAAATTCTGTGATTTTAGCTGTTTTTATGCTTTTTTTCAAAAAAATACAGATCCAAAACACAAAACCCAGAACCCAAAACACGGAAGGGTGGTTTTGGCAAAACCAATCCAGATCCAAAACACGAAGAAAGATCCAGATCCAAAACCAAAACACAAAACACGAAAAGTGGCCGGTGCACACCCCTAATATATATATATATATATATATATATATATATATGAGACCATTCATTGCGAGTTCATGTCTTTTATAATCAGCAAAAAACATGCATAGGCAAACACAGGGGGGGTTTCCATCTGCCTGAAAAAAACCCTCCCCAGCACACACCATGGCCACAATAGAAATAGTAATATAATAGAATGTTACTAGTGCTGCATGTTCTTCTCAGTATCACAAATGAAATAATTAGCACCAACTGTGGATCTTTTAAAATGTGTCAGCCAGTAATAAATACACCTGTGCACCAACTAAGAGATGTGGAAAACATGCACTGTTAGGAGTGCACTGCTATAGACCATCAATAGGGTTAATAATTAATACTGTATAATAATACACTATCCAGTACATAAGGAGACCAATATGTACATACCGTATATACTCGAGTATAAGTCGACCCGAATATAAGCCGAGGTACCTAATTTTACCACAAAAAACTGGGAAAACTTATTGACTCGAGTGTAAGCCTAGGGTGGGAAAAGTAAAAAAACACTTACCTGAAACCCCGCTCCTGGTCCCGACTCTGCTACTGGCTCCTCCGGCCGCTTTGCATTATGGGAGAGACGTCATGACATCATGGATGTTATGACGTCTCTCCCATTACCCACTGCGGGAGCCGGAAGATGGCTCCCGCAGTGGGAGCAGCAGCAGCCGATGAGAGTCTGACAGACTCTCATCGGCTGCTAATTACAACAAACACACAGCTGCCACCGGCGGCGGCGGCTGTGTGTATGGCACTGTGTAGTGCTGACCGAACTCCGTACGGTCAGCGCTACACACGCGGTGCAGCTGTGTCACAGAGACACAGTCTGCACTGCGCCCCGCATGGTACGTAGCTGAGTGAGGCGCCCTCCAATATGTGGCGCCCTACTCAGCTGCGTAACGGGAGAACCGGCCCTGGTCACTCGAGTATAAGCCGAAGGGGGGCTTTTTCAGCTCAAAAAATGTGCTGAAAAACTCGGCTTATACTCGAGTATATACGGTATATGTCCAGGGCAGTGCTAGGTTCTTCTACTGCTCCCTCAGACTCCCGGACTTGCTCCAATGCTCAGGAATGGTGCCCACATATGAAAAAAAACATTCTGCTCAGACAGGATGGACCTACTGCTGCATCTTATACCTCTTTTCCACCAAAATCCCAGGTCCGACCTGGGTTTTTGGACATGGTTCCAACCCTGGTCAGACCCAGGTCAGGCCCATTTACACTGCACCTTTGATCTGGGTTACTCCCAGGTCAGCCCTGTTCACACTGAACTCAGGTCTGCCCTGCTAAACCTGTGAGGTCATAAAAAGTGGGAGGTGAATGCTCCACAACCACCAATCCGCTCATTTTAGGCATGATCCAGATCAGATAACCCGGGTTGCACCGTTTACACTGCACCATTACCCGGGTCCATCCTGGGTCCAACCCTGGTAGCTACCTGGGTTGGATTGCAGGGTCACTTGACCCAGGTTATGTTTCAGGGACCCTTTTACACTGAGCTACGACCCGGGTAGACCCAGCAAAACCCCAGGTTTTTGCTCTGGTGTAAAAGGGGTATAAGTGTGATCGCTGGTCCTGTATATTCTGGACTTATGCAACACAATATACTTTGTATGTAACATATTAAAGCTGGATAAGTGCTAATTATACCCTCTTCATGGACAGGCCACACTCACTCTAAAATCAAGCAATTGGGAAACCCCCCCTCAAGAAATCTGACATCAACCTAATAAAGTAATAGAGGATACTTCACAGAGCTGTAGCCCAGGATGACTGTGGTTAATCCATATATACCCCTTAAAATCTGACTTGCACACAATAGAGGACACGCGCAGTTGAACGCAGGTCCATTTGCTGTATTGCATGCTCAGATACAATGCGTGCGCAAGTACGGGTGATGCAGAATCACTTGCGAATTCCGTAGCGTCTCCACTGGTATTGAAGGTGCGTACTTGGGTTGCAATGGGACGTTCTCACTTAGGCAAAGTTCAGTGAGGGTTGTGTCAACAGAACTGCGGGCTATGCAGAATTGTGTGTAAATATGCCTTTTTATGGACAGATTTAATGCACCAGATGTAGGGGGGTGGGGGAAGTGCGCATTAATAACAATGATGGCAATGAAATCAAGATACGGGTGGTCCTATTGGATAATGTCAGTGATGTATGTGGATTGGTGTCCAGCTACTCAGAAGATACTGTAACATGACCAGGAACAAGCTTTATTCAATGACTGGAACTTGCAGGGTTAATGTAATATGTACTGGGTATACACAGCAGTAGCATCCTTAAGGCTATGGTGTACCTACCTCGTTAGCGCTGCGTCCCCGCTGGGAGCCGGCATCGGCAAGTGCATACACACTTGCCAATGCCAGGAGCGGCAGAGTGACAGCGGGGACCATGCTGCATTTAGCAGCATGGAACCCGCTAATGATATCGCCCGTCGGATCTGTATGCATTTCCGACGGACGATGTCACTGACGACGCATGGGAGCGCGCATCGTTAGCGACATAGCGGGTACACATTCGACGATGTGCATGATATGTCGCTCTGATATGCCAGTTCGTACGACATATCGTCTAGTGTGTACCAAGCATAACTGCAAAACACTCGGTATCAGTGGTATGTGCAAGCGTGAAAAGTTGCACGTATAGTAGTAGCACAGGACGGGAGGTCACATTGACAGCATTAGTGCGACTCCTGTCAATGTACAGAGGGGTTCCGAACAAAAGGTCAACAATGATTTGGTTGACATGGAAGAAAGTTGATGTGACAAAAGGTCGACAGGTACAAAAGGTCAACATTGAAATGGTCAAAATATTTTATTTATTTTTAGGGTTAGGTTTAGGGTTAGGCACTAACCGAAGGGTTAGGGTTAGACACTAGGAGGGACAGTTAGGGTTAGGCACTAGAAAAGGCGGTTAGGCACTAGGATGGACGGATAGGGTTAGGCACTAGGAGGGGCGGTTAGGGTTAGGCACTAGGAGGGGCACATAGGGTTAGGCACTAGGACGGACAGTTAGGGTTAGGCACTAGGAGGGGCACTTAGGGTTAAGCACTAGGAGGGACAGTTAGGGTTAGGAACTAGGAGGGGCACTTACGGTTAAGCACTAGGAGGGACGGATAGGGTTAGGCACTAGGAGGGACGGTTAGGGTTAGGCACTTGGAGGAACAGATAGGGTTAGGCACTAGGAGGGGCCTTTAGGGTTAGGCACTAGGAGAGGCACTTAGGGTTAGGCACTAGGAGGGGCACTTAGGCTTAGGCACTAGGAGGGGCAGTTAGGGTTAGGCACTAGGAGGGACAGTTAGGGTTAGGCACTAGGTGGGACAGTTAGGGTTAGGCACTAGGAGGGGCACTTAGGGTTAAGCACTAGGAGGGACAGTTAGGGTTAGGCACTAGGAGGGGTAGTTAGGGTTAGGCACTAGGAGGGACAGTTAGGGTTAGGCACTAGAAGGGGCTGTTAGGGTTAGGCACTAGGAGGGGCTGTTAGGGTTAGGCACTAGGAGGGACGGTTAGGGTTAGGCACTAGGAGGGACGGTTAGGGTTAGGCACTAGGAGGGACGGTTAGGGTTAGGGAGTAGGAGGGACGGTTAGGGTTAGGCACTAGGAGAGACGGTTAAGGTTAGGCACTAGGAGGGACAGTTAGGGTTAGGCACTAGGAGGGGCTGTTAGGGTTAGGCACTAGGAGAGACGGTTAGTGTTAGGCAGTAGGAGGGGCAGTTAGGGTTAGGCACTAGGAGGGGATGTTAGGGTTAGGCACTAGGAGGGGCGGTTAGGGTTAGGCACTAGGAGGGGCTATTAGGGTCAGGAACTAGGAGAGACGGTTAGGGTCAGACACTAGGAGGGACGGTTAGGGTCAGGCACTAGGAGGGACGGTTAGGGTCAGGCACGAGGAGGGACAGTAAGGGTCAGACACTAGGAGGGGCTGTTAGGGTCAGGCACTAGGAGGGACAGTTAGGGTCAGACACTAGGAGGGGCTGTTACGGTGAGGCACTAGGAGGGGCTGTTAGGGTGAGGCACTAGGAGGGGCTGTTAGGGTTAGGCACTAGGAGGGACAGTTAGGGTTAGGCACTAGGAGGGACAGTTAGGGTTAGGCACTAGGAGGGACAGTTAGGGTTAGGCACTAGGAGGGGCACTTACGGTTAAGCACTAGGAGAGACGGATAGGGTTAGGCACTAGGAGGGACGGTTAGGGTTAGGCACTAGGAGGAACAGATAGGGTTAGTCACTAGGAGGGGCCTTTAGGGTTAGGCACTAGGAGGGGCAGTTAGGGTTAGGCACTAGGAGGGGCAGTTAGGGTTAGGCACTAGGAGGTGCAGTTAGGGTTAGGCACTAGGAGGGACAGTTAGGGTTAGGCACTAGGTGGGACAGTTAGGGTTAGGCACTAGGAGGTGCACTTAGGGTTAAGCACAAGGAGGGACAGTTAGGGTTAGGCACTAGGAGGGGTAGTTAGGGTTAGGCACTAGGAGGGGTAGTTAGGGTTAGGCACTAGGAGGGGCTGTTAGGGATAGGCACTAGGAGGGGCTGTTAGGGTTAGGCACTAGGAGGGACGGTTAGGGGTAGGCACTAGGAGGGGCGGTTAGGGTTAGGCACTAGGAGGGGCTGTTAGGGTTAGGCACTAGGAGGGGCTGTTAGGGTTAGGAGGGACAGTTAGAGTTAGGCACTAGGAGGGACAGTTAGGGTTAGGCACTAGGAGGGTCTGTTAGAGTTAGGCACTAGTAGGGGCAGTTAGATTTAGGCACTAGGAGGAACGGTTAGGGTTAGGCACTAGGAAGGACGGTTATGGTTAGGCACTAGGAGATACGGTTAGGGTTAGGCACTAGGAGGGACAGTTAGGGTTAGGCACTAGGAGGGACAGTTAGGGTTAGGCACTAGGAGGGGCAGGTAGGGTTAGGCACTAGGAGGGGCACTTAGGGATAGGCACTAGGAGGGACAGTTAGGGTTAGGCACTAGGAGGGGCATTTAGGGTTAGGCACAAGGAGGGGCCATTAGGGTTAGGCACTAGGAGGGGCAGTTAGGGTTTGGCACTAGGAGGGGCGGTTAGGGTTAGGCACTGGGATAGACGGTTAGGGTTAGGCACTAGGAGGGACGGTTAGGGTTAGACACTAGGAGGGTCTGTTAGAGTTAGGCACTAGGAGGGACAGTTAGGGTTAGGCACTAGTAGGGGCAGTTAGCGTTAGGCACTAGGAGGAACAGTTAGGGTTACGCACTAGGAGGGTCTGTTAGAGTTAGGCACTAGGAGGGACAGTTAGGGTTAGGCACTAGGAGGGTTAGGCACTAGGAGGGACGGTTATGGTTAGGCACTAGGAGATACGGTTAGGGTTAGGCACTAGGAGGGACAGTTAGGGTTAGGCACTAGGAGGGACAGTTAGGGTTAGGCACTAGGAGGGGCAGTTAGGGTTAGGCACTAGGAGGGGCACTTAGGGATAGGCACTAGGAAGGACAGTTAGGGTTAGGCACTAGGAGGGGCATTTAGGGTTAGGCACTAGGAGGGGCAGTTAGGGTTAGGCACTAGGAGGGGCAGATAGGGTTTGGCACTAGGAGGGGCGGTTAGGGTTAGGCACTAGTAGGGGCGGTTAGGGTTAGGCACTGGGAAGGACGGTTAGGGTTAGGCACTAGGAGGGGCGGTTAGGGTTAGGCACTAGGAGGGGCTGTTAGGGTTAGGCACTAGGAGGGACAGTTAGGGTTAGGCACTAGGAGGGTCTGTTAGAGTTAGGCACTAGGAGGGACAGTTAGGGTTAGGCACTAGTAGGGGCAGTTAGGGTTTAGGCACTAGGAGGGACAGTTAGGGTTACGCACTAGGAGGGTCTGTTAGAGTTAGGCACTAGGAGGGACTGTTATGGTTAGGCACTAGGAGGGACGGTTAGGGTCAGGCACTAGGAGGGACGGTTAGGGTCAGACACTAGGAGGGGCTGTTAGGGTCAGACACTAGGAGGGACAGAGGGTCAGACACTAGGAGGGGCTGTTAGGGTTAGGCACTAGGAGGGACAGTTAGGGTTAGGCACTAGGAGAGGCAGTTAGGGTTAGGCACTAGGAGGGGCTGTTAGGGTTAGGCACTAGGAGGAACAGTTAGGGTTAGGCACTAGGAGGGACAGTTAGAGTTAGGCACTAGGAGGGGCTGTTAGGGTTAGGCACTAGAAGGGACAGTTAGGGTTAGGCACTAGGAGGGACAGTTAGGGTTAGGCACTAGGAGGTGCTTTTAGGGTTAGGCACTAGGAGGGTCAGTTAGGGATAGGCACTAGGAGGGACAGTTAGGGTTAGGCACTAGAAGGGACACTTAGGGTTAGGCATTAGGAGGGGCATTTAGGGTTAGGCACTATGAGGGGCAGTTAGAGTTAGGCACTAGGAGGGGCAGTTAGGGTTAGGCACTAGGAGGAATGGTTAGGGTTAGGCACTAGGAGGGACAGTTAGGGTTAGGCACTAGGAGGGACAGTTAGGGTTAGGCACTAGGAGGGACAGTTAGGGTTAGGCACTAGGAGGGACAGTTAGGGTTAGGCAGTAGTAGGGGCAGTTAGGGTTAGCCACTAGGAGGAATGGTTAGGGTTAGGCACTAGGAGGGACAGTTAGGGGTAGGCACTAGGAGGGACAGTTAGGGTTAGGCACTAGGAGGAATGGTTAGGGTTAGGCACTAGGAGGGGCAGTTAGGGTTAGGCACTAGGAGGGACAGTTAAGGTTAGGCACTAGGAGGGACAGTTAGGGTTAGGCACTAGGAGGGTCTGTTAGAGTTAGGCACTAGGAGGGACAGTTAGTGTTAGGCACTAGGAGGGTCTGTTAGAGTTAGGCACTAGGAGGGACAGTTAGGGTTAGGCACTAGGAGGGTCTGTTAGAGTTAGGCACTAGGAGGGGCTTTTAGGGTTAGGCACTAGGAGTGACGGTTAGGGTTAGGCACTAGGAGGGGCTTTAGGGTTAGGCACTAGGAGGGGCGGTTAGGGTTAGGCACTAGAAGGGGCGGTTAGGGCTAGGCACTAGGAGGGACGGATAGGGCTAGGCACTAGGAGAGACGGATAGGGTTAGGCACTAGGAGGGGCGGATAGGGTTAGGCACTAACAATTTCCACAAAAACCCCCGCAGCGGGGGGGGGGGGGTGATGATGCGATTCGCGCTGAATCTCATTATCATGACCCTGGCCCCTGCTTCACAATACTGAAAATCTCTGCATTGTGTAGCGGGGATGGGGCCAAAATGACTCGGTTCCATGGCCGTGCCCCCAACTCCTCCCCCATTAGGGTTAGCGCCATGCCCCCCTGCTTGACCGACCTGGCTGCCCCCTCCCAGAAGGGGCTGCCAGAGTATCAGCAAGACTGTTGTATACACTAGAACAAATTAGTCAATAGAAAAAACATCAACCCTCCTCCTCAAATCCTTATTTAGCCCAAGTACTAGACAGTCTGGACCAATTCTTTCTAAAACAGGTCCCCCTGCTACATGTGAGAGTAACCTCATTCTAGACAGTCCAGACAGGTGCCCATTATTAAGAGGGGGACCATTAGGGTGGGCTCCTCCATCATAGGTTAAAACTAGCACCAGGCACCACCAAAAAAACATCACTCTTTACCCAAGAGACTTCCAGCATGCACTGAAAGAGTGGGGCTCTTGCCAGTTCACTTTGGGCCTGATTCAGAGCCAGACGCTCTTTAAGAGCGCTTGCTCTGAATCAGGGCGTTTTTTTAATTATTTTTTTGATGCGGTATCCTGGCCGTTCGCTAAGCTGTGGGTGACCCACAGCTTTTGCGGGCGGCCAGGTGATGGTCACGACCATAGGGGCTTGCGACGAGACCCTTGTGGTAGGGTCTCGTTCGTCGCAAGCCCCAGAGAGCTTCCTGCTCTGGTGATGTCAGTGGTGCCTCCCACAAACGGCAGGCGTTCCTTCGGGAACACCTCCGTTTGTGTCCCCACCCTCCCCCCGCCCCGCCTACAAAACGGGGCGAGCTGTCGATCAACATCGACAGCCGTCCCTTTTGTAGTGAGTCCCGAGCGAGAGAATTACTCTCTCGCTCCGGGGCTTGCACATGCGCGCCTTAAGCTCTACGACCAGTTCCGATGGTGCCCGATGGTCTCGATTAATCCTTATATGCCCGGAGATGACGTGTAATGCGTACGAGAAGGGGGCGTATTTTTTGTCTTCCGGCTGCTTCCTCCCCTTGGTCGACCAGCTAACGATCCGATCTTAGGGACGCAACATGCGAGTGCATCATTTGCATATCCTGCCCCTTTTCCCGTACGACCGTGCGGCCGCTTCGACCGACTCTGAATGAGGTCCTGAGTCCCTTGGACTGGAAACTTTGCCACCTCAGTGGTCCTAGTACAGTGTTAAGGGGGTCCCAATACTCTGTTCTACTGCATCAAAGAAGTTAAATATATAACAAATAAACCCCACAAACATAATTGTTAAATTAATATGAATAAAATAAAATACCCCCAATGCTTCATTCACAAATATTTATTAATAATAAAACAAACAAACAAAAATAAATAAAGATCACTGCTATAACTTGCTAAATGAAAAGAGAATGGTCCATTCATTTCAATGACACGTTCTTTTTCACTGTTGTTTTCGGCTCACACACAGATTGTAAGCTTCAAAATTACATCTTGTATTAGAAAAAGGGTAATGCATATAAAATAAGTTACATTTATTTATTGCTAGTTATTTATATAGCACACACGTATTCCGCAGCGCTTTTACAGAGAATATTTCAGTCATTCACATCAGTCCTTGCCCCAGTGGAGTTTACAATTTATATTCCCTTTAATATGGGCACACAAAACACTAGGGTTAATTTTTTTTTTGTCAGCAGCAAATGAACCTACCAATATGTTTTCAGAGTGTGGGAGGAGATTGGAGTACCCGGAGAAAACCCATGCAAACATACAAACTCCACACAGATCAACCACGACCGGGAATTTAACCCCTGACCTCAATGCTGTGAGGCAGTACTACTAACCACAATGCCAACTGTGCTTTGGGAGACATGCATGCAGGGGTGTTTCTAGAGAGGAGGGGGCCCGTGTGCAGTCTCCGTCACGGGCCCCCTCCTCTCCGTCCGGTGGCCGGCAGCGCACTGAGCGGTGCGCGGCCAGTGCCGCACTAATAGACTCTGGGCACTAGAGTGTGCCAAGAGTCTATAGCACATGCGCCAGTCACCGGGAAATGTGGCGGCCATTTTCCCTGTACCGCGCATGCGCAAATGACAGAATGGCCGCGGCGGCCATTTTCCAGCTGTTTTTTACAGTGCAGACACCCGTGCCGACGTGGGACTCCGGAGAGGTAAGTATAATATGGGTGCAGGGTGTGTGGTGCGGTCCCCCCCTGGACCCAGGGGCACGTGTGCCCCGCACACCCTGCACCCATTATAAATACGCCCCTGCATCCATGGATTAATGACATTACATAAATAACATTGTGTGTACTGTAAAAATTCTTCCTGCACAGTTGGCCGCTGTCTGTGAGTAACCGACTTAATTAAAGCAATGTATTGTTTTGGGCTTGTAACTTACCCTCCAATGTAGGCGGTAACATAAATAATTACTTATAAACTTCCTAAAAATTGCTTGCAGAATGGCGTGACAGAACTTTTGTAAACTGACCTCTTTCTAGTTCGGAAACCGTGAAAATTTCAGCTGAGCAAATTTCTCCTATGAATAATTAAATGCAATGCAGTAAAACAACTGCGCTCTACTATTTTCCTTGTAGCAATCACTTAGAATGGACATTTATTTTCTAAATAACCAACAATCTTTTTAGGTGCTTGTTTACAGTTTAGCTCAAGTGTTCGCTGAATAATTCTTGGTGCATTGTATGAGTCATTTGAGCATGTTACGAAGGTCTTTGTGTATCTCTAGTGAGCACGCAGCGAAAAAAACTATTCTTTCAAAAGCCCACATAACAAAAATTGCTAAGAAAAGAAAATTAAAGTGCTTTTATAACATCTGTTGTCAACGGCTACCGAAACAGACAGGAAGCACATATGGATTATTTTCCATTAAAAATCATTGTTACAGTACGTGTATTTTCTATAGGTTGGCGGATTATTGCATTTCGTGACTGCAGCAGCTAAAAATACTCGTAATACTTAAGGCTGCTGTGATCACGAATGGATAACTTAGTGCCTCAACCCCACCTCTCCAGAGGAGAAAGTCGATCAGTGTGATCTTCCCTACCTGTTACCTTCTATCTGCCCACTACCGCAGGCCACGCTTGTATAGCAGTGCAGCGGCACATCGGGCAGTAAGTCTCTGCTCTCTCACTGCTCAATGTGCGTTGCTATACATGACGCAGCCAGCAGTGAGGGGTGGTCACTGAACCGGGCCCCTCCAACCGGCTGGGGCCTGGGTAAGTAGTACCCACCCACCCCTATTGACACTTCTAGTTTTGATACTGATTAAGCAGATCAGCACAGTATTAGATAAAAAGCTAAATATTTCTAAAATGCCTGCAGTTCTTTATTAGTTAAAACAGTTCATCATGACATTAGTGTTGAAGCAGAATAGACTCTCCGTAAATGCATGTGTTTCATACCCAAGCAGATGAGTACAATATTAGTGAAATGGCAAAGGGGCAGATGCATACTTGCCTACTTTTGGAAAAGCATTTCAGGGAGATTGTGGATGCAACACCTATGAGCGCGGCGGTAAAGTGGGCGTGTGCGGCTACATCTGAGAGGCGTGTCATAATACTGACTTACATCCAAATGTAAATGCGCCCAAAAGCAGTTAGTAAAATCTATTTGTTGATGAAAACACACTGATATTTTTTAGAAAATGCATGTAGCCATAGGGATCATTGTGCCTTATAGCCATAGGGATCATTGTGCCTTATAGTCAATGGGGATCATTGTGCCTTATAGCCATAGGGCTCATTATGCCTTATAACCAATGCAGGGAAATTATACTAATGTTTCCATTTGAATGTATATATCTCAGCTTCAAAATGTGGATAATGTGCAATCAGGGAGGTTCCTAGACTCTTCAGGGAGTCAGGGAGATTACTGCTATTTCCGGGAGACTCCCTGACAATGAGGGCGAGTTGGCAAGTATGGGCAGATGTACTAAGCTCTGGAAAGTGATAAACTGGAGAGTGATAAATGACCAACCAATCAGCTATTAACTGTCATTTTTCAAACAGAGCCTGCAACATGACAGTTAGGAGCTGAGTGGCTGGTCGTTTATCACTTTCCAATTTAACACTTTCCGGAGCTTCATACATCTCCCCTTAACAGTCTTCCCAAGCTCATTCGAACTCTCTCTCTGAGCTGAATCTGCTGCAGCTTATTCTGACACTGTTGGGGAGTCTGTGGCTGGATAGAGTACATGACACAGAGAGTAAGTTTCCCCTTAAGGTGCATACACACTAGACGATATGCTCCCTGAGCGATATCGTCTAGTGTGTCCCCGGCAGGCTGTGCTCAATGTCGTTCATGACATTGGGCACAGCCGCTGAACGATATCATTAGCGATATCGTTCAGCGCCGGGCTCTCTCACCCATTCCCTGACATGCAGCAACCTGACGAGGTCGTCAGGTTGGCCTGCATGTCAGCCCGATGAACGAGGATGACGAACGACCCGCGGGAACGCGTGTCGTCGTCATCGTTCATCTTTTTTGTGTTAAAAATGGACGATAAAGTGGACGACTGAACGATAACGATATCGTTCAGTCGTCCACTTTAATCGCCCAGTGTGTACGCACCATTAGAGTCTGTTTCCCTCCTTGCAACAGTCCTCAACTCCATCCGCTCTGCTGAGCTTCGAAGCTCTGCCCCCCCCACGCTTTCACTGCTGCCACTAAACCATGGTTACCGACTTTCTGGCTGCTCCTTCCAGGAGGGAGCAGCCAGATTGGTAAAAAGGGGGGGGCGTGGCCCTACACAAGGGGGAGTGACCAGACAGATGATGGGTGGGGTGGGGACGGGGCCACGTGATCGCATCATTTTGGCTCCGCCCCCGCTACACAATGTCGATATTACAGGCCCTGGCAGGGCCAAAATGACACGCGTCACCCCCCCCCCCCCCGCTGCGAGGGTTTCACAGGTAATTGCGGGGGGGGTCAGGTGCAGGGGCCAGGAGCGGCACCTGATTTTCGGGGGGGTAGGCAAGAATGCACTAAATGCTGGGGTGCCATGGGAGGCGCACACATCTGCACTGCCGCACTGGCTCCCTTTTCCCCAGCTCAGCTCCGCTCCATTTCCGGCAGCCCCTTGCTCTGACATCCCCAGCGCCAGGGGCGGATTGGCCATTAGATTCACCGGGTAGATTCCCGGTGGGCCGATACGCCTATGGGGCTGCCTGTCAAGTGACTTTTTTTTATAAATACTCTTCTATTACTATTATGACAGCAGCCGAGTGTGTGGCTGTAGTGTGCGCTGTGGGGCTGGACAGCTCTTGACACAGGTGGCCGGCTAAAGAGTGTAGTGTGGGCACTGGGCAGGTATCACTGTCAGCCAGCCAGCGCCGGCGGGGCTGACTGACGAAGCTGGCGGTGGGCGGAGCTGAGGGAGCTGCGGACCACATGCGGTAGGTTACAGGTGGAGCTTAGGGGAGGAAGGGGGTACAGGAAGTACCAGTGTATGGGCCCAAACTGACAGGGTCCCGCTGGTGCTGATGATCGCGGCTGTACCCTGCTTCGTTCTCACAGGCAGATGTCTGCCTGTGATGTCTGCCTGGCTGTAAGACGCAGTTGCTAGGATCATCAGCGCCAACGGGACCCTCTGTCAGACTTTGAACATTACCATCGGATTTCAAATGGGAGCATTGGTTTGTGCTCCCCTCCCCCACTCTCGCGGGGATCTTCAGTCTCCGGACAAACAGCAGCAGCACAGCTTAATCTCCTGACTCTTTTACATGGTGCTCCGCCCCCAGGTCTCCTACAGCTCCTCCATTCTCCATCTCCCTGCTCAGTGCTTCCACTGACTGTGCTCAGTGTGTGCTAGGCACAGACGGCACTGGCTCAGATCATGTGCCTCTAACCTCCCTCCACAATGTGTGCCTCTGCAACCTACTGTATATAGATCCTACCCACCCCATGTGTGCCTACCTCTAACCCCCCTCCCTCCACCATGTGTGCCTCTGCCACCTGTATAGGTCCTACCCACCCCATGTGTTCCTGCCTCTAACCTCCCTCCACCATGTGTGCCTCTGCCACCTGTATAGGTCCTACTCACCCCATGTGTTCCTGCCTCTAACCCCCCTCCCTCCACCATGTGTGCCTCTGCCACCTATATAGCTCCTACCCAGGTAAGCACAATTTTCTGGCACTTAATTTCTATTTCTATTTTATGAGTGTGTATAAATATATTGTTATATTTACATGTTATGTATGTGCATTTATGTATATATATATATATAAATATATATATATATATAATGTCCAGTCGGTCCGGCACTCTAATTATCCCAAAGGCATACTGTGCCCTCCTTTAGAATACAAACAGTGTAGCAGAACAAATAGGTGGCACTGAGGGGCTTACATCAGCGTTTTTTAATGCCAATGTTTCAGGGCTCAATGCCCTTTTATCAAGGTTACAAAAACCTTGATAAAAGGGCATTGAGCCCTGAAACGTTGGCATTAAAAAACGCTGATGTAAGCCCTTATTGCCGCCTATCTTTTCTACTACACTATATATATTTATACAAACTACTATATTATATATTTATATACATTATTATTATAAAATATGACCTTGAAAGTTAATTATGGCTATGGCACGTGTCACACCTAAAGTGCACAGCTAGCACCCTAGCTCCCACTGCGCGCGCCATGCACATTAGCTGTGCCGTGCAGGTGTTCCCTACAGCAACAAGAATGGAGAGGATGCGGAATGAGGGGGTGAGTATAATGGGACGGGAGTGGGCTGGAATAGAAGAAATGGACCGGCTGAGATTACCTGCAGATGTCGGGTCCATTTATTAACTAGTGTTTATTTGTATAATATATATTTTTATATATATATATAAAATTATATATATATATATATATACATATACATACACACACACACACACACACAACAATAGATATGGATAGGGAATGTGAGGTGTCTGTGGGCATGTAGGTAGATCTGGGGGTATCTGGAGAGATCTTAGGAACATCTGGTGTACCGTATGTTGGCACTATGGGGGTGCACCATAGCATGCACTCGCTCTGGGTTCCAGGGCCCCATGGAACACCTCTACATCCACTGGATTGGCAGGGGTTGAGGTGGTTGTAGGGGGGCACTGTGTTTTATTTGCACTGGGCTCTTCATGTCTTGTGGCAGCCCTGGGTTCAAGGGAAGCCATTGCTATGGGGCTTGAACTGTCACTCGGGCCACTCATCCTCTGCACCCCTGTCATGCCACTAAACGGGAAAAATTAGAGAGAGAACATTACAGGCAGTGATTGCACTTAAGTGCAATAGCATGGCGGTAAGGGACTTAACACTGGAAACTGAGCGGGTCCCCTAGAACGTGCTCTATAATAAGAAAATGTCTAATTGGGATACTATAATGCTGCCTCTCGGTTCCAGGACTACTGCATCCCGGAAGCTTGTCTAATACTGGTTGACTGGTGGAGAGTCAGTGCAGTGCTGAGGCTATTGGGGTGAACATCCTCTCTGGGGAAATGATTGCAGTGATCATGGTATAGTAATATACTAATCCCGCCTACTTTGCTGTTGGCTCCGCCTACAGTTGATTTGGTGCCGCCCACGTGAGGCCACTTCCAGAAATTTTTCCAGGGCTACTTTTCGTCCCCAATCCGCCCCTGCCCAGCGCGGAGCGCCTCGCAGGATCCAGCCTCGGTCTCAGTCAGTTCGCACTCTGGGCCTGATTCAGTAATGAATGGAATTGCAAGCAGGTTTGCCATTCCGTCCTTGCAGATATAATAATGCAGCAGGAGGCATCACGCTTCCTGCATGCATTGCTTATACGAGCTGTGTTGTACAACTCAGCATCGGATAACCTGCGGGGACATCGGCCGGCTAAGTGACCCACGGAGTCATGCAAACCGGCTGCCGCAGATGAGAGAAAGAGGCCAGAAAATCTCAGTCAGCCGACGGAGCTCCTGGCCTCTTCCCTCCCCCCCCCCCCCCAACGGCGGAGATACGCCTCTGTTTTGGGAGATCACTGACAGTCTGCTACCACTCTGCATGCGTTCACGCAGGACTCGTACATGCACAGTACAGGGTCAGACGCCTGCGCAGATTCACGACCATCGGGAATCTATGTTCAGCAGCTGTGGACAGAGGCCCTGCTGAATAAGGGCCTCTGATCGCAGCTGCAGCCACATTTACACTATCCGCTCATCCCTGCCTCCACGGAGAGACCCCTCTCATTACTCTGGCTCAGGGAGACTCCACCGGACCTCTGCACCGCAACAGGAGCCCCCCCCCGAATTAATGTGGAAACCTCAAACTTGCCACTTTCACCGTTGCTTGGCTGAGGTCAAGTCTTCCCCTTTTTTAGCAGTTTATATACCAGGCCGGCTGGTGGAATCACTCAGAGTTCAGAGCAACCCTGTATGATTGCCAGGGCAGCTCCAACTTTCAGCGCCGCTCTGGTGGGGCCCATACATCAGGCAGCTATGGGGCAATTCTCCGTTCTGCCAACACCTGGGTCGGGGCATCACTGAAATCCAACACGTTGGACCATACCGATTTCCAGATTCTGACCCAAAAATGCTCTAAATCAACGGGTCTGAGATTTTTAACATACTGTATCTTGCCGATTCCCCGATGGATCGCCGATCATTGATGTCCACCGATCAGAACTTTTGATCGGCGTTGGCAGAATGGGAAATCAGCAACTGTCACACTGTCGAGACCTCCAAATTTGGGAGAAGTGCCTTGGAATTCAGAGGTTGTTGCAGAGGACTGTAATGATGCCTTTTTAACCCTTTATTTGGTAGCCTGGAGATACGCTCTGGTAGGCTCTCCATAGAAGGTTAGGGCTGATAACGTCAAGCTACCCCTGCGTAGAGAAAGTTGAACGCAAGGGAAGGGCCCTCACTATTCAGGTTCATGGGGCGGTTAATCCATTTTTAAATGGAGTTTTTATAAAATTCTCATTAACATTCATGAGACTGGTGGAATTAAAACAGGAAACTAATTACTTCTTTGCCAAAAACAATTATGCACTTGATACATTAAATAAGTCCATTGTTTTTTTGTTTGTTTTGTTTTTTTGGGGGGTGGGGGTCTTAATATAGAAGTTTGTTTAATCTTTATTCTTAAATAAAATATTACAAATTATAGAATTAAACATTTTATTTCCATTTAGTTAACATATATAATGATTATTAGCTATCTAAGGTGTTTAAATAGGATTATGCAAATTATGGCACTTCACATTTTAATTAAGTTTGGCTGAGTTTTGCCTTTTATCCTGCTGTCCATCGCTCTTATTTATTTATGATTTTTGTAACTGCTAATACTGATTCTCTGGGGACAAATTCCCATCACAGAGCATCAGGCTTCCTCATCTAATTCCCTTTAAATTCTATTTTCTTTTCAATTATATTAACTCCTGGGAACATCCTGTATGTAGAAGTAACTAAAGCCACTTTAAATGAGAGGGCTATTTGCAGCCTCATTAGCGAGGGAAGAGAGAGCTCTCGTCATCACAATCTATCAGCAGAGATTGTCTGCAATGTCCGGGACTAACACGCTTGGTAACACTTACAAACATTTCAAACAAAGGTCAATAAAATAATTTTTGGACCCGGTTGCATTAACAATTCACATTCAGTAAGTGAGGATGATATTTTCCAGGTCCTGCTTTTCCGATAAATCTTATTTGTTATATTGTAATTATATTTTTAAACTTATTAGGAACACTTCTCTAACCACATTCGTTTCAGTATTTACCAGCAGTAGAAACAAATCTTTGCACTTGAGTGTGCCGCGTTTCGCACTGAGTCCTTACAGTCCCACTGTGGCATAAAATGCTGTTAATAATCCATTCGCTTCTCCACAACACGCATGTTGATTTATTTTCACTCTGCAATTTCTCTTAATTTTTTGGGCGTTCGACAGTAACTTATATAATTATTATCCTTTAATTATACATGGCTTATTTCAGAGGTTGGCGCAGTATCAATGACGGATGAGAGCAGACAAAATAGCAGTCTACACATGCATCCCGATGGTTACTACTAAGGGACGCAGAATGAATTTAGAAGCAGAGAAAGAAAATTTCAGTAGCCATTTCTGGGTGGTAACACAGGGCTGGCTAGTCAGACGTGGGTGTGTCATGGATTTTATGACCCTTACGCGTTTTTCTGCTCAGTGCATCAGTGGTTTCATCAGACAAAACCGCTGATGTACTGAGTAGAGAAACGCGTAAGGATCATAACCTCTCAAGCAGAATTCCTGGATTAAAAGTTCTGGATATTTCTTGTATCATTGTTGTATACAAAAAACGTTAACCAAAACGAGGCAAAACAGCATCTTCCCTAAATTGGATCTTGCGTGTTTTGGATTGCATATACAAGTCCCTCCTGGGCACCATATTATCCCGGAGAGTGAAGGGAGAGGATGTGGGACTGTGAGCTGGAGCACTGTAATCTAAAAAATGCCATTAGCACACTATCAGGGTGCCATTAGAACTAGGAGTTAGGTAGAGGTGCAAATATATTTAATAACTGGCGTTTGCCCGCAGCTTCACTTGCGTAGATGTCTGTTATTGCTCAACAGAACTAATTTTACAAAGACAGTAGTGGCATCTAATATTGTGGTGTATATTTTATATTGTAGGCATTGATTACAAATTGTCTGTGTAAACAATATTTGCAGTTTTTCCATCAGGGATTAACACAAAAAGATGCTCGGGGTTACTAACTCGTGAGAAAGCCACATACAGCTGCCCACGGGAGAATCAGCTGGTCCTGGGATCTACGCCTGCAACCCTGAGCGTTTGTCCCTGTGACTTGCTGATCGTCATAGTGAAGCAGGCGCATACAGAAAACTGCAGGTGCTTGAACTGAAAAGGAAAATTGTTGGGGATAAGGGGTATATATGGTATAAACACAGCAAGGCCGGCGCTAGGTGTCTCTGCACCCAGCGCCATCCCGTGCTTCCCTTCCGCGCGCTCTTTCCCTACGTCCTCCCTCTGACCATACAATAATACCTGCAGCGGGTGGGTGGAGGGTGGGGATATTCTTCAGCCGTACCCGGGGCCACTGTGCGGCCGCACTTACAGAACGTGTCTGGAGCCGGCCCTGAAACACAGGGCCTGATTCAGACGCGGACGCTAAGAAGCGTTCGTTAGTAGCTGCCGATGGTTCGCATTGTGCGTATGCGTATTCATCGCAGTGCTCGAACCACTGCGAAAGATCGGGAAACGTTCACTTGCCCAGCATAGACAGCCCAGCTGAGTGACTGACAGTGGAAGCTGTTTATGGGTGGTAACGGGCAGGCCACTAGAAACGACGGAGTGGAGGTGCGTACGCAGGCGTGTCTGAGCGTCTTAACGCTGTTTCAGAGGTGTGCATAATTAATAGGCAGCATCATAGTACACGTCACCTGGTTGATTTTTACACTGAAGTGCTTGCAGTGCTTGCGGTAGGGTATAGTCAACCTCAAGCGCTGTGAATGCACCCGATGGTACCTGATGTACCGATGGTTGCATACATTTCCTGGAGATGGCATGCGCAAGTGGGAGTCTTAAGACAGGCTGGTGGACGTCGGCATACACAAAGTGAACGCACGCCAAGACATAGTGGGCGTGTTTATGCCTTGCCGTGCGATCGCCTGCCTTGCTGGGTGTGTTCCGAATTTGCATACGCTGAGAGTGAGTGTACGCATCTAGTGAGCAGGTCTGAATCAGGCCCACAGTCTCACCTGTGCCAGATCCCGTTAGAATCTGTGCCTCAATTAGGTTACTCTGTAGAGCAGTGACTTTAAGTCGGGTTCCGTTGCATAACTTGGGTGGAGTCAAGTTCCACAAAAACATTATTGGAACACCAACTTTCAGTGCAATGCTGTGCGCTGGAAGTCCAGCTGCACTATCTTGTATATCCCAAATTCGTAGCTACTTAACCTACTGTAACACTGAAAGGTTGCAGGTAACATGAGCAGCAACTCTATGATATGTAGTATTTGTCTTGGTATGCCATCTACAGGATTGACATGTATACTGCAAATTCATGAGTCAAGATATGCTGCCTGATTAGTGCTTAATATATACCTGGATTTTCCTGTGAAATAGATCTTGAGATATATATCTCTAAATATTTATATATGCATACATATATAACTGTTTGAGTTTGGGGTGTACAATATGTGTCACAGCGCGCCGGACACCGGAACACACTTACCGTGTCCGGCGGTGCTGGTCTGTGAGGGGACAGCGGGCGGGGTGTTCCCGGCAACTGCCACTGGTCCCCGTCGCTCGTTCTCTCTCCTGAGGCAGGCGGGCCCGGCTCCCTACGGGAGCGCGATGAGCTGTTGAATATTTAAAGGGCCATACACGCCCCTTTTGTGATGTCACAGGAAGTGACTGAAATTGCTCTGCATACATAAGGGAGACTCTGGGGGCACTCCAGTGCCAGAGTATAGGCTCCGTACCATACTCCAGCGTTCCTGTGCATTACCTGCTATTCTGATCCCGACCCTGGCTTGTTTGTGACTCCGATTTCGTTTGATTCCCTGGTACTGCAACTGATATCTGGTTCCAACCTTGGCTATTCCCTGTGACCTGATTACGTCTACTCCCTGGTACCATCTCGCCTATTGGTATTTCACCCGGCCTGTTGACTACGTTATTCTTCTGCACTTCATCCAGTGAGCACCAGCGTCTGTATAGGGGAACCTAACCAGAGGGCCGCGACCTGTGTGTCGGACGCAGCCAAGTCCATACCATCTTGCGAGGGTCCCTGGTGAATACCGCCAGCACATTAGACTCCGCGCATCAGGCATAGGTCTAGCCAATTCCCAATATACAGGTCGCATCCATAATCCGTCTGAGAGTTTGTGACAATATCTTTATATTGTATGTATGTATATATATATATATATACACAGTTTGGACTTGAGGAGCCTGTGTAAATTCTGATAAAAATAGTTTTGTCTCCACAGCTCATAAGCAGTCCCTAAAAGTATATTTGTCCCAGAAAATATATATTTATATAAATCTAGTGATTTTTGGTTTGAGGAGCCTGCACACTGCATGCGCCAAGTGTCAAGCATCTGGTTTTTCCTTTATTGCTTGTCTCCTTGATGTCACATTGAGATAATATGTAACTCAGTTTCTTTGTGACTAAGGGCACACATCCACTAACAGACCTATTTACGACTGCACGATTATGACACCTGCAAGTCCCCACCAATGGTGGCACCATTCATCTAGACTGGTGGAGTTGGTCGTCCACACATCATCCACGGTTTTAATGTATATGCAGATGACGAGTCCGACTCTTCGTCAACAGCGAAGGAGCTAATAGAGAAGTGTTAGAAATTGGCCTAAATGAAAATGTGATCTTATGTTTTGCACTTTATTGCCGTCTTGGAACTACATAAAGCATGAAATCTAGAACACAAATCAGTCAAAAATGTAAAAAAAATTTATGCCAAAGACGAATGATGGAGAATCTGGTATTTTATTTTTAATATAATTACTGCAAAGCTTCTAAAAACAATATTTTAAATTAACCAAGTAGGTAAAACAGGTAGGGAAATTCTTGACTAAATGACATTTTGTAGTAGTTGATTAAAAACACAGCAGAGGGCCACAGATTCCGAAAATATTGAGGGCTACACATGAATAAAAATCACTGTGGGAATGTGTCGGAATGTATTATTGCAACTAAAGAAACTGCACGCCTTTACCCGTTAGTTACAATAGAAATTGATTTTAATTGTTTTATTAGCGGGAGAGAGAAATAATAGTTTTGGAGCAGTAGGGAACAGTTACAATAGATAAATAAATATATATTTATATCAAGACTATTGTATATTGTTTTTACTGTGTGATCTGCCACTATGTGATTATTGTAATTGTAATGTCCATGTGTTTCTGTTTGAGATGTGATCAAGGATGTAATTGACTCATCGGTCAGCTTTGTCAAAAGATGGCTATAAATTGAGTTTCTGTCATCATTTATGGGGGCAGCGTGGCAGGCCGCATGGATAGATGGAGAACAAAAATGGGGACGGGTGGATTTTATAAAATGTTTCTAAAAGTGACAGTGTTGTGCCCCTGCATCTGGGCTACGGTTCCTTTAGCACTGATACAATAATTAGTATACTACTACAAAGTGTTGGAACCTGAATCTGGTATATGTTCATGAAGATTGCTTCGTCAGGGAGAGGATGTGAAATTTAGGATCCTTTTATGGGCGAATTGAACGAGATAATGTGTTCCTAATGAACGTGGGCTAGGAATACTTTTGATGGCAAAACACAAAGTTCGTCCCGTTTTGACTAGTGTAACAAAAACATCAGTAATAACTCTACACTTTCATGATTAAACATGTAAATGATATCGGTGCAAGCTACATTTTAAGAAAAAAATAGTAAAGGTTGAAAAATTAATGAAAGGGGTGGCCCTAGAATTAGAGTAGGCTTTATATGGTTTTACTTTTTCTGGGACTGATTCTGAGTTGGGAGCAAAGCAAAAAAGACAGAGGGGTCTACGTACTAAGGGCTGTATCCAATTAGACGCGATAAGCCACTAACGTGCAAAAAGTTTTCACTTGTGCAAACTTTTTGCCAAAAATGCTTATCGTGCAATCTTATTAGCCGCGGCAAATTCCCTATATTTGGCTGAAAATGTCGGGACTAGGTTCAGAACCCCTTGGGCACCCCCCAATAATGACTAAATAGGCAAAAATAATACTTTAATTAGCTTAAATTGCCCCAGTGCAACACTGAGTAGGTGAAAAAGAAAGTGTTGGAAAATGTGTTTTATGTAATGGGATAGGTATTTTGGGAGCTGTAAGGATGGGACAGGTGTTTTTGAGATTGCAGGTGCAAGTGACATGTATTTTTTTTTTAATTTTTAAAATGCACTTTTATGACACAAAAATATACTTACACCCATTTTTATGTACCCCCAATTTAACTACAGCATTTATGTTTCCCAAAAATATGACTTTCAATCATTTGATCTCTGTTAGATAAAAAAGCATATAATAACCACTACAACCCTAGTCCCTTTGACTTCTATACTGTTACCCAGTAGTGTTAGTTTGTCTTTTTTGGGGTACAGGCTGTTTTCACCATTTTCATCTGCACTTTTCGCACATAATGCCATGAAGAACTATCAGCCGAATGCAGCTTCACGTCTTTTGTAATAGGACTGCGCGAATAGTGGGGAAGCGCATATGTGCGAAAAGTCACACATTTGGGCGAATGGTGCAAAAAGTTTACTACAAACGTATCGTTTTCGCATCGAATTCAATACGGATCTAAGTCTTGGAGAGAGATAAAGTGGATAGAGATAAAGTACCAACCAATCAGCTCCTGTCACTTTACAGGCTGTGTTTGAAAAATGACAGTTAGGAGCTGATCGGTTGCTGTTTTATCTCCGTTCACTTTATGTCTCTCCGAGGCTTAGCACATAGAACCCTGAGGAACTTTGCATGTAGCCCACAAATACTAGGCAGCTTTATTTTCACATTGCAATTTAGATTTAAGGTAGGACACGCCCTCTCTGCACATTATAACCATCTGCAGTACAACATTGTCTTGCCAAAGTGCAAAGTTAAGGTGCCCATCCACTAGCAGACATGAAAACGACTACACGATTACGACATTGTCAGTCTGTGATGAGCCTGCACTGAACGAGCAGTTGTTCAGTGCAGGCTCATCAATCATCTGCAAACATTCTCAACCTGACGTTATCGTCATGTTGTCCAGCATGTTTGCACGATGATAGATGTCTAAACGACCAACGGGCACGCGCATCGCTGGTCATTTTAGAAATTTTTGCAAAAGATTTATGAACGATTGAACGATCGTTATCGTTCAATCGCTCAACTTAATCGTCTAGTGGATGGGCACCGTTGCTCCTTTTTTTGTTTTTGGTTTGCTCCCAATTCAGAATCAGCTCATCTACCGCATGGAAATTAGGTGCAGGGTCAGACTGGCCCAAAGGGGTACAGGAGAAATCCCAAGAGGGTCCCACTGCCTGAGGGCCCCACCCCTTCCTCTAGGTGTCAGGTTCCAGTCTGTGCATATGTTACATATTACTGCATTCCCAGGATTATGGTGTATTCACTACAATACATTGTTGTTATCAATCTGGTACATTATCACAAATTAATATTTACTACTATATATATGAGCTATAAAGGGCCCACACCACGCACTTCTCTAATGGTTAGCCAAGTTCCTGTGGTAGCTGGCCACACTCCTACCAGTGCATACCCCCAGTGTGCCCTTCATGCCCCGGTGCTACACTGAGTAGGTGAACAGTACCAAAAACCAAAATGTGGACATGAACCTATTGTATGTTATATTATATAAGAGAGGCAGGTAACCACACATCAAAGCACTTTTGCACAAACTGAGTGTTTTATCTTATTGTGCAAGAGTGATGCATTATTTCTACCGTAGCTTGGAATACAGATTGGTTGCTGGACAGATTGAATCCTCTGGCAGTGTGAGATTCCTCATATACGCTGGCTCTTGGGTTCAGGTAACCGCGGAGGTCCCTAGGGTGGGCAATCTGGAGTTAGAAACGGCTGCAAATTATATTTGTGTCCAAAATCAATTATTTAATTTTGGTTGGAATTAAGTTAAATTAGTTGAACAGTTTAGTCAAGCAGCGGGAAGAACCAGTAGGATACTTGAGGGTCTATTTACTAAGCAGTGTTAGGAGACAGAGGGTCTCATTCAGACCCACTGGTGAGCGCAGGATGCTCGCAAGCGGGTTGATGTTAACGCAATGCGCATGCTCACGACGGAGGGAGCTCTGTAGTGCGCATGCGCGAGTCCCGGACAGCGACAGCCAAGCTGTCGCTCCGGGTCTCGCACCAAAGGGGGCGTGCTGTCGATGGTGAGTTCCCATGGGAACGCCTACTGTCTGGGTCTGGCCCCACTGACATCACTAGTGATGTCGGTGGGAGTGATTTTGGCTCTGATAGAGCCAAAATCACTCCAGGGCTTGCGGCCACGAGACCCTACCGCAGGGTCTCGTCGCAAGCCCGATGGTCGCGATGGTCTTGACCATCGCGACCATCATCATGGACGCTCGCATAAGCTGTGGGTGGTAACCCACAGCTATGCCAGCGTCCAAAAGGCCGCTCCACATTTAAATAGGACGGCCCTGATTCAGAGCGAGCGCTCTGGTCAGAGCGTCCGGCTCTGAATCAGGGCCAGAGTGAAAAGTGATAAGGTGCCAGCCAATCAGCTCCCAACTGTCATTTTTCAAACAGCCTGTGTGATGGCAGTTGGGAGCTGATTGGCTGGCACCTTATCACTTTTCACTTCTCCTAACACTTCTTAGTAAATAGACCCCTTGGTTTTATAAGAAGAGGCAGGGGCGTATTAAGACTGGAGGGGGCCTGAGGGCAGTCTCCGTCTGGGGCCCCCTCTAAAAATGCTATTCACCTGCGTTCCCTGAATACAACAAGCAATCTGATAGCAGAGCTCTCCAAACCCCTCCCCCACAGACTTCTCATTTATCTGACAACCCCCATTATGAGTTTAAAGTAAGGCCATGCAAGCGAGAGATAGGCTCTTCTTCATCGGACTACTAGAGGCATCGCGGGTGGAACCTGCTGGGAATGGCAGACCGCCGAGACATCAGGTAGACACTGATGCTCGAGTGAGGGTGTTAGCAATTTTTGAGTATGGCCATGTCCCACTCAGCATGCGATGCGCTGGCTTGAGCCGACTGTGCAGCATTGCTCTGCCTCCCTGGCTGACCTGAGTTCCTGCCAGGAACTCCATACACACCTACACCCAAGTGATCTCTACCCACCCCACCCCTCTTTTGGTGCCCCTGCTGATTTGATGATCTGTAAAACGCAGGTAAATGCGAATGACATATTAACTTAACTGACCTAATTCTATACAAAATTATGGGCTCCATTTAACAATGATACTAAATTTAGGTTAGTATTACTGTGATTCTTATGAATGTCCCACCATTATTTAACCATACATACTAGTCCGGCGAGGTCTAGCGGTATCTTCCTCCTCGGCGGTGTCGTCTTCCGAGCTCCCAGCAGCCAGCAGAGACAGGTTGTTAACCAATGCGCATACGTGACAGCTGTCTACATACTGTGCTTCAACCCGGCTGGGACACAACAAAGGCTGAAATCCAGAAAGGCTGTTGTTGGGTCCCCATTGTCCATCTACAGATGGTGTAAGCAATGCTTTCGCAAACAGTGGTAAGAAGCAGAGGCAGATTAGGCCACCGTGACAGTGGGTAAGTTCCCGCTGGGCTGGTGCAATGCTCCCCCTGACGGGCCGGCTGACACTGGTTGCTGGCTCTGGCCACTGCGCTTCCGCGATTTTGCGTTCCACTGGAACGCAAACTGGAAGCTGTCATCTGCTCCTGCTAGCGGGCACTTCCGGGTAGCGCTAGCCAGGAGTGATGGCAATACCGCGGCGCTGTGTATATCCAGCTCGCTCACCCTAGACCTAAACTACCCTCCTGGCCAAAGGGACATGCACTCATACCCAACCCCCCGCCTCCCCTTCTCCCCGGCCTTCCAGACATTCCCTCCCCCCCACCCAGGTACATGTACTACCTGCCCGATCCTGATCCCCCCACCCCAATAAATATATAATATAAAATAAATAAAGTTTACCTGCCATATACAAGGGCTACTGATAAATGTGGTCTAACACACTACTGCATATCACCACCTGATGAAGTAACATAGGAGTGTAGTCATAATGTAATAATAGTGGAGTGAAGTGATGATTTAATGTAAGAGAGCATGTACTACCTGCCCCCCTCCCCCAACCTACTTACCGGCCCCAAGGGCATATACTAAACAACGGATGTACATCTAGGGAGAGCATTGTAGTGGTATTATCATAAAGTCGCAGATGCAACTGCAGCAAAAGACGCAAGGAAGGGATCCGCCAATCATGACAGACCACACCCCCTCAACAGCCCCCGCCTCCATTAGAGCTGCTTCCATAAATTTCCCGGGTTCCAACCCAATCCACCGCTGGCAAGAAGTTTACCGTTATTTGATTATAACAGAACAGAAGCGCTGATTCAGAGCCGGACGCTCTGACAGAGCGCTCGCTCTGAATCAGGGCCGGTCTTTTTTATTTTTATGGAGCAGCCTCCTGGCCGCTTGCATTGCTGTGGGTTGCCACCAACAGCTAATGCGAGCGGCCAGGATGATGATCGCGATGGTCAAGACCATCGGGCTTGCGACAAGACACTTGTGGTAGGGTCTCGTGGCCGCAAGCCCCAGAGATTTCGTCTCTAACAGAGCCGAAAGCTCTCCCACTGACATCATCGTAGGACATGGAAGACATCCCCGGAGCCCGGATCATGCAGGTAAGTGTAATTAAGGGAGAGGGGGGTCGCGGGGGTTCACGATCGAAGGGGGCAGGACTTAACAACAGGGCGGGGCTTCGCGCCGGGGGGGTAGCAGCGGCGGCCGGTCGGTACATGCGCGGGGCACTAGTCACGGTATTTTTTTGGCGAAAATACAGTGACTAGTGTGCGGAGGGGATTCGCAGGGACAGAGCTTACTTGCAAGCTCTGTCCCTGCAAGGGTTTGTAGTAAATCCCTGTAATATTGCCTGAATTCGCAATACGAATTCAGTCGGTAATATCACACTACAATCTGCATTACAAATGCGGATTGTAGTAAATGGAGCCCTTAGAAGATTTAAAGAAATATAATAGACACAGTTCAACAGCGGATTCATATAAGTAGATGTTTAAAATGTGTCAAACCACAATTGAAAAGTAGATAGTCTTTGACAAAAATTCTAAATCCTTCTGTAATCATCCCCAGTAATGAAGAGAGGAGTTCTTGGTTTAGTCCTTTCAGTAGTAAGTCATCATGTAGCCATAAAAAAATAAAAAGGGTATATATAGCATAATACAGTTTTTAATATAAAATAAAAGTACAAAAATAAACACAATAATCCATGGACATCGGAATCCCCAAACAGCTGGACAAAGTAACAATTACCGATCTAGGAAAGAGCTGACACCGATCCGTTCTTTACGTGCATGAAATGGTTGAAGTCACCAGTGTGTATCCCGGATTTGTGGCCGGCCAGGGTTACCCTCCGTCACTCTTATCGTTCAGCGGGGTCCTCCGTTTCTACCCTTAACTAGGGTCTTTATCAAGGTGCAGCAACAAGCAGAATTACCTCTTTACTTGAAGCAATCCTATATATACCCAGTATAGCCTACCCCATCGGCGCTAGCACAGCTGCTTCCTATACATAAATCAACTACAAGTCCCATGAACCTTTGCTGTGCTAGGCCTGTTAATGTTAAAGCATGTCCTTGCCTCATACGTCAAACCGAGCTCTCAGAAGCCGGTTCATTACTTACTACTAAAAGGGACTGAACCAAGAACTTCTCTCTTTATTACTGGGGATGATTACAGAAGGATTTAGCGTTTTTGTCAAAGACTATCTACTTTTCAATTGTGGTTTGACACGTTTTAAACATCTACTTATATGAATGCACTTGTGAACTGTGGCCCTGATTCAGAGCCGGACGCTCTTTGTGAGCGCTCGCTCTGAATCAGGGTTTTTTTTTTTGGAGCCGGCCTGGCCGCTTGCTAAGCTGTGAGTGACCACCCATAGCTTTTGCGAGCCGCCAGGTAATGGTCGCGACCATCACGCTTGCGACGAGACCCTTCTGGTAGGGTCTTGTTCCCGCAAGTCCCAGTGAGCTTCCTACTCTAATAGAGCAGGAAGCTCAACTACTGACATCACGAGTGATGTCAGTAGATCCGCCCTCAAACGGCAGGTGTTCCTTTGGGAACGCCTCCGTTTGGCCAGCCAGCCCCCTTCCCCACCTACAAAACGGGGCGAGCTGTCGATCAACATCGACAGCCGTCCCATTTTGTTGCGAGTGATTTCTGCCCGGCCATCGACCCGCTTGCGAGCGCATAGCGCTTGCGAGCGGATCTGAATCAGGCCCAGTGTCTATTATATTTAAATATTTGTTGGAGGAAAGGAGAAACTCCCTTAGACACCGGTTGCCCTAGCTGCTTCAATCACGTTAGTGCACTCTGGGCCTGATTCAGACACGCTCACGAGCGCTCGCAAGTGGGTCGATGGTGCCCAAGTGCGCATGCGCACGACGGAGGCGCCTCCGTCGTGCGCATGTGTGAGACCCGAATAACGACGGCCAAGCCGTCATTAAGGGTCTTGCACCAAAGGGGGCGTGCTGTCGATGGTGATTGACCATGGGAACGCCTACCATCTGAGTCCGGCCCCACTGACATCACTAGTGATGTCAGTGGGAGTGCTTTTGGCTCTGATAGAGACAAAAGCACTCCTGGGCTTGCGGCAGCGAGACCCTACCGCAGGGTCTCGTCGCAAGCCCAATGGTCGCAATGGTCTTGACCATTGCGACCATCATTTTGGCCGCTCGCTATAGCTGTGGGTGGTCACCCACAGCTATGCGAGCGGCCAGGAGGCCGCTCCAAAAAGGAGCAGGGACGGCCCTGATTCAGAGCGAGCGCTCTGTCAGAGCGTCCAGCTCTGAAACAGGGCCTCTAGCTCTTCACATCTCACAAATAGTTATAGAGAAAGATGCGCCTGTTTCTAAAAGAGCAGCAGCTTACAGAGAGGGGAGGAATTGTGCGTTCCTACTTCTGTGGTGAATAGGCCCCACTGGCGCGCATTTTTTTTGTGGAGCAGTGAAGAAATTATATTTAATACAATCAATGGAACGCAACAATGGGAATCAACAGGGCGCATTTTAAGGGGGAAAAAAAAGCTAATAAATAATAATTAACCGAAAACTCAGCAGAGTAGCCAACATCTAAAGGGTTAAATGCTCCGTAATCGCGTACGCAGTGTCTGTGCTAAGCAGACGCATCGTTTTCTCTCTGTTTAGGTTTAGGCAGAATTAGATATGACTGTATTTCTGTTTGTGACACAAATTCAGGTCAACAGAGATAATTGTATGGACCTTGAACAAGATGGCGGAGGCACTGAGGTGATTCATAGGACAAGTTTGTGTCACTGTGGTAAAGGTTTTGCCTTTGAGATGCATTCTATAGTATTGTCCTCAGCTCACAATGCAAAGGAATGAGTCAACCCTGACCCAGTTACACTCATTGTGCACAAGACAAGCACATGATCAGAATCCAAAACCTAGTGAGATGTTTCAGAGGAGATTGCTCAAAAGACAGATGACGTCTGACTTAATTTTACATTTTACCTTTAAATGCAGGAGGGGCGGGGCGAGGCTGCATGTATAAAGAGGGTCTGTCACTAATGTGACTTTTTAATTTATTGTTTGAATTATTGGAGTTGTTATCTTAAAAAAAAAAAAAATAACCTGTATTATTGCATACCTTCAGGTAAAACAAATACAGCCACCTATGATTTCAACGAAAAAAAAAATGGTACAAGGAGTATATGCTAACTATTTTGGGGATAACTACAGTAGATATAACCAGAGGCATAACCCCCGGAAACAAAAGTGTGTTGTTGTTATTGCCTAGGTTGTTGCCTAGTGCGCCAATAGTTGGTGTTCTTAACTACTTACCTGGCATGGTTCAATGGGATGCGGCTGGTCGTACGCGTCCATTCCCCGACTTTAAGGGGTATATATTTACTAAAGGTCGATTTTAATTAATTTTAATTGATCTTAAATCGATCAAAATCGATTAACATTGATTTTGTGTTTCTGGGGCTAAATCACACATTTACTAACAGACAATTTTTTATTTAGTTTTTTAAGTATTAGTAATTATGATTCAGCCCCAGAAACAAAACATTGATGTTAATCGATTTTGATCTATTTTTAAATCGATTAAAAGCTTGTGCACCTACAACACTCTTTCCCGGCCGGAATCTACAAGTGGATATACCCCTTATGATCACTCCACTATCAGGCACTTAAGTCATATCGTGGATTCAGCAGGTAAGCCAGCAGTATCCACTATATTGTTGTATCAAAAGTTGTGACATTCATATTTTTCATACAAACTGTTAAGACTCTTTGAGGATTCATTCAACATTCATTTTTTTTACTTTTTAATCTTATGGACATTTTTTACTTTATCTTTAAGACTTAATAAGACTATATATATATTTTTTTTATATATATTTTTTTCAACAACTCAAATTCATCTTCTAACTATTTTATTTTTGTTTGTTTTTTAAATTATTGTACTGACTTATTTTTATGATCTTGGGTTATTAAATGTGCATCTATTTATATTGTCTCTACATTTTATGTGATGCAGCTACAAATCATTTAGAGCTCCCACACTTCCCAAATCCTCTTTAGTAAATATACCCCTAAAAGTTAAATACATTTTACGCTGTGCAGAACAGATTTCCTCCTGCTGCTCTGGTCCCATGGGAGTGATGTCGTGGTGTGTGACCAATGACATCACTCCTGAAATCGCCCTCCCTAGAATGTGGTGCAGAGCAGCACTCTGGAGAAAAACAAAAGTGCGAGGAGGGGAATTTACTAATTCCATCCCGAGCACTAGTAATGTCCATTGAAGGCTGTAAGTTCAATGGTTGATGTTTTTAAACTATCAGTAGAAAACCATTGATGGTTTAGCAACCGATGGCTGAATACTGCGAATGCGCAGACCTCAGCCATTAGATCGATGCCACCTACAGTATGTTTTGTAAACTTACTGTAGGTGGTGCAGCATTTGTGTTAATTTCACCTTATCATTGGAAAACCAAAGCTAATGTTCTCTGGAATCAGGAAAGAGCAGCATTGGATACTAAGCTTATTGCTATTATCAATTGTGGATTACAAATACATGCATGTTATAGGTCAGTGATGGTCCAGCAATAGAGTACTTCAATGACATTACTTTGTGTGCACTTTAGAGTAAACTACTGAGCAGTTTTCAGGTTCTTCCAAATCTGCTGAGTAATAACTGGCGTTGCTATTACTGCATATGCATGTTTTGCAAAGGTTAATGTGAGTTTTAAGTAGAGATGAGTGGCTCTGTTTTGCTGAAAACCAGACACACTAGAACTTTGGGGTTCCGAGCAGATCTTGTATCTTCTCGTAAGTTTGGAATTCGGATCTAAAAAATGGATCTTGTGTTTTGGATTGCATGTAAACAGGTCCAAATTACATGATTTTAGCTCTTTTTATCAATTTTAAAGAAAACCAAAACCGAACCAAACCACTTGAGGGTGGTTTTGCCAAAACCGTAACATTTGAGGGTGGTTTTGCCAAAACCAAATCATAGGGGTCCATGCACATCTCTAGTTTAAACTATAAAGTATAGTATATTGAGACAACCGAGAAATTGCTCTTTTCCTAGTTATAGCCACAGAGGTGCTGCAGCAGCAAAGAGAAATAACTATTGGAGAGAGTTATTCCCTATTAACTACTGTATGGCTAACTACTGTGCTGAATTTGCTATATTCCCTTTTGAGCTGCAATGTCCTGTCATAAGTAGGGTGATCATTATTTTCATACAGTGACCTGCTCTGTATCTATGTCCTCCTTCCATCTTTATCTGCACCCTATGAGTTTCCATTATCCGGTGTGGGGAGAGTCAGAAGACCAGAGCGTGACTGCTTTTACATGGAGAACAAGTAAAGCATTTAAATGAGCACGATTCAGTCCTAAAAGGAGAACAAAGGGGACTGTGTACTATTAAGGACTATGGGCCTGATTCAGAGCCAGACGCTATTTGCGCTCGCTCGTTCAGAAAAGGGGCCGGATATTTAAATAGAGCGCTCGCTCTTTGTGGTCTGTTGACGCCTCTATGTCTGAACGAGCAAACGAAACATGCGCTCGCTATTTTTTAAAAAACGCCCCCTGGCCGCTCGCATCCTACGTCATCTCCAGATTAATCAAGTACATCGAAAGGCGTATGAACTGCTCGCAGTGCTTGTGGTAGCATTTTCCTACCGCAATCATGCGAGCAGTTCAGGCTAAAAGACAACCAAGTGACGTGGTCGATGACGCTGCTTTGTTAATTATGCACACCCTTAAAACGCCCGTTTTGACCGTTTGGCACGCCTGCGTTCGGATTTCCACTCCCCGTTTTCAAGCACTTCACTCAAATTAGCAGGCATTCGCTATTTTGCGAGCACACAATTTCCGACCACAATGACTGGTTCGCGCATGCGTATTACAACCCATACGCATGCGCAGTTGTGCGAACATCGATCGGAGCGAACGAGCGGCCGCTTACGAGCGGCTGTGAATCAGGCCCTATGTACAGAATAATCTTCTGGAAGTAAAACTCTGGATAATATCCTTTGCATTTGTTGGTTGTATGATTGTCCCCATGTTGGTGCTAGACCACATATATAGTTTTTACTTGAGTTTCTTGAGGAGAAGGTGACATCCTGGATGGATTTTAGCTGCTACTATCTAATTGAAGCTCTATGTCGATTTCTTGTATTTTATTAAAAAGAAAGTATTTGAGAAAAAAAAGCTGCAACTTGCGTTTGCGTCCAAATCTGAATGAGGTCCATAATGCCCTAAGGTGGGTGTCTCTTGTAATACACCTATAGGGGTAATGTCCATAGATGGGCATACTTTAGAGCATGCATTATTCACGTGACATCTAATTATCACTGATCACATGTCAGATTGAATTTTTTTGTTTGGTACAGTATGTTAATTCTGACGGTGTGAGATGTTTTACATAAATGTATGTTATACTCTATTAGATCACCGTAAACGCTAATGAGAATTCATTAGCTGATCTTTCTGCTGTGATTGTTCTTTCTGCTTCTATTTAATGTTGGCAAATTAAACTGTAATCAGGTTTGTTAAAGCGACACAGGCAGAGGGATTTTCTGCAAGCGATGAAGTGTGCTCTCGGCTCTCAGGAGCAGGCAATTAGAGCTGCTGTCTACAGAAAATATATCACATTTTCTGCTTATGTCCTTATTGCTTTAATCATCATGAACAATATACAAACACTATGCAACTACCCTACTGTTACAAACTCTCAATTCAGTTGACCTTTATACTATAATGCTAACCCCATACTTGCCAACTTTCAGGCTGCTCGGCCAGATCGTCTCTGCGGGGGGTCTTGGCGCTGTCAAGTGGACGGTGTGAGTGGCGTGATACTGCTCTCGCATCACTATTGCTCTGCCCCTCGCTGTACAATTCTGCTATTACCGGCATTGTGAGGCGGGGGCGGAGCTACGGTGATACGATTAATTCACTAAGTGGACAGCCCAAGTGTGGCCTCCGGAAAACTTGTACGCTATTCTGGAAGTCCAGTAGGCTAGGAATCTGGGATAGCCACCCTAAGGATGGGACATCGAAGAAAACATTGGAAGTACCGATGTTTTTAACATTAGCTGCAAAACATTGTTTAGTCCTAAACATTGGTTCTGGAACATCGATGTTATCCAATGTTAACCGATGTTTCTATTTTTTTAAGTAAACTTTCTATTTAAACAAGTAATACACTAATAAACTTCTGAAATCGTACTTATGTTTATTTGATGCAGGTTTTACAGTATATACAGTCCAGTGGCAAAACTCCTTTATAAGATCTGTAAAGGCCTGGTACTTCTTAGGCAGCATACAGCATACTACAAGCAGCCCCCTCTGAAACAAGGGCATTAAATGGGGTATTTGTGCTGCCAGGACGCGGGCATCTAGCACCACTGCCATGTCAGTGGTTGCCAGGCGACAGCGCGCTTGTCACAGCTGCTGTTGCTGGGAGACTGTGTAACGTAATTTTTGAGCACCTCGTGATCCCGGCGGTCACTAACTGGGTCGGTATTTTCTGTATTCCCTTAAGGGAACAAAAAAACCTTATTTGTAGTGCAGTGCGGCATGTCTGTGATGTCCCCAGGCTTTCCGGCTGTCAAAGAAAAATTGCAGTTGCCGGGTCCCGTATCAGGAGCTGCACTGCTGCATCAGTTTTCTCTACAAAGTGGTTGACTGCCCTGATCGCCCCCCCTGGATCCACCAATGACCCTAACCCCCCATAGTGGTGCCTAACCCTAACCCCTCCTTTCCCTACCCTAACCCTAAGTCCCCCCCCCCGGGGTCCCTAAACCTTACCCTCCTCCCCACGGCTAGAACCTAAGAAACCTGGCTTACCTTTGTTCGGTATGCCGGGTGTCGGGATTTCGTAGTGGGGCTAATGATACGCGTCTATTTTTAGTCCCATGTTGGGCTTTCAGTGTCGGGATATCGGCTGGCGGTATAGTGCCCGTCGTTATCCTGACAATACACTTATTTATTGGAGTGCTGTAAGTTTGTGTCTGTGTATATATATATATATATATATATTCCATAGACGAAAAACCTTACGGTTTCACATGTACCATTAAGGCTGCTTAGACATGATCTGAAAATTAATGATTTTCTGCCACTGAAACTTCAAAAAGCAATGAAATTGTGATCATTAAGTCTAACGCCTTAATGGATGTGTTCCTTGCGCAATACAGATATGGTATGCCCTCACACCCTGTGGTTAACTGCAGATTCAGCACTCTCACAGAATGAGATTGCTGTCACTCACAAAATGGTGGAGCTGCTAATTCACAGAATTGTGTGCTCATTGAAATACACACATGCAGTCTATGCAACTGAGGTTTGAGCAGTTATGTGGCCCCTACATCCCACTCAGTGCCCACAATCGTCCCATTTGATCACCAACCTCACTGGCTTCCAACATCCTTCTCACTGCATACATTTATCTCATTTAGGGCTCTATTTACTACAATCCACATTGTCGAAGCTGAATAATTGGCTGAGACAAGATCAGTTTAAAATTGAAGCGTGCGCGACGCCATCTTGCAAATGGCAGCTAGACTCCATTTTAGAAACAAGAATCTGCAAGATGCCATTTTGTGACCAGCATCAATTCAAGTTACAACTCAGGAACTAAGAACAGATGGCAATGTTTTTGTTAATCTACCAAGGGCAACTGGAAGAACAAGCTTTCTGAGTAAGAGTAAATAGAATAGACAATGGGTATTTTTACATACAACTTGGGAATCCCTGGATGCAGATAAAGTATAGTTGTGGCAATTGTAATATAATCCAGGCATTGTTCTACACAATTGGATTTGTCTGAATCCAAGACAGGATGGTCCCAACTTCACAGCTTGATTCACAGTTCACACAAGAGTCTGGGAGAACAAAAGAGGTTTTTTCCTTTGAACACAGGACAGGTGGGGGCTTGCTGACAGAGGGCATGGAACTACAATGCTCAGCAATCCACACTGCTGAATGTTCACCGTGTATGAGAAATTATGCACTCAAATCTCACCCATTAATAACTAGCGTTCTTATATCAAACCCCGAATACCCACACATTACATATTCACACATAAGGTTCAGTAAGCTCTAAAGTGTATGATTTAAGTTGGTTCGGTTAGTTTAAATGCTGAAAAATAAAGATATTTGATAACTAAGGTATTATACATGCTAAACAAGTCATGTTTGGAGTTGCACTGATGCGTATCCCTTTTACAGTATTCCGGTGTTATCGGTGGGGAGATCGCATCATACATTCACGAGTTATGGATCTCAGAGCCTACAAGCAACAAAATGTATATTTTAGAAGCAACTGTTAGGATGCTGCAGGAGGCGTGAAGAGGAAGACCCCCAGCTGTTAGAGGCAGGGAGAGTCTGTTTGAACCAGCCTGTTAAATGTGCTATAACAGATGCTTCACCCCTGGGAACCAATGATATCAGCAACAGACTTCCCTATTGTCCTGTTTATTCTGGGGGGGTATCAATATGAGTGCACGGACGCTGGTTCTGGGTCTTCGTGCTGAATGACGAGGGGTCTCTTGCTGATGCCTATCTATGGGTCCGGAAGCACCTGCGTATGTATACTGTACTTGGGGTCTGTATAATTTCCTTTTGCACCTAAATAGTGTCTCTCTCTCTGTGTCTTTCTCTCTCTGTGTCTCTTTCTGTGTCTCTCTCTCTCTTTCTGTGTCTCTCTCATTGTAGTTTGATCTGTCTGTCTCTCTGTCTGTGTGTCTCTCTCTCTCTCTGTGTGCCTCTCTCTCTCTTTGTGTGCCTCTCTGTGCATCTCTCTCTCTGTGTGCCTCTCTCTGTGTGCCTCTCTCTCTCTGTGTGTCTCTCTCTCTCTCTGTGTGCCTCTCTCTCTCTGTGTGCCTTTCTCTCTCTGTGTCTCTCTCTGTGTCTCTCTCTCTCTGTCTCTCTCTCATTGTAGTTTGATCTGTCTGTCTCTCTCTGTGTCTCTCTCTGTGTCTCTCTGTCTCTCTGTTTCTCTCTCTGTCTCTCTCATTGTATTTTGAAGTTTAATCATGCATATGTATATCAACTGTACCTTGTGACTTTATGATTTATTTGCGCTTATTATACACAGATCATAGCGTGTAACTGACTGTACTTTTACTTGAATAATACTTTGTGCTTCGGAACCACATGTTCTGAGTCTGGAGTCTCTATTTATTGTATGACTGCGTACGCAAATTAGCGTCATCCTTAGAGGTTTATAGGAAGGATTTTATAAGGTACAGGCAGGGGTATATAGAGGTTCATTTAAATACCAACAGATGGGGGCTCGTCTAGCGAAGTCACTTACCTACTCACACGGCACATACGGCTATCGATGTCTCAGCAAAGGGTGGAGTGGCCACATACAGGGTTTTCCTGTAACCGCTTTGTGCTGAAAGATCGCTATCCGTTTTCGTGTGAGCCAAGGAAGCTGACTAGAATCTAGGGACAAGAAAGGAAAAAGTTTGTTTTCCTTTGTTGATAGAACCTAACGCTTAAAGGGGTGCCGCAGTATTGAGTACGCGGCTGAGACGCAATTTGCGTACGCAGTTAAAAAGTCATTATACGGTTGTGCGGTAGTCGCATTTTTGTGTATGCGGCTGGTCGCACAATAGCGTATATGCACTTCCGGTTCTGCTGCCACGTGTTTAAACAAAGCCGTCGAGGTTTACCTTTTTCAATTGTTATCAATATCTGGGTTAACGTTTATTTTTCTGCGCAGGAAAAAGTGTGTAACAGTGAGTATGTGTTGGACAGTTAAGGGTATCGTATGATCCTTAAATGCTAGGTGCAAGGGTTAGTCTAGCCGCTCGGTAAGCAGCTTACCGTTCAGTACACAGAGCAGGTGTATGGTTTGTTATTTTTGTTAGGGACGGGCTCTCAGTGTGACTGCAATGTTCAATAATATTTGAGCATTGTAGTTGAGCCGCACTAGGTGTGATTGTGAGCTGAGAGAGAATAGGTGAGCGGAGGCATCTAGAATTTCTTCCGTAGGTGAGCGGGGGCATCTAGAAATTTTGTCCGTAGGTAAGTGAGAGTATCTAGATTGTCTTTCACCAGTTTAAATCTTTATTGAAAAGCGTAGGATTTTGTCTCAGAATGGGAGTCATGCAAACAGTAAAGATGTTAGACAATGATGTGCTGCTAATGAAAGCTCCGATTGGATCGGCCCGTAGTATTATGCATACTAAGTACGGTACTTATGCAATAAGGTATTGTGATGTATGGTTTAAAATGACGATGAAGAGTGTTAGACCGTTTCCCAGAATTGGTAGTTTTAATAAGGATGTATTAGATAATGTCCGGGATCACATCAGTCTGATGCGCTCCCGAGAGAAGAAGGTCAAATATTTTGAATGTTTAAAATTGTGGCATCATGAAGGGGATGCGTGGCTTAAAAATGTGCAAGCGACGCAAACTAGTGTCGCGAGCGCATTGCCAGAAAATAAATCCGCGACGCTAAATTGCAATGCGGATGAGCCGCAAAATGGCACACACGTGCGGCAAGGTAGCGTTGTGGAGAGTATTGCCAGCAGTTCACGCTCACCTCCCCCACCTTATGTGGATGGAGGTGCAAGTACAGTTACCAAAAATACCCATAAAAATGTAACAAGCAATTTGTACCCTCTCTTAAGCAACCATAAAGAAAATGTTTATGATGTGGATGATGAGCCTATTGTAATGTCTGCCATTTCCCATGCTGTGCAAATGATAGATGCTGCATCACCACAATCACGGGTGGTGCCGCCATCTCTATCGGTAACAGCAAGGGAAGTGTTAACACACTCTGCACCCGTAGAGGAAGTTGTTAATACCATACGTAGCAGCAGCAGATTAAACCCCCAGCCAGTTAACCAGGTCAGAGGTAGCAACGCTACCGGTCTGCATCCCATTCGGACGATAACTGTTCCGAATGGAAATGCAGATGCGAACGGTGTAGTGCCCACGAGGGAAGTAGTAATGCATTGCCCCTGGACAAGAGCAGAACTAAATTCCATCATAAATGATTTCCCCGATCCCAAAAAGGAACTAGCCAAATGTCAAAGATTTTTGAGAAATTTGGTAGTTCACATGAGCCCACTAATAAAGATTGGCGTGTGGTGTTAAGGGCCTGTCTGCCACGCAATACCGACGTGACAAAATTTATCACAGATTGTGTCATTGGATGGTGACGTTCCCTTAACAGACCAAGTAAACCAAGGTAACATTTCCCGCATTGTAACTCAATTGGGTGTATATTTTCCAGTAGTAGTTAACTGGAACAAAATTTTCACAATTAAGCAAAAGGAGAGTGAAACTGCAGAAGTCTATTGCAACTGGGCTCTGCAGGCTATCACCCAGTACACTGGGATAGAAAATATTAAAGATAGCACTCACCACAGGGGAATGATAGTCACGGTACTCATGGACGGTCTGAAAGACGACTTGAAGACTCAGGTTCAGACCTCACAACCTGACTGGAGGGGAATCACAATAGATAACCTCATAGAGTCTGCCATAGAACATGATAAAAATATCACAAAAAAGAGAGAGACCCAGAGCGAAAAACTAATGGCTGTCAGTATCCAAGCTCTGGAAGGAATGACAATAACATCACAGCCAACCTACACACCTGCACCCACACACACACCTGCACCTGAACAATTACACGTCCTCACCAATCCCACACCACAGCAAACACATCCTTACCCCACATATCATACACAACCACAGGCCTCATACTACCCACAAACTTCATACCTCCCACAATACCCTTATCCTTCACATCCTTACCCTCCCTATCCTTACCCATACCCACCATCTTTCCCTCTTGCTCAAATCTCACAAAAATCAGTTTTCATCCACCCCGTTCAAAATTATGGTTTAACTGTCACCAAGTGGGACACATAAATAAGTACTGCAAAGTGAAGAACACCACACAGGAACACGAGTTTCCCATGGGTTCATAGGCAACCCCAGTATCTTCTCCCAGGCCTTATATGACTTTTTACAATCTTTTCAACCTGCCAATGTATCTGTTCTAATGTAAAATGTGGACGATTTATTGTTGTATTTTAGGTCATGTTTAAATTATATTAAACTGTTGTGCTTTATCTCCCACTCACAGGACGCAAGGTTGCTAAGGATAAATGGCAGCCATGCCAGGCTGAGGTCGACTACTCGGAATACTATCCAACCCAGTGGCCCAGGCATTATTTAGAGCAGTAGCTATTAATAACAAGATTTAATTGCAGGAACCTGTATGTATATACTATATCCCTAGCATTATTAAAAAAATTATGGGGGGACTTATTTTACAGGTGACGTTTCCAAGAACATGTGAAAGGTGATGGGTAACAACACTAAGATTATCCCAGACTGTCTTTTCCTTTATTTGCCCCCCTTGGAGATACTGTTCAAACAGGCAGCCTCATGTGAAAATATGAGAATGAGGTTACTGTGCAGGGTCTCACGAAGATGAATGAGAATAACCGAAATTGAAAGTGTTATTAACTAACATGTCTAATGCAAACTGTCATGATGTCAAATCTGGAAGAATTTGTTATGATACAAATTTTTTTTAGCTCAGGTTGTTTGATCGGTGTAAAGGTCCGTATCTGACGATACTATATCCACAAAGGGTGGCCGGGGAAGATACGTGGGTCCATTCCACTCACTATAGGGAGGTTAACCAACTTGTGGAGATAGAAGGCAGAGACAAGGTCGATAACGTGGACTTGTCGATTGCGAGCTTGTGCCGGAAGGATTAAAAAGGTGACGGTGAGATATCTGAGCTAAAGAAATGTGTAGATCAGTGCTTCCAGCAATGGAGTGGTCTGCTGTGGTCATCCTAGTTCTTTTTCTTTCCAGAGTTTTTGTCATGATGATCTGTTTGGGGATACTCAGTGTCTGTGATGGGGGACCGATAAAGGAGATGTGAGCTGATGGAGTGGAGTCAGGAGGAGGAGTGCAATGCCAATCAGGGGAGTGTGACCAATTTTAGTATTGTAATTGTTATGTTATTTGGGAAAAATACTTCCAGAAGTTATGACCCTCACACATGTTGAAATGCTGGGTATAATTAAAAACACACCATCACCCTATCTTCACACACAATATGAACACAGAGGCAAAAGAAATATGATGCATCTGGTGTGTTCCTATTGTGTTGAAGTGTGGAAATATGTAAAAACAGAGTAAAACGAAAGAATGAAATTATGATAGTGGCCAGTATGAATACCGAGGTAAATACAGAACTGCATTACAACCCTGAGCTAGGAAATACCATCATTTAATGTATTATATTCAGCCATGCATAAAAATTATTATTATTGAAATGTTATTTATTTAAAAAAAAACACCCCAAATAATGTAAAGTCTAAATTCCCCTTCAAGACTGCTTTTATAAGACTGGTGCATTCCCACACCTTTCACATGATCTTCCAAGATCCGCGGTGTGCATATAATAGTAGTTTTATGTCATGACTTGTTTAGCATGTATACATATATTTGGAGTTGTACTTATGCGTATCCTTTTTACAGTATTCCGGTGTTATCGGTGGGGAGATCGCATCATACATTCCCGAGTTATGGATCTCAGAGCCTACAAGCAACAAAATGTATATTTTAGAAGCAACTGTTAGGATGCTGCAGGAGGCGTGAAGATTAAGACCCCCAGCTGTTAGAGGCAGGGAGAGTCTGTTTGAACCAGCCTGTTAAATGTGCTGTAACAGATGCTTCACCCCTGGGAACCAATGATATCAGCAACAGACTTCCCTATTGTCCTGTTTATTCTGGGGGGGTATAAATATGAGTGCATGAACGCTGATTCTGGGTCTTTGTGCTGAATGCTGAAAGACGGGTCTCTTGCTGATGCCTATCTCTGGGTCTGGAAGCGCCTGTGTATGTATACTGTACTTGGGGTCTGTATAATTTCCTTTTGCGCCTAAATTGTGTGTCTTTCTCTCTGTGTGACTCTCTCTTTCTGTGTCTCTCTCATTGTAGTTTGATCTGTCTGTCTCTCTGTGTCTCTCTCTCTCTCTCTGTGTCTCTCTGTGTGTGTGCCTCTCTCTGTGTCTCTCTCTCTCTCTCTGTGTGCCTCTCTCTCTCTGTGTGCCTCTCTCTCTCTGTGTGTGTCTCTCTCTCTGTGTGCCTCTCTCTCTGTGTCTTTCTCTCTCTGTCTCTCTCTGTGTGTCTCTCTCTCTTTCTGTCTCTCTCTCATTGTAGTTTGATCTGTCTGTCTCTCTGTCTCTCTTTGTCTCTCTCATTGTATTTATTTGCGCTTATTATACACAGATCATAGCGTGTAACTGACTGTACTTTTACTTGAATAATACTTTGTGCTTCGGAACCACATGTTCTGAGTCTGGAGTCTCTATTTATTGTATGACTGCGTACGCAAATTAGCGTCATCCTTAGAGGTTTATAGGAAGGATTTTAGAAGGTACAGGCAGGGGTATATAGAGGTTCATTTAAATACCAACAGCATATTGAATGCAGATTGTAGTGTGATATTAACGACTGAATCCGCATTGCAAATTCAGGCAATATCACAGGGATTTACTACAAATCCCTTGCAGGGACAGAGCTTGCCCCTTCGGAGCCTTATCACGGTATTTTCTCAAAAAATACCGTGCCAAAATGCCCGCGCATGCACCGACCAGCCACTGCTGCTACCCCCTGGCGCTAAGCCCCGCCCCCCATGACAGCGGACCCCCCTGCGACCCTCCCCCTCCCTTAGTTACACTTACCTGCATGATCCGGGCCTCAAAATGGTCATGTTCTCCATGCCGGGCTGCAGTGCACTATGGGAGACCAGCTGACCGGAGGGGAGTCATCACCTGTCCCTGGAGTCAGGTAAGTAAATTTTTTTTTTTACCAATTTTTTTTTTCTTTTTTTACAGTAACAGCTTGCGGTCTGTTTAGACCACACAGCTGATTACTGGGACCGGCTCCGGGTTCTGCTCTCCCCGTTAGAGCAGGGCAGGAATCCAGTAACAGGGGGAGACCCTGGATAACGCCACCTCCAGGTGGCTTTATTATCACAGGGTTTTCCCCGATATTTTTTTCACATTTATTTTTAGTAACTCTGGTCGGATCACATTTCCCATTACAATTATGGGAAATGCGATCTGCTTACTAAAAATAAGTGATACTTAGGGGTTGGAGTAGAATTTTACGAATTATACTCCAATTGTCCTGTAATAACTATAGGTGATACTAAAATAATGTGAAAAGGGTGTGAAAACAGCCTTTATCACTTTATTTTAGTCAAAATAATGATAATAAATAGAGCCCTTAGAATACACGTTCAGCTCCCTTATTTTTAAAAATATCATACTCTGTCTATGCATGTACACTTCCTTCCCCTATATGCCTCCGTGCTGCTATATATTCCCCAATCCCTACTGCTGTGTGGTCTCCCAACTGTGCTAGTCTGTGTTCCCTCATCTGCACCACTCTGTTTTTCCCCAGCCGCACCGCCCTGCATCCCTGCCTTCTCCACAGCCACGCTGCTGCCTTTCTCTCATCTGTGGCACTCTTTCTTCTCCATCTGCACTACTCTGGTCCCCACCCAACCATGCAACTCTGTCTCCCCCCACCACCTGCTCCACTCTGTCTTCCTCCCCATCCACACCAATCTGTCTTCCCCAATCCCTACTGCTGTCTGGTCTCCCAACTGTGATAGTCTGTGTTCCCTCATCCGCACCACTCTGTTTTTCCCCAGCCGCACCGCCCTGCATCCGTGCCACTCTGTTTCCTTCTGCACCACTGCCTTCCCCTAAGCCACGCTGCCATCTTTCTCTCATCTGTGGCACTCTTTCTTCTCCATCTGCACTACTCTGGTCCCCACCCAACCATGCAACTCTGTCTCCCCCACCACCTGCTCCACTCTGTCTTCCTCCCCATCCACACCAATCTGTCTTCCCCAATCCCTACTGCTGTCTGGTCTCCGAACTATGGTAGTCTGTGTTATCTCATCCACACCAATCTGTCTTTCTCCAGCTACACCGCCCTGCATCCGTGCCACTCTGTTTCCTTCTGCACCACTGCCTTCCCCTAAGCCACGCTGCCGTCTTTCTCTCATCTGTGGTACTCTTTCTTCCTCCATCTGCTCTACTCTGGTCCCCCAACCGTGCAACTCTGTCTCCTTCCCCCACCCGCACTACTCTGGATTCCTACCTAATCAGACTAATCTGTCTTCCCCAATCCCTACTTTTGTGTGCTCCTACTTGTGCTAGTCTGTATTCCCTTATCCGCACCAATCTGTCTTTGCCCATCTGCACTGCTCTGTCTTCCCATGTCCATGCCACTCTCTTCCCCAATCCACATCGCTGTCCCCCCAAACCATGCCACTCTGTTTCCCCCCATCCGCACCACTGTTTTCCACCCATCTGCATTACTTTGGCTACCCCCCCCCTCTGTACTGCTTAACCTTCCCTCCTCTCCAAGCCTTTGTGTCTCACCTATACACGCTGCTGTGTCTCCTCCCCCCATCCACACCACTTTTATCCCATCTGCACAGCTCTATTTTCTGCTTTGACCTCAGTTGCATAGACTGCATTTGTGTATTCCAATGAGCACACAATTCTGTGAATTAGCAGCTCCACCATTGGTGCAAATTCAGTCGTTAATATCACACTACAATCTGCATTCAATATGCGGATTGTAGTAAATAGAGCCCTAAATTAGATAAATGTATGCAGTGAGAAGGATGTTGGAAGCCAGTGAGGTTGTTTTGGTGATCAAATGGGACGATTGTGGGCACTGAGTGGGATGCAGGGGCCACATAACTGCTCAAACCTCAGTTGCATAGACTGCATGTGTGTATTCCAATGAGCACACAATTCTGTGAATTAGCAGCTCCACCATTTTGTGAGTGACAGCAATCTCATTCTGTGAGAGTGCTGAATCTGCTGTTAACCACAGGGTGTGATGGCATACCATATCTGTATTGCTCAAGGAACACGTCCATTAAGGCGTCAGACTTAATGATCGTAATTTCATTGCTTTTTGGCAGAAAATCAACAGGTTTTGTGAATTTTCAGACCATGTCTAAGCAGCCTTAATATGACATGTGAAACCGTAAGGTTTTTGTCTATGGAATTTCATAGCTTTTTTAAAATGTATTAACTATCAGGGTTTGGATGAGCAAACCGGGCCACCTGGAGGGGAGAAGGGCAACAAAATGGTACACTAACGCAGGTGGAAGAGGGGACAGCACACAGGAAGTTGGTTTGGGAGGTGCAGAGTGCGAGACGGCTGTAGGTGTGTGGGGTAGTGGCAGCAGCGGTAATGCAGAGCAGTGGCAGCGTTGCAGTGCAAAGGGGGCATCAGCGGGCGACAGAGGACTCACTGGTAGAGCATATGCACCTGAGAAAATCAAATCGATAAGTCACAGATGGACGAATGCAGCAGTGAGATCTACGCATCTATGTTAAAAATTGAATGTGTAAAAAAAAAAAAAAAGCGCAGCCCCCCCCCAGGAAGAACAACCAGCCCCGGGATTTCCACGGCAAAAGCCAATATTTATATTTTTATATGCACCACACTTTACATAATCAATCCGGTACCCACCATCCAGGGGTGCTGGGGACAGCCCCGGGCTATCAGCCTGGGGTGCCCTGAGGAGGGGGATCCCTTTATTGGGGGGTGTCCCCAACTCCCCAGGGATCCCCAGCCTGGGTTGACTAGCAGTCAGGGGTGATGCTGCGGCTGGGGGGCCCGGTGAAAGGACTCCCCTGGCTGTGGCAACCCCCCTCTAGACGGAGTCCGGTACTGGTTCTGGAAAATACAGGGAGGGCTCTATGCATTTTTTCCCCCTGCATTTCCAGAACCAGGACCGGCTCAGAGCCCTGTGCTGGATGCGCTAAATACGGGGACCACTACATCATTTGTCCCCCATATTTTGGCAACCAGGACGGGTTCTGAAAAGCCTGGTGCTGGTTGTGCTTAATACGGGGGACCCCTACGACGTTTGTCCCCTGTATTTAGCACAACCAGTACTGGATCTCCATCATACCTCCCAACGTGACCAATTCCAGGAGGGACAAAATACTCTGGTAATGTATGATTGCCATCACCTGTGATGAAACACCTTTCTTATCGATTAACTAGTTCAGCACAGGTGACGGCAATCATACATTAAGAGGAAAATCCAGGAACAGATAATTTTGTCCCTCCTGGAAGGTGTCATGTTGGGAGGTATGCTCCATAGCCTGGGGCTGGTTGGGTTTTTGGGGGTGGGGTCACGCCTTTTTTTTTAAAATTAAACACAGAAGCAGGTATCATGGATCTACCAGATCCGAGCCTGCATTCTCTGTGCTGCTACCACCCCGGGTCCTAACGCTTGCACCACCACCGTCCGCACTGCAGCCCGCACCACCGCCGCTAAAGCCCGCTACTGTCCCCGGGTCCTAGCCATAGCTGATGCCCATCACCCCCCCCCCCGCACCTTTCCATCGGCTCCCGCTGCAACTAACGCTAGCTTCTTCCTCCCGGACCTGGTCCCCACTACTGGCCGCAAATGACGGCCATCTGGGAGCACCCAAGTGAAGCCATAGCTATTACACCTGCCGGAGGCTCCTACTGTGGCTGCTCGACAAGTTGAAAAGTCCTGTCTCTACAATGGCGCATTCTTGAGGTAATAGTTTAAAAACTGTAACTTTCTCATTTACCTGAACCCTAAAAGCATGTACCCTGGCACAATAGCTACCTAATAAAACAAACCCCAAGTCTAAATTCCACCCCTACCCTGAGTTATGCCTTCCCAAAAATCCCCCATAGGTTATAGCAGAAAAGTGGTCCTAATTGAGAATGTCAGAAAAAAGTGAGCTTTAGATTACTCCCAAATCCTCATTTTTTATGTTTTTGCCCTGAAATTTGGCAAGCAGCACCCAGTGCCAGTTCTATCCGGCCACACCAAATTTGAACACCCTGCCCCCCCTGCGGAATTCTCTATGGACAAATCAATTTTTTTAGATGCAGCCTTAATATAAGGGCACGGCTGTGCCCTTATAATTTATCTATTACCAGTTATTCATATAGCGCACACATATTCCGCAGCGCTTTACAGAGAATATCTGGCCATTCACATCAGTCCCTGCCCCAGTGGAGATTACACTCTATGGGCCTGATTCAGAGACAGACGCTCTGACAGAGCGCTCGCTCTGAATCAGGGCCGTCCCTCTGTTTTTTTTAGAGCGGCCTCCTGGCCGCTTGCATAGCTGTGGGTGATCACCCACAGCTATAGCGAGCGGCCAGGAAGATGGTCGCAATGGTCAAGACCATCGGGCTTGCGACGAGACCCTTGTGGTAGGGTCTCGTTGCCGCAAACCCTAGAGTGCTTTCGGCTCTACCAGGGCCGAAAGCACTCCCACTGACATCACTTGTGCACACCATGGGAACGCCTCCGTCTGGCCAGCCACGCCCACGGCCCGCTGCACCCCCATCCCCCTGACATTACACACATGCTGCACCCCCTAACTGACATTACACACATGCTGCACCCCCATCCCCCTGACATTACACACATGCTGCACCCCCTAACTGACATTACACACATGCTGCACCCCCATCCCCCTGACATTACACACATGCTGCACCCCCATCCCCCTGACATTACACACATGCTGCACCCCCATAACTGACATTACACACATGCTGCACCCCCTAACTGACATTACACACATGCTGCACCCCCATCCCCCTGACATTACACACATGCTGCACCCCCTAACTGACATTACACACATGCTGCACCCCCATCCCCCTGACATTACACACATGCTGCACCCCCATAACTGACATTACACACATGCTGCACCCCCATCCCCCTGACATTACACACATGCTGCACCCCCATCCCCCTGACATTACACACATGCTGCACCCCCTAACTGACATTACACACATGCTGCACCCCCATCCCCCTGACATTACACACATGCTGCACCCCCATCCCCCTGACATTACACACATGCTGCACCCCCATAACTGACATTACACACATGCTGCACCCCCATCCCCCTGACATTACACACATGCTGCACCCCCATCCCCGACATTACACACATGCTGCACCCCCATAACTGACATTACACACATGCTGCACCCCCTAACTGACATTACACACATGCTGCACCCCCATCCCCGACATTACACACATGCTGCACCCCCATCCTTCTGACATTACACACATGCTGCACCCCCCTCACATTACACACATGCTGCACCCCCATCCCCCTAACTAACATTACATACTGTACACACACCTTGTCAGAAAACGCTGTGCAGAAACTGCAGCTGATTTCCCGGCCCCCTCTTCTCTGGAGCCTGCCTTCTGATGCTCTGGTCCGATGGGCGGAGGGCAGCAAATACGGAGGCAGAGCCGTGAGTTGTCTGTCACTCACGGCGCTGCTCCGCAAAGGAACATGGGAGGAGTATCCGCGACTGGGCATGCGCCGTATGCCCTCCTGCAGGCCGCGGCCATCTTCCTTGTCCCCTGTAGCCAGCCCAGAATGAGCTTCTGTGCAGAAGCTCATTCTGATCTCTGGCTGTCACCTGACCATGTGACTACTGAGCTGCCTGATCGGAGCTGAGCTCCAATCGTGGCAGCAGCAGGGGGAGGTGCAGAGCCGTGGAATGCCCCTAGGCATTCCAGATGCCCTAGGCATTTGCTTAGAATGTCTATGCCTAGGGCCGGGTCTGTATTTTCCTTTGGGTTTTATGTATCAAGCAGTGAAAAGCATGGAGGAGTGGACCTTTGTAGAGGTTGCCCATAGCAACCAATCAGCTTCTACCTTTTACATTATAGACTGTACTTGATAAATGCTACTGCAAAGCTGATTGGTTGCAATGGGCAACTTCTCCACTGGTCCACTTCTCCACTCTTTTCAATGATTGATACATAAACCCCTTTGGGATCTATTACTAAGCAGTGTTGGAAGACAGAGTGAAAAGAAAGTGATAACGTGCCAGCCAATCAGCTCCCAACTGTTATCTCACAGGCTGTGTTTGAAAAATCACAGTTGGGAGCTGATTGGCTGGCACCTTATTACTTTCTTATCAATTTTCACTCTGGGCCTAATTCAGACCCGCTCGCGAGCGCTGAGTGCTCGCAAGCCGGACAATGTTGGCCCAGTGCACATGCGCACGACGGAGGCGGCTCCGTCATGCGCATGCGCGAGACCCGGATAGCGATGGGCAAACCGTTGCTCCGGGTCTCGCACCAAAGGGGGCGTGCTGTCGATGTTGAGTGACAGCACGCCCCCTTGGCGGGCGTGCCGGGGGCGTGCCTGCCCAGATGGACGCGTTTCCATAGGAACGCCTACCGTCTGGGGCCGGCCCCACTGACATCACAAGTGATGTCAGTGGGAGTGCTCTCGGCTCTGATAGAGCCGAAAGCACTTCAGGGCTTGCGGCAACGAGACCCTACCACAAGGGTCTCATCGCAAGCCTGATGGACGCGATGGTCTTGACCATCGCGACCATCTTCCTGGCCGCTCGCTATAGCTGTGGGTGACCAGGAGGCCGCTCTAAAAATGAAGAAGTACGGCCCTGATTCAGAGCGAGCGCTCTGTCAGAGCGTCCGGCTCTGAATCAGGGCCTCTGTCTCCTAAATCTGGGTACATAGACTGGCCGATATATTGGCCTATCAATTGATCGGCCAATATATCGTGCCCCCGTCGGCCAGTGTGTACAGACGATATGTCTGTGAACAACGTTGTTCACAGACATATCGCATTGGCTGTGCTGCACAGCCAATGAACAGATATGTCTGCAGACATATCTGTCCATCGGCAAGTGTGTACGGGCGATTAGCTGTACCCGTACACAGGGGTGCAGAGGGAGGGGGGGGAGATGCGAGCGGGTACTACTTACCCGACTCCGGCACACCACCCCACCCACAGCAGCCCAGCACACGCTGCTGTATGCTGGGCTGCACTGGGAGACTGTACGAGACTGCTAAAGCAGCAGCCTGAGCGTCTCCTATGCCAAAGGGGGGAGCGGTCATGCTGAACGCGCCCCCCATTGGCTGTGCGCTGGGCTGAGGGGCACACAGTGCCCCCCTCCCCAGCACCGCAAATGGTGTTTTTTTTCTTTGAAGGGGGCATGGCCACGCAGTCCGCAATTAGGCCTCGCCCCCTACACGCCCCCCTGGCCGCCAGGACCCGCTGCCGCACAGATGATGGTCGTTCAGTGTGTATGAACGACCATCATCTGCAGATATATCTTTTAGGTGTGTACCCACCTTAACACTGCTTAGTAAATAGACCCCTTTATCTGCTATCTGCACAGTCACCTCAGGTGGAGACCCTGCACTTCATACTTTACGTCACAAACTCTCTCCATACTATCACAGGAGTATGTCTGAAAGCTGCAGATACGCACAATTTTGCATTGATTTAATAGGATATATATTCTATATGCTTTTTATGAGAGAAAAAGGTTGTTTTTTGTTATATAATATACCCAGGTCCACTTTTTAAAAATTTTTTCTATCTATAATTAATTCACTGAGAACTACAGAGTACAGCTGACTAAATTGTCATCTAAGATTCTTGACCAAATTAGCAATCGGCTGGCTTGGTAGCTCAAAGCACTCATAGGTGAACCCTCGGGAGTGTGCGCCATATATTATGTATGATACATTAATAAAAAATATCAAAGTCCTATTATTTTACATTTACATTGTGAAAGAAATAATGGACAGGTGCTAAAAACAAGCATGTTAGGTGTAGTAACTTAGTGTCACTTAAGATGTCATATATATTGCAATATATACGCTTTTGGACAATTTAACATATAAATAAATTCTGGGAAGTGGATATTTATCACAGTTATCGACAATCTGTCTGATGTACGTTTGTGGGTGGAGCAGGGAGCGTGACTGCGCGAATCGCGCCATCACGGGCACGCGCCCAGTACACAATGCCAAGATTACCAGTATTGTGCAGTTGGGGGCGGGGCCATGATTACAATACTCAGTGCAAATCGCGTCATCAGTTCCCCCGGACCACCCACTTGTATTGTAGTAAGTGGGCGGCTGCGGGGGGAAAGTTGACGCTGACAGGGGGTGTGGACGAGTGACCGGCTGGGAGACTTTCCCACTCTTCTGGGTGGCCAAGAGTGCCTCCCATTATTCTGGCTGTTCCGGGAGAGTAGGCGAGTATGTATTTATGCTTAATTTGGTCGGCGTGTGTATTCTGAGTTAAACATGGAATGACCAGGTCAGGGGCGGTTTAACAGAGGAGGGGGCCCATGTGCAGCTCCGTGTGAGCCCCCTCCTCTCTCTAACCAACGCATTTCCTGAATAGACTGTGACACTGTACACAGACCCCTGTGAACAATGGTGCCTGCGATATATTTCCAATGATTCCTATACTATGAATGTTTAGGTCTTCGGTAAAATGATGCAGGTGCCATTTTTCCAGTGATTTCTGCAGAGCAGATGGAGAGGTATTATGAATGGATGCAGGGTGTTCCGAGTGGGCCCCCTGGAACCAGAGGCCCTTGTGGATCACAAACCCTGGACCCATTATAGATAGGCCCATTACTTAGGTATTTTAATTAATGCCAAATATTTTTGTATCCTTGCAAAATAATAAAAACATTTCTACCTAATGATAATTAGAGATTTAGGACTATATATATATATATATATATATATATATATACAGTATACTAGCTGATGTATCCAGTTTCACCTGGTTGGACAATAGATATTTACTGTTTCCATTTCCACTTCACCACTCCATTAACACCTTCATCCTACACCTCTATAGTAATGCATCACTGCTATTGTAAAACATTTTCCTCCCTCACCTGTGTACTAACTCATTCCCCTCCTTCACCTGTGTAGAAATATAATCCCTCCCTCACACCTGTAGTAACACATTACCCTCACTCACACCTGTAGTAACTTATTCCCCTCCATCTGTATTTCATACCGATTCCGATTTAGTTGACTCTTTTCTGCAACATAAAAGATTTTTGTGCTATTCAGGTCTGGCGATAGGGGGGTACAAAGGGTACACCCATCCCAGGCCCCGATGCTCAGAGGGGCCCCTGAGGTTCAGGGACACAAAATGGGGAGATGTCAGTGTACTGGGCCCGAAGATTTCTGTTTGCCATTCCCTGGTGCTATTGAACTATAATTCTTATCGGAGAGCTATCAGCAAATGCAGGGAGGTCTAACTTCAGTGCTAGGTTGCAGTTATTAAAATAAATACAATGGAAAAGAAAGTTTGTTTTGATCAAACCAACCCGGGCAATGGCTGGCAGTACATTACCCCTCAACAATTACTTAACATCTTTCAATATTTTGGATATTAATAAGTAAAGAGTCACCCTCCAAAAAGTGCACCTCCAAAAAGTGCACCACCTGTAAAGAAAGCACTGAACCTTTATCGAGGACAACAATTTACATGTTTACAGTAATTATGTTTAGATAAGTAGGGGAGCTGAGCAAAGAATTTACTTAAAGTGTAAATTGTACTGTAGATTTCTGTTATAATGTTGCTTTATTCCTCTTTACAGTATATTGAAAGTTTGATGGGTAAAATTATATTTAATGTGAACCGTTGTTTTTCTTCTTGCTTAAATAGGTATGTTTGTTGAAATAACCAATTAATTTGCACAGGTTTCCGAGTTTGCCTTTTGCTTAGATGCAAGGGACATTCAGTGATCCAGTGTTCCTGTGCAATAAAATATACATTTATGTTGGATGTGTAATTCACTTGTGAATGTAAAACTGGAAGTATTACAAATTGCTGTGATGTTGTCAAATCTGCATTTGTCTTCTGTAATAAACGGGAGTAACTTTAACTTGAAACTTGAAGTGTTAGCTTTCTATGTCAGCTGCAACCTCCTTACCTCTCTGATCCACAAAAAGGCAACAAAGAACCTGTTCCAACTTGGGGCCGTATTCAATTATCGGCGAAAACTGCTGGTTTTTTTGCCAAAAAACGACAATGTTTTTGCCAAAAAACAGGCGAAAATGCAATTGGCGAAAAAAAACTGGAGATAAGTTTTCTCCATCCCAGACCAGGCGAAAAAAAATGCAAAATCCCTACTTTTGGCTAAAAATGTGGGGATATCTTTCAGAACCCTTTGGACACCCCCCCTAATGATAAATGACCCACCAAAAATTCGGAAGTTGCGCACTTTGGTGAAAAACGGCCGCGCAAATTTTGGGTAAAAAAAAAAAACGTTGAAAATGCTTTTAATGTATTGGGTCTGATTTTTCAGGGACGGTACGGATGTGTGAAGTATTTTAAACATTGCACACAGTCGCAGCAGGCGTTTTTCTACGGTTTTTAAAATTGCGTTTGTACGACACGAAAATATACTTGCACTCATTTTAACATACCCCCAATTTACGCGGAACAGTAATTTCCTGGATAAAAAAAATGCTTCCTATAATTTTCAACTGTTTTTATTTTTTTTCACCCAAAATTGGGTGGTCATTTTTTGTCAAAGTGCGCAAATTCAACATCACTTTTTTACAATTTCTTACGGGGTATCAGATGTAGCTCACTGTAAGCAACGATTGAATATGACATGTCAGCGACAACTGCACTCTCATTGTGCGCATGGAACTATGGGCCTCATTCAGATATGTATGCTAACACAATCGCCGCTGCAATCCTGTATGCAGCTGCTGCGTGAAAATATGCTAGCCGCCTGGAAATGAGACGCCGACCAGCAAGTGTATACAAACACCCAGCGTTGGCCGCATATCTTTTGATAATCGACCATGGGAGTAATCCTATGGCCGCGCAGAATGGGCGCGAGAACTGAGGCGCTGGTGCAATCTTTTCTGCGTATGGGATTGCAGATGTAGGCTGATGCGCGCCCTGAAAACGGTGACGACGCACCCGCGTTTTTGCTGCCACTCCTTGATATTTCCCACAAATCAACCTCTGTTTGTCAGTCACTAGCGAATAAATGAATTCAATTAGAGGCGAAAAGTCGGACAAGTTTTGCCTGTCCAACTTTCAGCCTCTTTCGCCTGTTATTAGATGCAGTAACATAGGGAATCAATATGTGTACTAATACCCCTAATAAAAGTGTTTGGGGGTACTTAAATAGCTTCCTATTAGCATCTATGCATAAGTGGTGAAGAATGGCATAAAGTAGTCTTTTTTGTTGTAAATAAGTAGTCCAGTCAAATTTTGGGAACTTGAAAATGGGTGCTAGCATACTTTTATGTCTCTAAAGTGAACTTTTATAAAACGTTAAAAACGCACCTGCGGCATGCACCTGCAATCCCAAAACACCTGACCCATCCTTGCAGACCCCCAAGAAATCTATTTTGCTAGTTGCTAGCTTGTCCCCCCCACTTTTTACTTTTTCACCCCAAAAATTAAAGTACTTCTTTGGGGTGTTCTTAGGTTGTTTTTTTTTTTTTTTCAAGATTTGGCCTTTGGGGCACTGTGCCAAGGGTTCTGGGTTGTTTCCCCACGTTTGCACCCCAAAATAAAGATTTTGCACTTCTTTTCACATGCTATTTATAGGAGAAACTTTTTCGCCTATTAAAACGCATTAAGTTTCCACTTAGGCGAATTCTGGCTGGAATTGAATTTGGAAATACAGTATGTTCCGACCAGAGGCTTTTCGCCTCTAATTGAACACAGGCCTTAACCAGAATTCAATCGCTGCGCTTGCTCATTGCGGCTAAGACGCATGCACAGTCACCCGATCATTGCTCAACCACGTAAATATCGGCACTGCGTACATACAGTATCTGAATAAGCGCCAGGATACGGATATCTCTCCCATTTGCACAGTCTTTGCACGGAACCCCAAAGTGATTCCGAACTCGGAACCCCTAATTTCGGTTGTTGGGAATCGGACCTGCGCATCTCTACTATAAACATTGGTAAATGGCTTTGTATATGTTGAATGCAGTGTGTTTAATTTCAAACTGTGATATTGCTTGTATTACTGTTATCACCCAGTAAGACCTATTAATTCATAAGCATCAAACCCTCAAAAAGAAGCGTGATTAGAAAAGTGCAGACAGGAGTAGACCATACTTACCGAATTTGCTACCCTCTCAGAGAGGGGTCGGAGTGGGCGGGAATGTGAGCAGAGCAGGGGGGTGTCGAGGGGTTGGGGTGGGCAGAGCAGGGGCGTGTCAACATGATTGTGTCATCGTGGCCTCACTATAAAGTGCAAATAAAACAGGCATTGTATAGCGTGAGACGGGGTTGCGATGACGCAATTCACCGCTAATCGTATCATCGGCCCCCGGGACCACCCACTTTAGATCTGTAAGAAGATACGGCCTCGGGGCACTTTATAGTGGGGGTGGAGGGTGGTAGAGGAGGGTGCGGGAGAATTACTGTGTCTGCTTAAATCATCCTGTTGATGAGTTCTCCTACCGTGTTTCCCCAATAATAAGACCTATCCCGAAAATAAGCCCTACCCTTACTTTTGGAAAACGATCCAAAATAAGCCCTACCCCGAAAATAAGACCTAACAAAATCCCCATTTTGTCCGGTCCCTGCCTGCGCTACACTAAAATGCCCCCAGCTCCGCCCCCCACATGAAATGGATGCCGCTGTTAAAGATTTAACAGTGGCATCCAATCACAGCTGCAGCGTCTCACTCACAGTGAGCGCGTGGCAGCTGGCGTGCGTGGCAGCGTAATTTACAGCAGCACCGCGGAGGAGAGGAGAGAAAAAGAGGAAAAAATGAAAGGTAAGTAAAGAATTGTGTTGAATTATTGAAATTGCTGTCAATGTTAATTAAAATAAGCCCTACCCCAAAAATAAGCCCTATGGTGTTTTTTTGACCCCCCCAAAAAATAAGACATTATTATCGGGGAAACACGGTAACTAAAAATGCGTTCTCTGACAATATATTCAGTGTCTCACTGCCACATGACCCCCCTCCCCTTCAATACCACTTAAAGGGCTCCAGTTAGAAGTAAAGGGACACTTTTTCCTCTTTTGCCTTTTATGTGCCATCTACACTCCACCCATTCTCCACTGGTCGATCAGTAAGCAGATAGGAGCATTGATTATTTTGGAACAGGAGGTTCCTTTGATCCATCTCTGATGTGCCTCATATTTTTTACTGTGTCTGGTGGACATGCTTCCTGTTTTCCGACACATCCTCGATATTTCTCACAGAAACAAGACATTCGCTCCTCCTTCACATCATAATATCATTGAGGCAATAGAGAAGGCAAAGGCACGCACCCTAGAATCACAACTGAGCTCAAAACGAAGCTCTCACTCTGATACAGCTGATCAGAAGTTGGAGAAAGTGCAGAACTATCAGGTTGCCTCACAGAAAGAGTTTGAATCCTTTAAGGATCCTATAGAGGATATGGAGGACCCTATCAGAAGACACATTATGTCACCAGTGACGCTAATAGAGCTATTCAGCTGGTCCAAAATCTGTCTACTGAGATGTTTCACTAGGACCAAACCCATAAGACACTGAGGGCCATATGCAACTTGTGTACTCACTGCTTGCGATGAGGTTAGCAATTTCTGAGCAAGGTCAGACCTGCTGTGATTGTGTGTGAGGGGCCGATGTTACTCGATGTTCCCGATGTATGCGCAGGACTGGAAGGTATTACGGATGTGAGATAGCGGTAGTGGGCGGCAGTGGGTGTCTCTATGCTGGCAGTGGGTGTCCACACTTTATTGCGATTGCAATAGCGAACCATAGTGAATCAGTCCCTGAGATCCAAACCAGAATCAGGCCAGCCCCCTAGAGATATGATTATACAATTCCATTGTTTTAAAGTTGTCAACGAAAAAAAAAAATTCATGTCAGAATGTTCCGGCTGTTCCGTATATAAGTAGTCGATCCCGGGCACGAAATCCCAGCCACACAGTTTGAGTTTTGAATTCCCTCCAGATGTGTCTCCTCTGCAATGAAAATTTCTCCTCAGAGAAGTTTTAAGACTATTATGTCTCGCTATTTATTGTCTTTCTATGCTATTTTTTTTTTTTTAAGCTCTCTTATAGACCCTAAACACACTATGGTATCTATGGACTCTCTTTGTTGCTTCCTGTGGTCTGAATTTAATATGTTGATACCAGAATGTCGACGTACTGCGCCTTTAATCTGCCAGCTTCTCTCCTGAAATTTCCCTGCCTAATCTTCGGGAAGCTTGCAATACGTGGACTCTTTGGGAGCAAAGGGTAAAATTGCCATTGCAACTGCATAAAAAGTAACCACCGGCAACGGCAGAGCAATTCACATCCCTCACAGCCTGATCACACCCTGGACTTGCACATTTTTGCTGTCCGCTCTATAGGGCTGTGGACAGAAATGTGCAAATCTGAAGATACCGTAAGTGCGGCATTTACTCCTGGGGGCGAGAACAGAGCTTCTGATGGGATTGACTTTCTAGGGCATGATTCAGAGATGATTGATAATGCAGCCTCACTTGCAGACTGCATTACCACCTCCAGTCACAGTGTAGCCAGAGCAGTCACGGACTGCACTGACTACACTGAGGTGGCAGATTTTACTGGGGGGGGGCGCAGCCCTGCAGCCCCTAGGTAAAATCCGCCACCGGTCCCGACCACCTCCTAGCCTAAAAATTGAATACTAAGCATTCCCGCAACAGAATAGCTTCTCTTAGTGTTCGGATGACACCATTATGTATGATCAAAAAATTAATCGACTAATAAGTCCGGTTTATTACACCACACGTTATAACTTAAACCCAACTCTCAGAGTCTGAACAAAATGTGAAGCTTCATACGCACATGCCACCTGCTTAAATTATCCAACTCCCAGCGCTTGTACCTCAATAAAGCAATTCCGACTAAGAGATAATATAAGTTTTTAAATCCCTCAAACAGTTGTCCAGGTCTGGACGGCTTTACCACACCCTACTTTAAAACCTGTACTGGTCCCTATGCTTAGGAGCTTGTTCAACTTTCTTTTGGAAGGTGAGAAGCTTGATGGAGACACCACCAGGTCGTAGATAGTAGTCAACCTAAAACTAACTAAACTAGTAGCTATAGACTGATATTCCTCCTGAATGTGGACAAAAATATACTCGCAAAAGTCCTAGTGGTTAGATTGGTATTAGTCGTACCTTCTCTAATACATCCTGATCACATGGGATTTCATCCCAAACCGTCAGGCATCCAACAATACAAGGAGAATCATAAATCTCATCAATATCTCTAATTGCAAGCAGCTCCAGGTCTTTTATAGAGCAGCTTGGCCGTTCATGCAGCAAACGCTGTTGAGTGAATAGAGTAGCTTTCTGTAGAGGTATGTCATTGTCTTACCACTGTAACCCCTCTGTGTCTGTACCCGCTAATGGGTTTGTGCCCATCACTTTCTCTATCAACGGTACCATGCAGGCTTGTCACTTATCACCCATAATATTTGCAGTAATTATGGAACCCCTGGCGGCTAATACATGTAACAACCCGGAGATTTGGGGAAATATAGTTGGTCCCAGTGATCATGAAATTGCCCTATAAATGCCATTGATATCACACTCCTGAACCTCTTTAAGAAAATTCACATGTACGACAAACTTTCCAACTATAAATAAATCAGAGATATTAGGTGTAATCACATCACTTGACACCTTGCAAGCAGCCCTCAAATCCAAATGATTTCCATTGGGAACCTTGGAAAATCAAGTATCTTGGGGTATACAGTATCTTCTTAAGTCCTATTCCTAGCTGTATGCCGCTAACTTCCCTAGACTGATAGTTTCCATAAAAAAAGATTCTCCCTGGCAGAAGCAACTTCTTTCGTGGTTTGGCTGCAAACTTTCCAATTCAAGTTTCTACCAATGACCTTAAAAATCTCCAACAAGCTATCTCCACATTTGTGTGGTCAGACCAGAAACCCAGAGTGCAAACTTTGCATAAACATTACATGCACTGAGGACTTGGAACAATCTGCTATTATCCCCAGGTCAGATCATAAGACATTTCAGTCTTTCTATAGGTGGTACATGGTGTTGACACAACTCCTCTCTACCTTCCCCAACCCCTAGACTGGTAGCAGTAATACGCACAGAGTAATACATAGAGTGGCAGATGCTTGAATCAATGCATTAGTCCATCACAGGTGCTTGTAAGGAAGCTGCTAATCCATCGAAGAAAAGCATACAGAATTCCCCAGCAAACTGCACAGGACGAGCAAATGTGAAATCTCACAGGCTGTGCTTGAAAAATGACAGTTGGGAGCTGATTGGCTGGCACCTTATCACATTCTGTCTCCTTACACTGCTTAGTAAATAGACCCCTTAATGCATTTCGGATGCCTTTCCTTTGTCAAAAGTGAATGTGGTTGTGAGTTCAAACAGTTAGTATATCCCCACAGCATTACAAAACAACCTTCCCTTAGCTTAAATTTAACACAGCTGAATCAATTAAGTAAATTAGCTCCGTTTATGACCGGATCCAATATGGCCGCCACCACTTCCAGTTTGCGTTCCATTTGCATTTCACATCTCTGAGTACTGGAAGCACCATTCTAGGATCCCCAGAAGCTGCTGCATATGTTAGAGCAGGGTCCAGTATGGTTGCTATTACTTCCGGTTTGCGTTCCATTTGCGTTCCAGCAACCGGAAGTACCTTTTACGTAATAGAATATGCACTCTAGTTTTGTTCCAAACATCAGGGGACATTCCAAATTTTGGGCCTGATTCAAACCCGGACGCAAGCGCTGTGCACTCGCAACCGGGTCGATGGTGGGCCAGTGCGCACGCGCACGACGGAGCCGGCTAAATCATGCGCATGCGCGAGACCCGGCTAGCGACTGGCAATCAGTCGCTCCGGGTCTCGCAACAAAGGGGGCGAGCTGTCGATGTTGAGTGACAGCTCGCCCCCTTTGGTGGGCGGGCCGGGGGAGTGGCTGCTCAAACTAAGGCGTTCCCATGTGAACGCCTACCGTTTGGAGGCGGCCCCACTGACATCACTCGTGATGTCAGTGGAGAGATTTCGGCTCTGTTATAGAGCCAAAATCTCTCTGGGGCTTGCGGCCACGAGACCCTACCATAAGGGTCTCGTCGCAAGCCCGATGGTCGCGGTGGTCTTGACCATCGCGACCATCATCATGGCCGTTCGCAATAGCTGTGGGTGGTCACCCCTTTGATCTCCCTGCCTGCCCCGGATCCCTGACCCAAGGCAAAACCTTGCAACCCCTCTGTCGAGTCGCGAGATTTTGTTTTCAGTGGACTTAACGCTGATTGGCTGAGAGAGCCATCTGTCTGTATCTGTGTTGGAAATTAGAAACTGAACTGCCACATGTTAGTGCCGCCCACTGTGTCACTTAACTTAATCAGCCAGCTAGCTGGATGCAACCTTTTGGCCTTAACTAGATGAAGCAAATAATATTGTGAGGTGGTCAAAATTGATTGGAAATTACTGGAAATAAATGTTATTGAGGTTAATTATACTGTAGGAACAAAAACAGGCCCATTTTATTTAATTTTAGCTGTTTTTATGATTTTTTAAGAAAAAATCCAGATCCAAAACCAAAACACGAAAACAAAACACAGAGGTGAGGTTTTGGCAAAACCAATCCAGATCCAAAACCAGGGTAGATCCAAAACCAAAACACGGGGGTCGGCACACATCTCTAATTATAATTTGTTCCATCTATTGTAACCTTTTTATGTACGAACACTTCTTATTTTATTACTAATGACTTTGATTTTCTGTAGACAGAGTATGGGATCTTTTTCCAAGAGCTTCCAATTTGTCTTAATAAACCTGCTATCTCTTTATATAATGGACCTTGGCCCTCATTCAGACCCACTCGCAAGCGGGCGCACGTACGTTAGGCGTACGTACAAAAATATTTAAATTCAATGGCTCGCTCGTATTTTCGTTCGCATCTAAAATTCCTCCCTAAACTCAGGCGACCCCTCCTCTAACTAACGAGCGTACGAAATAGCGAGCGTACATCCCCGAAATGGCTTGAAAGGAACGCACGCACAAGTATAAACAGGAAGTGGCCTTGTCAGATGTCGATTACCTGCTCCTTTATTCTGCCTACCTCCATCAATCGTATCATGCCAATCAATGTATCAATTAGCTTAATTGTTTGTTTTTTTCAACACAATGCAAGAAACTTTACTCTTGTCCGTGTTTGTGTTTACCCGCAGAATACGTACGGATGAAACATTCGCTTTTATTGTTCAAAAAACATGTGAACCACAATTAAACAATTGTACTATTGCTGTGGATCCCCGCATATTTCCCTGGGTTCATTTCTTTATTTAAATTTGCTTACGCATGTCACTGCATCAAGCCTATCATAACTCTCCAGAGATTTCTGGCCCTGTCGAATACATGACTCATACACTAACCAATAAAACTGCTCCTGTTAATTTCCAAAATACATTAGCCAATCAGAAAATTTTTACACACTTTATCAAAAATGATTTTTAAGAAAAACACCATTGCCATCATGAGAGCCTCCGCATTCACCAGGCGTGAGCTGCTGGTGCTTACGGAGGTCATGGATCGCCGGATCACCAGCCAACCTCAACCCATGACCAACCGCCAGAAGCGCTCCGCGTATGCGGAGGCACGGTCCCGCCTGCGGTCCTTTGGCTCACGCCGCAACATCGGGCAGCTGGAGCGCAGGTGGTCCGACCTGCAACGGCGAACGCCCCGCTTGCTGGCATGCTTTCGCATGGAGATCCTGGAAAGTAAGTGTTATGTATTGTGGTTTTAATGTTTGTGTTTGTGGGGCAAACTGCGTGTGCATGTTTTCCTGTCTGTCCTATTTATTATTTGGACTCATATCTGCGTGTGCATGTTTTCCTGTCTGTCCTATTTATTATTTGGACTCATATCTGCGTGTGCATGTTTTCCTGTCTGTCCTATTTATTATTTGTACTCATATCTGCGTGTGCATGTTTTCCTGTCTGTCCTATTTATTATTTGGACTCATATCTGCGTGTGCATGTTTTCCTGTCTGTCCTATTTATTATTTGTACTCATATCTGCGTGTGCATGTTTTCCTGTCTGTCCTATTTATTATTTGTACTCATATCTGCGTGTGCATGTTTTCCCTCTATTTCTGATTTATTCATTCTACTGCTATTTGGCTTTTTTTTTTTTTTTTTTAGTTTTGTTGCCCGGATTTGTCCATAAACTAACCGCAATTTCTTTGTCATATTTTAGGGGGACAGCCAAGACTCCGCCGTCACCGTCCGTCCAGACGGCGTTCCCGGCCACTATCCCCAACCCCCAGCCAACACTCCACCCCAAATCTTTCCCCTATTCCCCACTCCTCCCCATCCTTCCCAGACCCTCTCCCGGAAATGTCGGGCCTCCTTCCCCTCCGTCCCACTTCCCCCTCTCCTCCACCCACCCCTCTTCCAATTACCCCCTCCCCGGAGTCCATCATAACTCCTCCCCATTCTTTGGGGAATGACGGATCCTCCGAGGAGGATCATGGAGGTATTTCCGGAGCTCCCGTTTTGGCTCCCGGTATGTTTTTTTTTTCTATTTTTTTAAAGCACAAACTGTTTGTATGTAATCATGTGTCGTGCCTTTCTTCGTGTTTTTGTGGCTTGACTTTTGGTGATTTTGAAGGTTTGCCTTTACCTCTTCCTGGTGATTTCAACATACACATATCATACCTGTGGGAATTTTTACCTAGGCCTTGTATTTTTGCCAGCCCCCCCTTTTTTTTTTCGGTTTAGGAGTGATTTGGTTGTGTTTTTTTTTTTTTAATGTGGATTCCCTATTGTTGTATTAACCCACACACTTTTCTCACCCACAGAGGAACAGAGGCGTCGGCAAGAGGTGGCGGATTGTGTGGGGCAGATGCGCCAACATGTAATCGGCATTCTGGTGGCCCTCGACCGGCTGTCTGGCCTCCTTCGGCAGTAGTTTTTTTATTTTTGGTATTTTTTCAAAATAAATTTATTCAGACAAATATACGTTGTGGCTCATTTTTTAAATCCAAAACCAAGATAGTTTAGCATGACATAAGTAGACTGTTCCTGCAAGGATTTCCCTTTTTTAAAAGTTAGATTGTGTTTTGTCTTTGTATGTCAAACAGACCCAAGAAACACATAACAGTAACAATGTCATTTCCCTTTTTGGGTGTAGTGTCAATTACATATTTCTACATTTTACAGGTTCCTAGTTGGTGCGCAAGCTGCTTAGGCCAATCTTACAAATCCCAAGGTTGGGCCAGGCTTCCTTTTGGTGTGGGTTGGGAAGCTGAAAACATATTTAAGTTTAGCTCAACTGGCGTCAGTACTGGTTTACCCCTTAGTCAAATGTAACTTGTGTTAACCTGGTTACAGTTGCTGTTAACGTCCCAAAACAGGAAGACCATTTCACTCTCCAAACATTTATTCACAACATAACAGAGAAAACAAAGTGGTCACTCCCAAAAAAAGAACACAGTGATAAATTCAAATACAACACATACCAAGAAATAATTAAATCCAAACAAAAAATCAAGAACTGGTTGACGAAGGACCATGCCAACATGATTCCACAAACATGGCGTTGCGATATGGGTTCCAGAATATATGCCCAAAAGGACCAGATCCAGGTTTGGTAAGGGTAGCAGGAAGTAGTGAGCGTTGGAGTGCCAAAGATTATGTGAACAAACAGAAGATGGTGAGAAAAAAAAAAAAAAATTAGATGTTCGCAAACAAACACAAACACATTAGGTATAAACACTGTAGTTTTGTTCAAACTTACCTAAAAAATCTGGCCACCACATCATCGCGTATGGCCCCCCCACATACTGACCTTCGACCAACCTCGGGGGGGCCATCCTCAGGTAAGGCATCCTCTGGCTGCATTGGGACACCACTCCTTATGGCAATGTTGTGAAATATCCCACACAGGACCACAATTTTAGACACCATATCCAGCACATACATGAGCTCGCCACCAGAGCGGTGGAGGCATCTGAATCGGCCTTTTAAAAGGCCGATACAGCGCTCCACCACTTGCCTGGTGGCTGTAAGTGCGGAATTATACGCACTTTGTGGCCCTGGTGTGGGAGCCAAATAAGGAGTGAGCAGCCAGGACATGCAAGGGTATCCACTGTCTCCTGTGAAAAAAAATAGACCACATCAGGAACACTGTGTATCAAGCTTAACATTGTTATGTACTAAAGGTCTCCACTTACCCAGAAGCCACGCATCACCAGCTTGTAGGTTGGTTAATTTCTGCCATATCCCTGATTGCCGGATGACGAAGGAGTCATGAGCACTTCCTGGTAATTTAGCATTCAGGGACAGGATCTGGAGGGAGGCATCACATACCACCATTACATTCAGGGAGTGATAGTGTTTACGGTTTCTAAATATTGCCTCCAGCCGTGCTGGAGGCTGAAGTGGTATGTGAGTACCATCCACAACCCCTATGATGTGTGGGAAGCCAGCTATTTGATAAAAATTGGCCTTGGCCACACTAAGGGCACCCATATCCAAAGGCATTTTAATAAAATGATGGAGGTGCTTGAAAAGTGCCTCCATCACTGCCCTCAGGATCCGGGAAAAGGAGGATTGGGAGATGCCCGCCACTATTCCCACCGTTGTTTGAAACGATCCTGAGGCACAGAAATGTAACACCGCCATAAATTGCGTCAGTGGTGGTATTGCTGTTGGACTGTCAATTTGCCGCTCAAGATCACTTTCTATTAATGAGAGAGTGTCTATGATGATTTTGGGAGGTAGACGGTAGCGTCTTAAAACCTCATCATCGGGCATTCCAAAAAGGGTGACACGTGTTCGAAATATCTGGGGCCTTGCATGCCTACGATGCCTACGCCTGGGACGAGTTTGAGGTTGGTCGTCTTCCGGGAGCAGGGCCAGAACAATTCGCCCCAGATCTACCTGAAATTCAAAGTTTACAATGTAAGGCTTTTGAGCCACCCCAAAAGTAACATAAAACAACTTAGCTTTCTGATACCATCCATAGCTGCTTACATGCCGGGGTATTGTCATGATACGTATAAACTGTAAAAAAGCCAAAAATGAGACATCAAAAATTTAGAGGGTGATTTTTTGTTTGTCAAATTGTTGCAAGCCAACACATAAAATACAAACACACATTTGGCCATCGATGAAAACGACATTGCACACCGTACGTCAAATAGGGTTCAAATGGACCCCAAAAATGGAAAAGGGAAAAGCAAAACTGGTTTACATGATGAATAAGCCTCGAAAAATGCGTTAATTAGTTCGCAAATGCAAGTCACTACACCAACAGTCAAAAATGCGTTAATTAGTTCGCAAATGCAAGTCACTACACCAACAGTCAAAAATGCGTTAATTAGTTCGCAAATGCAAGTCACTACACCAACAGTCAAAAATGCGTTAATTAGTTCGCAAATGCAAGTCACTACACCAACAGTCAAAAATGCGTTAATTAGTTCGCAAATGCAAGTCACTACACCAACAGTCAAAAATGCGTTAATTAGTTCGCAAATGCAAGTCACTACACCAACAGTCAAAAATGCGTTAATTAGTTCGCAAATGCAAGTCACTACACCAACAGTCAAAAATGCGTTAATTAGTTCGCAAATGCAAGTCACTACACCAACAGTCAAAAATGCGTTAATTAGTTCGCAAATGCAAGTCACTACACCAACAGTCAAAAATGCGTTAATTAGTTCGCAAATGCAAGTCACTACACCAACAGTCAAAAATGCGTTAATTAGTTCGCAAATGCAAGAAAAAAAATGGACTTACCCAACTCGAATATATAAGATTTCCAACAAAAAGGTCTTTGGGTCCGAAAGCCAAAACAAACTAAAAAAGATGAAATTAGTGTTTAAAAAAAAATAGCTAACCAAAAACCAGAAGTAGACACCAATTGGCCACAAATTAGACTGCACAAAACTTACCAAATCAGGAAAGGATGGGGAAAAAAAGCAAAAAAATGCGAACGGAAAACCAAAACAACTGTAGCAAAACCAAAAAAATACCAACTCTGCCAAATCCTCCAACCGCAAACAACCAAATCCCAACAACTTAACCGCCAACAATCCAACAACCCAACCTCGACTCCACACACACCAAGCCATAAATAGTGTTTATTTTCCCGCACAAATTAAGGATGAATCATAGGGACGCACAATCAATGATGCGGCCGCAAACTAAGGACGCATGTATAAATACGTCACGAAATCACATTGAATTTCTGGTTGATTTCATTCTGGAAGCAGAGACATGGCTTCAGACCAGGGAAACAATGGCCAAAAATCCGGCGGTAAGGCCTTCATGCATTTTGTCTCAATGATTCTTTTTAAACATAATATTGTGCAAGTTGTGAAGTGGCTAAATCTGCATATTTACCCAAATAGGTGAGGAGGATGACATGGAAGAGACTGCTGGCCCCAGTCAACCCGCCAAAGCTGCCAAAAAAAAAAGGCAGCCACATTTCACAAGCAAGGAGATGGAGGTTTTGATCCAGAAGTGCGTTGACATCCTGCCCCAGGCAGCCAGGAATATGAGCCAAAGCCAGAAGTGGAGAATGTGGGAGGAGGTCGCCGTTGCTGTCAATAGGGTGGGTGATTATGTCCGTCTAGCCCGGGATGTCAAACGGTGGTAAGTAAACACTTTCCCATCCTATAAACAAACCCCATTGTAAAAAAAAGGATAATTGTTCCAATTTCATTCCACAGATGGGCAGACTTCAAATATCGTCTCAAGCAAAAACTTGCCGACAGGGCTAGGCATGCAAGGGGGACAGGTGGGGGTCCCACCCCTGTGTCATTGGAGTTGACAGACTTAGAAGAGCTGGCACAGGGGTGTGTGCAGGCTGTGGAGGTGTTTGGCGTGTCCAACATGGATACGGACATGCCAGACTTTGCGGCTCCTCATGTTGGCCAAGGTAAGTCTTGTGATGTCACCAACTCTGAAATGCTATTGTGCCAATATGTAGATTCTAATGTGAGTCTTTTCGCATTTTTCCTAACAGAGACAGAGGCGGATGAGTCTGCTCCAGAGGGGAGCCTTGGACGCAGAATTTCTGCTGGCTCTGCAGGGGAGGAACCAGTACATCCGGCTGAGGACCCTGCAGAAGCCAGTCCAGGGCGTGCCCCCTCGCAGGCAGTGGGCCTCCTCACAGAACTCAATTTTAAATCGGATTTCCATACGGAGATTCTGCAGAGGATGGACGCCAGTCTGATACGGGTGGCTGAGGCCCTGGAGCAAAATGCTGCGGCCAACGTGACCATTGCTCAGGCCCTGGCGGAAAATACCAGGGCCAACATCCGCATCGCCGATGCCCTGGAGCAGCTCGTTCGCCAGCACATGGTGGAGCCGACCTCCCTTCCTGCCGGAACATCCGGATCCTCCACCTCTGGCACAACATCAGCCAATCCTCCAAATGTGCCTAGCCCTGTGCCTAGTCCAGAGGCCACAACATCTGCCTCTGGACAGGCCAGCCCGATGGCATCCCGGACCCGGTCTGGCGCCCACCCTCACCCAGCCAAACGGGCGAGAAAACGGTGACAGCAATGGCGACTTTTCCCACACTCCTTCTGTGCTTGGCTCATATTCCTTTCTGGTCAAAACTTCCCTCTCCTTTCTTGTGAAATTTTTTAAAATTTGGTATTTACGTTTATGTTACCAGTTATGGCTTTTTTTTTTTTTAAACAAATATCTTTGCCACAAAAAAAAGGCAACAAAATATTAGGCCAATTTGTTTGTGTTTAAACAATAAATTTAAAACAAAAAACTGACATTGTATTGTGACATTATTGTACAAATGGGTTACATTTAATCCTGGCCCTAAAGGCAAAAACTGACCCTCTTAAAAAAAAAAAAAGGCCTCTTTAAGGAACGTTTAAAAAATCACATAGCGATGCAAATTCCACAGTAAACCAAAAAAAAGGGGAGCTAATTAAAACATGATGACATTATTGTTACAATAGGCCATAACCAACAAATTGTGGCCAAAATAAAACACCAAAAATGTACGCTAATTGATTGTGTAATCATGACATTAGCAGCTCTGATTTCCACCTGCGTACGCTTTTGTGCTATCCCAATAAACTGCTTTCCAAACACATACCAAGCCGGTTTTCAATCCAACACTAATTACTTTACTGACCAGCCGCGATTAATCGCAGCACTATCGTTGAGTCCCGGGACGGAGGAGAAGGCCATCGCCAATGTGGTCGAGTAATCCTGACCCTAAGCTGTGCGAGCATTTTGAAGGGAAAGCGGATGTTCCAGTGACGTATGAGACGGTCCGAACACATTTGACGTTCGCATCTGCTAATGTATGTACGCCCCAAAAACGCCTCGCCACGCCTGCGTTTTTTCATCTCCACCCCCGTCAACACCCCAAAACGCCCTGTTCTGTCAATCACATTTGACATGTCACTTCCTGTACGCTATTTTAGGAACGAGAGAAAAAAACTCGCAATCTGCCGTACGCACATGCGCAGTGTAACACCGACGCATGCGCGGTTAGTCAACATCGGAACGCAACGAGCGTACTGTTGTTAACGTGCGGCTCTGAATGAGGGCCCTTATTCATAGATGAAGGCCCATTCATAGTTTATGGCAGTGGTTCCCAATCCTTTTTGAATCACGGCGCCCTAGAGTATCAGCATAGTTTTCACGGCACCCCTAAGCCAAATGTTTGTTATTGTGAAATTCAGAAAAATATGTAGTAAAATAAATTGTGCTGACCTGTCCTCTTTAGGGTCAGTTATGTGGAGGTGGACAGGTTTGCGCTTCTGTTTGTCCACATATTTACATTACATTGACCATAAATAATTAGATTTTGTCCTAGACCACCAACCTGAGGCACCCCTGCAAGTGTCCCGAGGCACCCCAGGGTGCCTAGGCACACAGTTTTGGAACCACTGGTTTATGAGGCTCTCTCTTTATTTTTTCTTTTAGGAGATATTTTCTTTCTATTGTAGCAATTTTCTCCATAGTAGAATGTGGCATGCTGTACAGTAGTTAAATGACCCCTTCAGGCAGACTGAGCGGCAGCTTTGCGGCTATATCTGTACAATCCTTCTCAAAGTTGTATGTGCCACAAAGCATAGACATCTTTATCAGAAGTAAATGATGATTCGTACTTCCGCCCTCTCCAGGGGATGTTCTGCTAAGGGCAAACCACTAATCTGTCCCCTGGGCTCTGCTGTGATTGCAGAACCACAAGAGCCTGTGACATGTCCCAATCTCCCTATCTCCTTCCCCCGGTGACCTGCAGTTGCTTGTAAAACAATTAGCATTGTTCCATGTAAGTCATAATCAGAAGCAAAAGAGCAACAATGTAACAAGATACAATGAAGGAAGTGTAGTTGTGAATGTCACTCTCTGTGATAATGGGGAATCCCTGGGGTGGTTAGACTGTCACATAATACAGTCCCCGTGACATCACGCCAGTGTTGGTGAAGCTGTGTAAGACTGCAGGAGAAAGAGGGGGAGGGCTGGGGCCTGGGGGTGTGGAGGGGGGGAGCTCCCTCCTCCTCTGGACCACCGTTCCACTCCATACAGAAAACAGAGACATGGGAGAGAGGTGGAGGGTAGGAGGAAATAAACAAGGCAATCAATTGTAATGAATCCACAATTAAATCCACTAGATGGAGCAAGCTGCAATTTGGTTTTATTTCATTAGTGTGTCTAGGTAGAAAAAGGGACCAAATTGTCTGAATTGTGTAATTAGCAGGGAGAAGACAGCAAGAGGTGAAAACTGTGTATGCTTGTGGATCCTGCACTGTTCCAGCTGCCTGACATCTCTAGGCAAGCTGTCATCTGGCTGTTTATGAGACATTCTTCTCCAGCTGGGCAACCCCAGAGCAAGTGGCTGCACTCTTTAATGAGATCCAAGCAGCATCTGGACCCTCCGACTAATAGCTACAGGTAAGACTATGCAGTTTCTGGTGTGCTCAGGGGGGATTGGATGGTGAAATAATTTTGGAATCAATGACAGAGGCACATCTTTGCATTCCCAGGTTGCGTTACTGTCTGTGGGTTGTTTTTTTTTCCAGCATCTTGTCAGTTGCTAAGTCTCCCACTATATCTCCATCCAGACAAGTATGACCTGGAGAGAGCTACACTTATTATTATTATTGTGTGTTTTTTTTTTTCATTCATTTAATGTCTCTCAATTGCATGTTGACTGCAGCTATTTAGCCAGAGATGCTTGTTGTGCTTTTCGCAGCTGCAAGTCAGGTATCCATATAACTGGTCATGCATCTGTATGCAATTCGCTGCTGTAGTGTGCGGTTCGCAGAGGGTTAAAGCAACATTTTATTGGAAGGTGATACGCAGATGACGGCGAATCCATTGGTAAAAAAGTATTGGACAGAAGGTAGGTTATAGAGCTATTTGTCTTAAGCTACTGCCTAAATGCTGCCGCTGCTGGACATTTAGTAATGCAGCTGATCACATCTCAGCCGCAATACTTTTCCGCGAAAATTCCAAATGGTTTTATAGGAATCGTCTCTGTGTATGTTTTTTTTTTTTTTTTTTCTGCTCAGCTCTTAAATGAGCCAGAGAGAACGGTTGTCTGTTATTGCTCATTTCACAGATTGTCAGACTGGGATAGAGATAGCGAGCAGGGACATTGCTTGTCGTCATGGTAGTTTAATAACAAACATCATCCGTGGGATTTCTCCAAGCAAATTTGGTTTATTCAGAGTATGTGATTTAAATAAAAAAAAAATATATTATTTTTTTTTTTTAAAGAAAACATAACCTAAAACACGACTATCTTAAATCCTATTATCTGTGCCTTGTTGACAACCGTGAGTAAATTTGCTGACCGGCAGCAAGAATGGAGTGAAATTTTCATCCGTCAGTAATAGAAAGACTAGAGGTCAGTAAAAAGCTCACACCTTCCTCTCACTATTAGATGGCATCAGACCCAGTTTTATTACCTTCCATCATACTCCTCCCCTTACTGATATTTGTAGTAAATGTGGGTATTACTGAACGGTGTTTCAGAAAGAAAAATTCTAGCCGTCAGTTAATTTGTCAGTAAATAATATCTGCAAGGTTTGGAAAGTCTGCATCTGTGTCCCTGTAGGGAACTTGCTGGTGAGTTGAGTGGTGGTTAGTGATGGGGTCTCAATGCCTGGAGCTCTACATACACAATATAAACACTGTAACATGATTGTTATATGGGATGACAAGTGGCTGTGCTTATATCTGTCTGCAGATGGGTCTGGCTAATGTACCGCAGCAGTTTGGTTACCTCATATTGATAGAGGCTGATTGACCATTTTACAGCCAGAGGACCCTGCGTGCCTGTATATTTTGTGTTCTGAGTACTTCCCGTTAGACCCATCCAGCAATGTATATACACAGGGCAAGTCAGAGTTTTACACCATTCCAATGTTTAGAGTTAATCGATTATCAGTAAACCGCGCATGTGTGTAAGTCACAATGCACATGCGTCAAAGGCCGTTACCGTAGTTGCTCGCAGTGACTATTTTCTCGCAGTGTGATTCACAATTAGGGGTAAATTTACTAAGATTCGTATTGGTCCCGATTTTCCCCGTTTTTCAACTCGGATACGATCGATTAAAAATCGTGAATTTACCAAGCTCCCCTGGAGAGGTGGGTACGGCGGTAATAAAGTGAAGAATAGTACAAAACTATTGTATAATACAGTGGGACTACAGGTGCTAGCATGCCTGCCCTTTGGCACTTGTGGAACTACAAGTGCCAGCAGGTGTCCAGCACCCGTACCCCCACTGTAAAATAAATAGTTAAATAAAGACAGAACACACACACCGTGACTAGTAAAGATGTATTACACACATACATCAATCACACATACTTACCTGTACCAGCCTTTCGGTCTACTTGTCTGAGTAGAATCTGTGAGGAATGACCTGCAACAAAGATCATATACTAACCTCCATCCTCGTGCTGGTTTCCGTAGCATCCAGGGGGGTCTTTGCAAAAAAACAAACCGAGTACCCGATCCATATACTTACCATTAGAGATGTATGTGTGTGACCGGTATACAATCGGGAAACCGACTGCCTTAATATCGGCAGCCGGCTTCCCGACTGTCATATTCCGGCGAGGGTGAAATGCCGGGCGTCTATATCTAGATGCCAGTCATTTCCCCGACGCCGGGAGACAGGCTCCCGGCATCCCGATCGAAGGGATGCCGGGCGCCGCGAGCAGACAGCCGCGGGGGCGAGGGTTAGTTTTAGGGCAACCGGGAGGGACTTAGGGTTAGGCACCACCCCGGGAGGGTTAGGGTTAGGCTAGGGAGAGGGAGTGTTAGGGTTAGGCATCCCTCCGGTGGTCTTAGGTTTAGGAAGCAAGGAAGGGGGGGTTAGGGTTAGACACTTGGGGGGAGGTTAGGGTTAGGCACCTCTAAGGAGGATTAGGGTTAGGGGGTTAGGTTAGTTTATACTTACCTTAGGGACGATCGGGATTTCCAGCGCTGTCGGGCTTACACTGCCGGGCTCTGCTGATCTGTCGGGCTGCCGCTGCCGGGAATCGAACTGCCGGCATGCGGCAGCCAGGTTCCACACCGATTCCCAGTGACCACATACCCCGCTAACCAGCTCCCGACTGAACAGTGAGAACAGTCAGGCGTTGCCAGCCAATCAGCGGCCGCTAACTGTAGAGCGGCCGCTGATTGGCTCCGTCTCCTGACAGTTCCCACGTGGGCTGGTCAGTGTGTCAGGAGCCGGAAGCCAATCAGCAGCCGCTAACTCTAGAGCAGCCGCTGATTTTGTTCCCCGTAATTTTAGGAGCCAGGACTGGCTGACAAGTCCAGGGCTGGTTATGATTTTGGGGGGGGGGACCAAAAATTTTAAAATTAACCCTTACAACACACTTTCCATTCAGAAACATACACAAATCACACTGATATGTGTATGTTGAATTGCAACTCGCAGCTCTGGAGGTGGTGCATTTAAAGCTTCTATTGAGTCCCCAATTTGAGTGCAAAACGGCCGACTTTAGCAACACGAATAATGGTGATATAATTTCTATTGTTCAAAACGGCTGAATTTGCGGCATTAAACCACCCGATTTCAACCCCAAAAAGATGAAGAAATCACTCGACTTTAATTACAGTAAATTCCCAATTTGCAAAAAAGTTATATTTTCACCTGAGAATGCAAATCGGGACCAACACGAATCTTAGTAAATTTACCCCTTAGGGAGAGTTTGGAGGCGGTAATGGGGAGTGACAGCAAAGAACGCAGACGTGTTGGGACCATTTCGGGGGCGTGTTGCAATCTGCGACTGCAGTCACGTACACAAGGAATATGGCTATGGCGCCTCAGTTCCTGCGGCCATTCGGCGCGATCACAGACTCACTCAGGACTGCAACAATCGATCTGTGGCCCATGCTGCGTCTTTGTACGAGGATGCGTCGACATACAGATGTGTCCTGCTACATCTTTGCCGATCGCTCTACAAGCGTGTGCACTGCAATCGCACCATGCATTCCTGTGGCGGCGCGGGTGCGAATGCAGTGCTGCGACGGACGCAGTGATGAGACCCCGTGTACACAGGCGAGGTCTGGTCAACCACTATTATGCAAATGTGGTCGATGGTTCTCGATGTTACCGATGTTTACGCTATCTTGCGCACTCATCAGGCTTGTGGGAAAAGGGAGATGGGCGGCTTCATATAGGGCTGGGCGTCTGCGTCTTGTGTTGCGGTCTCCGTGCGTATGCATTGATTAGCATATTCTCGCAGCGGACGTTTGCGTGCGTTCTCTCCTTTGCGTTGCTTGCTGATCCAGGCTCGCGGTCCGAGTTGCATCTCAAGCAGATGGGCCCTAATGTGAAGTAGGCGTTTCTGGTGTGCAATTAGGCAGTGGCTATTCAGGCGCAAAGATCATATGCATTTTGTGGAGTGTCATGGAAGTGTCGTATGTTTGTATCCTGATTTCCCATCATGTTTGAGGCATCCAAATGCGGCAGGGTCGTCTGATTCTGACGGATCTTTTGCACTCAGCATGGGGGGGGGTGCAAGTGACAATACTAACAACAACGACTACGGATGGTAAAACAGTGGGCTGCACAGATATATTTACAGACAGGAGGATACTTAGCAAAACCTAGTAAGTACTCTGCCGTGGCTGGACGCAAAAGCCCCATTATCAGTTTGCTGGCCTCCCAGGCTGTGAGCATGGATTTAGTGTCCCTGCTATTCACTGCAGTACTAAGCACAGTACACAATATACTGGGATATACTGGGATTATACCGCTCTCTGGTCTGTAATGCAAAACTTTCCGAATACTTTCTACCTTTTTATTCTGTTTTTTTTTTATCTTTCATGTTCGCCAATTGTCACTGGGTTTTGGGTACAGTTCTACATTTCCAATTGATTTTCAATGAAATGACCAGGTTTTAATGATTTGTCACAGAGAATGTCTATAATTCTGTGTATAAAAAGGTGCACAGTACCACTTCTCTTGTTTTTTATGTGCTGGATGCAATTTTCAGTAAGTGATTTGTGTTCTGTTTATCCTGCCAACTTCTCAGTGCCCCATTCTCTTCTGGTTCTGCATATCTGATGGAATTGTCAGTAACTGTTCATTCTCTGTATTTGTAAATGAAGCGCACACAAACTATGGCTAAAAGACTAAGGACCTCATTCAGAGTCGGTCGTTGCGGCCGCACGGTCGTACGCCACCGATGTTCGCTAAACTGCGCATGCGTAAAATACTGACTATGCAAACAGCGTTTTATGGGAGTGCATGATTAACTAAGTAGTGTCATGGCACACGTGACATGGGAGGTTTTTACACTGACTTGATCGTAGAGCTTAAGAGAGGGTATGGTCAACCTTAAGCTCTACGACCAGTTCCGATGGTTCCCGATGGTCTCGATTAATCCTTATATGCCCGGAGATGACGTGTAATGCGCACGAGAAGGGGGTGTATTTTTTGTCTTACGGCCGCATCCTCCCCTTGGTCAGCCAGCTAACGATCCGATCTTAAGGACGCAACTTGCGAGTGCATCATTTGCATATCCGGCCTCTTTTCCCATACGACCGTGCGGCATCAACGACCGACTCTGAATGAGGTCCTATATATATATATATATATATATATACATATATATATATATATTATGTTCACATCTTTTCCTTCTCTGTATGTGTAGATATCTACACCTAGTACTATTCATTTTAAGTTGTAGAAAGGGTTCTTTGCAGTAAGAGCAGTGACATTTGGAACACACTTCCACAAGACATGGGGTCTGGCAGACACTGTAGATTGATTTAAGAGACAAATAGACATTATCCTAGGAAAGCAGGATATAAAGGGCCATTGCCCTTAATAAACACCTATAATAACAATTAATGACACTGTCTGTCCTGGTGTATCCGAGTGCTGCGTGCCTAGCGCACATATATGGATAGGCAAGCTCCTCACTGGACAGGGGAAAATCACAGCCTTAGTGCCATGTATATTTCAGGTTGTGAATCCTGCCTGTTATTTATATAATATTAGTACTGTAGATGCTGTCATCAGGGCTGCCTGGGTCTTTTTTTCTCTATCATTCCTCCTGTTTCTATTTCCTCCACTCACTCTTCTGCATCCCTCTATTCCTCCTCCTCTTTCTCCCCCTCTTATTTTACCTCTTCCCCCTCGTCTGTTTATTTCCCTTATCAGCACTTGATTTTATTATATACAGATGTAGCTGCCGTCATCGTTGCCGTGATGCGAGCGTATCGCGGCATGGATGGCGCGACTAGTGTGCTTGCGTCTATGGTGTGCGCGTGCAGATACTCGCACACGCCGTAGACTGCAATGGGGAGAAAGTACGAGATATAGCCGCCGTCATTGTTGCCACGATGCGCGCACGGCGCCACGCATTGCGGTAACAATGATGGCGGCTACATCTGTAGATCAGGGGTAGGCAACCCGTGGCACTCCAGCTGCTCTGAAACTAAACATCCCACTGGATGATCCCAGCATGCCCGGGGCCATGCTAAAACTGAGGCAAGGCATGCTGGAATAGGTAGTTCCAAGCAGCGGGAGTGCCAAAGGCTGCCTATTGCTGATATAACTTACCCTTAGCACATACACGCCTACACCGGTTTTCGCGGGAGGCTCCCGATTATTCGGGTAACCCTCCTGCACCCCCGGAAGGGTAGGCACTTCTCCCGCATTCTGCCCACTTCCTGGTGAAGTGGGCAGAACGGGGAGAATTTCCACGGCGATCGCGAGTCCCCATGTAGGAGGCGGGGCTTAATGACGTGAGTCTCCATGAATTGCGTCATTTAGCCACGCCCCCTATGTCAATGTAAGCCAATCGTGACTATTTACCGCAAAGGAGGCGCGGCTTAATGACGCAAACCATCAGGCCCCGTCCCCATCGCAACTCACTTGCTTCTCCTCCTCGGACATCTCCCAGGGAGGAGAAATTAAAGGTAGGCAACTATGCCTTAGCATTACCTTTATTCTATTCATCTTTGCTATTATACTTTTTGGACCGTCCTCATCTTTTCTCCTCTAGAGCGGGATGTATCATGTGATGCATAGCATATTGCATGCGATACATCTCGCCACTTATCGCATACATAACAGCATTTATAAACGCCGTATGCATGAATAACTGCCATTATAAATGAGCTCTTACAATAAGAGCCGTCCTTTGCATTGTGAGGACTTCTGGGATAATGACGCATGCAGCAACATGCCTGGTAAACTGTCGCAACACATCTGCATTTTTGGCAGCACGCCCTGTTACCTCCTCCAAAAGGCCCTTATCTGTCAGTCACTCTTCAACTAAACATGTATATATAGGTAAAAACCAGCGCTGCACACAGATAATAGATATATTAAAAAAAAGGGAGATGATGAACTGTTTAAAATAAATCAACAGTTATTTATTCAACTATTGATAGAAAGATGCATAAATAATACTAAAAGATAAAATTCATCCACTATTATGACAGCACAGTTAAAACATAATTACATAAATTTTGGAATCAATGCAAATTGCATATTGTATAAAACAAACAAAAATGACATACACTTCCGCTCCTGTATTTTAAATATATAGGTGTGTGTTGGAGCTCGCTCCTCTGTATCCTAATATGGAGTAATAGCAGCAATAAACTTTACCAATATGATGGCTGAGGTAGTTTACAAAGGGTCCATTGGCATCCAGCGATCATAATGACCGACTGAAGGACAGTGTAAGGCAGGTGCAATCTGACTGAGCCAGTTTAAACCCCATGGTTGTGGGAGCAGTATACCTTTAAGAGTTATGATGTTGGTGTCAGTCATTAGTGTTAGCCTATAGGGTTCCTTGGGGGTTTGGCCTTGCTGGTGTATTAGGTCTGTTATCCAAAGACTCCTCCTCTTTGTTTCTGGAAATCCCGCCCTCCTTCTCTGTTTGTGGTGTGTTGTCTGCTAGGTGTGTCGTGGCGGAAAGAACGGTAGTGTGCTTCTAGTTATACAAATTAGATGGGTGCGCTCTCCTTGATCAATGATAGGCCAGAAACGTCCCTACCGGGAAATGACACAGCCCGTCTGGGCGTGCTTTATGCTGGAGAGTTGAACACCAACGGTGATGTGTTTGGTCTGCGTGTGTTTTGTGGGAGTGTCCGTTCTTTGTTGTCCGCCACCATACTAACTTTAAGCTCACAATCAATTTCAATTGGCAACTTCTAATTATCTAATTAGATAGTCCAAATTCAATATTGTATTAATTAATTATTCATAATATAATGTCAATTAAATTTGACCTTTAATTTTAAATCCAACTCCTGTTGTACGTGTGTTTATTTTTAGATAAGTTTTTAGTTGTGTTAGGTCTGAAAGGGTATAGTACACAACATATCAACCATAGGGAGTTTAGCACAATCCACAAGGTATTGTCCCAAGCTGCACCAAATTCTGTCTGGAGGAGACAAAAAAAAGAGTCCAAAGATAGCATCCAACAAATCCCAGGAGTCCGGTGGTGTGGGTGTAATCTCAATCGGACTCCAACACCATGAAAAACGGTGATAAGAAATGATAATTATTGTAACCAGGTCCCGATAATAAATACTGTATGTCCCTATATGACATTTGTTCTTATCAGAGCAGCTATTTGATTGCATAAACTTCTTTTCCTATAAAGACGCTTGATGCACTCTCCCGTTACATGATAAGTTCATCCACTAATTGTAGTGGTGCTGGGGCCTAATGGAGAGCCCAGGCTGTTTTGTGTGTGTTCTTTGGGATCTGCAGCACTGTGATTAGTGATGACAGGGCCGCAACTAGGGGGGGGGCTAGAGGTGCATGTGCACCGGGTGCCGGATTGCGGGGGGTGAAAAAAGATGACTCGAGGTGGCTTGGGGGCTGCAGATTCAGAAAACAGCAATCCAAAAATGGCCACCGCCAAAGAGGAGACAAATGCTAGAGGTTCTACTGACCCTCTAGTGTCTGTCTCCTCCTTGGCGGCAGACATTTTTGGATGGCCGTATTCAGCAGATTCCATGCAGGCAACGAGCATGAAACCCCATGGCAACGAGCATGTAACCCCTGGCAACGAGCACGTAACCCCTGGCAACGAGCATAAACCCCCATGGCAACAAGCATGAAACCCCATGGCAACGAGCATGGAAAAGGTAATGAGCATAAAACCCCTGACAATGAGCAGGTAATTTTAAAGTAATTAGAAGCCTTACTGTGGGGTATAAAATGGTGTCGGGCAAATATGTAAGTGGCAATTTGGTAATAGGCATTACAGTGTGTGGCATAATGTGTAATGAGCATTTTGGTGTGTGTAATAATGTAAGTCACTATACCAGGGACATCTGTGTAGTGCACTGCCTTATGGAGGAGCAAGGACAAACTCCAGGTACGGGAAGGGAGGGGGCGCAAAATTGCTGCCTTGCACCGGGGGACAAATATCCTAGTTTTGGCCCTGGCGATGATGAAGAAATACGAAGCAGGACGCACGGTTTCGATGATGGAAAAGCGCATCTGCTGTGTAAGATAGAAGCCGCGGTGATGGGAAGCGACTTGCCGGTGGAGGGTTTGGAGGTTCTGTCTGCTGACAACTTTCAGTGCGACTATTAAAACCGTAAACCGGAATATCTGTATATAAAACATATTGGGCAATGCAAATGTACCTAATCACAAAAAAAGGCAATCCATGAGGATGAAGGTTTGTTGTTTTTGGTTTTAGAAAGTTTAAAGGTCTCTGTTCGTTTATTTTATTTATTATCATGAACATCTTTAGCAACAGTGACATTTCCAAGTAGTTACAGGTGATGTGACTTTATAACGCATTAGATAAACAAAACTAGCTGAAGTACCCGGCATTGCCCAGGTTTCAATCTTCAAGTTATTACGTTTTATTATGTGATGTCATCCAAATCCATCCAGTGGAAGGCCCAGAACAGGCTCTCTGAGTCAAAGTTCTGCCCGCCGTGAGGTCTGACCGGGATTCCAACCACTCCATTATGCATCCCAGACCAATTGTCACCAGTCTGTGAAGTTTTCATCCAAATCCATCCAGAGGAAGACCCAGAATAGGCTCCCTGAGTCAAAGTTCTGCCCAGTGTACACCAACGGGTGGTCCAACCGGTAATCTAACCCCCCTAAAACCTGGCCAGGATTCAACTGGACCACCACGTGTTAGTTTTATCCCAATCAGTGCAGGGGTGTATCGTCAAGTTATTAAATTTTATTAAGTGTTGTCCAAATCCATCCAGTGGAAGGCCCAGAACGGGCTCCCAGGGTCAAAGTTCTGCCTGGTTCACTCCGCCGTTAGGTCTGACCTGGACCCCAACCACTACATTAGGCATCCCAGACCAATTGCCACCCGTCTGTGAAGTTTTTATCAAAATCCTTTGAGTGGAAAGCACAGAACAGGCTGCCCGGGTCAAAGTTCTGCCCAGCGTACACCAATGGGAGGTCCGACCAGAGTCTCAACCCCCTAATATGTCTTCAAGGATCCAATGTTACCACTATGAAGTTTTCATCCAAATTCATCCAGTGGAAGGCTCTGAACAGGCTCTGGGGTCAAAGTTCTGCCCAGCGTACACCAGCAAGAGGTCCAACCAGGATCCTAACCCCCCTAAAACCTGGCTAGAATCCAACTGGACTACCTCATGTTGTTTTCATCCCAATCGGTGCAGGGGTGTATTAAGTTTTATTATGTGATATCATCCAAATCCATCCAGTGGAAGGCCCAGTACAGGCTCCCTGGGTCAAAGTTCTGCTCGGTGCACTCTGCTGTGAGGTTGGACCAGGACCCCAAGCATTCCATTAGGCATCCCAGACCAATTGCCACTCCTCTGTGAAGTTTTCATACAAATCCATCCAGAATAGGCTCCCTGGGTCAAAGTTCTGCCCAGTGTACACCAAAAGGAGGTCTGACCTGGATCTCAACCCCCTAATACTGTATGGCCCTCATTCAGAGCCGTACGCTCTGAGCAGAGCGCACGCTCTGAATGAGGGCCGCCCTCCATAATTATGGAGCGTCCTCCTGGACGCTCGTATAGCTGTGGGTCACCACCCACAGCCTATACGAGCGTGCAGTTTGATGGCCACGATGGTCGTGACCATCGCGACCATCGCCACTGCGAGCCGGAGCCTGCGATTGAGGTTTTCAACCGCAAGGCCCGGAGTGATTTTGGCTCTATCAGAGCCAAAATCACTCCCACTGACATCACTAGTGATGTCAGTGGGCCGGCTTCTGACGGTAGGCGTTCCCTTGGGAACGCCCCCGTCAGGGAGGCACGCCCCCGGCACGCCCACCAAAGGGGGCGTGCTGTCAATCAACATCGACAGCACGCCCCCTTTGATCAGACACAACGAGCGAAGGAAAGTCCTTCGCTCGTCGCGTCTGGCGCATGCGCACGACGGAGCTCCCGCCGTCGTGCGCATGCGCAGTGCACAACATCGACCCACTTGCGAGCGGACAGCCGCTCGCAAGTGGGTCTGAATCAGGCCCAATGTCTTCTGGGATCCAATGTTACCACTCTGTGAAATTTACGTCCAAATCCCTCCAGTGGAAGGCTCAGAATAGGCTTCATTGGGAAGTGAAGTTATCCCCAGTGTACACCAATGGGAGGTCCGACCAGGATCCTAACCCACCTAAAACCTGGCCAGTATCCAACTGGACCACCTCACGTTGGTTTCATCCCAATCGGTGCAGGGGTGTCCGAATGCATAATCGGTCAGACAAAAAGACCAATAAATTTTATACATAAGATTTGTCACTCTGTCGCTTTGTCGCTATGTGGTAGTTTACTTTTTTGATACTAAACTATGTAAGTTTTGGCAGCTTTACCTTGAGAGCTATGGAAGCTATATATAGTAGATATCTAATGAAACTACAGTAGTTCCTAGATTTAGGTCTTAGCTATAAGAACAGCAGTAATATTAAATACAGAACACACCTGGTTTTGCATTTAATATCTGCGTTTTAAATTTTGGGGTCAAAACTTCAGAGTAACAGCGGCTTTTAAGCTGCCCTCAGTGCTGTAGAACATACTTAAGTAAAAACCGTTTCTGGGCTCTGTGGGGCTGATTCTGAGTCTCTCTTCACGGATGCAAACAGCGAGTTTTTGCCTACAGCACATGCGCAGAAGCGGATTTATGCATTTTTGCATATGCCCGTCCGTTTCTGAGTTGGACACACCTTGGCCGGATCTTTCTTTTTGTGAAACAGGGCGTTTTGGGGCGTGAACCGACTTGTGGGAATGTTACGGGACAGTCATAGGCGTGTAGGTGGTTTTTGTGCTAAAATGGCCCCCATGACCTGCTGCGGCCTCATGGTTGTATCCCCTCAGCAGCTTGAGACACATATTATCCCGCTTTCAGTGCAAGCTGTTTAAATTATCACACTGTTCTTGCGCCACTGCGATACCGACTACCATTGTGCATTCCATGGGCGGGATGCATGACACATTGCAATTTGCATGTGCGATGCATGCCACCACCCACTTACGCCGATATGCATGAAGAAAATCGCGAAGGACAGATCTCCCGATAAGAGCCGTCCTTTGCGAGAGAGAGATTTCCGGATTTATGAGACCAGAAGTCCCTCTGGCGTCCATCTGCGCATGCACAGAAGTATGCGCGCGCCGCATGTCAGGAGACTTACCAGCTGGTCGATTTACATGCTGTGTGATCGGCCGATGTGCGTGCGATGTGTGTTAGAGCTTACCCTATGGGGATCATCAGCACTTTGATTCGGGATCCAGTCAAGATGCCGGCAGATGGGACGTCAGGATACCAACACCGAAATCCCGATGCCCGTCAGAATGCCAAAGCTGGCATCCCGAAGGGATCAAAGTACCAACGTTGGCATCCTGACCGCCGGCATCCGAAGGTAAGTATGCGGGTTACGGTTAGGGTGAGACCGGGGATGGGGGGTTTAGGGGCCTGCTGGGTTTGGTTAGGGTTAGTCACCGCCTAGGGAGGGTTTGGTGTAGGGTGTGGGAAAGGAAGGTTAGGTTTAGGCACCACCGGAGGGTGGTTAGGGTTAGGCACCACCGGGGGGGAGGTTAGGGTGAGGCACCACCAGGGGAGGTTTAGGGTTAGTGGGGGAGAGGAGAAGGGTTAAGCTACTTACCAGCCCGTCGGGATCTTCAACATCGGGATGCCGCTGTCGGTCTTCTGAACGCCGGCATCCCGTCCGCCGGTAAATCATACCGATTCCCTTTGATTCCTGTACTTGTAATTTACATTAAAACTATTTCACTGCACAATAGTGGGCCTGATACAAAGATGTTCGCTCATCACTCATACGCTGTTTCTGATTGACAGGCTTCAACCGTTTGGGGGCAAAGAGGGGATGGCCACCGGGTCCGTTCTAAAAAACGGGAGTGTAGCGTCGCCTTCGTTTGTAGGCATGCCGAGTCCAGGGTCTGCGTCTTCTGGTGTAGATTTACTGGCCCTGACTTAGCAGCTCCGTTGCCCATTCTGAGTAAGCTTCTATTTACTCAGATGGGCGATGACTGTGGCCATTGCGATCAATTGTCACGAGGGTGATGTGATGATGCATCCTCGGATGCAGATCTTGGATCTCCAATGCCGGCAGGAGGCATCTTTTGTCATCAGATGCTTCCTGCTGCATTAGCATATGTTAGCATCGCTGGCGCATCCAAAAACGCCAGTGCTAATAGCGTCCATCTCTGAATCTAGACCTGTGTATGTGTGGCATATTATGAACCTTGGGTAAGGATGGAGGGGGCTCAAAGCATATTTTGGCACCTGGGCCCACCTCTCCCTAGTTCTGCCGCTGGTGCACATCCACATGTTTAAAGTACGTTTCATATTTCAAAAGTACATCAATGTGCGACATAAAATATATACATATTAGCTGTAACCTTTTTCTTGTGCAAATATATTTAATATTCAGACTATTTTTTAGCATAATAGGTACCAACTGTGTTATATATTATTACTTTTATAGAGAAACCACTACATAGCTATTAGTAAAATATTACAGTATATGTACCTAAAATAATACTCTGGAATTTAAAATGATTGATTGATAGAATACGTACATAAAAGAACACTACGTACTGTAAGTGACAGTGCATTATACAACAATAAATCATGTAAAACATTAGGTCGCTATACAGATTTTTCATATTCTGAATGGTTCCACCGCTATTGTATTAGTACAATAAACTCCTTACCCGACTACACTGAGAATCCCTTGTGCTATTAATAACATTGGGGAACAAAAAAATATATATATTTTTTCTTGCCAAGGATTTAAGATCGGTTTGAGAGTACTCGCAGGTCCTATTTTCGCATTAGATCTTCGCTATAGCTGAATTGGTTCCAGTTTTCAAATTAATAAAAAATTATAAAATTAAATTTTTTTACCCATTTGAAGTACCTTACTAGTCTAGGCCTGCTTTACTTAACATAATCGACTTATGGTGGGTACACACTGGGCGATATTACTGAGCGACTGCACGATTACGACATCGTAATCGTGCAATCGCTCAGTAATCGTGCACAAATCGTGCACTGTTATGTCGGAAACGACCAGCGATGCGCACTCCCGCTGGTCGTTTCCGACATTATCCATCGCCTGGACATGCAGCACAATCTGATGACCTCGTCAGGGTGCTGCATGTCGGGGAATGGGGGAGAGAGCCCGGCGCTGAACGATATCGTTAATGATATCGTTCAGCGGCTGTGCTCAATGTCATGAACGACATTGAGCACAGCCTGCCGGGGACACACTACACGATATCGCTCAGGGAGCATATCGTGTAGTGTGTACGCACCATTAGTTTTGCTTTTTTAACAACTACCCTCTTTCAACAATAACAAGAATTTTTTTTATTTGTGATAATGAAGCTGCTAGTCACTTTTGAGACACATAACACATTTATATCTCCTCACTAACGCTGGGAGGAGGCGTGGCAGCGCACTGCTGAGCCTGCTGGGACATCATCAGACCACAGCCACGCCTCCTCCCAGCATACATGACCGAGTGACGCGATTAGCACACCTCCTGTTCCTTTGTTCGGCCCTCTCTCTGTCCCACCACATCCAATTTCCCGCCGGTTGGGTTTGTTTTGTTCAGTACTTCCTCGGCTTTTGTTGGGAGTTAGCAAGGAATGTGTGAAACAAAACATTTTTGCCGTAAAAATTAGTTCTTCTCGGAGATGGTGTACTAACAACCCTGATGTTTTTTTATTATTATTATTATTATTATTTATTTATATGGCGCCACAAATGCTCCGCAGCGCCTTACATAGTACATAAACAAATTGTAGACAAACAACTTACAGAACAATACAATACAGGACCAGGACATGGATAATATATATTGCTACATTATCGACCATAACACCCAGATAAGCAACAGAGCATAAGCAGCCAAGTGTTAGGTGCCCTAGTGGTGAGTAAGAAGTAGATGAAACTAAAGTAGGGAGAAGCACAAGAGGGTAGTGGGCCCCGCTCGTCAGAGCTTACATTCTATTATATTTGTGGCCAATATAGTGTTGCAAAAGAAAGAAAAAATATAACTGTATTGGTAAAACAAACGTATCAGGCTTATTTTGGACGTCACATAAGCCAGCAAGACAAGATTTGGGTGCCTCACAAAGTTTGTAAAACCTGCGTGGAATCACTCCTCAATTGGACTAAAGGTGATCGAAAAGGAAAAGGACCTATGATGCGGTGTGAGCCAAAACATCTGCTATTTTTGTGCTGTAAATGTGAAGTGTATGAATCGATTTAAGAAACGCAAATAGGAATACCCAAGTATGAAGTCTGCAAAATAATCGATACCGCATAGCGAAGATTTACCTGTACCATCATTCAGTTCTTTGTGTGAAGTTGAATGTGATGATGTGGAAATGTTAATTTCATTCAGTGCAAGTGACAACACAGATGAAAGTGAGTTTGAAGAAAGTTCCTCTATTTCAAACAAATTTTCTCAAAAGGAACTAAACGATTTAATTCGTGACTTGAATTTATCGAAAAAAGGAGCTGAGCTTTAATCATCCAGACTTAAAGAAAAACACTATCTTGAGCCGAATGTTACTATAACGTCTTATTGAAATAGAGAGCAATAGAGAGCAAGCCATACTGCCATTCCTTAGCCAAGATAACAATCTTGTGTATTTCAACAATATTCTGGAACTTCTCCAGATAATGGGCTTACCAGAATTTCGAGCAAAAGGATTTTAAAATGTGTATTACTGCACAGTAAATTTGCGTCAATTCCTATCGGTCATTCAACAAAAATTAAAGAACAGCATGAAAATATCAAGTTAATCTTATAAAAAATTGTTTATTCTCTGCATCAGTGGTCTATTTGTGTCGATTTAGTAATGGTAAACTTTCTTCTTCTACAGCAAAGTGGATAAGCTAAGTATCCTTGTCACATATGCTTATGGGATAATCGTGCAAAACAAAAGCACTGTCAGCAAACCGTATGGCCTCCAAGAGAAGTTAGAACTGTAGGAGAAGCCAACATCATTCATGAGCCCTTAATTGACAGGAAACAAATCATACTGCCGCCTCCCCATATCAAACTGGGTTTAATTAAACAATTTGTAAAAGCTTTGGACAAGTCAGGCGATTGTTTCACGTATATTTGTTGAACATTTCCATCTCTTAGTATTGAAAAATTAAAGGCAGGAATTTTTGACGTCCCACAGATACGGAAACTGTTGAAGGATACAAATGTTACTACATCTAAGACTGAAACCGAATCTGAAGCATGGCTGAGTTATGTGTCTGTCATTCAAAAATTTGTAGGCAATCACAAGGCAGACAACTATCATGAATTAGTCCACAACATGCTAAATTGCTTCGAAAAAGTAGGTGCCAACATGAGTATTAAAGTAAATTTTTTGTACAGCCATTTAGATCACTTCCCGTCCAATCTAGGAGATTTAAGCGAAGAACAGGGTGAACGGTTCCACCAGGATATTCAGGTAATGGAAGAAAGATACGAAGGAAGGTGGGATCGTCACATGATGGCCGATTACTGTTGGAGTCTGCAGAGGGACTGTCCGTAACAAGAATACAAAAGAAAATCCTACAAAAAACGGTTCTCATAGCTTCCTAACACTTATGTACGTAATTATCCTGTGTCTTTTTATAACATTTTACGAATCAAATTTAATCAGAATAAAAAAAATATCTTTTTTAACATTGTTTGATTGAATTTTTCATAAATATTAAAGACATATGCATATCTCAAAAACTAGAGCCAATTGACATGATTAAGGGCTCTAAGCCTTAAAGAGAGATAAAGTGGACGGAGATTAAAAAGTACCAACCAATCATTTTCTAGCAGTCATTTTTCAAACACAGCCTGTAGAGTGATAGTTACAGTAGGAGCTGATTGGTCAGTACTTTATCTCTGTACACTTAATTTCTCTCCAAGGCTTAGTACATTTTTGAATGAGTTTTATGATACGCAACGAGTGTTAAAACACGTTGCTAAGGATACTGACTTAAAACCTCTATACGCTCCTGCCTGTACCTTCTAAAACCTGCCTAAACCTTCTTAAATTGACGCTATTTGCGTACGCAGTCATACAGTAAAATAAAGACCTTAGACCTTGAACATGTGTTTCCAAAGCACAAAGTATTAGTTCAAGCAAAGTACAGTTAGTTACACGCTGTGATCTAAGTACAATTTAGCGCAAAGAAATTATACAGACCCAAGATACAGTTATACATACGCACGCGCTCTGGGACCAGATTCCGGCATCAGCAAGAAACCTCAATCAACAACATCAGCATGAAGACTGGGGTCAGAACACACATATTTATACCCCCACAGAAATAGACTACACAATAGAGAGGTTCGTTGCAATCCCATTGGCTCCCCATCATGGTGCTTCTGTTACAGAGCATTTAACAGGTTGATTCAAATGGACAATAAATGACTAAAACTTGAATCTTATACCTTTAAACTATGGAACCTTTTATGTGAGTGTGCATTGTGTAAGTATTAGGGGTTTGGGAAAAGACACTGGTTAACTTGGGGCAGATGCATACGCACGAAGCTAATAAACAGCGTTCGCATGTGGGGTATTATGCATTCGCTAATGTGCGACATGTTAACAGCGCAACAGTGTGTATTAATGTGTGTATGTGGTATGGTAAAATGTGCGATCGGCTGATGCTAATAATAGCATCGCCATATGTACTTAAGTATGGGTTTATCTAAAATGGCGCTGGGTGGCCATTCGCAAAATGGCGTCTTGCAGATCTCATTTTCAAGATGGTGTCTTGCGGCCAGTCGCAAGATGGCGTTGTTTCAATCTAATTTTAAGATGATCTTGTCTCAGCCAATTATCCAGCTTCGACAGTCCACCCTTTGATAGCGAACAACAAGCTATCACACTATGATTTTAAAATTTAATTATAGGCTTACATTTATATATATTATTTAATGTTATTATGGGATGGCACAAGGTGGTTCTTAATCCATCAATAATGTGTCTCTGGGAGGGGACATAAGCTACCATTATACGCACTCCGCAGATCTTGAGGTGGAATAGGGACTTGCATTATTTGAGGTGTTTTTAAGATAACATTTTGATAATACATTTTGTGCATGTCTAACATTATATGATGGTATTACCTAGTTCAGGGTTGTAATGCAGTTCTATATTTACCTCAGTGTTCATATTGTCATTACTGACCACCATCATAATTTCGTTCCTTCGTTTTACCTTATCTTTACATTTTCCACACTTCACCACAGTAGGAACACCCCGGACACATATGCCAATTACTATGATGACAACCAGTATGAGGATCAGGAGTTTACCTATGCCTGCGATCATTTCCTGAACCCATTCCCCTAGGCCTGAGAACCACTTCGCTGGGTTCAACCATGAAACTCAGTCCTCTACCTTCTCCTCTACTTCAGCCACTGAAGCATTGTGGTTCTTCCAAAATACCCATTTTAGCTGCAGAATTTAATCCATCTTACGGTCTATCACCTCCTTGGGGTCGCTGGTATCATTGGTGACATAGCTGCAACACTTCACTCCAAATTGGGTGGCCAAAGTTATGCAGTACCCTCCAGTGACAGCGGTTAAATAATTTAACACTAGCCTGTGTTGTACCAGTTCTTTCTTGTACGCTTGCAATTCCCTACCTGTATACCTGAAGGTGTCATCATACATCTCGGTGATATTATCTATCAATTTAGCAAGGTACTGAATATATCTAAAATTTAATGTATCCCGAGCGATCCTGGTGGGATCCAGTGCTACTAAAACTTGAAAGCCAGTTGTCTCACTAATTATCTGAGTGGCTTTATGTACGTCACCAGGTATCATATTTCTTTTGCTTCTGTGTTCATACTACATATGAAGATATGGTGATGGTGTGTTTTATGAATACAAAGCATTTCAACATGTGTGAGGGTCATAACCTCTGGGACTACTCTTCCCAGGTAACACAAACCTTCGGAACTCGGGGAGAGCCACTTATATGCTTTTTTTCCACATATAAAATATACATTATCGGGGAGAACATAAGGAACAGTATGCATCATTATCATTAAACACATTTCCCTTGCAAACAATCCTATCTCAGGCTCCTCCATCTGGTACATACAAGTTTCTGGTTGCACAATATCCATCTGGTACCTTACCAGTAATTTCATTGGTGGAACTCAATGTATACCGATACCTAAAATGTCTCCCATTAGATCTAATTGAGGGTAACAGATCATGATTCATAGACTCATTATCAGCTCTCAGTGAGAAGGTCATCGTCTGATTATTCCCCGTCACTTCCCAACTCCCTGGTTTATTGGGGTTGGTTATGTTTAAGCACAAAAATGATCTATCTACTTGGAATTGATAGAGTCTGAAATGAGGTGGTTTGGATGAGAGGAATTTTCCATCCAATGTTTTCCCTTTTTGCAATTCTAAAATTTCCTTAATATTCAGCAGAAATGGCACCAACCCTACATTATGCTGACCCTGTGGCACGTGTGAGCACACCCAACAATCAGTCTGGTTTAATACTTTGCCTACCATGCTATGATAATCCTCTAAAGGATACCCACCCCAGTACGGGTTATATTTCGGCTGGCACCGTTAGATACAGTTCTCATCAACTAGGGACCCACAAAGCTCACAAATACAGGAATCTTCAGACGATAAACCTCCACACCATCCCCGTGTATCTGGAATAGCAGCTCTCTTAACAATTACAGTACTAAGATTGGTCAGACACTCCCCTGATTGGCATAGCACTCCTCCTTCTGACTCCACTCCATCAGCACTGCCATCAGCTACCATCTCCTCTATCGGTCCCCTGTCACAGAAACCGTACATTCCCGAACCAACCAGAATGGTGAAAACTCTGGAAGAGAATATGAAAATGAACACAGCAGGCCAGTCCATTCGCACAACAAAGACCTGCAAATTTCTTTTAGTTCAGGTATCTCACTACAACCTTTCAATCCTCCCGGAACAAGCTCGCGATCGACAGATCCACGTTATCAGCCTTGTCTCCGCCTTGTTTCTCCACCGGTTGGTTGACCATTTTGCAGTGAGTGGAATGGACCCAGGTATCTCTCTCAGCCACCTTCAAGGATGTGGTACTTGTCAGTAACACCTGGTACGGGCCTTCCCACCGATCAGTCAAACAACCTGAACACAATAAATTTCTGATCATAACATATTCTCCAGGTTCAACATCATGACAGTCAGTTTCAGGCAAATCATGGGAAAACAATTTCAGTTTCTGCTGTTGCTGTTTTAACTGTTTACTCATTGATATAAGATACCTTACAGTTACTTCGTTGTTACCCTTCAAGTCTTCCTGTGGACTTATAATCAAATGAGGTTGTCTACCAAACAGTGTTTCAAAGGGGGACAGATTTAGAGGGGGTCTAGGAGTGGTCCTTATACTATGTAGGACCAACAGTAATGCTTCTGGCCATCCTAGTCCAGTCTGCTATGATTTTACTTAACTTATTTTTAATAGTCCCGTTCATCCTCTCAACCTTGGCGCTAGCCTGCGGTCGGTAGGGGGTGTGAAGTTGACTATTAATACCCATCAGTTTACACATATTTTGAAAAACATCACCTGTGAAATGAGTACCCCTGTCACTCTCAATAATTTTAGGGATACAAACTCCTGTAATATTTTAGGGATACAAACTCCTGTAATATTTTCTTGGCAGTAAATGCAGCAGTGTTAGTGGCTGCTGGGTAGGCCTCAACCCAGTTGGAAAATACGTCAGTGCACACTAATACATACTTGAGATTCCTGCAGGGTGGTAATTGGATGAAATCAATTTGTATCACCTGGAAAGGTCCGTCAGTCGGTGGAATGTGGGATGGTTCGGTAGGGATCGCTTTCCCTATGTTCTTCCTCAAGTAGGTCAGACAGGACATTGCTCTCTTTTCTGCTTGTGAAGAAAAACCCGATGCACACAAGTATGCTCTCACCAATTTGCACATACCTTGCTTTCCCAGATGAGTCAGACCGTGTGCTGCCTCAGCCAGGCTGGGGTAATATGCCTTGGGGGCTACTGGCTTACCTTGTCCATCCCTCCAGAGCCCGGTGGACTCTTGCCCACATCCCTTGGACTTCCAAACTGACTTTTCCTGGATTGAACACAAATTTTGCATCTCAATTAATTTCAACATATCAATTGTTTGAAAAGACATAATTTGTTCTGTTGTTATGTTCATTTTTAACCCTGCTGCCCATTTCGCAGCTTCATCTGCTCTGTTGTTGCCCAGTGACACCGGATCATCCTCACATGTATGGGCTTTACACTTAATTACTGCCACCGTTTTGGGCAGTTGGATTGCTTTTAGTAATTGTTTTGTATGTACAACTGTAAATGTCTGGAATGTGCAACTGGTGTGCCTGCTGCTGTCATAAAATTTCTCAGACGCCACAGAGCTCCGAAATCGTGCACCACTCCGAACGCATACCTAGAGTCAGTGTAAATGTTAGCAGATTTGCCTGCTGCCAGTTCACACGCTCTTCTTAGTGCTACTAACTCTGCCACCTGGGCTGAGTGAGGAGGACCAAGGGGTTCAGCTTCTATGATGTCTGTGTCATATACAACAGCATAACCTGTACATAATTCATCTGTGTCTGTTTGTCTATGACAACTACCGTCCGTGTAAAATGTCACATCCACATTCTCTAAAGGTGTGTCACGTATGTCAGGTCTAGCAGTAAAGGTCTGATTCAGATATTCCATACAATCATGTGTATCATTATGTCCGCTGTACTCACTTCCCGCCAGCAACTCGTCTCCTTCCACCCTTTGTACATCATGTTGTACATATGGTAAATACGTTGCTGGATTCAGCGTATTGCATCGTTTAACAGTGATGTTTGCAGGTGCAATTAGAGCTAGTTCCAATTTGGTAAACCGAGCTGAAGAGACATGTCTGGTTTGGGCAGAGTTCAGCAAAGCTGATACAGCGTGGGGAGTATAGACAATCATATCATGGCCCAATACTATGTCCTCACTTTTACTCACCAATAGAGCCATTGCTGCCACACTTCTTAAACACGTTGGGAGTGATCTTGCCACAGTGTCCAAATGGGCACTGTAGTATGCTATGGGCCTACTGGCATCACCATGTTTTTGTGTGAGGACACCTGCAGCACAACCATCGGCTTCCGTAAAATACAAATCAAAAGGTTTTTCATAATCAGGTATTCCCAATGCAGGTGCTTTTGTCAGACTATCCTTAAGATTAAGGAAAGCCTGCTCTGATTCCTCTGTGTGTATGACACGATTGAGCTTTGAGGAAGAGACTAATTCCTGTAATGGCAAGGCCAAAATAGAAAAACCTGGGATCCACATTCTACAGTATCCACACATTCCCAAGAAGGTACGAATTTGCTGTTGGTTCTGCGGCAGTGTCATGTTCTGTATGGCCTGGATTCTGTCATTTTTGAGATGTTGTAACCCCTGAGTTAGGCAGTGTCCCAAATATTTTACTCTGGATTGGCACGGCTGTAGTTTGTCCTTAGCAACCTTGTATCCTGTGTGCGAGAGGTGAAGCAACAAAAGTTTAGTATCATTTAAACATGACATAAACGAATCAGAACATAGCAATAAATCATCCACATATTGAATTAGAACAGACCCATTGGCAGGTTGGAAAGATTGTAAACAGTCGTGCAGGACCTGGGAGAAGATACTGGGGCTGTCTATGAAACCTTGGGGCAATCATGTCCATGTGTATTGTACACCCCTGTATGTGAAAGCGAATAGATACTGACAGTCAGGATGAAGAGGCACAGAGAAGAAAACAGAACAAAGGTCAATGACAGTGAAATGGGTTGCATTTGGTGGGATCTGCATAAGAATGACAGCTGGATTTGGCACTACGGAAAATTGGCTCTCTACTACCTTATTAACACCTCTAAGGTACCAGCCTATAACCCCTCCCACCACTCTTCTTCACCGGGAAGATGAGACTGTTGGCTACACTAGCTGTATGAACTAAAATTCCCTGTTTTAATAATCGCTCAATTATTGGATAAACCCCTAATTCTACCTCCTGTTTTAGTGGGTACTGGGGAATATTTGGAGCTTGCCTACCGCCTTTTAAATTTACCATTACGGGGCTTACGTTTGCCATTAATCCAGTGTCCTGTCCATTCTTGGTCCAAAGTGAATATGGAATTTGGGATAGCATGTGATCTACCTGAGATGGATTTTCATTTAAACTGGTAGAGTGATACATTATCCTTTGGGGAGTGTCCAACATATCCCTCACCTCATGCGCAACTCTCTCTGGGATATCTAAAAATACACCATACAATATATGACACATCCCATCTTACATAACAAATCTCTCCCCAGTAAGTTAGTAGGAGCCGCTGCAGCCAGAAGGAAAGAATGCCTGGTATGCAGCGGCCCGATAGTATCCTCCGTGGATTTTATTAAAGGATAATGTTGCACTTTACCCGTTACACCCATTGCTGGTACTGTCTCATTGGTTACCTGTAAATTAACGGGAGATTTTATCACTGACCTGGTCGCCCCTGTGTCTACAAGAAAAGGATATTTAGTACCAGCTACATCAACCATCATGACTGGCTCTTCCCTAGTACCTCCCGTTAACCTGACTATCTGTAGACTACAGGTATGACCTGACCCCTAGCTACTGGCTCCCACTCTCCAATTAAGCATTAACTGCCACAATTGGAGCTGGTGCCTGTTGGATGTTTGCTGGTCTCTGTGCATATACTTTATGGGGATATCCAGGATTTCCCTGGTTAGGGGTTCCTACCCTTTTTACCATACAGTTTCTACTTAAATGTCCTGGCTGGTTACAATTAAAACACATTCGTGGGAGGGGTGAATGAATAGATTGTTGTGTGGGTTGAGCAGGAGGGAGAGGTGGTGGGTATGGGTAAGGATATTGAGGGAAAGGATATTGTGAGAGATATGAAGTTTGTGGGTAGTATGGGACTTGTGGTTGTGTAGGATAAGTGGGGTAGGGCTGTGTTTGCTGTGGTGTGGGATTAGTGAGGGCGTGTAACTGTTCAGGTGCAGGTGTGTGTGTGGGCTGTGATGTTACCGTCATTCCTTCCAGAGCTTGAATACTGACAGCCGTTAGTTTCTCGCTCTGGGTCTCTCTCTTTTTAGAGATGTTTTTGTCATGTTCTATGGTGTATTCTATGAGGGTGTCTATTGTGACTCCCCTCCAGCCAGGCTGTGAGGTCTGAACCCGGGTTTTTAGGTTCTCTTTAAGGCCATCCATGAGTACAGTGACAATCATTCCCCTGTGGTGAGTGCTATCTTCTAACCCAGTGTACTGGGTGATAGCCTGCAGAGCCCGGTCGCAATAATCTTCTGCAGATTCACTCTCTTTTTGTTTTATAGTGAAAATTTTGTTCCAGTTAACTACTACTGGAAAATATATACCCAATTGAGTTACAATGCGGGAAATGTTACCTTTGTTTACTTGGTCTGTTAAGGGAACGTCACCATCCAATACACAATCCGTGATAAATTTTGTCACGTCGATATTGCGTGGCAGACAGGCCCTTAACACCACTCGCCAATCTTTATTGGTTGGCTCGTGAGAACTACCCAAATTTCTCAAAAATCTTTGACATTTGGCTAGTTCCTTTTTGGGATCGGGGGAAATCATTCATGATGGAATTTAGCTCTGCTCTTGTCCAAGGACAATGCATTACTACTTCCCTTGTGGGCACTACTCCGTTCGCATCCGCATTCCCATTCGGAACAGTGATTGTCCGGATGGGATGCAGACCGGCCGCCCTGCTACCTTTGACCTTATTACCTGGCTGGGGGTTTAGTCTGTTGCTGCAACGTATAGTATTAACAACTTCCTCTACGGGTGCAGAGGATGTTAACACTTCCCGTGCTGTTACTGATGGAGATGGCGGCACCACTCGTGCTTGTCGTGGTGCAGCATCTAACATGTGTACAGCATGGGAAATGGCAGACATGACAATAGGCTCATTATCCACATCATAAACAATTTCTTTATGGTTACTTAAGAGAGGGTACAAATTGCTTGTTACATTTTTATGAGTTTTTTCAATAACTGTACCTGCACCCCCATCCACATAAGGTGGTGGTGGTGCGTGTGAAGAACCACTGGCAGAACCTTCTGCCGCTACCTGGCCGCACGCGCACGCGTGCCGTTTTGCGGCTCGCACGCATTGCAATGTAGCGCCGCGGGTGTATTTTCTGGCAATGCGTTCGCAACGCTAGTTTGCGTCGCTTGCACATTTATAAGCCACGCATCCCCTTCATGCTGCCACAATTTTAACCATTCATTATGTTTTACCTTTTTCTCTCGAGAACGCATCAGACTGATGTGATCCCGGACATTACTCAATACATCTTTATCAAAACTACCAATTCTGGGAAATGGCCTAACACTCTTCATCATTATCTTAAACCATACGTCACAATACCTTATTGCGTAAGCACTGTACTTAGTATGCATAATACGACGGGCCGATCCAAGCGGCGCTTCCATTAGCAGTACATCATTGTCTAACATCTCTATTGTTTGCGTGGCTCCCATCTTGGGACAACTCCTACGTTTTTCAATAAAAATTTAAACTGGTGGAAGACAATCAAGATACTTTCACTTAAAGAAAAGCTGCTCCCACGCAGAAATCCCTTTTTGACAATGTTTCAACCGCTAGGGGGCAGCAAAGTACCCTTTGTTTTCTAGTTGATTTCGTCCACCCTCTCACCAGCTCACAATCATAATCTAACGAAAATTATGCGGTTCAATTATAGTGTTCAAATAAGCCTAACAGATCACACACATTGATTACTGAACACTATAATCACGCTGGGAGCCGAACCCTAACAAAAATAAAAACCCATGCACCTGCCTATTGTAAAGTAAACGGTAAGCTGCTACCGAGTCACTAGGCCAACTCCTGCGCCTAGCACTTAAGGGTCCTACGTTACCCTTAACATTTAGGTCCCGTGTGACACCCTAAACAAATACTCACAGTTACACACTTTTTTCCTGCACAGAAAAATACACGTTAACCCAGTTATTGGCAACAATTGATAATGTACACTTAACGGCTTTGTTTAAACACGTGGCAGCACAACCGGAAGTACGTATACACTATTGTGCGACTAGTCGCATACACAATAATGCGACTACTACACAACCGTATGACTTAACTTTAGCTGCATACGCAAAAGTGCGTCTCTACTGTGCGCACAGAAATGTGACTCAGCCGCGTACCCAATACTGCGGCACCCCTTTTTAGCGTGAAATTCTATCAACAAAGGAAAACAAACTTTTTCCTTTCTTGTCCCTGGATTCTAGTCAGCATACCCTGACTCACACAATAACGGGCAGCGATCTCTCAGCACCGAGTGGTTGCAGGTAAACTGCGTGTGGCCACTATCCACCCTTTGGTGAGATATCGATAACCGTATGTTTATCGTGTGAATAGGTAGGGGACCTCACTCTACGAGCCCCCAACTAAGGATACTGACTTTAAACCTCTTTACGCTCCTGCCTGTACCTTCTAAAAACCTGCCTATACCTTCTTAAATTGACGCTATTTGCGTACGCAGTCATACAGTAAAATAAAGACCTTAGACCTTGAACATGTGTTTCCAAAGCACAAAGTATTAGTTCAAGCAAAGTACAGTTAGTTACATGTTGTGATCTAAGTACAATTTAGCGCAAAGAAATTATACAGACCCAAGATACAGTTATACATATGCACGCATTCTGGGACCAGATTCCGGCATCAGCAAGAAACCTTAATCAACAGCATCAGCATGGAGACTGAAGACTGGGGTCAAAACACACATATTTATACCCCTACAGAAATAGACTACACAATAGAGAGGTTAGTTGCGATCCCATTGGTTCCCCATCACGGTGCTTCTGTTGCAGGACATTTAACAGGTTGATTCAAATGGGCACAGACCAGCCTCCGACAGCTGATTATCTCTGTTTTCCCGCCTCATGCAAATCTAGGCTGTTGACTTTACAAAGTACATTTTGGTGCTTTAACTTTCTACGGTCCATAAGTTGAGAATGCATGTTGCGATCTTCACACCGATGATACCGGGAAGCTGTTGAGAAAGTGCAGATCAGTATAACACCAAACACGGCTTACTTATCATGTATAGATACCAAATAGCCTTTATTTCACAGCATTTGTAATAAATGACTAAAACTTGAATTGTATACCTTTAAACTATGGAACCTTTTATGTGAGTGTGCATTGTGTAAGTATTAGGGGTTTGGGAAAAGACGCTGGTTAACTTGGGGCAGATGCGTACGCATGAAGCTAATAAACAGCGTTCGCATGCGGGTTATTATGCATTCGCTAATGTGCGACATGTTAACAACGCAACAGTGTGTATTAATGTGTGTATGTGGAATGGTAAAATGTGCGATCACCTGATGCTAATAATAGCATCGCCATATGTACTTAAGTATGGGTTTATCTAAAATGGCGCTGGGCGGCCATTCGCAAAATGGCGTCTTGCAGATCTCATTTTCAAGATGGTGTCTTGCGGCCAGTCGTAAGATGGCATTGTTTCAATCTAATTTTAAGCTGATCTTGTCTCAGCCAATTATCCAGCTTCGACATTGCGTATAATAACGGTGCTCCAGCCAATCAGCTCCCAACTGTTATCTGTTTAAAAACGACAGTTGGGAGCTGATTGGCTGGAGCACCGTTATCATACGCAACGTGTTATAACACTTGTTGCGTATCATAAAACTCAGCACCATTTATTACAATTATGACATATACTCTAATCACCCTTATAGTATATATCTGCTACAAAGGTGAAGTTGTGGAAGACAGTTTTATGTCACAGGTCATACACCATGGCAAGGCTGAGCACAGCAACAAGACACAAGGTAGTTATACTGCATCAGCAAGGTCTCTCCCAGGCTAAGATTTCAAAGCTGATTGGGGTTTCAAGATGTGCTGTTCAAGCTCTTTTGAAGAAGCACAAAGAAATGGGCAACGTTGAAGACCGTAGATGCAGTGGTCGGCCAAGGAAACTTAGTACATCATATGAAAAACACATCATGCTTAATTCCCTTCAATATCGGAAGATGTCCAGCAGTGCCATCAGCTCAGAACTGGCAGAAACCAATGGGACCTAGGTACACCCATCTACTGTTCGGAGAAGTCTGGCCAAAAGTGGTCTTCATGGACATGCCAATGGGACCTAGGTACCTATCTACTGTTCGGAGAAGTCTGGCCAAAAGTGGTCTTCATGGACGTGGAAACAAGGCCAAGCAACTCAACTATGCATGAAAATATAGGAACTGGGGTGCAGAAAAATGGCAGCAGGTGATCTGGACCGATTAGTCAAAATGTTAAATATTTGGCTGTAACAGAAGGCTGTTTGATCGCCGAAGGGCTGGAGAGCAGTACAATTGTTAGTGTCTGCAGGCAACAGTGAAGCATGGCAGAAGTTTCTTGCAAGTTTGGGGCTGCATTTCACCAAATTGGTTGGGGGGGTTTGGTCAGGATTAATTGTGTCCTCAATGTTGAGAAATACAAGCAGGTACTTATTTATCATGCAATACCATCAGGGAGGCGTCTGATTGGCTCTGAGTTTATTCTGAAGCAGGACAATGACCCCAAACATACAACCAATGTTATTAAGAACTATCTTCAGTGTAAAGAAGAACAAGGAATCTTGGAAGTGATGATATGGCCCCCACAGAGCCCATGATCTCAACGTCATCGAGTCTGACTGGGATTACATGAAGAGACAGAAGAATTTGAGCAAGCCTACATCAATTGAAGATCTGTGGTTAGTTCTCCAAGAACCTCCTTGCAGAGTTCCTTCAAAAACTGTGTGCAAGTGTACCTAGAAGAATTAATGATGTTTTGAAGGCAAAAGGTGGTCACACCAAATATTGATTTGATTTAGAGATCTCTTCTGTTCATTCACTTTGAATTGATAAAAATAAACTATTATCACACACTATTTTTGTGAGCATTCCTACTTTGCAGCAGTTTTTCCACACCTGCCTAAAACTAATCCACAGTACTGTGTATTCAGCAGAGAAGGTTAGAGGTAAAAATCTAGTCAGACATTGGGGTTGGGTGGGGTATGGATAGAGGATCTCTGGAAAGATAATAGCAGAGTTGCCCCTGTCCGTAGGGCCAGCACAGACCATTTTATATGATACTAGTAAATTAATGGATCTGGCATCTGTCAGGTCACCTCTGCCACCCCTCCCCCTCAACAGCACTCCCTGTCCCCTCCCATTCCTTCCATCCTCGCCATCTTCTGACCTGTTATACTTACACCCTACCATTCCTCTTCTCTCCTGTCGCTAGGGCGTTTACGTGCAGGTCACACCTCCTGTAACGCGCTTGGCGCACCCAGCGTGAGCTGGGCCGCGTGTCGTGCATGCTAGGTTTGACGTGCTCGTTCCACAGCCCCGATTAGGTCATCACGTAAATGTGTGTGATGACCTAGTTTAGATCAGGGAACAATTTTATAATAATAGATAAAGTGAGATGTTAACACTCTAGTTGTGCCCACAATGTGTGACAATAGTAAAAAACACATATGTTCTTTCCAACGTCTCACAGTACATTGTTGTGCCAAGAGCTAGTACTTGAGAGTCTCAGAGCGTACTAACATTGATTGTTTTGTACTAGAGAACTAAACAGCTTTTACGGAGGAGACATGAAGCAGAACTCAGCAGTTCAGGATCTTTTATATAAACTTGATACTAGGAGTACAAGTTAAACAGAATGGTGATACAGTATAATGCCCATTTTACCAGGTCGTACGTAAGAAGAACATTAGCAGTTTACCAACATGATGGGTTTGCAGCTAAATTAGAATCCTAGGAGGTCAGATTATTACTATCTACAATTTGTCTGCCCTGCGTATATTCGTAAATGTGCAGATGGTTATTTGTGGCATGGCAGGAATAAAATCATCACTCCAAACTACTGTCACTTTAGAGCCGCCCCCAAATTAATTTTTTTTATTGTTAATAATAACCGGCAGTGAGAGTATATCAGGGCTGTGTTTACTTGCATAGTATTTTTTACCTTTATACTATATAAAAATAAATGTGCTTTAACATATTAAGGGCCTCATATATCAACATGCATCGATGTTGGAGTTTTTACAATCTCCATTGCTAATGCACAGACCACAGAGCCTGAAAGTAGGCGTTGCATCGCTTGTACACTCCATCGCACTGTGGACCACAAAGGGAAGGCTGAGATTAGCATTTGCATATTCCCGCAACTACTGCGAGTGTGGCTGCATCAACAAGCATCTCTGAATTAGGGCCTGATTCAGACCCGCTCGTAAGCGGCCGCTCGTTCGTTCCAAGCGATGTTTGCACAACTGCGCATGCGTACGGATCGTAATACACATGCGCGAACCAGTCAGTGCGGCCGAAAATCGTTTGTTCGCTAAATAGCGAATGCCTGCTATTTTGAGTGACAGGAGGAGGCGTATGTGGGTGGTAACAGGGGAAGGTGCTTGAAAACGGGGAGTGGAGATCAGAACGCAGGAGTGCTTAAAGGTCAAAACGGGCGTTTTATGGGTGTGCATAATTAATACAGCAGCGTCATTGACCACGTCACTGGGTTATTTTATAGTCAGAACTGCTCGCATGATTGCGGTAGGAAAAACCAACAACAAGAATAGCGAGCAGTTCATACGTTGGTCAATGTACTCGATTAATCTAATAAATAGCGGACATGACGTAGGATGTGAGCGGCCAGGGGGCGTAGTTCTCCAAAAAATTACCGCAAGTTTTGTTCGCTTGTTCAGACCTAGAGGTGTGAACAGACCGCAAAGAGCGAACGGTTCATTTGAATAGCCACCCCTTTTTTCTGAACGAGCGAGCGCAAATAGCGTCCAGCTCTGAATCAGGCCCTTAGTCCTTATGCTACTTGTAAGATGTGTAAAAGACGCTTGGCGCTAGCAGTCTCACGGGACTTGCCGTGCTGAGAGGGGCTATTTGGCATGACAGCTGCAAAGATGTGCAAGGACACTCCAGCAGTCAAAGATTTAATACAGTTTGTCCTAGCATGCAAAGGGTTCATACAGTCAAACTATCACAGAGTTAGCACAGTCAAGCAATAGTTCTCATCATATCTAATTTGGTAGAGTAACAAGGACAGAACTTACTGCATTTTAGATTTAATATAACATGTTACAGTAGTGGAGTTAATTTATGGATTAAATAATTACATTCAAAAGTGCCAATACAGTAATAAAACAAAAGATAATAAAATTATAGGAATACAGTATTAATACATATTTCATATAGTCTGTATACTTGGGACAAGTCAGAATTAGATGGAGAAATATTCATTTTTATTGTGTCCCCAGATCTGACACTTCGCACTAGTACAGTATATAAGCATTTTTCATTGGGAGAGCACTTAGAGAGGCAGCGTATACTGTATACTAATGTGAGGGACTAAATTGTGTTGAGATATGAATTATAGTTTGTCCAATAATGGGTTAACCTTCTATGACATTACCTGGTCAAAGAGACATAACTCCTTCAAAATAAAGCTCATAACCCCCGGCCCACTTGCATATAAAAATATTATTATATCATAAAGCCTCATTTTGGAATATATATATATATATATATATATATATATATAGGTATAAAGTCTTGATAAAAGAGCTAGGGGCTCTGAAACGTCGACCCTTAACCACTCGACTGGTTGTTTGTATTATTTTCTGCTGAGTCCCGGAGTGCATCCCGTTTCATATCTACGCTATATATATATATATATATATATATATATATATATATATATGTATATATATATATATATATATATATATATATACTATAGGTTCCCTATACATCTTATTTTTTTTCATATTTGTTACAAGAATGTATATTAAGCTCTTTACTACATATACTTATGATTGTGTTTCATTTTCAGAATCTGATTTGATCTGTTTTGATTGTAAAATTTGCAGAAGATACTACTGTGCTGGGTTTAATTATTGTTGGAGAAATAGTCACGCATAGGAATAAAGCTAAACGTCTTGTAAAATAGGGTGATGCTAACCATCTGTCCCTAAATAATATGGTAACTATGGAAGTTATTCTTGATTGTAGGAGGTAAAGTAGAACAGTCCTGCACACACTTTGCATAATACTGTAAATAGTTCAGAATTTTCATGTTAATATCTCAGATGATCGCACATGGACGTCTCTTCTGGGGTGAGAATGGCGTAGCAACGTCTTTTCTTCCTACGAAGATTTCGGGCTGCCGGGTTACCCAGTGACATTTTAAAACTTTACAGATGTGTTATAGAAATCTTGGTGTGGTCTGGTCATGGATTGAGGCTAATGCATCTCACCTAAGATTGTCATCTCTGAGCTCTTTTCCAGAGAAGGGGCCTTGCACTGCTGATGTCAGACACAGCGGAGCGATGTTTTCTAAGCCACACAGCGCATTCGTCCCGATTGTCTGAGCATGGCAGCGCAGTACCGGTTCAGACGCACTGTGGTTGAAATGTTTTAGAATTAGGACGGAGTGCATTTCATATGCAAGGAGTTAAAGTAAACACCTGAGCCTGTGGGTGTCGGCCTCTAGACAAGAAGGGGATAGTTGTTTAGTGAGGTAGTGTTGTGGGGTGGGGTTAGGTTTGGTTAGCCTATAGTATTGGCAGAGGGTGGGTCAGTGCTATTTCAGATTTGCTGCTTGGCAGCCTTTTTATAGAAATTTCTCTGGTCGGCTGTTTCCCGCCCTCCCTCCCTTATTCATTGAGTTGTTTGGTGTCGGCTTTTCTTGTGGCGGGAAAGAACGGTAGCAGTCACCATCTGTCTTTGGAGCTTGAGGTGCTTTCCCTTCCAATACATGGCTTAGGCTGATTTTACCCTACTGGGGTCAGCGGCAACCATCTAACCAGGTGGTCCTCACGTCGTGTCATTGGAGTGGGAGGTGGATACCTTGGGCGTGGTAATGGGCTGGCTGCTCGCCTCCCATTTAGAAGATCGATGTGAGTATGCAGTTGGTGATCTTGCATTGTGGGGCCGTTCTTTCTGCGCCACCATACTTTGTCTGTCGTTCTTTCTTCTTCTATTAGTTAGTTCAGTTATACATTAAATAGTTTAATTAGTTTAAAATTAAATAAAGCTGAACTTCCTTTCCCCTTATACAAGTCTCTGTGTCGTTATATCATTATGACTATGGTTGATGATTTACCCTGCACTGTTAGGAGAGAACACTCATCAGGCGATGAGGAGTTTAATGTAGTTGGGCGTTCCTAGGCAGTGACTGGGAGGTGGCTATGTACACGAAGGTGCTGCGTGTTACGGGCGTGTTGTGGGAGAGTCGCCGGTGTGTCAAAGATAGTGGTTGAGTGCAAAGACACTTCATCGCTTACACTGGAAGCCACACTGAGATGGAGAATCTGCCCCTCGCATTGGAGCTGGTGCAAGTTTCGATGGTGTAACGGATGGTTGTGACGTGATTAAAGACGCACCAAGCGGTAGTTGAGCGTCTATAGAGTGGGCAACTCAGTCCTTGCACATTTGGACGCAGAAGCTGTACACCATGGAGGGACTTTGTAGCGGCATTAGCAAAACCGCATAGATGATACAGCAGCAAACTGCATCCAGAAACAGCACCAGGGTGTCCGGGTTGGCTGACAAATCTACCATGCCAGTTCACCATGATGACACCTTGAATGCCCATACTGTAGTTATGTTGATTGTTATGGCAGGCTCATTGAATGGTTGATTTTGTGACATTAAAGGTTAATCTGTTCTGCTAGGTGAGCATTCCTTTAACTCTAAAACAACATCCACTGTATGCATGAGAATAATGTATTGATTTTTGCAAATATTCACATTTGTATATTGTAGTATCTACACAGTATCTATGGCCTATCTGTGTGGGATTTGTATGTTCTCCTAATGTTTGCGTAAGTTGTCTCTGGGTGCTCCAGTTTCCTCCTATGATTCAAAAACATACTGTTAGGTTAAGTGGTCCTGACAAAATTATCCCTAGTGTATATGATTGTGTGTACATGTGCTAAGGAATATAGGGCCTGATTCAGCAAGGATCTCAACTGCGATCGGAGGTGCAATTAAGCACGCAGTCTCACTGCGAGGATATGCTAATCCATTGCAATCGCTATGCCGTCGCAGCACAATATAAGGACGCCCACCTTATCTTACACACATCTGTAATACTTAGCAAGACTTTGAAACCATCGGTAACATCAAGTACCATGGCAGCATCACGCACACAAGCTCTGACCTTACTCGGGAATTGGTAACCTCGTCGCACACACTATGGGCCTGATTCAGAGGCACTCGCAAAAAGCGAGCGCTCGCTCTGAATCAGGGCGGTCGCTTGGTTTTTAAGTTGCGGCCTCTTCGCCACTCGCATAGCTGTGGGTTACCACCCACAGCTTATGCGAGCGGCCATGATGATGGTCGCGATGGTCAAGACCATCGCGACCATCGGGCTTGAGACGAGACCCTTGTGGTAGGGTCTCGTGGCCGCAAGCCCCAGAGAGCTTTCGGCTCTAACAGAGCCGGAAGCTCTCACTGACATCACTGGTGATGTCAGTGAGGCCGCCCACAAACGGCAGGCGTTTGCTTGGGAACGCCTCCGTTTGTGAAGCCACCCCCCGGCCACGCCTACAAAAGGGGTCGAGCTGTCGATCACCATCGACAGCCGCCCCTTTTGTAGTGAGTCCCAGAGCGAGAGCTTTTTACTCTCGCTCCGGGGCTCGCGCACGCGCAGTGTGCACGCCGCGCGTGCGCACTGTACCACCATCGACCCGGTTGTGAGCACACAGCGCTTGCGACAGGGTCTGAATCAGGCCCTGAGTACACAACCTGCGTATGGCATCGCAGTGGATAAATTATGAACATCCATACAACAGTATTCAAATGTACTGGCACGCCTGTGTTTCGCCAAACACCCCCGTCACCTCCTACAAACGGCACTTTCTGTCAATTATTCTACGATGGGTCTGCGTAGTCACAGCGATCGCAGTCCCGATCGCAGTGGCTGGTTCCTGCATGCGCACTGCGATCCTTTCTGAATCAGGCCAATAGATTGTAAGCTTTGTAATATTCTCTATAAAGACCTGCAAGTATGTGCAGATGGAGCCGTATTCATCGTTGCCACAATGCGTGCACACAGCGTCATGCATCACGGCGGAGCTCTCGCCGGGCCGCGACTAGGCGCTCTCTGCGTTATCCCATTGAAGTCTATGGCCTGTAGGCACAGTAGCCACGCCATCAATGCGCATCGCAGCATAGATGAGCGTGGCTACATCTATATGCTCTATATTATACCCCTTTCAGATAGAAAACCAAATTACCGGGTCAAACATTCCTACCCGGTAATTTGCTGATCAACATGGGTCCTTTTTCTGTCTGAAAGGGTCAAGCCGAGTCGAAATTCCTGGGACTTCGACCCAGGAATTTACCAGGGTCAGAGACCCGGGAATTTCGACCTGGGTTGACCCTTTCAGACAGAAGAAATACCCGTGTTATTCAGCAAATTATTGGGTAGAAATGTTTGACCTGGTAGTTTGGTCTTCTGCCTGAACGGGGGTTCAGGCTGGGACCAGCAAAACAACCCGGCAAATGCCGGGTAAAAGTTGGGTTTTTGACATTTTTCTGTCTGAAAGTGGTATAAATAACTGTTAATGCTGTAAATAATATTTAGCTGGTCACTTCTTCAAGCAATGAAAAATAAAGTTGTTGACAAATAAAGTCAACCAAAAATGAAATGATTACAGTCATAAGTGGTCATTTAATGCATATTGGGTCCTGTATACTATAATTCTGTGTTTAATCCGTTTTAAAATTGTAAGAATTTATTTTTTTGCTGCTTATGATGTAACTTTCTGTTCTTTAATGGCGAGGGTTGGCCTTGTACGACCTTGTGCGTTCTTTATCTCTGGTCATGAGAAAACTGCAGTGAATTTGGTGTATTGACCTTGGCTATGTTTATATACACCGAGAACTTCGTCCGATATTCTTCATTACAGAGTAAACAAGTACAGTTCTGACTTCCTCTCCCTCCACTGAAACCTTCCGCTGCCATTACTAATTTTGATCCCTGACTGTAATCACTTTCCAGCTTCATTAAATATGGGCCTAATGCAGATGTGAGAATAGAGTAAGATAGAGCAAGTAACTGTGTACCTGGACAAACCATGCTGCAATGCAAGGGCTGAAAATACATCATTTATTTTCCATGTAGGGTAAATACTGGCTGCTTCTGCGTACAGGGCCTGATTCAGCATGGATCACAAGACTGCGTTCGCACGCACCAGCTCGCAACAAAAATATGCAAATGAACTCACTCGCACGGCAACCTCAGCACTATACCAAGACGCCCATCACTGTTTAAAGCCGCTCACTTCCCATGACATGCATCCGCAAATCAGCGAAAACATCGGTAACATTGAGTAACATCGGAACCATGCGCACAGTTGTGGTTGACCTGACCCTACCGCACAAACTGCTAAACTTCCTGTCACCATCTAGACCTCTGCCAGTGTATACAATCGCAGGGGCTTAATTATACACGCCCCTGTAATGGCGTTCACGCCTGCGGTTACGCTGACCACACCGAAATGGTCACTTCATGTCAATTACTATGCACTGGAACTGCATGCTCACTGCGATCGCTTCCTGATCGCAACGGCCGGTTTGCGCATGTGCAATGCATGTGCAGAGCACAAACCTGGCCCAACCATGGGATCCAACCTGAATAAGGCCCTTAGCCCACAAATGCTGCACAGCTTTATTCTTACAATGCAATTTAGATGTCAGTTTGGACACCCCCTCCCAAATCTAAATCCCAATTTACATCCGCCCCACCTGCAGTGCAGCGTGGTTTTACCAAGATACCCAGTTACTTGCTATATCTTACCCTATACCCAAATTTGAATCAGGCCCCATGTTCACTAAAAAGGAGCATCGCTCATTGACCCTGATTCAGAGCCGGACGCTCTGACCAGAGCGCTCGCTCTGAATCAGGGCCCACCTCCATTAATATGGAGCGTCCTCCTGGACGCTCGTATAGCTGTGGGTCACCACCCACAGCATATACGAGCGTGCAGGATGATGGTCGCGATGGTCTTGACCATCGCGACCATCGAAACTGTGAGCAAAAGCCTGCGGTTGAGTTTTTCAACCGCAAGGCCAAGAGTGATTTTGGCTCTATCAGAGCCAAAATCACTCCCACTGACAGGGGCGGATTGGGAAATGAAAGTGGCCCTGGAAAAAAACGTGAAAGCGGCCCTTGGTGTGCGCGCTGAAAAAGTGGGTGTGGCCTTGTGTAAAGGGGTGTGGCCTAATGCAAAACACCATGCCTGCAAGCCACTCCCCCTGTTTCAGTCATAGTCATACTGGGGGCATGCCTACCGCTCCAGGAGCTGATAGCCATGCCCACAGTCCCTCTCTCCAGTGAATAACCACAGCGAGCATGTGAATGAGCATTTTCTTACCTATATGATTTCTCTGCAATGGGGAATCTCTGAATAAATTGATCCTCCCTGGACAGGCAGTGTCTTGAGTTGGTATTTGCTATTCATGCACGAGATCCCATGGTCTGGAAGCCGCCTGTATGTGTCCCAATAACACCAATGTCATTATCATGCAACAGAGGTTCAACCAGATAATAAATGTGGGTTTACCATATCAAACAATTTTATATTAATAAAATATATTTGCTCCTTTGGTACCATTTACATCAGAATATGGTTTCATTAGAATTGTTATCTTACTGAAGATTATTGTGCCCCAGTGTTTTCTTCTAATAGTATCAGCGTTCCTACCGTCCTATATGTGTGTCTCCAGCACCAGCGTCTTGGTGTGTCTCCAACCTATCCCCTCGTGTGTTTCTTCAGTGCTATCTCCCTGCGCCTCTCCAGTGCCACCCCCAATTCTCTCCGGCACCATCCACCCACAGTGCCATCCTCCTGCGTCTCCTGAGCGCTATCCTCCTGCGTCTCCTCAGTGGCGTCCTCCTGCCCTAGCACAGAATAGCCCTTCTTTCTCACACACAGATCTCCCCTTAGCACAGAATACCCCCCTCCCCACAGACAGATCAACCCCCCCGTCCCCACAGACAGATCATCATTTCCCCCGCCCTTAGTATAGCAGACCCCCCTCCCCCAGACAGATCATCTCCCCCACCCTTAGTATAGCCGACCCCCATCCCCAGACAGATCATCTCCCCCGCCCTTAGTATAGCAGACCCCCCCTCCCCCAGACAGATCATCTCCCCCACCCCTAGTGTAGCAGACCCCCATCCCCAGACAGATCATCATCTCCCCTGCCCTTAGTATAGCAGACCCCCCGTCCCCCAGACAGACCATCTCCCCCACCCCTAAGGTAGCAGACCCCCATCCCCAGACAGATCATCTCCCCCGTCCTTAGTATAGCAGACCCCCCGTCCCCCAGACAGATCATCTCCCCCACCCCTAAGGTAGCAGTCCCCCATCCCCAGACAGATCATCTCCCCCGCCCTTAGTATAGCAGACCCCCCGTCCCCCAGACAGATCATCTCCCCCACCCCTAAGGTAGCAGTCCCCCATCCCCAGACAGATCATCTCCCCAGCCCTTAGTATAGTAGACCCCCCTCCCCCAGACAGATCATCATCTCCCCCACCCCTAGTATAGCAGACCCCCTCCTCACAGACAGATCATCTCCCAGCCCTTAGTATAGCAGACCCCCCCTTCCCCAGATAGATCATCATCTCCCCCACCCCTAGTATAGCAGACCCCCCTTCCCAGACAGATCATCTCCCCCACCCCTAGTATAGCAGACCCCCCTTTCCAGACAGATCATCTCCCCCGCCCTTAGTATAGCAGACCCCCCCTCCCCCAGACAGATCATCATCTCCCCCACTCACAGTATAGCAGAGCACCCCCTCCCCAGAGATAGATCATCTCCCCCGCCCCTAATATAGCAGACCCCCCCCTCCCCCAGACAGATCATCTTCCCCGCCCCTAATATATCAGACCCCCCCTCCCCCACAGACAGATCATCATCTCTCCTGCCCCACCCCTAGTATATCAGACCCCCCTCCCCCACAGACAGATCACCACCCCCTAGACTGCAGCCAGACCCGATTGTCTCCTCTCCACTCTGCCCCCTCCCCAGGCTGTGAAATGAAACTTAAACATGACACTTCACAGCCTTGGGAGGGGAGAGTGGAGAGGATGTGATCAGGCTGAAAGACTGCTCTGACCGGCAGGCGGCCCCCCATCCCCGCCGCAACTTACCCTCACCGCGGCCACGCTGTCACCTGCGGTCCTGCGCCACTTCACCTCACTCCGACTGTACGCTGGGTGGAGCCTTGATAGGATGCTGGCCGCTGGCCTCTCTTCTCGCGAGAGAGGCTAAGGCGCGGCCAGGCAGTACTGATAGGCAGCCAGGCTGCTTGTGTAAAACACACAGGAGCCGGCTGGGACCTGGTGACGCAAATCAGGGGGCGGGGCCTCAAATAAGAAGCGGCCCCACAACCAATCGGCCCACCGGGATTTTCCCCGCAAAAAGTAATGCCCAATCCGCCCCTGCCCACTGACATCACTAGTGATGTCAGTGGGGCCGGCTTCAGACGGTAGGCGTTCCCTTGGGAACGCCTCCGTCTGGCAGGCACGCCCCCGGCACGCCCACCAAAGGGGGCGTGCTGTCAGTCAACATCTACAGCACGCCCCCTTTGATGAGACACTCCGAGCGAAAGAAAGTCCTTCGCTCGGCGCGTTTCGCGCATGCGCACGACGGAGCTCCCTCCGTCGTGCGCATGCGCAGTTCGGACCATCGACCCACTTGCGAGCGGACAGCCGCTCGCGAGTGGGTCTGAATGAGGGCCAGTGTTCCCATACATAACTCAACTGATAATAAGAACATGTGCAAATGATTGCTACTTCTTGCTACCTTATGATGAAAAGAAATGACTTACTGTACTAACACTGTTTTATGACGTCAAACTGACTGCTGTAGGATCAGCTCAATTTTTCTGCATTGTGGAATTAATAAATAAACCAGATGAGCTTTTATTGTTCTTCTTGATTATTCTAGTTTTGTTTAATTTATAAACCCCTTAATGAAGACTGTCTGTCTGTCTGTCTATCAATCCTGGGCTGTGTGTTGATCTGTTTTCCCTAAAACTACAATATGATTGTCAATGTTTTCACAAGTCTGCACCCTGGCTCTTATAGACATTGAGATCTGATAGTGAGACTTAAGGGCCTATTCATCATTGAAGGTCGAGTTTGGAGCTTGCTGAATACCAAGGGAGTCCTATCGGACCCCTGATGATAAATGGCCCGGTAACTCAAATATGCTAGTTTCCACATGATTACAAGACCATTTATCGTTTGATGAATAGGCCCCTAAGACTGTGTACACACTTGAATGATATTGGCACGATATTTAGTTTCCAGACAAATCAACATCGTTTCCAGACATATCGTGTGGATCGCACAGTGTGTACCCACAATTGCTCGATCCCGCAGGATGTTTGCGATATCTTCTTGCTGACTGTGCAGCACAGTCAATCAGAAGATGTCGTGTACGATGCCATTCTGCTAAATGCAACAGGGCATGGTACATCGCGCCATCATCCACTGTATCATGTAGCGAAATATATTATCCTGTCGCCCTCCTGATCGTGCTGTAACACATTGTTCTGAAAAAAAAGAGCTCCCTGCACTAAATTGTTTCACAGTTAGGTACAATTTGCTCGTTAATAGTAACTGTAGGAGCCTTCACTTATATTCACAATAACAATTTATTACACACAAATAAATAACATCCACATTGAAACATCTAATACATTCATTTGCAACAATAGTGTTACTTACTGCTGCCCCTTTTAGTATATTTGTGAATTCACATGATTATAATAAGCTTGGCAAAGTAATACTAATGTCTATTAGGAATAAAAGGTGACCACCTCATACGGAATACTAATGCTGGGCATACACGGCCAGATAAAATGTCTGTCAGACCGACAGACATTTTATCTGGCAGGCTGCCAGCCGCATATGTCGCTGGAATACACTGTGAGTTTTCTCTCACAGTGTATAGCCCGACATCTGCGCTCCGCCCCCGGGGGAGGAGACATTTCCCTGTTCCTTCCATAGGAAGGAACACAGGAAATGTCTGTCTGTCGGCCGCGCTGGGCATACACTGCCCGATGCGGCCGACAGTTTACTGGGTAAATATCGCATCGGACAGGCATGTTGGACAACCCAGCATGCCCAACCGAGCAATATTTAACCCTCGGTCGCCCGCACACACGCTACAATTATCGGGGCGATCCGCCGATATCAGGCGGATCGCCCCGATAATTGTAGCGTGTATGGCCAGCATTAGTTGTAAGCAGGCTACTTTGTAAGGAAAATGATCTCCGCTGTATAAGGTCTTTATTTCCATCAGCCTTTATGGTAATTGCTGGCTGTCTGTTGTTTGTACATACTGGAGCTAGCTGGTCGGTGTTAGTTACTATGGTGCACACAGAGGTTTCAAACCTCACATTATTTGGTTCACCGTCGGTATCCTTAACAGCTCTGCTCTCTAACGCTGGAGCGTCCAGGCCTTCTTTTAGGTAATGATAGGCTGCAATAATCAGCCGAATCTGCCATCCTTATTCACGTAGTGCAGCCTTTCCAAAATGTATTAATGTATTAGTCAGGTAAATACTATTCAAAGTTGTTGTTTTTTTAAAAAAAAAAAAGGGTATGCAGCGAGGGAACACTTTATCAACGCGTTTCGTCCTCTCCCAGAACCTTTTCAAGAAACATTATGTTGAAAAAGTTCTGGTAGAGAACAAAACGTTATACATTATGGAAAGGCCGCATTCCAAGGCATCCGGCAGGGCCTACGATCAGCACATGCACAGAAGCACCAGCCGTAGCCCCTAGAAACCGGATAGGGCTCACAGCAAGGCAGGAGGGTGACTTCTCGTTGGAAGTGCTCTCTCTGCTAACAGCAGTCCTATCTGGCAGTCCCAGGGGGAGAAAGCACCCCCCTTGGGACTGCCTGTCTGACCGTGATTAGCATGGAGAGCTTCTAATAGGAAGCCACTGCCTGCCAGTGCTAGGAACACTCACTGTTTCAACAGAGGTGGCAGATTTTGTACTGGAGCCTCTAGGTAAAATTTGCAACAGGATGTATCAAATCTTTGAGAGAGATAAAATGGAGAACTTGCTCATAGCAACCATGATGCTGATTGGTTGCTATGGGTAACTTCTCCACTTTATCTCTCTCCGAGGTTTGATACATCTCCCCTGAAATGTGAAAACTTACAGTTTAAAACAGGACAGAACGTAGGAGGATCGGAGCCATATTAACATTACTGCATCTACAGTATATACAGTGATCATACATACAGGGCAGCACCGATGCTGGCAAGTGGGAGAAAATTAAATTATAAGTGAGGAAATGAAGAGGGAGTAGGGAGGGCCCTGCTCGTGAGAAAAAATAAACGCCAATGGATTTGTTTTAATTGCAATACCACAGTTACCTGAATGATTTAATGTTTCAATCATTATACATATATGAGATTGGGATGAGAACAGCAGTTTACACTGACATACAGATGCTGTCTATAAATAATTTAAACAATGAATTAATGATAAGTAGTGAATCAGTCAGCAGTGGTGGCACAACTAGAAATTTGATTTCGAAAGCACAGTACACGCTCTGCATAGGTTTCATTTATCTAACATGCATTGGCGCAGCCTATGTATGCCAAGGTACCACCTGGTGGAAGAGAAATGTATTGCAGGGAATGTTGCGCGTTGGGAAACACACTTGGGGCCTGATTTAGAGGTGGACGCAGTCGGTTTAACACAGCCACATCTGTGTCTTTATTAACTTTCCTACTAAGATGCCCACCGACTGCGGCGCTAATCCAGTGCTGTGCGCATTAAAGCACAGCATCTGTTGCACCTTCGGAGATTCCACCAGCCCTATGAAGGCGCAATTTTTCTGTCTGGACATGAAAGCCTGTGCAGGTGGAACTGTGTCATGCCCATGACTCGCCCGCATCTTGCTAGCCACCCGTCCTGTTACCACCCGGAAACACCCACAGATATTGCCCCTCTTTGCGTTCAAATTCGATCTCCCGGTGGTGGCCAATGGGTTGTACGCGCAGTGCGTTTTGGATTGGGTTTCAGGCGCAGTACATACTTGCCTACCTTTGTTGTCTCTTCCCCGGGAGATGCCCAGGGAGGAGAAGTAGGGGGCAGGGCCTGACGGGTCGTGACATTAAGCCCCGCGCCTTCATGATAAATTGCCTCGATTGGCTGTAATTTTAATAGGGGCGTGGCTTAACAACGCGATTCATGAAGAATCGCATCATTAAGCCCCGCCACCTAACACGTGGACCTGCGATCACTGAGGAAATTCTCCCAATTCTGCCCACTTCACTAGGAAGTGGGCAGAATGTGGGAGAAGTGCCTACCCTTCCCTTACCCAAAAAATTGGGAGCCTCCCGCGAAAACCGGGAGGGTAGGCATGTATGGCGCAGTATTTCCAACATCCTCAAACTGGGTGAATACCAGCACTTGGCGCAGTTAGCATACACCTCTAAATCAGGCCCTTGATGTGATGCAATGGGGTATATTTACTAAAGTACAGGTTTATAGATGTTGCCCATAGCAACCTATCAGATTCTACCTTTTATCATCTACAAGGTGCTAGATAAATATTAGGTAGAATCTGATTGGTTGCTATGGGCAACATCTCCACTTCTAAAAACCCGCCCTTTAGTAAATATACCCCAAAGTGTTTCTTTAAAGAGCCAGTGAATGTTGTATCAATCAATTTGTGCCGTGTTGAATGTTACAACTGTAAAGTCTAAATTTACACAGTGACTTTAAGGAACCGGATTCCATTCTCCTGTAATTAGTCCATTCTTGCTGTTGTACATGATGCTTGTTTAACATAATGAACGGGTGTCATAAACTGCTTCCAATATAGACTCTAGCTGCATCACATGCTAATACTCATTTCATAACACCGAAGCAATTAATCAATGTGCCACAGCTTAATGGAAATAATAAACCACACAGACAGCTCATAGTTCACAGGCGGAGAGATCCAGAAAATAAGCAGATTGTTTAGCTTTATAGATCAAGATTTATGGATTGAAAAGGAGAAGGGGCTTCTGGAAAATGCCATTTGCATGATTGCCCTATGAGTTAGTGATCCACCCGCTGGGTGTTTGGCGTGTAGGGCATTTTGTGACACAGAACATGCACACTGCACTGGCAGACAGGTCTGTTTGTCCTCAGCAGTGCAGGATGAGAGCTGCTTGTCCTGGGCAACAGGTGAAGAGCAGCAGACGCAGCCTCACTTGTACAATGAGAGGGAGATTTTCAGGCCATGCTCCTGGGAAAAATATTCAAGTCAATTTCTTCTAAAGGGGAAGGGGCTGCACGCTCTCTATTTTATTATTTATTTATTAAAAAAAATAATAATAATTTTCTGTGTTTTTATGCTTTCATGTTTATTTTATTAATAGTTATTTACGTAGCACACATATTTTATGTGGCGCTTTACAGAGAACATCTAGGTATGCACGTCGGTCCATGCCCCAGTGGAGCTTACATTCTATGGGGTAAATTTACTAAAGTGAGAGTTTTTAGAACTGGAGATGTTGCCCATAGCAACGATTCAGATTCTACTTAACATTTAACTACTGTAGCACCTTCTAGATTCTAGAAGGTGCTAGTTAAATGTTAAGTAGAATCTGAATCGTTGCTATGGGCAACATCTCCAGTTCTAAAAACTCTCACTTTAGTAAATTTACCCCTTATATTTCCTACCTAGGAAGGGAGTTGCCGTGTAATTAGTGGAGTATAGCGGAGTGCGCCTTGGCACGTGATCTACAGTATTGGCAGAGTGACCAGGGAAGGACACAGGGGTTCGTAACTTGATAGATGGTATGATGTAAATATATGTATATATGTATATAATCACAGACAGTACACTGGGCCCGGGATGACCAGGATGTTAAGTGTTCTGCCCAGCAGAGGTGCTGGTGGCGGTTAGTCCATACGTGGTGCAGCTTATCCAGGTCTCAGGTTTATTTAACCAGGTAGAACAAGAAGGTGGTATAGAGCCACAGGGATGAACAGGTACAGTAACAATGTTGGAACAGCCTGCAGCGTAAGGGTAGGATGGAGCATGCTCTGGTGATTATTGCTGCTATGCCCCTTAGTAATAGCTGTGCTGGTATAGGCTACTTGCGGTACTCTGTAGGGCTCTATATGGCTGTGAGTCTCAGAGCCAATGTCCAACCTCCTGGAATGCTAAGGAGGAAAGACGCACCAAACAGGGCGCATTGCTGAGCAGTTGTGGATCTTAGAGACCGCTGGTTCTGCTGCTATATGGATCTGAGGCAGCGCAGAGGGCTTCCCTCATCCAACATGTGGGCCCCACTGAAACAAAAGGTGCTGGAGCCAGGCCCCCCAAGAGCCGCGGCGGGCCCGGTAACAGGGGGCGTGGCCTAATCGCGTGAGGCATGGCCATGCCCCCTTCCCAAAAAAACAACAACTTTGCAGCGGCGCGAAGCGGCACAGTGCACTGGGGAGGGGGGGCGGCTCTCTGAGCCCCCTCAACCCTGCTCAAAGCCAGGGGGGGTGTTATCAGTGTGATCGCTCCCCCTCACAGGCATAGGAGACTGCTGTGGCTGCTACTCAGCAGCCACGAGCAGTCTCCCACTGCAGCTCAGCACACGCTGTGTACTGGGCTGCTGTGAGGGAGGGGGGTGCGGCGCCGGACCTGGGCCCCGCCATGCCCCTCAGGGAACCCGGGCATGGGTAATCTGTACCCGCCTTTCCCCCCCCCTCGGCGCCCCTTCCTGGAGAATATGGAGGATATCATAGATAATAAATAATCCAGCATTATCTTGGGAAATATGGTGCCATATTTCTGGTGATTACTTCAGAAATATGGCGCCAGTAGCCATATTTCCAGTGATATGAATGGGGTAAGTGTGGACGTGCAGGTAAGAAACTGAAATGGGTGCAGGGTATGCTGTGGGGTCCCCCTGGTCCAAGGAACCCATGTGTACCACACTGCAACAGTTGTAGATTCACCACATGTACACACACACTTGGGTTTATTTTTGTCCTCAGTCATTTACCAACTGGTAAATGCTGGTTGGAATCAAACTCAAGACCCCAGTGCTGTGAGGCATCATGACGGACCACTATTCCACTGCACTGCCCCATGTGAGACTTCACAATCTCCGATGTTACTGACAGTAGCAACCTGGTCCCACTGAGACATAGCATTGCCCAATGGGAGAACACATTACCAGGGAAATGTAAGACACGTGATCCCGGAACCATGGTGTACGGGGGGTATAATGCCCTTTTCAAAGTATTAATGAAGGGAAAAAGGCTACATACTGGCACTTGGGGTTTTACACCCCATTATGCCATCTGAAGTGGCAGTTGCACTGCCCCCTACAGTCTTCCCCTGGTCACTGGCTGTACTTTGCGATAACTGGTTGGACACACCATTTACCCCTACTCCTTGCTATAATTATTGTATTAGGAGTCAATAGATGAACAGAGAGAGAGAGAGAGAGAGAGAGAGAGAGAATATTCCCTCTCTCTTTTATATCCTTACTCCTCTCACACTGTCAGTCACTGAGCTGTAAAGACAGTGACAGGAACCAGTGACTGGGCAGAGAGTGGAGCGGATGGTTAGTTGCCAGCTGGTGAGGTGAGAGCCTTGCCTCTGCTGCCCACAGTACTGCTTGGCAGTATCACCCTCACATGGCTCCATGTCCTTGTCGCTATCATGCCCCTAATTCAACACATTTATTCCGCTAATGCCTCACTGGCTCTGAATCTGTGTGCCAGCAGAGAGGACATATGTTCATGTACAATTTCTTTACAGCAGCTTAGTCACATATTTACAGTATGTTGCATCTAATCGCCCTATTTGGTATTATTTGATTTTGTTCTGTTTTTAATATAAAACTCTCAGTAAATAATTTCATTATGTCCAGGATAGACTGTGGGGGGCATTATCTGCTGTAAATACACTTTAGACTTAATCTACAATTTATTAAAAACACACAATAATAAATTCCGTCCAGAGGGAAAGTCCACCAGCTCTACGTTTTTTCATTGCGCTAACATATTCCTTATAGAAGGGCTTTCTTTGGTCCAGCCCTGGATATAATGTATGTGTTATTTTAATGTTGAAGTGCAACTATTAAATTGTTTTTAAATGAGTCAGATGCAGCCTCCTGTGTTGCACGCCTCTTTCCACAACTTTCCCCAGCCCCATGTTAGGCGCAGATTCTCCGTCTGAGTTTAGTCTCCTATGTGAGCAATTAGGCACCTGTGTATGCAAACAATTCACCGACACGCCTGCAATACACGCACAACACGCCTATATGACAGACGATCTCCGTGAGTCTGAATTGCCATCTCCCTGTCACCAGTGGCAAGCCTGTGGCGCGACAAACAGGGGTGTATTCAATTAGCCACAGGGTTTACCCCGCGGCTAATTGCCAAGGCGGAGCTATTCAATTAGCGGGGATTACTTTGCACGTGAGTCCTCGCAGCTGGAATTAAACTCGCAGCTCATGGATGTGTTCTGTGGAAGAAACACCAAATCGGGCTCGCGCGCAGGGAAAAAACCCATTGATTCCGCAGTTTACGCGGAATCAATGTGTTTCCGCGCGTGAGTCTCGACTATTCAGCGCGGGAAAAGACTGTTTAATTGAATAGCCTTTCCCCGCGTCGCAGGGATTTTGGCCAGCAATTAGTCCTGGGGTAAACCCCGCAGCTAATTGAATACTCCCCTTAGGGACTTAGTCGTGCCAAGCTTCCTGCCAGGGACTTATTTCTCAAAATATGCATAGTATTGGCATCACTAATGTGACAAAAGTACAATGCGCGGGTACACTGACCACTTACGCTGGCTCTTCTTGTACTTCTGTGTGCCACTCAGTCACTAATCTGGGTAAGAGGCAAGAGACAGAGGGCCTGATCAGAGCCGCTCGTAAGAAGCCGCTCGTTCGCTCCGAGCGATGTTCGCACAACTGCGCATGCGTATGGGTCATAATGCGCATGCGCCAACCAGTCATTGCGGTCGGAAATTGTGTGCTCGCAAAATAGCGAGTGCCTGCTAATTTGAGTGACAGGATGAGGCGTTTGTGGGTGGCAACAGGGGAAGGTGCTTGAAAACGGGGAGTGGAGATCCGAACGCAGGCGTGCCAAACGGTCAAAACGGGCGTTTAATGGGTGTGCATAATTAACAAAGCAGCGTCATCGACCACGTCACTTGGTTGTCTTTTAGCCTAAACTGCTCGCATGATTGCGGTAGGAAAATCCAACCACAAGCACTGCGAGCAGTTCATACGCCTTTCGATGTACTCGATTAATCTAATAAATAGCGGAGATGACGTAGGATGCGAGCGGCCAGGGGGCGTTTTAAAAAAAAATAGCGAGCGCATGTTTCGTTTGCTCGTTCAGACATAGAGGTGTCAACAGACCGCAAAGAGCGAACGCTCTATTTAAATATCCGGCCCCTTTTTCTGAACGAGCGAGCGCAAATAGCATCCGGCTCTGAATCAGGCCCAGAGTTCTGTAATGGGCGACCGCATCATGCCTCGTTCCTCGTGTCGTTATGCTGTATATGCCACTTTGTAAAACTTACTGTGCAACAAATGTACTAATCTACTGTCCCTGGTACACTGCGAGTGATTTTGTATGCAGCTACGATGCGAAAAAGGCAAAAGAAATTAGAAAAAAGTACAAATTGCTACCCGCAGAGGATTGTCTAAGCCATGCAACATGGTATTTTGATTGTGTATTTTTTGCACTGATTTAGTTCCATTATTGCACCTCATGAGTTTGTCACATGGTAATATCACGAGTATTATAGGAGATGTAATTTGCTACAGTATAAACCACCTATACCATTACACTTTTTATAAAACATTATGGGGTGACATTCCACAATCACTCGTTAAAACAAGATAAAGTGTTACCTCCCACCGCTCCTTACAGACAGCTGAGGCTCCTCCCACCTTTTTTAGGATATGTGTCCTAATGTCATTTTATGCAAGCCAATAGGCATTTGAGTTGCTGTTATGTAACTAGCTCCGCCCCTGTATATGAATTTGCCAATCCACACATTGTGTTTTTTGTAAGACAAGTCTACAAAGCTGCCAGTCACTACCAACCTGGTAACCTCCCTCCTAACATAGCAGCCTGCTTAGTATTGGTATTTGGAGGCATCTCTAGTGCTGGACCTTTATTAGTATTTAACGTTTGTAGTTTTTTGCAGAATTGGCTGATATTAGCTTATACATTCCATGTGGTTTTTGTTTTTCACAATTGTGGTTATATTAGCACCTTAAGTTTTTTTTTATGTTTTTAGTTAGTTAAGTATAAACATTCTGCTTATTTCATGCATTATTCAGATTAGTAATGTATAGAACCTTTAATACAGAATGATGTCAAACAATGGCTTGACTTGATCTTTAAGTTTATTGTGCGTAAAACAACAAGATACAGAAAATATACAAACTAACAAAAAGCAAAATAAAAAAAAATAAAAAACATTTGACAGTACTCAAACAGAAATGAAAAACTGTCTGGTAAGACTTTACTAAGGTAGGAATAACCTATAGCAATGTCATGAAGACATATACAGTAATGGGGAAATTAATGTCACACCACAACAATTATTCCAGTAACGTTCCGTCTTGGAACCTGATGCAGTGATATATTACCATTCCGTAGCACATTAAGGAATTACGTGTAAGTCATTCTTCTATGTGAGAATTCTACGATGACTCACGGTTATTGAGGAAAACCAGACAGTCTGCATGGAACATTTGAAGGAGGTTAACTGTACTTGGAGAGTCTTTCTAATATACATTTTCTAAGGTGCTCGCTTGATATAGCCTGAGTGTTACAGCTTCAGCGTGCATAGGGGAACCTTTACTTGATTACTGTCAGTAAACTAATTGTAAGTCAATAAAATAATCAGCAAAAGTTGTAATTTACACTTTTTTTTTTAATGTCTACTTTTCCACTGTTTGCATTAATTGAATCACAGTCCCATTCTCTATATGTAATGCTCATTTTTACAGGCTCGTCCACAATATTTTGCCAAGGTTTACTGTAAGTATTATGGTCCATACACACGGTCAGATCTGTCAGATGAACGATTGAATGATTTTACCAAAGATTTGAACGATTTTACCAACGATTGAACGATTTCAGGCAGTATTAATTTAAAACAGATGAAATTGCCAAAATCTGACTGCAAACACAGACAATGGGCCTCATACAGACCCACTCGCGAGCGGCTGTCCGCTCGCAAGTGGGTCGATGGTCTGTACTGCGCATGCGCACAACGGAGGGAACTCCGTCGTGCGCATGCGCGAGACGCGACGAGCGAAGGACTTTCTTTCGCTAGGAGTGTCTCATCAAAGGGGGCGTGCTGTCGATGTTGACTGACAGCACGCCCCCTTTGGTGGGCGTGCCGAGGGCGTGCCTGCCAGACGGAGGCGTTCCCAAGGGAATGCCTACCGTCTGAAGCCGGCCCCACTGACATCACTAGTGATGTCAGTGGGAGTGATTTTGGCTCTGATAGAGCCAAAATCACTCCTGGCCTTGCGGTTGAAAACCTCAACCGCAGGCTGTTGCTCGCAGTTTCGATGGTCGCGATGGTCAAGACCATCGCGACCATCATCCTGCACGCTCGTATATGCTGTGGGTGGTGACCCACAGCTATACGAGTGTCCAGGAGGACGCTCCATATTAATGGAGGTGGGCCCTGATTCAGAGCGAGTGCTCTGGTCAGAGCGTCCGGCTCTGAATCAGGGCCAATGTCAGATATCATTATCTGACATGCGGGAACGCGCATCGTTCATCATTGCAGGCCCACATGTCAGATTTTATTTCAGATATGAACGATTTTTAAAATCCTTGTCGTTCATACCTGACAACAAATCTCACCGTGTGTATGCACCATTAGAGATTTATTTTATATACAAATATTTGACGCAACAATGGTCCAACAACAGTTTCGTATGAGCCTTATGTACAGGGCCGGTGCAAGGTTTCTTGACACCCTAGGCATTTCTTCAGCCTTACGCCCCGGCCCCCACCCTCGATAGCTACACAAGCCCTTATACAGTGTCCCCAGTAGTGCCGGCAGTAGTGATCCCCCTATGCAGTGCCCCCACTAGTGGTCCCCCATGTAGTGCCTCTTATACAGTGCCCCCATTAGTGGCCATCCTATGCAGTGCCCCCAGTAGTCCCCCACCTATGCAGTGCTCCTTATATAGTGCCCCCAGTAGTAACCCTCCCTTTGCAGTGCCCCAGTAATGGTCCCACCGATGCAGTGTTCCTAGTAGTAGTCTCCCCCCCAGCAGTGCCCCCATTAGTAATCCCCCCAGTAGCAGCCCTCCCCCAGCAGTGCCTCTAGTAGTAATCCCCCCCCCGGCAGAATCCCCGGGAGTAATCTCTCCCTATGCAGTACCCCCAGTAGTGGTCCCACCAGTGCAGTGCCCCCAGTAGCAGTCCCCCCAGCAGAGCCCCTAGTAGTAGCCCCCCCAACCGTGCCCCCAGCAGTAATCCCCCCATGTAGTGCAACCCAGTAGTAGTCCTCCCAGCAGTGCCCCCAGTAGCAGTCCCCCCCAGCAGTACCCCTAGTAGTAAGCCCCCTCTATGCAGAGTCCCCCAATAGTGGTCCCACCAGTGTGCAGTGCCCCTAGTAGTACCCCTAGCAGTGCCTCTAGTAGTAATCCCCCTTTATGCAGTGTCCCCCAGTAGTGGTCCCACCAGTGTGCAGTGCCCCCAGTAGTGCCCCTAGTAGTACCCCCAGCAGTGCCCCTAGTTAGTAGTAGTTTGTCGTCCCCCCGCAGAAGTGCCTTTAGTAGTAGTAGTAGTGCGTCCGCCCCCCCGGCCAGACACACACACATGAACAAAAAAAACCTCAATTTACCTTAATCCACGTTCCGGCATCTGCTCCTCCGTCCGGCATCCTCCTGGGCCGGCCCGCTCATGACTTCTCTCCAATCACCACTGCGGGAGCCAGAAGATGGAGCTCATGAGTGAGATCCAGCCCGGCTCTGGCAGTGGGGGCAGCAGCTGGTGAGAGTCTGACTCTCATCGGCTGCTAAAACAAGCACACAGCTGCCGGCGGCGGCGGCTGTGTGTTTGTTCCTAGTAGTGTAGTGCGGACTGCACTTATGTGCCGTCTACACTACCGCCCTGCAGGGCCGGCGCTCTTAGGCAGCTGCCTAAGCTTTCCTAGTGGTAGCGCCGGCCCTGCTTATGTAACTACTCAATGCCTTTGGTGGACTCTTCTGCGCCTTGCTCTAACTTGCTCCCGTTTGCGCACATAGGCGCATATTTATCACAATCCGCTTTTTTAATGCAGACGTGATAAATATTTTTCGCGGAAACTGACAACATGAAAATGAATATTTTTACGCATATTTACCAGTGTTTCCAGGAGACGGACTCTGATATCAGCCCATCCTGGTGAAGAGCCGCAAGCTTCCTGGTTCATGTGCCCTGCAGACAATGCGCGTCAGTGGCTGTCTGCTGGCACATTCGTCACAGGGGGCCAGCAGAGAGCGATCCTGAGGACCCCTCACTGTAAGAATGTGTGATATAGTAGCCCATAGATTACTATAGGATAACGCCATAGTGTGGGGGGATCTTTAATATTTGTATGCACCCGAATACAGCCACAAACCCGTCACGTGCATAGATCAAAATGTACAATAAGTTATTAGAGAACCTGAATTTTTACAAAAGAATAAACATACTGTACCCTATGTAAGGTGTTGCAAAAAGTAATAGCAGCGCCACAACCTCTTTTGCGAAGGTTTGAAAAAATAAGTTGCAGCTAAGAAAAGAAAATAGCAGCAGTTTTATTCCTCATGGCGGCCATACGCTGACCATTGTGCAACTGCGAGGCCTATTTCTTGCATGACTGATTTATCTATTCACCATATGTACTGATGATAATGATGATGACAGTCAGAAGACACTTTCTTATTGGTTGTTTTCATTTTAATCCCTCCCACTGCTATAATATAAAAGACTTTATTTGCATTATTTAAATGATATTTATTATTTACATTCTGTCCACATCAGAATATAAGATTCCCATTTGATTTATTAATGGGAAGACGATGGGTGTTTATAAAATATTACAGGGAAAATGTGACTTTCAAATGTATTAATAGCACTGTTCAGACACAGATTTTTTTATGTACAATGGTCTGAGCACGCTACTGAGCCACACTGCACATGCGTGAAGTCTCATTACCGATGTCGCTCCCAGTGAGGACATATTCACAAAGTGATTGACAGGTAGGGACCATTTGTGAGCGGTAACAGGGGGGCTCGTGAAGAAAATGTACTAGTGTCACAACCTTTTCTGAGGAGCATCCCAGCCTAAGGCTGCAATCCCCTACACAATAAAAACGATTTCGGAATCTCAGTTCCCGCGGCCACTCTGCGTGATCAGTAGGTTACTCAGAAGTCCGATAATTGACTGATCTGCCACCCATGCTGCGTCTTTGCACGCAGTAGGCGTTTCAATACAAATCCAGGTGACTGCGTCATTTCCTCATTTTCACACAGTCACTGCGTACAAATTTGCAGCTGCGCCGGCATTAGCAAACATCTCTGAGTCTGTCCCTAGATTGCGTAGAAATTGGGTACTATAACTTTAGTGTTTGCTGGTAACGCTGGTACCACATCTGCTGCTGTAAATCAGGCACATAGTATGCTGCTGTTTTAACCCAGCATCATCCGAGCACACGTTGTATACTATCCCTGGGGGTTACATGCTACCCTTGTGGAGCTGGACACACTTTGAGATGTATCCATTAAAAAATTAATTTCTGGGGCGCATATTACCCCTGTGTTTTTACACGAAATGCTTCAAATGTTACTTCAGCCTCTGCCTTTGGAAATTCTTCCTCGCTAGACAGTACTTCTAGTTACATGTTGATGTTAAATAGAAATAACTACTGTAGGTCTAATTACATTAAAATTTAACTGAATGAGAAGTCTGGTAGTACAACAGACGGAAAATTACCTTCTGCAGAAATTCTCTTTTCCATGGCAAATTCCAGTATCCTGAGAGAATGCCCCTAAGATCATAGCTAGACACATAATGTAGGTGTGCCAGAAGTGAGATAAAAATGTTATCCTGGTCTAATGTCTCACAGTTGTCTTTCAAAAAGACTTTCTCCAGCCACAATTTCTGCAGCTTTGCACACACACAAATTCTCAGGCTGTCTTAAAATATGCAGGTTCTGTAGCATTTTGTACAGGTTGGGTACGGGATCGCGGCGGTCAGAAATCTGATGACTGAAGGTAAGCATACTAACCCTAACCCTCCCCCTAACCCAGCTTTCCCGCAGCCTAACCCTAACAACCTCCTACAGCCTAACCCTAACATTCCCCACCCCTAACCCTAATTCTTACCATCAGGATGCCGGTGGTTGGGATTTTGCCACCGGGATTCCGACTGTTGTCGGGATTCTGGCATCGGCCTTCCGACTGCTGTCAGAATTCCGGTGGCAATATTCTGAGCACCAGTATCCCCACCGCTGGGATGGTAACTACATCCCTTTATTTACATATGCAGACAATAACAGATATGCGCTTCTCAGGAGGCTTATTCCATGCGTGTGTTCTGCTCCTTGTGCATAATACACACTGAGGACAATGATGACGATCAGAAGCCACTTAAGATTTGCTCAGTGTGTTTTGAGCCGTTTCATATACTATATAAACCATTTCATTATTAGAGATATCCTGGTCTTTTGTTTCATTGGGACCTGTTCATTATCCCTTATTGCTGTCCTGGCCCTCTCCATGCGTATGTGTGAACTCATGGCCTGATTCAGAGCCGCTCGTAAGCGGCCGCTCATTCGCTCCGAGCGATGTTCGCACATCTGCGCATGCATATTGGTCATGATGCGCATGCGCCAACCAGTCATTGCGGTCGGAAATCGTCTGTTCGCAAAATTGCGAGTGCCTGCTAATTTGAGTGACAGGATGAGGCATTTGTGGGTGGTAACAGGGGAAGGTGCTTGAAAACGGGGAGTGGAGATCCGAATGCAGGCGTGCCAAACGGTCAAAACGGGCGTTTTAAGGGTGTGCATAATTAACAAAGCAGCGTCATCGGCCACGTCACTTGGTTGTCTCTTAGCCTGAACTGTTCGCATGATTGTGGTAGGAAAATCCAACCACAAGCACTGCGAGCAGTTCAGACGCCTTTCGATGTACTTGATTAATCTAATAAATAGCGGAGATGACGTATGATGCGAACGGACAGGGGGCGTCTTTACAAAATAGCGAGCGCATATTTCGTTCGCTCGCTCAGACATAGAGGCGTCAACAGACCGCAAAGAGTGAGCGCTCTATTAAAATATCTGGCCCCTTTTTCTGAACGAATGAGCGCAAATAGCGTCCGGCTCTGAATCTGGCCCTCAGTTAAAACTGGCAGTGTATACTTCTTCCTCTACTAATTAACAGGGAAAGTGTTAGTGGTAGGGCTTTTTGGTACGAAAAGGAGGCAAAGTGAATGACTTACCATATACCTTTGGAAGAAATTCAGCTCTAACTGCCGCTAGCATGGTGGAGCTGCAGTTAAGCAAGCCAAACTGAGCACCTGGGCTTATCAGCTTTATATAGGGAAGCAGGGAACTGTTAGCCCCAGGGACAGGAAAACTTGGCATTAATTAGAATATAGCAGGGGTGGAGCTTGAAAGAGGTGATGTCTCCCATGCACAGGGTGACACAGGAGCTGCTGGAGGATCTGATACTCCGTTGGGCTGTGTTAAGTGCTAGGAACTAGGGGTGTGCACCGGCCACTTTTTGTGTTTTGGTTTTGGATCTGGATCTTTCTTCGTGTTTTGGATCTGGATTGGTTTTGCCAAAACCACCCTTCCGTGTTTTGGGTTCTGGGTTTTGTGTTTTGGATCTGTATTTTTTTGAAAAAACGCATAAAAACAGCTAAAATCACAGAATTTGTGGGTTTTTCTGCTCCTATGCTATTATTAACCTCAATAACCTTAATTTCCACTCATTTACAGTCTATTCTGAACACCTCACACCTCACAATAGTGTTTTTATGTCCAAAAGGTTGCACAGAGGTAGCTGGATGACTATGCTAAGCGACACGAGTGGGCGGCACAAACACGTGGCCCATCTAGGCGTGATACTGCAGTGGCAGACAGGATGGCAATTTGAAAAACTAGGCCCCAAACAGTACATAATGCAAAGAAAAAAAAGAGATGCAAGATGGAATTGTCCTTGGGCCCTCCCACCCACCCTTATGTTGTATAAACAGGACATGCACAATTTAACAAACCAATCATTTCAGCGCCAGGGTCTGCCACACGACTGTGGCTGAAATGATTGGTTCGTTTGGGCCCCCACAAAACAAGCTGGCAATTAATCTGTCCCTGCACAAACTGGCTCTACGGAGGCAAGATGTCGTCCTCATCCTCCTCATCCACCGATTCCTCACCCTCTTCAGTGTTGTGTACATCCTCATCCTCACAGAGTATTAATTCGTCCCCGCTGGAATCCACCACCACAGGTCCCTCTGTACATTCTGGAGGCTGGTCTCCCTGGAAGAGTTGATAATTCATTTTGATGAACATCATCTTCTCCACATTTTGTGGAAGCAACCTCCTACGCCTTTCGCTGAAAACAAGGTTCCCGGCTGCACTATACACTCTTTCGGAATACACACTGGAGGGGGGGCAACTCAGGTAAAATAGAGCCAGTTTGTACAGGGGCCTCCAAATTGCCTCTTTTTCCTGCCAGTACAGGTATGGACTGTCTGTCATGCCTACTTGGATGCTGTCAGTGATGTAATCCTCCACCATTCTGTCAATGGTGACAGTATCATATGCAGTGACAGTAGACATGTCAGAAATTGTTGCCAGGTCCTTCAGTCTGGACCAGATGTCCAAACTTGGTCCTGCCTGCCCTGCATCACCACCAGTGGGTTGCTTAGGATACCTAAGTTTTTTCCTGGCATCCCCAGTTGTGGGAGAAAATGAAGAAGGAGCTGTTGACGTGCCACGTTCTGCTTCAGCTGACAGGGTTTTCACCAGCAGGTCTTTGCACCTCTGCAGGCTTGTGTCGGCCACATAGGCTTTAAACCTAGGATCGAGCACGGTGGCCAAAATGTAGTGGTCTGATTTCAACAGATTGACCACCCTGGAATCCTGGCAAAGCGAATGAAGGGCTTCATCCACAAGTCCCACATGCCGAGCGGAATCGCTCCATCTTAGCTCCTCCTTCACTTTTTCCAGCTGCTTCTGCAAAAGCCTGAAGAGGGGATGACCTGACTCAAGCTGGCAGTGTCTGAACTGACTTCATGTGTGGCAAGTTCGAAGGGCTGGAGAACCTTGCACAACACGGAAATCTCTCTCCACTGCGCTTGAGTCAGGTGCATACCCCCTCCTTTGCCTATGTCATAGGTGGATGTATAGGCTTGAATGGCCTTTTGCTGCTCCTCCATCCTCTGAAGCATATAGAGGATTGAGTTCCACCGCGTCACAACCCCTTGCTTCAGGTGATGGCGGGGCAGGTTCAAGAGTGCTTGCTGGCGCTCCAGTCTTCGGCACGCAGTCGATGAATGGCAAAAGTGGCCAGAAATTTTTCGGGCCACCCAAAGCGTCGTTTTTCAGAAAATTCTGCACCACCAAGTTTATTGTGTGAGCAAAACATGGGACATGCTGGAATTTGCCCAGATGTAATGCCCGCACAATATTGGTGGCATTGTCAGATATCACAAATCCCCAGAAGAGTCTAAGTGGGGTAAGCCACTGGGCGATGATTTCCCTCAGTTTCTCTAAGAGGTTGTCAGCGGTGTGCCTCTTACTGAAACCGGTGATACACAGCGTAGCCTGCCTTGGAACGAGCTGGCGTTTCTGAGATGCTGCTACTGCTGACGCTGCTGTTGTTGCTGCGTAAGGTGATACATCTACCCAGTGGGCTGTCACAGTCATATAGTCCTTAGTCTGCCCTGATCCACTTGTCCACATGTCCGTGGTTAAGTGGACATTGGGTACAACCGCATTTTTCAGGACACTGAGGACACTTTTTCTGACGTTTCTGTACAGTCTCGGTATCGCCTGCCTAGTGAAATGGAATCTAGACAGGATTTGGAACCGGGGACACACTACCTCCATCAATTGTCTAAATCCCACTGCACTAATGGCGGATACCGGACGCACGTCTAACACCAACATAGCAGTCAAGGCCTCAGTTATACGTTTTGCTGCAGGATGACTGCTGTCGTACTTCATCCTCCTCGCTAAGGACTGTTGGAGGGTCAATTGTTTAGTAAAAGTAGTGATGTTCCAACTTCCTCTCTGGGATGATGAACGGCTCCCCGCAGCAACAGCAGCAGCGGCAGCAGTAGGCGTAGCAATGCAGGATCCTCCGGAGGAATCCCGGATAGGAGAGTCAGTCATGCCAGTGACATGATCCTGGCTAAGGAGGAAATTGACGAGGAGGGAGTTGACGGTGTGGTTTGCAGGCGCTTGGATACAACAGGACAAAGGGATTTAGGTGTCCCAGGACTGCTTACATTCTTAGCCAAATTTTCTGAACTTGACAGTAACTTTTTATGAACACACTGCAGGTGACGTATAAGGGAGGATGTTCCTAGGTGGTTAACATCCCTACCCCTACTTATTTCACCTTTACATATGGTACATATGGCAAGACAGTTGTTGTCTGGATTTGGATAGAAATATTGCCAGACCAAAGAGGTGGAATGTTTGGTCTTCTGCCTAGGCATGACCGTGATGGGCTTTTTCATCCCACGGACAACAACTGTCTCCCCCGGAGCCTGATTTAAACAAACCACATCACCATCAGAATCCTCCTCGCCAACTTCCTCCTCAGCGCCAGCTACACCAGTATCCTTATCCTGTTGTACTTCAACAGTGACATCTTCAATTTGCATATTAGCAAGTGGACTGTGGGTGCTCCTTTCAGCACTTGCAGAGGGCGTGCAAATGATGGAAAGAGCCACCTCTTCCCGTCCAGTGCTGGGAAGGTTAGGCATCGCAACCGCCACCACACTTGGACTCTTCTTGGGGATTTGTGATATCTTCTTAGAACGCACAGTTCTTCGCTGTGCTTTTGCCAGCTTAACTCGTTTGATTTTTTTAGCGGGATGAGGGCTTCCATCGTCATTTGAAGATGAACCCCTAGTAATGAACATAGGGATAGACCTTAGCCGTTCCTTGCCACTCCATGTCGTAAATGGCATATTGGCAAGTTTACGTTTCTCCTCAGATGATTTAAATGTTTTTTTAAGGTCATTTTCCTGAACGTTGTCATTTGGGATTGTATATGCCCTCTACTATGACATTGGGCATCAGCCTTGGCAGACGACGTTGATGGCATGTTATCGTCTATGTCATGACTAATGGCAGCAGCTTCAGCACTAGGAGGAAGTGGTTCTTGATCTTTCCTTAATTTATTTTTATCGGAGAAAGTTTGGCCCTCCATTTATGTTATATTGATATATACGTGCGGCTAAGGCGCACACAAACACAGAAAATTATTTTTTATTATTGTTGGAGACTAGTGCACTTTGTGGGTTATACCACCCTTTAAGAAATGAGCCAGCCAGCTCTTTACTTATGGGACACAGGCGCACGCTTGGCGCTGCTCCTTTGTTGATGCACTGGCAGCTACAGTGCACACAATTCACAAAAAAAAAAAAAAAAAAATTATTTTTTGTGGAGCGCACTTTGGGGGTTACACCACCCTTTAACAGACAGACGCATGCTTGGCACTGCTGCTTTGAGGATGCACGTACAGTGCACACAATTCACAAACACAGGAGAAAATATTTTATTTTTGTTGGAGTGCACTTTGGGGGTTACACCACCCTTTAACAGACTGACGCACGCTTGGCGCTGCTGCATTGAGGATGCATGTACAGTGCACACAATTCACAAACACAGAAGAAAATATTTTATTTTTGTTGGAGTGCACTTTGGGGGTTACACCACCCTTTAACAGACAAACGCACGCTTGGCACCGCTGCTTTGAGGATGCACGTACAGTGCACACAATTCACAAACACAGAAGAAAATATTTTATTTTTGTTGGAGTGCACTTTGGGGGTTACACCACCCTTTAACAGACAGACGCATGCTTGGCACTGCTGCTTTGAGGCTGCACGAACAGTGCACACAATTCACAAACACAGAAAAAAAAAAATTTTGGAGTGCACTTTGAGGGTTACAGCACCCTTTAATGGTCAAGCCAGCCGGCCCTTCACTTATGACACAGGCGCATGCTTGGTGCTACTTTGTTGATGCACGTGCGGCTACTGCGCACACAATTCACAAACACGAAAAAATATATATATTTTTTTTTTTGGAGTGCATTTTGGGGGTTACAGCACCCTTTAATGGACAAGCCAGCTGGCCCTTTCCTTACGGGACACAGGCGCATGCTTGGCACTACTCCTTTGTTTATGCACGTGCAGCCACAGTGCACACAATTCACAACCACAGAAAATAATTTTTTATTTTGTTTGGAGTGCACTTTGGGGGTTACACCACCCTTTAACGGTCAAGCCAGCCGGCCCTTTACTTATGACACAGGCGCACGCTTGGCGCTACTTTGTTGATAACCGTGTGGCCACAGTGCACACAATTCACAAGCACAGAAAATAATTTTATTTTTTTTTGGAGTGCACTTCAGGGGTTACACCACCCTTTAATGGTCAAGCCAGCCGGCCCTTTACTTATGACACAGACGCACGCTTGGCGCTACTTTGTTGATGCATGTGCGGCTACTGCGCACACAATTCACAAACACAGGAAAAAAAAAATATTATTTGGAGTGCACTTTGGGGGTTACAGCACCCTTTAACGGATGAGCCAGCGGGCCCTTAACTTATGACACTGGTGCACGCTTGGCGCTACTTTGTTGATGTACGTGCGGCTACTGCGCACACAATTCACAAACACAGAATTTTTTTTCTTGTTTTGCACTTGGGGGAAGCACCCTTGTTGGACAGAGCACCCCCTGGACAACTGACTGCACAACACAGTCCAGGCAGCCCCTATGGACTTTTGAGGAGTGGACACAGGGTCTCATTCAGACCCGCTCTCGAGTGCAGGATGCTCGCAGCAGGTCGATGGTACCCAAATGCGCATGCGCATGATGGAAGGAGCTCCGTCGTGCTCATGCGCGAGACCCGGATAGCGACAGCCAAGCTGTCGCTCCAGGTCTCGCACCAAAGGGGACGTGCTGTCGATGGTGAGTGACAGCACGCCCCCTTTGGTGGGCGTGGCGGGGGCGTGGCTGCCAGACGGAGGGTCGCCTAACGTCTGGGTCCGGCCCCACTGACATCACTAGTGATGTCAGTGGGAGTGATTTTGGCTCTGATAGAGCCAAAATCACTCCAGGGCTTGCGGCAGCGAGACCCTACCGCAGGGTCTCGTCGCAAGCCTGATGGTCGCGATGGTCTTGACCATCGCGACCATCATCATGGACGCTCGCATAAGCTGTGGGTGGTAACCCACAGCTATGCGAGCGTCCAAAAGGCCGCTCCAAATTTAACTAGGACGGACCTGATTCAGAGCGAGCGCTCTGGTCAGAGCGTCCGGCTCTGAATCAGGGCCACAGCCCCTATGGACAACAGCAGCACAGCACAACACAGCCAGCCCCTATGGACTTTGGAGGAGTGGACACAGCCCCTATGGACAACAGCAGCACAGCACAACACAGCCAGCCCCTATGGACTTTGGAGGAGTGGACACAGCCCCTATGGACAACAGCAGCACAGCACAACACAGCCAGCCCCTATGGACTTTGGAGGAGTGGACAGAGGGCCTGATTCAGAGCCGGACGCTCTGACCAGAGCGCTTGCTCTGAATCAGTGCCCTCCTACCTAAAAATGGAGCGGCCTCCTGGCCACTCGCATAGCTGTGGGTGACCACCCACAGCATATGCGAGCGGCCAAAAAGATGGTCATGGTGGTCAAGACCATCGCGACCATCGGGCTTGCGACGAGACCCTGCGGTAGGGTCTCGGTGACCGCAAGCGCTGGAGTGATTTTGGCTCTATCAGAGCCAAAATCACTCCCACTGACATCACTAGTGATGTCAGTGGGGCCGGATCCAGACGGTGGGGTGTTCCCATGGGAACGCCTCCATCTGGCAGCCACGCCCCCGGCACGCCCACCAAAGGGGGTGTGCTGTCCGTCACCATCGACAGCACGCCCCCTTTGATGCGAGACCCGGAGCGACAGCTTGGCTGTCGCTGTCCGTGTCTCGCGCATGCGCACGACGGAGCTCCCTCCATTGTGCGCATGCGCATTGGGGTATCATCGACCCGCTTGCGAGCGTCCTGCGCTCGCGAGCGGGTCTGAATGACCCCCACAGCCCCTATGGACAACAGCAGCACAGCACAACACTACACTACACAGCCCAGCCAGCCCTAACTGCCATCCTCCCTCTTCACTGTCAACAGCCGAGTGAGAAAATGGCGCCGACGCGGGTACCTTATATAGAATCCAAAACCCGCGAGACCCGGAAGGCGGGATGATGACGTTTTGCCTCGATTTCAGATTCGAGTCAGGCGGGAAAAGTCGAGCCTGACTTGGATCGGCCTCGGATCGGGGTGGCTCGGGGGGGTTCGGATTTCAGAAATCCGAACCCGCTCACCCCTACTAGGAACCGCCAAAGAAACAGACTGTTGTTTTTGTGTAACTTAGCAGATGCATCTATATATGGGCATACAGGGCCTGATTCAGAGCCGAACGCTCTGACAAGAGCGCTCGCTCTGAATCAGTGCCCTCCTCCCTGAAAATGGAGCGGCCTCCTGGCCGCTCGCATAGCTGTGGGTGACCACCCACAGCATATGCGAGCGACCAAAAGGATGGTCGCGATGGTCTTGATCATCATCAGGCTTGCGTCGAGACCCTGTGGTAGGGTCTCGCTGCCGCAAGCCCAGGAGTGATTTTGGCTCTATCAGAGCCAAAATCACTCCCACTGACATCATTACTGATGTCAGTGGGGCCGGCTTCAGATGGTAGGCATTCCCATGGGAGCGCCTCCATCTGGCAGCCACGCCCCCGGCACGCCCACCAAAGGGGGCGTGCTGTCACTCACCATCAATAGCATGCCCCCTTTGGTGCGAGACCCCGAGCGACGTATTCCTCGTCGCTCGTCGGGTCTCTTGCATGCCCACAACATCGACCCGCTTGCGAGCGTCCTTTGCTCGCGAGCGGGTCTGAATGACCCCCACAGTTACCCCCCTTTTCTTTAGTAACAAGTTATAAATTAATTTATACTACACTTCAGAAACCTGGTGTATGGAAGTCTTCACCTTACTTAACAGTACTAAGATGTTTTAATACTTTGTCCATTTAGTACAGTATAATGACATTAAACTTTATTTTATGGATATTGCTCAAATGTGTTATCATCAGATGTCATATATTTGTTATATCTGAAGTCATAATTCTAATATTGTACATAAAAACGAAGCTTAGCATGATGCAAATGAGGTAACGTCTGGCAGACACAGCCATAGAAATAAACTAGATATATTAGCTCAACACTGGCCCACAGGCAGCTGATAACTGATTTTTCTATATCAAGCAGCAATTACTGAGTGTCACAAAGTTCTATATATTGTGTATGCGGCAACACAATCAGCCTTATCATAACCATGAAATATCTCTGCCTGTATCTTTATAACTGTATGGGGGGAGATGCAGTAACATGTCTTCTTCAAGGCAGATCAAAGAAGGTGCCCGAAGACTGCGGCCTGTTTTTGTTTTCTTGCCTCTACCTCTTCCGTTATGTTACACGATTATGTTAAACCCAGTTGAAAAAAATATTCTGGAGTGGCGTGTGGGGAAAAGTGATTGTAGGGTTGAGACAGCCATCTTCAGTCGTGTAGGGTCGTCTGTTTGTTGAACACGAAAGCAGGTTGTGTTGCAGGATGCTGGAACAGCTTTATTCAGGTATACACTGGACGCCTCTCACATGGATCTAAGCTGGATACTTCTGTCTCCTACCATGTCATTCTACACAGTACTTAGATGGCTGCAGTCACAAGTGCAGGAGCACGTCAGGTTGGAGGACTGACTTCCCTGCAGACTCTGGGTCCTAGTGCCCATCATGTATAGCGTAGGGATGGCCATCGGTATGGTTACCATCGATGGCAAAATAGAAAGTGGCCATCGATGATAGGCAACTATGCAATGGATGACCATCGATGGCTTCACCAACCGATGGTCATCCCTGTTCCATGACTGACTGGCTCGTGGGTCAATCAGAACTGGGGGGCGTGGCTTCACGGGTGTCAGGGGTGAAGCTATGCTTTGTGTCCCGACACCTTGTAAAAAAATATATATATATCTTGTAAAAAATATATACATATATTTGGTTATGTTCTTCCGTCGATGGAGGGAAACCATCTGGTTCTCCCCCATCGATGGGAAAAACATTTGACATCAGCCATAAACCATCGATGATTACGAATCATCGATGGCTATCCCTAGTATAGAGAGTGAGGAGAGCACTGCTTTCTAACATGGGCAACTTCTTCACTTCTCCACCCTTTAGGATCCTTTATGCATCACCCCAATAGTTTATTTCAATTGTATTTTAGCTGCAAGCTGCACATTGTAGGTTCAAACCAGAAGTTTAATACAATTTTGAACCAGTTTGGATAACTTGAAATTATTAACGTACCATTAATGGCTAGACCTTATTGTTACTGTATTAGGGATGAGCAGCGGACTGCAGCATTTAATCCACACTCTTACACTTGGTCTAAGGGCCTGATTCAGACCTGTTCGCACGTAGCTGCCGATGGTTTGCATTGTGCGCATACGTATACATCGCAGTGCGCGTGCGAGAGCAATTCACTGTGATCGGGAGTCATGCGCTCGTAGCACAAAGACTGTGCGCTATCTTGAGTGACAGATAGTGCCGCTTGTGGTAACAGGGGAAGGTGCTTGTGAACGGGGGGGTGGGGTGGTGTGAACACAGGCGTGTCTGGGTGTCAAAACGGCATTTAAAGGGCGTGCATAATTAGCATGTCAGCGTCATTGTACACGCCACCTGGATGTATTTCAGTCAGCACTGATCGCAGTGCTTGCGGCGGATGAGGGGCTACCTCAAACGCTGCGTGCTGCTCCGATGGCTCACGATGTTACCGATTAATCATGCACTTCCTGGAGATAACGTGTGTTAAGAAAGGAAAGTGGGCGTATTTATACACCTGCGTTCGCTCACTGCCATCGCTCGCTAAGACATAGAGGGCGTCCTTATGCCGCACACTGCGATTGCGGAATTTGCATACCCGGTCCCTTTTGGCAGCAAGCGATCACGCCTTAGCACCCCGTTCTGAATCAGGCCCTAAATCATACTTGCCAACTCTCCCTTATTGTCAGGGAGACTCCCTGAAATAGTAGCAATCTCCCTGAAGAGTCTAGGAATCTCCCTCATTTCATCCTTACCTCCATTATGAAGCTGTTATATGAAAAAACAGAGATATATACATTCAAATGGGATAATTAGTGTCATTTCCTTGCATTGGTTATTATAAGGCACAATGATCCCTATGAATTTCTGCAAAGTATTAGTGTGTTTTCATCAACAAACAGATCTTACTACCTGCTTTTGGGCTGGTTTACATGTGGATGTAAGTCAGGTTTAGGACACGCCCCTCAGATTTATCAGTACACGCCCACTGTAACACGCGCTCATAGGTGCTGCTTTCACAATCTCCCTGAAATGCTTTTTCAAAAGTAGGCAAGTATGGCCTAAATACTGTATACTACTGGTGCAAGCCGGCATAATCATTACATCCATATAAAGGGGATCACCTGTTTTTGAGGGGTACCTGCAAATACTAAGTATCCCCCAAATGTATCTAGGGAAACGGGGCGCAGCATATATTAGAGATATCCACTGCGATCCCTCGTGTTTAATCGCAGAAGCAGTCCCCATAGAAACCTATGAGGTCTGCTTTTTGGGGCCAATTTATCAAGCCTCGAAACGCGAAGCCCAATAATAAATAGATAAAGACGCACAAGGCGGTATTACATCGTCTACAGATGCGTCGCAGCCCTTGCACAGTCATACGCACGGATGTACGCCGGGGGAAGGGCTTTGTAGCTGCATTTGCATAAAGTTGCAGCCAGGTGACCACCAAGAGACGCAGCGCGCTACTGCGTCCACCTCTGAATCAGCTCCTTAATGCTCATGGAATACTGGTAGATCTCAGCAGCCTATCTCAGGCGCTGAGCAGGTTACCCTATATATTATATACGATATCTAAGCTCTCCATATAATTATTGCGCTGCTGCATTCTTTAGGCTTCTGAGAATGGGGGGTGGAACATATGGCAGCAGGTGAGCTGATCCGGTATTGTATTTCTATGTTCTATCGCTCCAATGAGTGAACTAAACATGTAACACCAGCTATTTCCTTTATGAGCCAAATATGTTTCCTGTTCTCAAACAAACCCCTCTAAAAACTCAGCGCCTGATTCACTACGGATCGCTATTCTGCGCACACGCACGCAATGCAGTTGTTAAGATCAGCGGGGATATGTGAATGTCTGCATTCGCATAGCGTTTGCAGCCTAACATAAGGACGCCCACTTCCCCTTGCTCACATCTGTATACTTAGGCAACATAGCGAAACAATCGGTAACATCGGACAGTTAAGGAAGGTCAGACCTCACTCAGGAATTACTTACTCCAGCGCACGCTATGAGATCTCAGGCTGCGTCTGGTATGCAGCTCATGCAACGCCATTGAAACGCACCGGCGCTCCTGCGTTCGCCCGACCACCCCCCTCCCCGTCACCACCCACAAACGCCACTTCCTGTCAATCACTCTGCCATTGGTCTGCGTATCCTCTGCAATCGCAGTCCCGATCGCAGCGTCTGGTTCGCGCATTCGCATCGCGATGCATACACATGCGCAGTGCAAATTAATCGGCCGATTGCGTGCGTATAAGCAACTGCGTTCCTTGCTGAAATAGGCCCTCAGTGCAGAGTGTTAGTGTTCCACCCCTTGTTCCGCACTGCTGTACCCCTGGTGGCTTCACAATGCGGCTTCAAGCAGGCGTCATCTTCTACTTACACAGAAGCGTCAGCTCTTTTGCAGTCAGGACAACATGTTTCAAATGTCAGTGTATTTATTTGTGTAGGTGTGAATGTATTTATCGTTCTGTGGACGCGAACAGAATCGGATGGAAAGCCGCATTCTAAACTGAATAAACACCACTGTAAGCTGATATTAAATCTATAAGAGCACTTATATGAAACCATGGATACAGCAGGCGTCACATTGCCGTCCAAGGGAAAAGGTCTTTCTATGAAAAATACATTTGTAATACAGGAAAATGGGGACATGTTCACAGAAAAAGTTTTTTCTATAATGTTTCTCTACTAAAGTAATGTTCACTTTCTCTGGATAAAACTGTCCTCTAGGACAGCGGTTCCCAAACTTGGGACCTCATTCAGAGTCGGTCGAAGCGGCCGCACGGTCGTACGCCACCGATGTTCGCTATAATGCGCATGCGTAAAGTTCGCAATGCGCGTGCGCAAACTAGCCGCTACGATCAGAAATTTCTCTCTCCTTGAACACAGCCAGGTCGGTAGTTTGAATGACAGATTGAGGCGTTTGTGGGAGGTAACAGAGGAAGGTGCTTGAAAACGGGGGAGTGGAGATCCGAACGCAGGCGTTCCTAATTATGCGGACAGCGTTTTGTGGGAGTGCATATGGTTTATGGTAGTGCATAATTAACAAAGTAGCGTCATGGCACATGTGACATGGGAGGTTTTTACACTGACATGATCGTAGAGCTTAAGAGAGGGTATGGTCAACCTTAAGCTCTACAACCAGTTTCGATGGTTGCCGATGGTCTCGATTAATCCTTATTTGCCCAGAGATGACGTGTAATGCGTACGAGAAGGGGGCGTATTTTTTTGTCTTCCGACCGCTTCCTCCCCTTGGTCGGCCAGCTACCGATCTGAACTTAGGGACGCAACTTGCAAGGGAATCATTTGCATATACGGCCCCTTTTCGCGTACGACTGTGCGGCCGCTTCGACGGACTCTGAATGAGGTCCTTGGTCCTCAAGGTACCCTACCGGTCCAGGTTTTGAGGATGCTTGGGCATAGGTGACTTTCTGTAATTAGTACCTCAGTCTTTTGATTTAACCATCTGTGCTCAACCATAGATATCCCTAAACCCTGGACCATTAGGGTGCCTTGAGGACCGAGTTTGGGAACCCCTGCTGTAGGATAAGGGTAGGCAACCTGTGGCACTCCAGCGGCTGTGGAACTATACATCCCAGCATCTGCGTGCAAAGACGCAGCATCGGTTGCAAAACCTTCCGATAATCGGACTTTGAGTAGCCCTACGGTCGTGCCGAATGGCAGCGTGTACTGAGACACCAGAGACACTTTCACTGCGTACAGGCCCTGAAAATGGTCTGCGTTCTTTTTTCGCCACTCCCTGTTACCGCCCCCAAATGCTCCCTAACTAATGAGAGTGTCGTTTAAATAGCCAATGGAATATATGAAAAATTATTATTATGTCAAAGAGCTATAAACAAATACATCACCTACCAGCCCCATCTCAAGAGCATTACAGCATACTTGTAGTTCATGATATATATATTAGGGATGTGCGCCGGAACATTTTTGCCGGATTTGGATTTGGTTCTAATTCGTCGTCCGGCTTTGGATTTGGATTTGCCAAACTGCGGTGACTGGTTTTGGATTTGGATTTTTTTGCAAAAATTTCCAAAAAAAGCTAAAATCACACGAATTGGTCTTTTTTTGCTTCCTAGAGTATTATTAACCTCAATAACAATAATTTCCAGTCAATTTAGACCACCTCATAGCTTATAATATTGTTTTCAACATTATTGGCCAAAGGTTGCAGTGAGCTGACTGGTTACTAAGCGACAGAGCAGCGGCACAGACACCACAGTATAAAGCACATCTATGACACATTGCCACACAACAGTGGCAGAAATGAAAAGTAGTGCACCCACCCAGTGGGGTACGGCCAGCAGAGTCACAGTACTTGTTTACATAGTGGGCTACGGCCCAAGGAGCCACAGTGCACAATCTTATTCACATTACACCACACATAGTGCCCCTGATTCACATTACACCATAAAGTAGTGTCTCTTATTTATGTTACGTCACACAGCAGTGCCCCTTTTACACAATACCCACAGTAGTGCCCCTTTTACACAATGCCCACAGTAGTGCCCCTTTTACACAATGCCCACAGTAGTGACCCTTATACACAAAGCCCACAGTAGTAATGCCCCTTATACAATGCCCAAAGTAGTAGTGCCACTTATACAATGCCCACAGCAATAGTGTCCCTTACACAATGCCCCCAGCAGTGGTGTCCCTTACACAATGCCCCCAGTAGTGGTGCCCCCTATGCAGTCCCCTTAGTAGTAGGGCCCCTATGCAATGCCCCCAGTAGTAGTATGCCCCCCATTAGCAGGCCCCCAGTAGTATGCCCCCCATTAGCAGGCCCCCAGTAGTATGCCCCCCCAGTAGTATGCCCCCCATTAGCAGGCCCCCAGTAGTATGCCCCCCAGTAGTATTCCCCCCATTAGCAGGCCCCCAGTAGTATGCCCCCCAGTAGTATGCCCCCATAAGCAGGCCCCTAGTAGTATGCCCCCCCAGTAGCAGGCCCCCCCAGTAGTATGCCCCCCAGTAATATGCCCCCTCAGTTGTAGGCCCCCCAGTAGCAGGCCCCCTGTAGTATGCCCCCCCAGTAGTAGGCCCCAATACACACATAAAAAAACAAAAAAAAAAACTTACCTGTATCCCCGCTCCAGCCGCCGTCCACTCTGCTGCCACGCGACGAGGAGGGAGCCGGAAGACGGAGCTCATGAGTGAGCTCCAGCCGGCTCCCTCCGTGCAGCATCCAATGAGAGTCTGTGTGACTCTCATTGGCTGCTGTAACAAACACAGAGCTGCCGCTGGCGGCTGTGTGTTTCATCTGTGTAGGGCAGAACGCTATCACAGCGGTCTGCCCTACACTCGAGGAGTCCTGATGTCGGATTCTCTAGTGAGAATCCGACATCATGCGGCCGCCGTTCGGCCCCGAACGGGGATCCGAGTCAGGCGGGGAACACCCAAACAGGGGTCGGGTGGACTCGGATCCCCTATGTTCGGAGCGGTTTGGATTCCTCATATATATATATATATTTCTACTTCAGGGTCCATAGGGTATCCACAGGATACCTTGGGGTATAGGTGTGACGTCAGTCGCAGGGCACCAAAGAGTTAAGCTTTCAGCCTCCCAGGATGCACTAGGTCCCCCTCCTATACCCCGCCCCCGGGCCAAGGCACCTCAGTTTAGTTTGGTGCCCGGCCGGAGTCGGGTGCACCTGTTGGGGTGGGGGCTAGAAGAGCCCCTGAAGCTTTTTCTTCATGCAGCTGTGGCTGCACATCTGGATGAACAGCATGGACAGTCAGTCCTGACGTCCATGCTGTCTTCCCTACACCCCGCCGGTACCAGAACGCCGGTACTGATCCGGGGATGCTGGTGGGCGTCTGGGGTCACAGCTAGCGGTGACCCCAGATGCTCCGGACCATGGCCGGATTCAAGGGGGACAGAGGTAAGCAGCGGGGTCCCGCGGTGGGTCCCCGCTGATCACATGCTCCTAAGTCCCCAGGCAGGGGGCTCCCTGGGGACTGGCTGCAGCGTGGAGCCAGGCGACCAACCTGCGCTTCCACTACCCCCTGGGACAGCGGACCGCAGCAGAGTGGTAGCGCTGCGGCGTCCCAGGGGTTAAATGCATGCCAGGGGAGCGCGCCTTCCCTGTCTCACAGCCGGCGCCTCCCCCGCTGCACACAGCCCTCTCTGCATGCTGCCGACTGGTCCTGTGGCAGCGCTCCTCCCCCAGGCCAGCCTCCTCTCTGCTCCTCGGCGGCCATCTTCTCCAGAACGCATGGTGAACGCTGCTGGAAGCGCTGGACGGAAGCATCGTGGTCTGGGTCCCCCCGCATACCTCTCCTCCGCTGTGGCTCAGGTCTGTGTATGCAGCGCTGTGTCCTACCAGGCCCTGTGTCTGTGTAGTTGAGTAATCAGCGCTGTTAGTGCAGGAATTGTTATTTCTCTGCATTGTATGTGACTGTGCTAGCGCTGCCTGTAACTTTTCTTCTCTAAACTGTCAGCTTTATTACTGTCCCTGTTCTTCTGCTAAAGCCCTTGCGGTGCGGTGCTGCAGGGTGGTCTCTCGCCTATTTAATACTTAATTGGTGAGAGAGGTCACATACGTGGTGCCATCATGTCTGAAAGTGATTTTCCCCTCCGGCTACAGTGTACCACGTGCAAAGTACCGTTAGCGGAGGGGGAGGGTAGCGCGGAGGGCCTTTGCCGGCAGTGTTTGTCCATGGCGCGGCCTATTACGGTTACAGCACCGGTACAGGAGCCGCCCTGGGCTTGTTTCGCTCAGGCGTTAACAGCTTTAGTGGGCCAGTTAGCTCCGCAGCCCGCGTTTACTCCGATGGGTTTGTCCCAGCAGTCTGTGGTGTCGTCACCCATGCAGGGGTTCCCACGACAATTGGTGGTACCCCACAGTCTCCCTATTTCCCCGCTCCCGGGTTCTCAGGAGCCAGCGTGGGTTAACTCCCTGACGAGTTCTGTACAGCACTTGTCGGATGTGTTGCAAGGGGAGTCTGTGATGCGGCCTCATAAAAGGCCGGTGGCGTCTCTGTCCGCTCCTTATGAGGATGACGAAGGGACGTCTGATGATGGGGAGATTCTGGATCCTTACGATCAGGAACCTCTCCATACTAAGGACGCTGATGCTAAGTCCAAAGTATATATTCCTGGACTTATTCGGGCGGTCCGCACAGCCTTGGTGATTGAGGACGAAGTTCCCCCAGCGGCTAAATCTAAGTATGCCTTTTTCAAAGATGTGAAGGGCGATGCCACAGTCTTTCCTCTTTCGGGTCAGTTGGTGGACCATTTAGAGGAGGCGTGGAAACAACCTGGCAAAAGATACCAGCCGCAGAGACGCCTGGCGGTGGCTTATCCGTTCGCGGATAATTATTTTGCTAAGTGGGAATCCCCTCCACAGGTGGATTCTCACGTGACCCGTCTTGTCCGTAGTGCCACATTGCAGATGCCATCCATGTCCTCCCTTAAGGATGCTACGGACCGCAAGGTAGAAATCTGCCTGAAGTCCGCTTATTCCCTTGCAGGGGGGGCAGCACGGCCGGCTATGGCCATTTGCTGGGTTGCCAGAGCGATGGAGCGCTGGGCGGATTCATTAGAGGCTTCTTTTGAATCCGACTGTCCGGCTGAACAGGCGGAGTTGATTGGCAATCTCTGTGATTCGGCCACCTACATCAACGAGGCGGCTCTAGACATTAGTACTCTGGTGTCTAGAATTTCTTCAGCAGCGGTAGCTGCTCGTCGCACCTTGTGGCTGCGATCCTGGAAGGCGGACGCAGATTCCAAGAAAGGTCTGGAAGCGTTGCCGTTTACCGGAGAAGTTCTCTTCGGTCCGGATCTGGATAAGATTGTGGCCACGCTGGCGGCAGCCAAATCTGCTTGTCTCCCGTCAGCCGCTGCTCCTTCTGGTTCGGGACCATCGTCCTTTCGGTCATCTAGGGCCCAGGGCAGGCCCAAACCACAGTCGTTTCCTCGACAGGCTGGCCCTAAGAAATCGGTCAAGCCCCGGAAGCAGGCATGGAGTACCAGACGTCCGGCCCCCAAGCCAGATGACAAGCCTGCGGCCTGACGGTCCGGGCCTCCCTTTGGGGGATCCCAGGGTGGGAGGCCGCCTGCTACAGTTCGCCCAGTGTTGGTCGACCACTACGACAGACACTTGGGTTCTGGAGGTGGTTTCCCACGGATACGCCCTCTCCTTCCGGCACAGACCCCCGGCTCGCTTCTTCACCACGGGTCTCCCATCAGACCGGAACAAGGCTACGGAGCTGCGGAAGGTATTGCACACTATGCTCCAGGCTGGAGTTATAGTGCCTGTTCCATTCTCCCAGAGGGGCCAGGGTTTCTATTCAAATCTATTTTTGGTACAGAAACCCAATGGGTCATATCGTCCGATTCTCAACCTCAAAGCACTCAACAAGTCTTTGCGGGTCCCGAAGTTTCGGATGGAGACCCTACGGTCCATCATTCTGGCGCTGGAACCTGGGGACTACTTGGTGTCATTGGACATACAGGACGCTTACCTGCATGTCCCTATTCTTTTGCGCCATCAACAGTTCCTCAGGTTTGCAATCCGCAGCGACCACTTCCAGTTTCGGGCGTTACCTTTTGGCCTGGCAACAGCACCACGTGTTTTCACCAAGGTGATGGCGGTCATGGCGGCTTCTCTGCGGCTGCAGGGAGTCCGCATGTTACCGTATTTGGACGACCTGTTATTGGTGGCAGGATCTCCAGAGCTCCTGTTACGCCACTTGGACCTGACCATTGCACTGCTGCAACGGCACGGCTGGCTAATCAACTGGCAGAAGTCCACTCTAATCCCGTCTCGGAGGATTCTGCATCTTGGAGCCTTATTGGACTCGGGACAGCAAAGGATCTTCGTGACGGAGGACAAGATCTCTGCTTTACAGTCAAGGGTGCGCAGTTGCCTGCACAGCCGCCGGGTGTCCTTACACTCGGCGATGAGGTTACTGGGCTCCATGGTGTCGGTGTTCGACATGGTGGAATACGCCCAGTTTCACTCCAGACCTCTGCAGCACCTGATCCTGTCCAAGTGGAACGGGCTGACTCAGTCTCTGAAGTCCCAGACGATTGTGCTCACCCAGGAGGTTCGCCTGTCCCTTACGTGGTGGTTACAGACGACCCACCTCAACAAGGGACGTCCGTTCTGGGTTCCAAATTGGGTCCTGTTGACAACGGACGCCAGTCTTCGGGGCTGGGGAGCAGTTTCGGGTCCACACTTGTTCCAGGGCAGGTGGACGCCGACAGAAGCGGAGCTTCCAATAAATATCTTGGAACTCCGTGCGGTCTTCAATGCTCTCCAGCAGGCACAGCGGTTTCTCCAGGGTCGCCCGGTGCAGGTCCAGTCGGACAACGCTACCACCGTGGCCTACATAAACAGGCAAGGAGGAACTCGCAGTCGGGCGGCTCTCGTAGAGGTCTCTCGGATCCTGGTTTGGGCGGAGCGCAATCTTCCGGCCATATCAGCGGTCTTCATCCCGGGAGTGCTCAATTGGGAGGCGGACTTTCTAAGTCGCCAGGACGTTCATCCGGGGGAATGGTCCCTGCACCCGGACGTTTTTCAACTACTGGTGGACAGGTGGGGTCTTCCAGAAATCGACCTCATGGCGTCCCGGCACAACAACAAGTTGCCGGTGTACGGGTCTCGCACAAGAGACGAAGGGGCGTCTCTGGTGGATGCTCTGTCCGTCCGGTGGACGTTCCGGTTCGCATACCTGTTCCCTCCGGTCTCCCTTCTTCCACGGGTAATCCGGAAATTCAAACAGGAAGGAGGGACGCTCCTGTTGATAGCTCCCGCGTGGCCCAGACGGCACTGGTTCTCAGACCTTCAGGGTCTGTCCGTGGACAGTCCTCTGCGGTTGCCGCTACGACCGGACCTTCTGTCTCAGGGTCCTTGCCTTCACCCGGACCTGACTCGGCTGTCTTTGACGGCGTGGCTGTTGAGACGGCCATGCTGAGGTCCCGGGGGTTTTCCAGCTCTGTGGTGCGTACCATGTTACGAGCTCGGAAACCGTCTTCCGCGAGGATATACCATCGCGTGTGGCATACGTTCTTCCAGTGGTGTCGACCGAGAGGTTATGCACCGCGGGAGTTTCGTCTGTCTCGGATTCTCGCCTTCCTGCAAGCGGGACTAGATCATGGGCTTCGCCTTGCTTCTTTGAAGGTACAGGTTTCGGCCCTATCTGTCTGGTTTCACCGTAGGATTGCTACAATCCCGGATGTGCGCACCTTTATGCAGGGTGTTCTCCGCATTCAGCCGCCCTTTGTTCCACCTGTGGCGCCTTGGGATTTGGCTGTGGTCCTGAGGGCTCTCCAAGGACCGCCGTTTGAACCACTGGGCTCAGTGGATCTTAAATGGCTAACAGCTAAGACTGTTTTCCTTCTGGCCATTGCTTCGGCCAGACGTGTTTCTGAGTTAGGGGCTCTTTCTTGTAGACCCCCTTTCTTGTTTTTTTATGGGAACAGGGCAGTACTCCGCACTCGGCCCGAGTTTCTTCCCAAAGTTGTTTCCCAGTTTCATGTTAACGAGGAAATAGTTGTTCCGGCCTTTAACTCACCGGGTCTTTCCGTGGGTGAGGCCTCTTTGGATGTTGTGCGGGCCTTAAGGACTTATGTTGACCGTACTTCTTCGTTTAGGAAGTCGGACGCTTTGTTTGTCCTCTATGGCTTCCGTAAAAAGGGTTGGCCTGCTTCAAAGCAAACTTTGGCAGCCTTGATCCGTATGGCTATTTCTGAAGCTTATCTTCATGAAGGCCTACCGGTCCCTCCTTCTCTGAAGGCTCATTCCACTAGGTCTGTGGGTCCTTCGTGGGCAGCTCGACGTGGTGCCTCGGCAGTTCAGATCTGCAAGGCTGCTACGTGGTCTTCTGTCCATACCTTCGTGAGGTACTACAGGTTTGACACCTTCGCCTCTCAGGATGCTTCCTTCGGGCGGCGGATTCTCCTTTCTGCACAGGAGCGTCCCCACCCTTAAAGGATACTGCTTTGGGACATCCCCAAGGTATCCTGTGGATACCCTATGGACCCTGAAGTAGAAAATATGAGATATGGTAAGAACTTACCCTTGTTATCTCTATTTCTACGAAGTCCATAGGGTTCCACAGGACTCCCGCCCTGTCGCACCTGTGCTGCAGATGGGCTTTGCTCTGGTCACCGGTTTTCCGTCTCCCTCTGGTGAGAATGTGATTCTTGTATGTGTCCAGATCTTTGTTCTCTCTCTTCCTTCTCCTCCTCCGGCCTATGGCTTGGTAACTAACTGAGGTGCCTTGGCCCGGGGGCGGGGTATAGGAGGGGGACCTAGTGCATCCTGGGAGGCTGAAAGCTTAACTCTTTGGTGCCCTGCGACTGACGTCACACCTATACCCCAAGGTATCCTGTGGAACCCTATGGACTTCGTAGAAATAGAGATAACAAGGGTAAGTTCTTACCATATCTCATATTTTACATATAAGTTTATGTGGTACTTTTTTCCCTGTGGTGAGGATATGCACAGTGGATCTCATTCAGACCTGCTCGCAAGCTGGTCGATGTTGGGCTGCGCATGCGCAAGCCCCAGAGCGAGAGAGAAATTGATGAGTCCATCACCTGCTATGGGGCTACCCTGTCAGAAGACGATCGTGCGATCCCTGACCAGTGGGCTGCAGGAGGCCCCGTTTTCTCACTACACTTGAGCAGCGAAGGGGCCCGTAGGTAGAAGTAAAATGGTTGCGGGTGAGATCACTTCTTTCTTATCGCCGGGACAGGCTTTTATTGTGACCCCGTGGATTCAAATTGATACATTATAGCGCATTAAGATTCCTTATTGCTGCAATATGGATTCTTAATATTAGAGGGCACACCACATGTTACAATATATATAACCCTGGGGGTTGTACACTGGAAGGAGCAGAATCATTCAGCAGCACAGAGTATTTCAGGAGATGAGTGATGAATTCGTGAGGGTCAGGCTACATGTGATTGTGATGGGGAAGGATCATGTTGTGAGGAATGGAGTTATCAGTAGACTGAGATTCATCCCGCAGCGCCAGTTCTGCTTACCAAAAGTGGCCCACTGGGCGCTCGCATTCCACATACATGGCATACATCACTGTGTTGTCTTCATTTTGGGAGAACCTGGAACAGCTGTGTGTGAGGCATGTTGATGCAATAGAAGCTGGAGAGAGGGAACTAGCCGGGGTTTCGGGACTTCTTCAAGTGCTCCCTTCTGCTCCACAAGAGGTTTCTGTCCTCCCTGAGCTCGCTGTAGGACACCTGCGTTACGGTTTGACAAGTGTACCGCAGGGTCCTGAGCAGCACATAATGGTGGATTCAGGCACTGAGGCCTATTCATCATCGATAAATAGCCCGGTAACCATGTGGTAACGCTAGTTTCTGCATATTTTATGCCCAGTGGTCCCCAATGGACTTGCCACTTTGCTTGCGAGAACAAGATCTTCAGATGGCGCTTGTTCTCGGATCCCTGCTCCTTCCTATGAGGAGTTTCGGGGATGCGAAGAGGGATCCCTCCGCCGCCTTCTCACTATCTACCCGGCAGCTTTGTGCATCTGTGACCTGGGGGCATGCATGTGTAGCCGTGCCGAGGGTGAGGAGGTAAGAAATGCAGCTACTTCTTTACGGAGCAGCTGTCCCTGCACCAGAGCAATGATGAATTGCTCCGGTGCAAAGTTTTCCCCGCTGCGAGCTGGATACTTCAGTATCCCTTGCAGCAAGATTATTACTTAATAATCGGGGGCCATTCGGCCTCCGATGATGAATAGGCCCCTCTGTGTAAAACCCATTGTTAATAGTTGGCTTTATTGCGGAAGGGTGAAGCGGGCAGTGACTTAATTCAGGCTGCTGTCTGGCCGTCACTATAGCAGGTACTGATGAAAGTTGGCTGTCATCTTCCTGGACGGGGAATTTTTCTAGCTTCTTCCTTTCACAATTTGAAATTCAATTTAACTGATGACTAAAAAGTCATGACCGGCCGAAGCTTCCTAAAAGCACATTAATCCGCAGCACTCGTATACTTCACACTTTCATACATTTCCGTGTTCATTTTAGTGGCCGTTAAGTGCTACCTCTCACAGAGTCCAAATCATTAGGAAAGCAAGATATACAGATGTCTGATTTTAAATTAAAGGCGACCTGTCACCCACACACAGCGGAAGCAGACATTGTAAACCTGAATAAAAATCAACTCGAACAGTGGTAAAAAAATTTTTTTTTAACTGTGTCAGCGATATAATATAATTCAAAAACTTTCTGGATAAAGGACATAGCAGAATGAAGAAACCAGCTGTCCTACACTTATGTATTAATAAAAGTACAATGTATTCATAAAAAAATAAAAAAACACACAATACAAGCTTGAATCTGCAACAATGTTACATTTTTAAAACTTCAGAAAAGTAAGTAAATACTGTAGCAGCACTGGAAAAAATCATGTGGCACATACTGTATGTGAAGCAGGTGATACATAGCAAGTCCAATAGCTGTTAAGGGGCCTATCCATTAGCAGATCTTTCTGTAAGATGAAATACAAAAGATTTATCCCTTGAAAATTCCTGGGGCATGCGCGCAGCATCCATTCAGCTAGTCCGGCGGCGGTGGTGGGGGTGCCCAACCTCCTGATTTGACCACCCGTGTGCCACTTCGGCCCATGGGTGGAACAGAGTAACAATATTGTCCCGCTGAAATCGGGATGTTGGGTGGAACACCCCTAGAACCGGCCCTGCTGAGTCATACGCTAATGCGACTATCAGCCGATCTAAGTCGTAAATCTGTGTATCTGAAAGTACAAGCCTATCCCACCCACGGGTCTAGCGTCGGCAGATGAAGCCGTCATCATTAGTATCGGCACATTAATCAGCTCCCATGCTAAGTGCCAGAGATCAGTCCGAAACAGGTGTCCCTTATACGTACTCCCATCAGAAATAATCAGTACGTATGTCTCGATACCCACCACCCAGTTTCCACCCAGAAATGCCTATTTTACGCTGGTCTCCGTTCGCCGTTCGGACACATCATGTGGCGCATTCGCATACCGTGTTTTGCAATTCAGATGTATGTACTGTTGGCTTGAACATGGGAGATGCGCCCATTTTTTATGGATGCATCCATAAATTAGGCCCATTATGTAGTTTGTGCTGTATTTTAATGAATGCGTTGATATAGCAATTGTGTATTTTTTATCCAGAACTTTGGATTATACTGTATCGCGGGTACTTTTGCAGTGCTGTTCCAGCTGTTTTTTTTTTTTTATTTGATGACTTGCATGTCCTTTATTGAACAGCAGCAGATAAAATTGAAAGTGTCAGCATTTCTATAATTAATATTCTTTTTCGTTTTTTTTTGCTCTCTATTTTTGAAAACCAAACCAATTTGAAAACCACAAGATCGCACTAATTCAGAGTGAAACAATCGGCAGCATGGTTCTCGTAGTGGTTATCATTGCTGCCTGAGGTTGTGAGTTCATTTTCTGAGCACGACACAATTTGTGTAGAGATTGTAAGTCCTCCCTTCCCATGTTTGCATAGGTTTCCTCCAGGTACTCGGAGGAACACTCCAAATATATACTGTTACAGTAGGTTAATTGGCTTCTGATAAAAAATTCACATTAGTGCGTATGTCCAAGTGATAGGGAATATAGGGCCTGATTCAGTAAGGATCGCTATTGCGATCGCAATAGTGATTATGCATGCAAATTACGCAACAGTCTCACTGCAAAGATATGCTAATGATTGCAATCTCAATGTCGTTGCAGTTAACATAAGGACGCCCACCTTACCATACACACATCCGTAATACTTAGCAAGACTGCGAAACCATCGGTAACATCGAGCACAATCGCAGCCTCACGCACACTTGCACAAGGTCTTACCTTAATCAGGAATTGCCATCCTCATAGCGCGCAGTGAAAGCCCAAGCTGCGTATGGCATCACAGTGGTTAATTTATGCACAACCCTGTAACGGCGTTCCAACGCACTGGCATGCTTGAGTTTCGCCGACTCCCCCATCACCACCCCCAAACAGTACTTCCTGTCAGTCACTCTGCAAAGGGTCAGCGTAGTCACTGCAATCTCAGGGCCTGATTCAGAGCCAGACGCTATTTGCGCTCGCTCGGTCAGAAAAAGGGGCCGGCTATTTAAATTGAGCGCTCGCTCTTTGCGGTCTGTTGATGCCTCTATGTCTGAGCGAACGAAACATGCGCTCGCTATTTTGTAAAGACGCCCCCTGGCCGCTCGCATCCTACATCATCTCCGCTATTTATTTGATTAATCGAGTACATCGAAAGGCGTCTGAACTGCTCGCAGTGCTTGTGGTTGGATTTTCCTACCGCAATCATGCGAACAGTTCAGGCTAAGAAACAACCAAGTGACGTGGTCGATGACGCTGCTTTGTTAATTATGCACTCCCATTAAACGCCCGTTTTGACCGTTTGGCACGCCTGCGTTCGGATCTCCACTCCCCGTTTTCAAGCACCTTCCCCTGTTACCACCCACAAACGCCTCCTCCTGTCACTCAAATTAGCAGGCCCTCGCTATTTTGCGAGCGCTCAATTTCCAACCGCACTGACTGGTTGGCGCATGCGCATTATGACCCATACGCATGCGCAGTTGTGCGAACATCGCTCGGAGCGAACGAGCGGCCGCTTACGAGCGGCTCTGAATCAGGCCCTCAGTCCCATTCGTAGTGAATTCTTCGCGCATGCTAATTGCGATGCATGCGCATGCTCAGAACACAACAATCGTCCAATTGCGTGCGTAATTGCAGTTGCGATCGCTACTGAATCAGGCCCATAGATTGCAAGCTCAACTCCACTCGGCCAGGGATTGTGTAAATTTAGTGGTGCTACTGTTTTAAATACACAATAGCAATAAATAATATTGTCTATAATAAATAGATACGTGCTGATCCAGAAATCCCAATCCACCCGAATTTCGTGTTTCCGGATAGATCCGAGTCGCGGTTGTGATCTTCTGAATTTGGATTTTAAATCCAAAATGTCGGGGTTTGGATTGCAAAAATGAAATGATTTCAGCTGTTTTTAAAACTTTTTATAATTTTATTTTTTTTTAAACCAGATCCAAAACTAAAACCAAAACACTTGAGGGCAGATTTACAAAACAAGAACCAAAACACGAAGCTGAATCCATATCCAAAACCAATTGGGGGGCGTGGTAATAACAAGATATTGGGGGTGGAGCATGGGGCGTGACCGCACGGTCGCTGCCTTGTGGCCCTGCCCCTCTTCACAATGCCAAGATTAACGACATTGTGAAGCAGGGGGCAGGACCATGATGATACGATTTATTATTATTATTATTACCAGTTATTTCTATAGCGCACACATATTCCGCAGCGCTTTACAGAGAATATTCGGCCATTCACATCTGTCCCTGCCCCAGTGGAGTTTACAATCTATATTCCCTACCGCATGCTCACACACATACACACTAGGGTAATTTTGTTAGGAGCCAATTAACCTACAAGTATATTTTTGGAGTGTGGGAGGAAACCGGAGTACCCGGGGGAAACTCACGCAAGCACAGGGAGAATATACAAACTCCACACAGTTAGGGCCGTAGTGGGTATCGAACCAACGATAAAGTGCGAATCGTGTCATGCCCCCCCCCCACCCGCTGCGGGGGCTGTGTATGTGGATGCGGGGGGATGCAAGGGGATGGCGGCTGGCCGGGAGATCTGCCTGCTTTTCCGGATGTCCGGTAGCACCACCCGATTTTCGGAAGCCTCCTGACCGTCCTGTGAGAGTAGGCATGTATGGATTAGGCTGCATTCTTACTGATGCTGGTTCTACTCAGTATATGCCTGTCTGCAATGCGTGCAGGTAAGGAGTTAATGTTAGGGTTAGGAACACTGGGCCTGATTCAGACCCGCTCGCAGGCGCTTGAGTGCTCGCAAGCGGGTCGATTGTGGGCTCTGCGCACGCACAGCGGCCGCACTGCGCGTGCGCAAGCCACGGAGCGAGAGAGAAATTCTCTCGCTCCGTGGCTCACTACAAAAGGGGCGGCTGTCGATGTTGATCGACAGCTCGCCCATTTATAGGCGTGGCGGGGGGGTGGCTTCACAAACGGAGGCATTCCCAAGCGAACGCCTGCCATTTGTGGGTGGCCCCACTGACATTACCAGTGATGTCAGTGGGAGAGCTTCCGGCTCTGTTAGAACCAGAAGCTCTCTGGGGCTTGCGGCCATGAGACCCTACCACAAGGGTCTCGTCGCAAGCCCCGACGGTCGCGATGGTCTTGACCATCGCGACCATCATTCTGGCCGAATGCAATAGCTGTGGGTGGTCACCCACAGCTAAGCGAGCGGCCAGGAGGCCGCACACACAACAATAAAAATGCCCTGATTCAGAGCGAGCGCTCTTTCAGAGCGTCCGTCTCTGAATCAGGCCCTCTGTCGCAAGCCTTGAACAGGGGTGCAAAGCATTGCAGCGGAGTGAAGTCTCCCAACTGACCTTCCCCCTGCTGGTTTTCAATCACAGATATAAAGTAGAATCCTAGGCTGACAACCAGTGGGCGTCTCCCTCCTTGCGCATTCGGACGCACGGATTTATACCAGGGAAGTGCTTTGCAGCAGCTTTACAACAAATCAGCAGACTAGGAATCAGCCCCAGCGTCTCTGCCAATCAGGGGTTCTTAGAGAATAGATTTTAATTATTTTCCGTAACAATTTTCGATAATTAGAGATTAAAACTACAGTAACAATAAGAAGAGTATATTTATGCAGCACTGCACATACAGTCTATTATTAGTAAGGTGCAGACACTTTATGCCATAGTTTGCTGATTTATGTGTGACTGTAATGAGCGTGTTTCATCATTCCTGACTTATCACAGTTTTACATTTTCTTTTGAATTCATCCCTTATCTGCTCGTATATATAGGGCCTGATTCAGGGGCAGACACGGCTGCGTCTTTATGCTAAGTTGTGGGGACCTCATCAATAAAATTGCCACGACCTCAAGCAGCGATGACTATGCCCTTTACCTTTTCTCCGGACTGACCAGCAAAGTTGCAGCATAGTACATCATGTCCGCGGCACTGCTGGGAACCGGCTCCCGTCAGCATAGTGGAAATGATCTAATACACTGCCAGGGGCAAACGCAGGATTTTAAGTTGGAGGATATATGATATATAGGTAGAGATATAGGACCTCATTCAGACCCGGTCGCAAGTGCTGAACGCTCGCAACCGGGTCGATGTTTATCCCCTGAGCACGCGCAGCGGCCGCACTGCGCGTGCGCAAGCCCCGGAGCGAGAGAGATACTCTCTTGCTCCGGAGCTCACTACAAAAGGGCCAGTTGTCGATGTTGATCGACAGCTCGGCCTATTTTGTAGGCGGGGCGGGGGGGTGGTTTCACAAACGGAGGCGTTCCTTAAGGAACGCCTGCCGTTTTGTGGGCGGCCGCACTGACAGCAGTGATGTCAGTGAGGAGCTTCCTGCTCGATCAGAGCAGGAAGCTCCCTGGGGCTTGCTGTTGCCGAGACCCTACCTTAGGGTCTCGTCGCAAGCCCCGAAGGTCGCGATGGTCTTGACCATCGCGACCATCAACCTGATCGGTCGCTAAAGCTGTGGGTGGTAACCCACAGCTTAGCTAGCGACCTGGAGGCCGCACTTAAAAAAAGAAGCGGCCGCCCTCATTCAGAACGAGCGCTCGCTTCTTGCGAGCGCCTCTGAATAAGGGACATTGGGCCTGATACAGAGCCGCTCGTAAGCGGCCGCTCGTTCGCTCTGAGCGATGTTCGCACAACTGCGCATGCATATGGGTTGTAATGCGCATGCGCCAACCAGTCATTGCGGTCGGAAATCGAGTGCTAGCAAAATAGCGAGTGCCTGCTAATTTGAGTGACAGGATGAGGCGTTTGTGGGTGGTAACAGGGGAAGGTGCTTGAAAACGGGGAGTGGAGATCCAAACGCAGGCGTGCCAAACGGTCAAAATGGGCGTTTTAAGGGTGTGCATAATTAACAAAGCAGCGTCATCGACCACGTCACTTGGTTGCCTTTTAGCCTGAACTGCTCGCATGATTGCGGTAGGAAAATGCTACCACAAGAATAGCGAGCAGATCATACGCCTTTCGATGTACTCGATTAATCTAATAAATAGCGGAGATGACGTATGATGCGAGCGGCCAGGGGGCATCTTTACAAAATAGCGAGCCCATGTTTCGTTCGCTCGTTCAGACATAGAGGCGTCAACAGACCGCAAAGAGCGAGCGCTCTATTTAAATATCCGGCCCCTTTTTCAGAACGAGCGAGCGCAAATAGCGTCCGGCTCTGAATCAGGCTCATAGAGCTGTAGATATATAGAAAGAGAGATGAGAGAGGGAGAGGGGAAGAATGACAGTGTAACTATAAATTTTGCTCCCCTCTGCCAAAAAAGTTTCTGATGCCCCTCAACCCCGCCCAAAAAACCAAACAAACCCAAGGACGACGTTTTTCTGCACGCGCCTCTAGCATGCGCACTCCCAAAAAAGGTGTGTGGTTTTGTGATACAGTAATGTCCCTTACACATTATGCCACACTAAGTGGCCCCATACAACACATTATGCCACACCGTAATGCCCTTGTAACAAATTATGCCACACCGTAATGCCCCGTAACACATTATGCCACACAGTAATGCCCCTTACACGTTATGCCGCACAATAATGCCCCCTATAACACAATGCCACACAGTAATGCCCTATATAACACATTATGCCACACTAATACCCATAATAGCACATTGTACCACACAGTAATGCCATTACATCTCACCCTGAAATATCTACCTCACCAACCCTCCTCTCCGCTCCTGCCAGTCTGTCACCTCAGCTCAAGACAGGGTGCACAGTTTCTATGTCCCTGTAGAACCATATTATTGGGAACATAGCTTATAACCTATAAACTGCGTGTATCAAGTTAGTGTCCCTTATGCAGTGCCCCCTGTAGTAGTGCTCTGTAGTTGTGCCTATTATGCAGTGCTTCCTGAAGTAGTGCCCCTTATGCAATGCCCCCTTAAAGTAGTGCCCCCCCAGTACTTATCTGTTCATGCTGGGCATCACAGACTCCAATCGGCCTCCATCTGGGCTGTCGCTGCTGCACTAAGTGGATCTAACTTGATCCAGCAGGCGCAGTCATGCACGCTCCTCACAACGCGCGATACCACGGGGGTTATTGTTATGCCACTGTGACAGAGAGAGGGAGGGAGGAGGGGACAGAGGGAGAGAGGGAATGAGATAGAGGGAGAAAGTAAGGGAGAGAAGGAGGAAGGGACAGGGAGGAAGAGAGGAGGTAGAAAAGGCTAGAGAGAGAGGGGGGAAAGAGAGGGAGGGTGGGGGAGGGAGAGGGGGGAGAGAAAGAGGGAGGGAGAGGAAGGGGGAGAGAGGGAGGGAGAGCACACACAGCACAGTACCTGTTACAGATGCAGCAGCATCTTTCTGATGGGGCAGGCACTTCACTGCATTAGGCCCCGCCCTCTACCCAAACACCTGCGAATCACTGCGTTATGTCAGTGAGGGGCGGGGCTTCGGTCACGGTCGGGTCCATCAGTGAGCGCGCTGTGTGAGTGATGCTGCTGGGAGCCGACCAGGGAGAGTCCAGAGTGACCAGGTTCCAGCCAATATTTGCAGCAGTGTGGGAGCCCCTGGCCGACCACCCTGTCCGCTCCACCTATAATTCAGCCCTGCCCCCATATGTAGCGCCTTGCGGCTCTGCAAATCCGTCTCGCATCAGCGCACCATTGAAACTTGCGCCAGCCCTACGGCAGGTGCAATTTCTCCGTCTGAACACGGCGTCCTGTGCCAGCGCTACTGCGTCTTTAGGTACAGCAGCTCTCAGCGACACGCCCGCGTCTGGCTAGTTGCCCGCCTGTTCCCTCCCAGGAATGCCCACTGAAATCCACGGCTCTTGCGTCCAAATTCGATCTGCGTCTCCCTGCGGTAACCATCGGGATGCATGCGCAATGCGACTCGGACACATGCACAGCACTTATAGCTCTGGCCAACTGCGCGCATATCGCCATTGTGTGCAGTTAGCGTCCATCTTTGATTCAGGCCCGTGATATAATTTTCCTAGCATTCAGTGTAGCTGCCAAGTTCTCCCATTTCTCAGCTTTACCGGAACTTTCAAATAATTATTACTGATGTGATATTTCTAATATAACATTTGTACTGGCAGAGATCCACTTTTACTAACACGACGGAGAAATGTAATCGCCTGCCAAACTAGCGCCATGCCGGCTATTTGTAACTTGGTGCCACTTGGTGAAAATCACCAGAATTACGGCAGGATGAAATATGTCCAGGCGCAGTTCGCTGTACCGATTATTCTAATGTCAAACATACACATGGTCAGGTGTAATAGGGTGCGACATGGATGTCCCCACGCTCTGACCATTCGAAGCCTTAGGGACAAGTTAAACATTGTTCAGTTATTTTTTTTGCCATGTCAGGACGCAGACGCTACTTGCATGGAATAAGACCTTCCCATGTGATATGAGGGGATGCAGTTAGGAGACCGGCGGCCGCGATGCCGCTGGTCTAAATCCTGACGAGGAAGCCCGACAAGGGATTTAAAATAGGTGTCGAAATACCGACGCCTATCTTAATCCCGACGCCGGAATCCAGAAGGACAGCAGCTCGAACGAGGTAAGTCCAGGGTGCCCTTAGCTGTTAGCCGCGGGGGAGGTGGGTTAGGTTTAGGTAGCATAGCAGGGTTAGCGTTAGGTTTTTTTGGGGAGAGGTTAGGGTAACACTGTGGGGGGGTTTAGGGTAACACTGGGGGGGGTTGGCACTAAGGGGGGAGGGTTAGGTTTAGGCACGAAGTGGAGAGACACAGGGGCCTATTCATCAACACTAAAATAAAGTTTTTAAGGACATTTTCCTTAAATAACGTTATTTTGGTATTCATGTAGCCACTTAGCACAGGAGATATCACAGATATCTCCTTGCTAAGTTCCCCTGCGTTAATTTCCACACTCCCCATACATTAGTATGGGGATGTGGAAATTGTGGTATTCATCAAATTCCGAAAATTATCAATTTTTGGAATTTGATGCAGTTACTATTCGCAACTGTGAGGTGGCGAATAGCAGGTGAAACTTACCTGTATCCGTGTGTGCAGGTCCCCCGACGAGTCCCTCCGGCGCTCTGCTCCGTCCTCAGGCTCCGGAAGCTGGTCAGACATGTGTGCTCCCCAGCAGAGCACCAGAAAGTTTAGACAAAAATTTTTTTTTTTTTTTTTTTCTTTCTAATCTGTCATGTGGTCTGCTGGGAAACCACATGACAGACCAGCAGGACGGAGCCGGAGGCTGCTGCGCGGACAGGTAAGTCGGGGAGGGTAAGTATACTTACCTGACCCCTGTCAGGATACCAACCATCGGGAAGCCGCTGTCGGTATTTTCACAGGAGGCATCCCGACAGCCGGAATTACATACCGATTCCGATATGAGTAAGTAATGAAAAAAAAAGGGACGTGTAGGGACGCGTATGGGTGTTTTCTACATAAAATACTTTTTCACTCGGTGTCCTTGTCCTATCTTTTTTATTTTTATTTTACAGGTGCCCTGGATGCCAGGGCATGCTTGCACCTGTGATTCTCCAAGTGCCAGTACGCCCTGGGAGTTATTAAACTTGTGCTTGACAGGATTTTCTGGGATATGTAGTACTCCAGTAAATTAAAATATTGTTTCTAATATTAAACAATATTTATAATCCCAGAGCCCAGAGGTGTTGGGAAGTGTCCTAGTGCTTTCCTAGGTCCCTCTAGGGAATGCAGCTGGAAATGGAAATGTTGCCTTTCCTCCTCCTGTTATTTCTAATAGACTGATGCTTTTTTACATTTTTAAATTAATTGTTTTTTTTTGGGGGGGGGAGCAGGCAATGTTTGTCCCCCCATTGTTTCTTTTTTTATTTCGAAATAAAACAATTGAAGAAATGCATTGCAGTGCCGGAGTTGTATGGGTTTATAATCCAATGCAAATGTCATTAACAGCAGTCTTATGGATAAGGGGCTCAGACAACGGAGATAATGGGAAATCAATCATACTTAGGGGCTTGTCACTGGAGTGATGCATTTGTGCTTAGTAATGTCAGCTAGAGGGATGTTTTTACTGATAATGATATTTCTTATACCAGGCTGTTATTACGGTGTCATTACTCTCACTCTTTGCTGTTCTTTTCCTACGTAGCCTTGTTTATTACCAGCACCTTTTCCATGCTATGTACAGTACACCAGCGCCCTCTCTGCCCAAACACTTAATGCACAAAACCCTCGTAGATATCCGCACAGTCCCTGTAGCAGTATATGCTGATACCCCACAACTACGGTATAGTGCAGTTATATAGCATTAGCTCATAACATATCTTGGAGAACATATAGACATACAACTAAGCCATGTAGACAAGCCTAGTCTCTGGATAATGACTGCTTTAGCCTAGTAGCCTAGAGATGTGCGCCGACCCTCGTGTTTTGGTTTTGGATCTCCCCTGGTTTTGGATCTGGATCGGTTTTGACAAAACCTCACCTCCGTAGTTTTTTTTTACGGTTTTGGTTTTGGATCTGGATTTTTTTCTTAAAAAATCATAAAAACAGCTGAAATCACATAAAATGGGCCTTTTTTGTTCCTACAGTACTATTAACCTCAATAACATTTATTTTCACAAGTTTCCAGTCAATTTTTACAACTTCACAGCTCACTATATTGTTTTCATCCAAGTTTAGGCCCACAATTGGCACCAAGCTAGCTGGCTGACTAAGCTAAGCGGAAGCAGTGGGTGGCACAAACACCTGGCAGTTCAACTTCCAACATGGCACATCAGGAAACAAATGTTTTTATTATTCAAGAGAGGCCTGAGGGAGTTGGAGTATGTATGTAGTTGAAAGCAGGGCAGGGACAGGAAGGGATGATTGGTAGTAAATTTAATTTCATTTTTTGATTCCGAAGAAAATTTATGAGGGAGAAGGGGATGGGAGGAGGCATTTACAAAAAAATATTTGACACATTCACATCAGTCCTTGCCCCAAAAGATTCCTTGAGGGCCATGCCTGCTGCTGTTGGGAGTGGATTTTCTCATCCCAGAAGGGGACCAGGAAGACTTCTAGTAGTGCATTCCACATGAAAAAGCATTCCCCAACCTGTACAGGGACATTAAAAAAACAGTTAGTTAGTGGCCTCCACTTAACCAGCACAAAGATATTAAGGGGTAAATGTAATTTACTTAAGGCAGGGGTGGGGAACCTTTTTTCTGCCGAGGGCCATTTTGATATATATAACATTATTTGCGGGCCCGGTGTAGGCCATGACCCCTCTGCGTGATATCACATGGGGGCGTGACCACAATCACCGGTGATTACAGCAATGCCCGAAGCATCCTCAGGAGCTGTTGGGAGCAGCAGTGTGACCATCTGAAGCGTCCTAAGGACCCTGTTCCAACCTCCGGGTCAGACCCGGAATTTTGGTATAAGAGCGTTATAAGTAGCTCTCGATGACCGAGGTTGGCTACCCTTGATTTAAGGCCTTACGTTGTGTCTCCCTTGAGAATCCTGCACCTACTTCTGCGGCTAGGAGTGGAGTTTCATCCCAGAAGGGGTCCAGGAAGAGTGCTTTCCAAAAACAATTGACTGTTAAATAATCCTTTGCAAAAAATGCATTTCCCAACCTGTACAGGGACATAAACAAAAACATAGTTAGTGGCCTTCAGTTCAAACTGCTGTTGCACCCACTGTCCACTTAACTGGAGCAGATATTGTTGACAAGCGGAACAGAGTAGCAAATGCAACATTTAAGATTTAAGGTTTAAATCTTACATTGTGTCTTGAGCACCATGCCTGCTGCTGGGAGTGGATTTTCATCCCAGAAGGGATGAAGACATTATTTTTTCTTCCCAATGGACACAGATCTGAAGAGATGTAAATAACTACTGACAGGAAAAAGAGCCAATTTGGAGGCCCTTACACAAAACTGCCTTTGCTTAACTTGAGCTGCCCACCTTCCAGTGTGTGCTCTCGACGCCTGTCATTTTACCTATGCTGGGAGATCGGTGCCCAGCATCCTGATCGAAGGGATGCCGGGCGCTGGGCGCGGACAGTCGTTTTAGGTTTAGGGCTCCCAGGGGGACTTAGGGTTAAGCACCCCCCGGGAGGTTAGGGTCAGGCTAGGGGAAGGGGGGGTTAGGGTTAGGCACCCCATGGGGAGGTTAGGGTTAGGCACCCCCCGGGGGACTTAGTTTTAGGTGACGGGGAAGGGTGGGTTAGGTTTAGGCACTTAGAGGGGGAATTAGGGTTAGGCACTTGGGAGGGAGGTTAGGGTTAGGCACCCCTAAGGGAGGGTTAGGGGGTAGAATAGGTTAGCTTATACTTACCTTCGGACATTCAGGATTTCCATCTGTGTCGGGCTGCCGCTGCTGGGATTTCAAACGCCAGCCGATTCCCCCGGGAACCTTGTCAGTGATCGGCCTGAGACTACTTCCCCAAAATGTGGAAAAGATGATGTGCATCAAACTGAACTACAAATTCTATGAGAAAGACCATTACCGTCAATTACGTGCAAAAATTACAGAGGCACTTGTAATGGTGGATTCCAGCGGGGACAAATTAATATTGTGTGAAGAAGATGATGTATACATCACCCCAGATTATACCATCACCCAAGCCTATATCGTCATCCCATCCTGTGTTGTATATAAAATAAATTACAGATGCGCTCCCTGTTAGATTGGGCATTCATTGTCCACTTTAGTGGATGTGAGCTCCATCTTAGTCCATATGACCACACCCCCTACACATCTTCTGACCTGGGCTACAGGAGGAGCAGTTGCACTCTGGAATACGGTTGCATGTAGTTGCCCCTCTGACTCACTGAAATTCATATAGAGGGGCCATGGGTAGGGAGTAGGGATACTATAATCAGAGAACGCAGTTTTAGCTGCCTTATTCCATTTTTTAAACAATATCCTCTATTTTCACTTTTGAAAATGTTTATGCAAATCTCAGCAGAGGCATTTGTGATGCCATGGCTAACGCGCACACACACAAAGAAAAAAACAACACATTCATTGATTGATTATTTTTGGGGGGGCACTTGGGAGGGAGAGCACCCGAACGAGGCACCAGCCTCTTGATAACCGACACAGGCAGCACCCCTGCGCAGCTACGTTGCTGGTGATAAGTGTGGTAAACGCGCACACACACACACAAAAAAAACACATAGATTGATTAATAATTTTTGGATGGGCACGTGGGAGGGAGAGCACCCGAACGAGGCACCAGCCTCTTGATAAACGACACAGGCAGCACCCCTGCGCAGCTACGTTGCTGGTGATCAGTGTGGTTAATGAGCACACACACACACAAAAAAACACATAGATTGATTGATTAATAATTTTTGGGGGGGCACGTGGGAGGGAGAGCACCCGAACGAGGCACCAGCCTCTTGATAAACGACACAGGCAGCATCCCTGACACACACACAAAAAAACATATTGATTGATTTATCTATTTTTTGGGGAGCACGTGGGAGGGAGAGCACCCGAACGAGGCACCAGCCATTTGATAAACGACACAGGCAGCACCCCTGCGCAGCTACTTTGCTGGTCATAGGCGTGGTTAATGCGCACACACACAAAAAAAAAACATTGATTGATTGATTGATTAATTAATTTTTAGGGGGCACTTGGGGGGGAGAGCACCCCTGAATGAGGCAGCAGCCCCTTGATAAACACAGGCAGCACCCCTGCGCAGCTCACACACAGAAAAATAATGTCTTTATTTTTTTCACACTGGGGGTGAAGAGCACCTCTGATGGACAGAGCACCCCCTGGACAACACACCAACACCCCTTATGGACTGCAGTGACACAGGAGCCACTGAAGCCCCCCTCTTCTGTCTACAGCACAGTTCCTAGTATAGAGATAGAGTAATACAGGCACAGCACAACAGCCAGCCCTAGTATGGAGTGGACAACAGCCAGCCAGCCCCTATGACAAATGTGACAACAGCCAGCCAGTCCCTATGCAGCAGCCAGCCCCTGACAAGTGACAACAGTAGCCAGCCCCTCAAACACAGTCAGCAACAGCACAGCACAGCCCCCTCCCTCCGTCCTCTTCACTCTCCACAGCGGGAATGAAAATGGTGGCGATCGCGGGACCTTTTATAAAATCCAAAACCCGCGAGAATCCGACAGCGGGATGATGTCATTTTGCCTCGTTTTGAGATCCGAGTCAGGCGGGAAAACCCGAGCCGACTCGGGTCTGGCTCGGATCACCTATGTTCGGGGTGGGTCCGGATCTCTGAAATCCCAACCCGCTCATCTCTTCTCATTAACTGCTTTGGGGCTCGTATACATTTGGATGTAAGTCAATTTTATGACACGCCTCTCAGATGTATTAGTACACGCCCACTTTAGCACCGCGCTCATAGATGTTGCTTTCACAATCTACCTGAAATGCTTTTTCAAAAGTAGGCAACTATGCAGTAAGGGCAGGGAGGCTGCTGTCAATGGATTTGACCCTGGCTGCGGGGCTAACAGCGCCCCCTGTGCAGCGCCCAGCGCTTCTGCAAATACTTTCTTTAAATTATTTTTTCCCTAAGGGTGCGTGGCTACGCCTCTCTCAATTAGCCCCCCCCTCTCCCCCCCGAAAAGTAATCTGGTCCAGCCAAGCTTTCCAGTGACCATGCCCCCCCAGCACCTGGGCGTGAACTGAAAGGTTTGGCTGCCCTGGATACAATACAAGACCAGTGAACTGCACGTCACCTTTCAGTTCACCACTGATCAATATTGCTATTCTTTTGAGTGACATTTCTATTTTTCTTCCTCTTAGTTTATTTCCCTTAGTTACTGTTCCTCCCATGCTATGGCTTCTTGCTCTTTCTAATATGAATAATTTATATTCTAGTAAAGATAATCATTATTTTTAATCATTGCTTAGATGCACTCTCTAAAGGTGCGATATAACAGCCGATCCGATGGATTGGAACGATATCGCTGCTATATCGTACCATGTGTGGGCATGATATCGGCCAGTGTGCGCTCCTGTGGGATCGTACATCGCTCCTCCAGATCTTTCTACAGGTTCAGTTGATCTGGAGATGCAATGTACAATCCCATGCAGCGCTATGCAGGTGGGGGAGGGGGGTGCCGGGATATCGGGCGGTCGGCCACCCGATCACTCCCTGTGTGGAGACTGCCCGATATGCCGGCCATCGGATCGCCTGTCGCAACGCAAGGTGCATATCGCACCATGTATGGGGGCCTTAAGAGAATATATCAAAGAGGTACAGTACTTGTTATTGTCTTCACATTCCGAGGTTTGGGTGTGCACTGCATACCTCCCAACTGTCCCGTTTTTCTGGGACTGTCATGCTGTCCCACCCATGGGCCGCAGTGTCCCACGGTGGGGAGGAAGTTGGGGGAAGCATACACCTTTGCTTTGCATAGTAGGGATGGCCATCGACCACCGATGATTCATAATCATCGATGGTTTATGGCCGATTACGAATGTTTTTCCCATCGATGGGGGAGAACCAGATGGTCTCCCCCCATCGATGGAAGAACATAACCAAATAGTTTTTTTTTCTTCAAAGTGCCGGCACATGGAGCATAGGGGGTCATTCAGACCCACTCGCGAGCGGCTGTCTGCTCGCAAGTGGGTCGATGGTCCCCACTGCGCATGCGCACGACGGAGGGAGCTCCGTCGTGCGCATGCGCGAGACCCGACGAGCGAAGGACTTTCCTTCGCTCGGAGTGTCTCACCAAAGGGGGCGTGCTGTCGATGGTGACTGACAGCACGCCCCTTTGGTGGGCGTGCCGGGGGCGTGCCTGCCAGACGGAGGTGTTCCCAAGGGAACGCCTACCGTCTGAAGCCGGCCCCACTGACATCACTAGTGATGTCAGTGGGAGTGATTTTGGCTCTTATAGAGCCAAAATCACTCCTGGCCTTGCGGTTGAAAAACCCAACCGCAGGCTTTTACTCGCAGTTCCGATGGTCGCGATGGTCAAGACCATCGCGACCATCATTTTGTAACGCTTGTATATGCTGTGGGTGGTGACCCCCAGCTATACGAGCGTCCAGGAGGACACTCCATATTAATGGAGGTGGGCACTGATTCAGAGCGAGCGCTCTGGTCAGAGCGTCCGGCTCTGAATCAGGGCCATAGTTCCACCCCCCGACACCTGCAAAGCCATGGCCCCGGTTCTGATTGTCCCACGGGCCAGTCAGTCATGGAACAGGGATGGCCATCGGTTGGTGAAGCCATCGCTGGTCATCCATTGCATAGTTGGTTACCATCGATGGCCACTTTCTACTTTGCCATTGATGGTAACCTCGATAGTAATCCTACCGATGGCCATTCATACTACATAGCACAGCAGTGGGTAAGCAGAAGGAGGACAGATGCCGTGTGCCCCCACAGTGATGTAAACGGGGGGGTGGCTCCACCCCGTTTCCCCAATGATCCAACCCTTTTCTGCTAAGCCCCTTTTCGGGCACGCACGCCTTACAAAAATAAAATGTCGGGAGCTATGCATACTGTATGTCAGTGGTTCTAAACCACCAGTGGGGAAAGTGTTATATTTACAACCATGTTTTGTCTTCTAAACAGATTTTAGAAATAAATTCAGTGCAGGGACTGTTTCTAGGCAAAGAAATAGAAGTAAATACATTTCTAGAAAAAGTTGATAAGTAAAAATTTGTCTCTGATATATATCGCCCCAACACTGACAGGAGACAGGTAGCATACTCCTGATATTAGCTCTCCTGTCAAAGAGAAAAAAGAAAATGTGCCCTTAAGTGTAATAAAACTAATATAGATTATGTGCCCTTTTCCTTTTTAAAAACAATAAGCTAGCGAAGAAGATTCTCTTAGGGTTTCTATACATTAAGGAGCGCCATGAATTCAATGTAACAAAGATACAGGTATATTATCTACAGTATATATATATAATATAGTGTGTGTGTTCAGCTAGGCTAAATACAAAAGCTATAGAGGATACCGGTTACTGCTCTTATCTCAGATGGTGATTTTGCACAGAGACAACTGTAAATAGTAATGTGGATGTTAATTATATATCACTGTAATCCAAAGGATCTTGGTTTTATCCCGGACCGGCTCCAGCTTATTAACACCGTAAAACAATAGCTATTCCAGAGTAGCATTATCTGTCCATAAAAACTTCAAAGCAGACCTGGGAGAGACACAAATCTCTGCAAGTATGATGCACACATTGACCACAGTAGCCTCTCATCCCCAGCGAATGCTCAAACCGGGATTTATTGACTAAAGTCCAATGAGCCGCTACTCTCTAATTATACCACAAAATATGACAGCAGCTCCTCTTGACTATATTTTCCAAACATGACGGCCGAGCAAAGCTTAAAAGGAACTTGGCACAAGGATCTACACTGGCTTTTAGTTATTACATAGCCCAGAGGTTCCTAAACGCAGTCCTCAGAGTCAAGGCACCCGAACAGTCCAGGTTTTAAGGATATTCATGCTTGACCACCGGTGACTTCATTGGTACCTCAGTCAATTTAATTTCACAACCTTTGCTCAACCATGGATATCTCTAAAACCTGAACTGTTGAACAGTTCAGGTTTTAGAGATATCCATGGTTGAGCACAGGTGCTGAAATCCCCGTGACCACTTTACTGATGAATGAGCTTCTGCGCATATGTAGAAGCTTCTGACCGCTACCCAATCGGAGCTGAGCTCTGATCATGGCATCGGCCGCCAGTGTGTCAGTCTAAACTGGCCCGGCGGAGGGGAGAAGGGACCGGCCCAGCGGGAACTTTCCTGGTAGTCCAATCCGCCCCTGGAACGGACATATGCAAAGATGCATACATTTGCATCTGCACATGCAGTGTACAGTATGCAGAAATACGCCATTCGCATCCATGAACAGAGATTAATGCGTCTAAGAATCAGCCCCATTGTATGGACCTCTTAGCTCTGGCAGGTGTCACTAACAGCAATGGTACTGTAGCATCTGGCAGCAGTTGAACCCAGGAGTAGAGAACATGGACGGCATTCATTCAGTAATATACAGTATAGTAATTCACGGACCATATTGTGTCGTTTGCTTAAAAAAAAGAAAAACACAACATTTCCCTTCAATTGCCAGTTTCTGCAAACTGCTCGTGTTGATCTGGTGCTTTGTAAAATGTGTGGGGAGAACGGTTGCTGTACCATTTGGCAGGCTGCTGTACAATAGAGGAACATCTGTCATAGTTGATGGGGAACATTCCACTTGTCAGAGTAATAGTGTATACAGAACAGCTACACCAGGCATCATCCCTATCAGATAATAACAGATATTAATGTTCTGCCATTTATAAAGGAAAGCTGCAACAACTCGGGGGTATATTTTATTAAGCTGCGGCTTTTCAAACCCGCCACTTGCCAGCGGTCCTGGCCGCAGGATTAAAAAGGCAATAATATCAAATGCAGAACACTCATAGTGATACTTTTATAATATTGGGGCCTATTCATCATGACATAATTATCACTAGCAATAATTATATTTTAAACTCGCCGCGATCGCCCCCTTCCTCTCCCCTATGGGGATTGTGGAAATTATTGAGGCACATTTGTAACCAGGAGATATCTGTATGATGAATTGGTCTGACACTTAAACTATACAAACGTAGGTAAAAATTTTATTTTTCACCTGCTTTTGTATACATTAAGTGATGATGACTAGACCCCATTGCCCTTTTAAAACCTGCAGTCAGAATTTATGGACAATTGTTACCTAATCAGAACAAAATAGTTTCTATTATATTACCTGCTGTTTAAATGACTGATGTCTGACTGTCAATTATTTATCATTGTCAGTTGTCAGGGAATTTCAAAACCAATATTTAATTTCAACTGAGACCTGATTCTGACACTTGACATTGTTACACGTCAATATCTATCTTACATCTAACAAATAATCATAATACAATCAAAAAATATAAATACATTAATGTGTGTGTTTCTGTGTGCATGTGTACCATAGGTATAATTATAACCAGGGGCGTAACTAGAACTGTTTGGGCCCCATAGCAACATTTTTAAGGGGCCCCCCTAACTTAGGTCTTACACAATGCCGATAGTAGATCCCCTAAAACATTAAATGCCCACTGTAATGGTGCCCCTTACGTAGTAGTAATTATACCCCATATAGTAATGCGCCTGGTAACAATGCCCCCTGATAATAATGCACCTAAAAGTAATGCCCCCTGTAGTAGTGCCCCCAGTAGAAATGCCTCCAGTAATGCTCCCTGTAATGCCCCTTGAAGTGCCCCCAGTAGTAAGGGCACCTGTAGTGCCCTCAGTTGTAATGACCCTGTAGTGCACTCATATGATGCCCCCAGGAGTAAGACCCCTGTAGTGCCCCCATATGATGCCCCCAGTAGTAAGGCCCCTGTAATGCCCCCATATGATGCCCCCAGTAGTAAGGCAGGCCCCTGTAATGCCCCCAGTAGTGCCCTCATATTATGCCCCCAGTAGTAAGGCAGGCCCCTGTAATGGCACCATGTAGTGCCCCCAGTAGTAAGGCAGGCCCCTGTAATGCCCCCTGTAGTGCCCCCAGTAGTAAGGCAGGCCCCTGCAATGCCCCATATTATGCCCCCAATAGTAAGCCCCCCCGCCGCACACCGACATACACACACAAAAAAAAAACAATACTTACCTTAAACCCCGCTCCAGTGCCTGCTGCTGTCCGTCCGTCCCCGGCGCCCGCTCCTTGGAACTATGGGAGTGACGTCATGACATCACTCCCATAGTACACCGCGGGACCTGGAAGCCGGAGCTCTCGGGAGTGAGCTCCGTCCTCCGGATGCCGCTGCTGCTAGCGCCAGGGGGGGATAGAGAAGAAGCCGGGCGCCCGCTGGTAACACAATCTCAGCGGGCACCCGGCAAATGGAGGGTGCAGGGGGTGCGATCGCTGGGCCAGCGAGCCCCTTAAGCCGCTGGGCCTCATAGCAACTGCACCCCCTGCACCCTCCATAGTTACGCCACTGATCATAACCGTGGTATCTGTATGTACTGTCTAAGGGGCCTATTCAGCATCAGTTAATTTTTACAAAAGCAGGTGAAAATGCACATTTTCAGCTGTAATTGTAAAAATTAAGTTATCGTGCCATTCATCAAGAAGGTAAAACAGATCACAGATATCTCCTGCTTACCTTCCGCTTGCGGAATGGCCAGCTGTCCCCATACACTAGTATCACAGGTATCTCCTGCTTACCTTCCTCTCCCGGAATGGCCCGCTGTCCACATACACTAGTATCACAGATATCTCCTACTTACCTTCCTCTCCCGGAATGGCCCGCTATCCCCATACACTAGTATCACAGATATCTCCTGCTTACCTTCCTCTCCTGGAATGGCCCGCTGTCCCCATACACTAGTATCACAGATATATCCTACTTATGTTCCTCTGGCGGAATGTCTCGCTGTCCCCATACACTAGTATCACAGATATCTTCTGCTTACCTTCCTCTTGTGGTATGGCGCTGCTGTGTTCTGGGCTGCACTGGGTGACTGCTCGTGGCTGCTAAAGCTGCAGCCGGAGTAGTCTCCTATGCCTGAGGGGGGAGCAATCACTCTGATCGCGTCCGCCCATTGGCTGTGTGCCGGGCTGAGGGGCACACAGTGCCCCCATCCCCAGCGTGCAGTGCTGAAATAATAATATTTTTTTAAAAAAAATTCTCTAAGGGGGCGTGGCCACGCCTCCCACAATTAGGCCACGCCCCCTGTCACCTTGGCCTGATTCAGCTTGGATTGCAGATGCTAATATGCACGCAATCAGCCAATTGTTGTGTTCTGCGTATGCGTACGCCCTGTAGTGCGTGAGCCGGTCACTGCAATCGTGACTGCGCAGAGTGATTGATAGGAGTGCCGTTTGTGGGTGGTGATGGGGGGGTCTGCCAAACGCAGCCGTGGCACTGCGTTCGCACACCGTTTCAGGGGCATGCATAAATTAGCCACTGCGAAGCCATATGAGTAAGGTCAGGGCTTGTGCAAGTGTGCGTATGTGTCCTACGGTACACGATTGTACCTATGGTTTTGTTATTCTACTAAACAATACCGATGTGCATATGGCAAAGTGGGCAACCTTAGGTGGTGCTGAGTGCATTGCGGTCGCAGTGGTTTGACTTGCTATCGTAGTTGAACCATGCGCGTACGTAGGAATGCAATCCGCAGTGAATCAGGCCCTCTATCGACAATCTTGTGTAAGTCAACTGTCTTGGGACTGACCCCGACTTCGGCCTTTCCTTCAAACTCTGCATAGAGGTCCTATAGCAATCTTGTCACTTCCATATGTCTGCAGGATCAAATCCTTTCTTAACATGGAGGCAATGGAGACCTTCATTCACTAACTGGTAATCTCATGACTAGATTATTGCAACCAACTCTTATTTGGCCTCCCTGACTCCCACTCTCTCCCCTCTAATCTGTCCTCAGTGCTGCTGTCCAGCTCATCCTCCTGTCCAACCAAAGTTCTGCTGGCTCCCCTCTCCACCAAGCCCTTCACTGCTTCCCCTTCCCCTTCAGAATCCAATTCAACTTTCTCACACTCACCTATAAAGCCCTCACCCAATCCACACCCCCTTCCATCTCCTACCTCATCTCCCTCCACGCTCCCGGCTGCCCAGTACTGTACATCTCTGTGCTCATCTCTCACCACAATGCCGGCTACCATCATCGCTCTGACACCTCTCCTACCTCTCCTCCCAACTAATTACTATTTATAGCCAAATAAGTGTAGCCAGCGTCGGGGTATTTAGTCTAAAAGGGCTGGGTGGTAGCAACACTACCCCTATAGTACGGACCCGCACCAGTCATTGGTAAACAGAATAACCCTTTTGAATACAGAGAATATTTTATATTTATGTTAATGTATATATAGATAACAGGATGTTATAGGAAATGTGTATATTTTGTACAGGGTGGTAAAAGTCATTGTTGGAGCACGAACACTCAGGGTAGAGGTTAGTGCCATAGGAAAGGAGCTGGTCATGTGATGACCAGAGGGATACAGGAAGTGACAGCGGCTGTTGGGTCAGTTGGTGGTTCCCCCCTCCAGAGCTGTACAACAGACTTACCAGCGTTGCGATGAGAGAAAAACCTAGCGGCAGTCAGTAGTCAGATAGTGACAGGCCAGTGTGGGGCTTTCTGGTATTTCTGGTACCTTCAACGGCAGCTGCCGAACTGCAGTCACTGGACTTTGTGGCGGAGGAGAAGTAAGAGGCTCCCAGCAGGCACTTGATGGTGGGGGCTTGCAGTTGTTAAGGTAGCCTAAGATCTCCAGGGGGCGTGGTTTCCAGGGCCGGCAGCCGCGTCAGAGAAGACTCCAGGCCGGGGGAGTGAATGAAGTAGACGGACGGCTGGCCAGACAGTTAAGTAAGCCGGTGAAGTGCAAGCCGCAGCAGTCAGTTTAATGTAGGAGCCGTAAGGCTGCATGGGACCTGGATAGGTATAGCACCCTTGCTTTACCAATTGAGGGTACCAACATATATAAACCACTTTGCTTATACAGAAGCCCAGTAAGCTTCGTTAATACAGAACAGAGGGATCAGCCAAAGGCCAGGACCATTAAAGAGAAGCAAGTTAACAACCCAGAATATATATAGATATAGGGGAAGTTCTAATTTGTCTCAGCTAGGATAGTGATAGTGACTTATACTTCAAACAGTATTGTTGCCCACTCTCTTTGAGCATTTATATACCACCTATTGCCAACATATATAAACTGATACAGTATATATATATATGTATTCAGCTATCGCTGAGGAGCAATAATAGTGAAAGAGAAAGTGGAGCAGAAGTACACCAGCGGAAAGTAGGGTGAGTTAAGGTTCCTAATGAGATAAGACTATCTGATGCAGCTGAATATAACTTGTTACAGAGTCACTTATTCAGTCTACAGAGGATTCAAGGCTGCAACATTGTAACAATTACATCTTTCATGGACATCAGACCCAGAGATAGAGGAACATCTAGTAAGGAATTAGTTGTAAAGAAATCTGGGGATATTGTAAATATTTCACCTATAAACTCTCACTTTGACTTTTGCCCCTCTATCGGAGCCGGTATATTTATGCTGTTTAATAAGAGTGTAACTGATACCGTAAGCTGAGAACAGGGTTCACCTTTAAGCAGAGATATTATTTGGTCCGTAAAAGAGGACTGACGGAAACTATCTATTCTGCCAGGAGGCTGTATTCAAGACTTTGACTTATAGTAAGTGACTATAACAAAAAGAAACCAGAACTGTGGGAAGGACATTTTAAGTTATAGGGAATCCCGAGAGATTATCCAATCCATTGTATATTTATATGTGTATTGTTATATTGTCAAAATACTGCTTGATGTTATAAAAGTATAATTATATTGGTAGGAGTGTTATAATTGAAACTTAATAGCACAGGTTACTTTTGCAATTATATGTGATTTTCTTTGATAAAAGAATAACTAAAATATATATATATTGCATGATTTACTTACCTGAAGGAGTGTAGAGAAACTGATGAGGAGCCAGAACCTGAAAGAAAAGATAAGTGATTGGGTATGTAATGTATTGAAATTGTATCCTAATACAATATACACTAACACTATACACCCCAAGTATAATACTGTCATTACATAGTATGGGCTTTCCCAGGTTAGCCTAGATAATTTATATCAAATACAAATCTGGGTGGAGGCACTATTTACTAACTGGTAACGAAGGGTTACATATATATTTTTTTGTTTCTTAAAATGAGAAGGAATATTATAGATGAGTGCTCGCAACCGGGTCGATGTTGACCCACTGGGCATGCGCACGTCGAAGCCGGCTCCGACGTGCGCATGCGCGAGACCCGGCTAGTGACGGGCGCTCTGTCGCTACGGGTCTCGCACCAAAGGGGGCAAGCTGTCAATGTTGAATGACAGCTCGCCCCGTTTGGGAGACGGACAGGGGGGGTGGCCGGCCAAACGGAGGCATTCCCGACAGAACGCTTGCCGTTTGGGGGCGGCCCCACTGACATCAGCAATGATGTCAGTGGGGAGCTTCCTGCTCGATTGGAGCAGGGAGCTCCCTGGGGCTTGCGCTTGCCGAGACCCAACCTTAGGGTCTTGTCGCAAGCCCACAGCTTAGCTAGCGACCAGGAGGCTGCACTTCAAAAGAGAAGTGGCCGCCCACATTCAGAGCGACCGCTTGCATCTTAAGACCGACTCTGAATGAGGGCCATTGTCCCCAATTGTGGCCATTAGTGCTCACAGATTGTTTATTGGTTGATTCACACAATGAAGCGGGGACAATGATCTGATGTCACAGTGAGCGTAACTGACATGTTGTGCTGTTTATTTCCATGATGAGACATTTCATTATTATGTAGAAAATAGGAAATATTTGTTTATACTTTCTGTGTTAACAATAGTGCAGCGGAAAGTCCACTAATAATAAGGTTTACAGGTCTTCAGTTTTCAGCCCCATTGTCAGAAAACCATGGACTCTGGAGTATGCCAAGCCTTGGGCTCCTTTATTTTACTACTGTCCAACTCCACAGCCCTGCCAGGGAAGATGGATTACAAGTCCTGTTAATAACCCACTAAAGACATCATATACATCCAGCTGGTCAGCAATGGAAATAATAGGTCAATATCATTGCAATTATGCAGACACTGTACCTTGGTTTCAAAATTCATGTACAATGTCATTCAGTGCAAGTGAGTCATGTAAAAGCATACATTAAATTACTTTGTCTTCTGTTTCTCCCTGATGGATTAAAATGACATCTACTTACATAAAAGGAATAACTCTTTTCATCTGCATTGTTTGTGTGGTTATAAGTATATGGGGGGAGCTGTGCTGTAAACTATGATTGTTCCTGCAGAGCTTTTAAAAGGCGCATATTGATATTTAGTTTCAAGGAGAATTGCGATCAGGCTTTCAGTTCTGACAAAAGGAGCCGCCTTGAACTCAGGCCCTGATTTAGAGCCGGACGCTCTGACCAGAGCGCTCGCTCTGAATCAGGGCCGCCCTATTTAAATGTGGAGCGGCCTTTTGGACGCTCGCATAGCTGTGGGTTACCACCCACAGCTTATGCGAGCGTCCATGATGATGGTCGCGATGGTCAAGACCATTGCGACCATCGGGCTTGCGAAGAGACCCTGTGGTAGGGTCTCGTGGCCGCAAGCCCTGGAGTGATTTTGGCTCTATCAGAGCCAAAATCACTCCCACTGACATCACTAGTGATGTCAGTGGGGCCGGACCCAGACGGCAGGCGTTCCCATGGGAACACCTCCGTCTGGCAGCCACGCCCCCGGCACGCCCACCAAAGGGGGCGTGCTGTCAGTCACCATCGACAGCACGCCCCCTTTGGTGCGAGACCCGGAGCGACAGCTTGGCTGTCGCTGTCCGGGTCTCGCGCATGCGCACGACGGAGCTCCCTCCGTCGTGCGCATGCGCATTGGGGTAACATTGACCCGCTTGCGAGCGTCCTGCACTCGCGAGCGGGTCTGAATGAGACCCTCAGCTTGTTACACTCGGTAGCATCTAAATGGATAATGTACTGAGGGCCTGATTCAGACCCGGACGCTATTAGCGGACGCTCGTTCTTAAAAAAGGGGCTGGATATTTAAATTGAGCGCTTGCTCTTTGCGGTGTGTTGACGCCTCTATGTCTGAGTGAACGTCCGAAAAATGCGCTCGCTTTTTTGTAAAGACGCCCCTTTGCCGTTCGCATCACACGTTATCTCTGTTATTTATTTGATTAACATCGAAAGGCATCTGAACTGATCGCAGTGCTTGTGGTTGGATTTACTTCCCGCTATCATTGCGAGCAGTTCAGGCTAAAAGACAACCAAGTGACGTGGTCGATGACACTCCTTTACTAATTATGCACTCCCATTAAACGCCGTTAGGTACGCCTGCGTTCGGATCTCCACTCACCCGTTTTCAAGCACCTTCCCTGTTACCACCCACAAACGGTACATTCTGTCAATCAAATTAGCAGCCCCTCGTTGTTTTACGAGCACACGATTTCCGACCGCAATGACTGGTTTGCGCATGCGCATTGCGAACCATACGCTCAGAGCGAACGAGCGGCCGCTTACGAGCGGCTCTGAATCAGGCCCTGATTTTTTTCAGCAAGCCATTGTATACATTGTTAGCTATGGCTTCTTAGCACTTAATGTCAGCATTTCCTGCCCTGCTGGCTGCCCCGTGCTTTACACGTTTTACAAAGTATAGTAAATTCTAAACTGGTGAAAACCTGGAGGAGGAGGAAAACAAACGTGTTTTGTTTATGTAAAATAGAATTGGAATCATAATGTTACATTTGTTATTTAAAGTTCGACTGTCAGGCTAAATGAAAGGTTTGGGATTTAAAGCAGCAATTCAGACACAAAAGATTTGTTTCTTTTTTTATGCATCATTTTTCTTAGCTGTCTTTCTTCAAATCATTATCTCCTTTTCAAAATCTCTCCGGAGAGAAGTGCTCAGTCACACAGATCTCAGCATGTAATCTGATGAAGGTGGGGAGGGGGGGGGAGAAAGAGAGAGAGATGTTTTGAAAATATACAGAACAGAAAAATCTCAGTGGAACATTCCAAAGACCCTCTGCTATAACAACATCATGTGTCACGCGACTGTGGTTTCCATGGTAGTCCGTGACACTGCACAGAATTATAAGGCATTAAAAACTGCCAGAAGGTAGCCTGCGCCATGTTGTGTTAAAATAAATGCATCTCATTTGTTCATGTGATTTCTGCTTATAGATTCAATACTCAGATCCTGCAAGACATTCCAGAAAAGTAATATTAAAAAAGTTTTGTTCCTAAAAAACTCAGTGTAATAATATACTGCCTTTAAACAGTACATAGTGGAACACCAGTCCCCACAAACTGTGCCTCCACATTTCAATAAAAATCCAACAATTCCACATGTTCCTCCAGATGTCTCACAGTGCAGCACTAATGTCTCCATGTGTAAGCACATGAGGACTAATCTCTATCACTGTGGCTTGGATAATATAGTCCCACATTCAGTCATAGGGGATAAAATGGTTGTCAATGCCCCGCCCCCCTTGGCCTTCCTATCAATGTGAATAGGAGGTTCAGTAGAGAGGGTCCTTTGACACTTACTTACAGTAGGTCCATATGTATTAGCCTCTGAGTTGCAGAAACTTGTGTGATTATGGTGATTTAGTCCATAAATTTAAAGTGGCAGTAATTTAAAAGGTAAGACCAATCTAATATAATGCCTGGAATCAATACAGCTATTTGTGACCACGGAGGATCCTGCAAACAGCATATTAAAGGTAAGTATATCTTTATGATAGTTCGACTGGAGCACTGTGAACCACTGCAAGCTAAAATAATCAGATATTGATAGTACTCTGTAGTCGCTTAGGGCTCATACACACAGGTGTTAAAAAGTAACGTCTGTGAAAAACATAGACTTAACCTTGTATTTCTATGTGCTTTTAGCAGAGAGTGTTTTCTGAGTCTCCCTACAGTACATTTCTCCCACAGTACTTCGTTACAGGGCCGTATCTAGGGTAGTGCGGCCGGTGCCATCGCACAGGGCACCACAGGTCAGGGGGCGCTGTTTGGGCCTGTCAAATTTCTGTTTATTATCATTCTTGCTTATAGCTTCCTCTTATTTCATCCCCAGCATCTCCTGGCCTCTCCTATCTCTTCCCTGGCCCTTCCCCATGACGCCACGGCCCTTTTTTGGGTGCATCATGTCCCTTTGAAAAATGAGGGGGGCACCAATGCTCTTTCTGGCACAGGGCACCAAAAAGTCTAGTTACGGCTCTGCTGCATTATATTGTAAAGACTGCCCTCTAATCGGTATAACTGCCTGATTTACCCCCTTCTCCAAAGCACTTTATGTAGTGCAACACCTAACTGAATCAAGTATTGTACAATACAGTATTTTAAGCTTATTAGTTTGTTCGTGTATTTTCCTCACAGGTCATATAACATTACTTGGCATTCCACAAACATATTCAAGCCACATAACTATTGTATACTCAAGCCAGACACAGGTGTAGTGCTGTCCCAGCACCAAGTTTTACCTGCGAGCCAATCATCACAAAGCCAACATTGTCAGACAGTGTGTGTGTACAGGTCCATTAGCTGTTGTTTAATAGTATTAGCATCGAGCCTAATATAAGAGGCTTATATAGTAAAACTATTAAAATCAATGTTGGTGTGTATGAGGCCCGACGCTGCCAGTGAATTATGTCTTTTTATATTGTATCAACTTGTATTGTTGTTTAAGCAAACAGCAAAAATAGTAACCAAACATTCACCTTCATTGGTCCAACTTCCATTAGGCTGATCAAGGCCTGCGTGCAATGCTCCTGCTCCATGCGTGAGCTGCTGTAGGGATTGTACCAGGTTAGGAAATCTCCATTTTGACTTTTCACCACATTGTTCCCTTAAAAGTCAAAACATATTTTAGTTACTCAGAACCAGGCCCATAACAAGGGTGTGCGAGCCATGCCATTGTGCAGTCCAGGGGCCTGGGGGCGGCACCGACTCAATAGCCAACGGCACCAGTATTTTCCTTGCAGGGTGCCTGGAACGGCAGGTTGTAGCACCCTGCAGGCTATACAGCCACCCAGAGCTGTACTGCCCTACGGAGTGACTCAATGACATCACATATTTGGAGGTGCGGCACGGCACGGCACGGCAGAGGCTTTCCTGCTGTCCTACTCATTATGCAGTAGGTAACTATTTTATTTGACAGATTTCAGGTTATTTTCTTACCACTCTATTAAAGACAGAAAATTTAATTTATGGCATCCACATGCACCTTTATTTGTAATCAGAGCTTCTACAAGCACTTTATATGCTGCCAGAGCCCCCACATAATCCCTTATATGCCATCAGACCCCTCCTCTATTTTTATGTCATCTGCTCCACATGCCCCTTTAAATGCCATCAGAGCCCTCGTGTATGTTATATGCTATTAGACCTCTCCACGTGCCTCTCTTTATAGACCATCTGCTATACATAACACATCAGAGCCCCCTCATGCACCTTATGTGCCATCAGACCCCTCCAAATGTGTATTTGTTTTGGACATGACCCTCCCAGGATTACTTACACTCTGGACAGATGTCTTGATTTCTGGATTGTATGGAGTAATCCCAGAAGGTTGGCCACCCTAATGCAGCGTACACGTTTTGTTTTACTGTATAATGTGATCTGTTCTCAAGTTTGTGTTTTTAACTCATAGGTTATGAAACCCTTCCTAATTATAGCAGACTTGATAGCACTTGTAAAAACTGGCTATACTCACTGTACATACAAATGTTTTTGTGAAAAAAAAATAATATTTGTCTTGTACAATATTTCAAACTACCTGGAATAGCTCACCGATGTCATCTGGATGTAAGAACGCTGTAGTGTTTGAACGGTTTTTCTCAAGGTTTGCTTGTAGGCTGATAACAATACAAATCAAACTAAAGTAGCACAATTATTATTATTATTATTATTATTATTATTATTATTATTATTATTATTATTATTATTATTATTATCCTTTATTTATATAGTGCCACAAGGGTTCCACAGCGCCTTACAAAGAACAGAAACACAGTACATAAACAGTTGAACAGAACAAGAATACAGTGACATACAGTACACGATATTGCAAGACAAGTACATGGCATATAAACATTGCTGCTACAGTAGCCGGGTGTCAAGAGTTAGGTGCTGTTGTAAGGAGTATAGAGCAGATAATATAAGTAAAGGAAGAAAAATCACATGAGGGAAGAGGGCCCTGCTCGTGAGAGCTTATATTCTCAAGGGGAGGGGCAGACAGACAGGGGTGACACAGATGGGGTGGACAGAGGGTTAGGATGACAGATGGGTGGATTCCTATTTTACAGTATCTGAGGAAGTCATTTGGATTAAGATTTACACCACTGACATTCTACTTTCGTGACAGTATTTGTAGGTGTCTGGGGAAAGCCATGGTTGTCATTTCAGTTTACATGAAGTTTGATGGGTAGCTGAAGCCACTTCATCAAGGGCTATTTAAAGAGTTTGGTTAAGGTGTGAACCAGCAGTTTCAGGTAAATGTAGAAATTTGTGAAAGTAGTTGTTGTAAAGAGATGTTCAGATGTAAAGAGATGTTCAGATGTAATATAGTGATAAATTGTGATAGAGTGTGGATTCCATAAGGCACATTTATTGATTTGGAGGGTGATGGGGGACATGTGAGGTTTGCAGGATATTTATTCCATAGTAGATCAGCTGTATGCTATTCTGTGATTAGGGAGGCTCTCTGCACAACAGAAAGAGGAACGGTGTACGCCTCCGTTCTGCTTCCACAATGTCCTGACTCTAAAGCTGGCCACACACATAGCGATATTTTACCAGATCTGGCCGATTCCGACGCATTGGAACGACAGATCGTGTAAAATATGCCAAAATCGTGAGTCCCTCACGATCACGATGCGATGCACGTCCCCACTGGTCGCACATCGCATCTTCAGATTTGCCGTGCAGTAGCGCAGATCTGACAATCTGGGATACAATACACAGTGAAAAGTCTGCATGCAGGAGAGATCGTATGAAGATTGGACACCAAATTGTGTGCAGATCGTGTGGAGATCGTGTGCAGAGCTGCCGGGGAGAGTTTCAAGGGAAATCGTACACATTGGCTGATCGTGTGCACAGCGGTACGTGTGTGGGCACCTTAAAGGTGCGTACACACGGGATGGTGCTCCCTGAACGAACATCGATCCGTGTGTCCCCGGCAGTTTGTGCTCAGTGTCGTTATCGACACTGAGCACAAAATACTGAACGAAATCAAGAACGATTTCGTTCAGTGCCGGGATCCCCCCCTCATCACCGAACATGTCCAACCTGAGAATATCGTCAGATTGGACAGGAAGTTCGGACGATGAATGTAAACTACACAAACGGGAGCGCACATTTGTAGTGTTCGCTCATCATTATGCCTCAGAAACTGAACGATTTTGTGAACGATTTGTTGTTAATGACGTCGTTAACGACAAATCATTCAAAAAATCGTCCTGTGTGTACGCACCTTAGCAATTCATGCTTATTGGTTGTCTACAGTATACAGCACCTAGGACCTTATTCAGAGTCGGTCGCAAGCGCCGATGCGCTCGTAACCGACTCGATGGTTAGTCCTGCGCACGCGCAGCGGCCGCACTGCGCGTGCGTAAGCCCCGGAGCGACAGAGAAACTCTGTCGCTCCGGAGCTCGTTACCAAAGTGGTGGCTGTCGATGTCGATCACCATTGCGACCATCAACCTGGTCGGTCGTTAAGCTGTGGGTGGTAAACCACAGCTTAACGATCGACAAGGTGGCGGCCGTTCAGGATGCAAGCGGCCGCCCTGATTCAGGGCGACCGCTTGCAACTAACGACCGCCTCTGAATGAGGTCCCTAATCCCTACAGCTAGTTTATACTATAGGTCAGACATTAAATTTGGTGAATCTTCAGAAATGAAATCAGTGTTGTTCATAAATATCTATTTCTGTAATAATAAGTTTAATGAAGACAAGTAGGTTTTTTTCAAAATAATTCTGCCTTACATCAGTTACAGATCTCACTTTATAGAACCCTGCAGCCCACAGTACTATCTGTATAGAAAACTTGCACATTCAAGAGAGATTCAGTAAATTACCGTTGATAGAGGAGCTGTCACCAGATATAAATGTTTGTGAATTTGGGGGAGATGTATCAAGCTTTCTAAAGAGAACAGATGAAGCTGCCCATAGCAACCAATCAGCTACTAGTTATCATTTATTAAGTACATTCTAAAAAGTGATAGCTAGAAGCTCATTTGTTTCTATGGGTAACATAATTTGTCGCTTATCCACCATTAGCCAATGACCAATTCTGGAGAGTATGCTGCCTGCTGTGATAATAATACATGAGGTACGCAGACAGCTGTCTGGTCTCTCTCCTACGTGTCAGTGTCCATGGACCTTTAGGTCAGTGACGTGCCGATGAGTGTATACTGTAATCAAGTTCATTAAACTTAGCAAAGTGGAAAAGGTTCTGCACCTCTATATGTGCACATCAGCATTTCCAGGAAAAGTGCTGCAGCGTTGCGCTGTTCCTTGTTTGCAAATAAATCACCTCCACATCTAAGGGAACTTGGAGGTCTTGATGTTATGATCCGCGACAATGGATCATCTTGGTGGCAGGTCCCGGTCGTAATTAAGCGACTGGGACACTGCATCATGCCTTGATTCCAGTTTCAGCTCTTCCAGGTAGCTGGAACTCTGGGTCTGATTCAGACCCGGTCGCAAGCGCTGAGCGCTCGCAACCGGGTCAATGGTGGCCCAGAGCACATGCGCACGACGGAGCCGGCTACGTCATGCGCATGCGCGAGATCCCGGATAGCAACGTCGCTCCGTGTCTCGCAACAAAGGGGGCGAGCTGTCGATGTTGAGTGACAGCTCGCCCCCTTTGGTGGGCGGGCCGGGGGGGTGGCTGCCCAAACAGAGGCGTTCCCATGAGAACGCCTGTCGTTTGGGGGCGGCCCCACTGACATCACAAGTGATGTCAGTGGAGAGCTTCCGGTTCTATTAGAGCCAGAAGCTCTCTGGGGCTTGCGGCCATGAGACCCTACCACAAGGGTCTCGTCGCAAGCCCGATGGTCGCGATGGTCTTGACCATCGCGACGATCATCATGGCCGCTCGCTGTTGCTGTGGGTGGTCACCAACAGCTATGCGAGCGGCCAGGAGGCCGTTCTAAAAAAAAAAAAAGCCTAGCCCTGATTCAGAGCGAGCGCTCTGTCAGAGCGACCGGGTCTGAATCAGGGCCACTGTCTGTGTCTGTGTGCAGCTTATTGCTGCATTCCTGCCTGTCAGTTGTCTGCAGATATCAGCTGCATACTATCCTGTGATTAGGGAGGTTCTCTGCAGGGATTTAGCTGATTGGTTCCAGCTTCTGATACATTTCAGCCAGCCCTACACTTCCTGCAGGTGATATTGTCTGACTTCCAGAGCAGGGGCGTATCTATAATGGGGGCAGGGTGTGCGGTGCACACGGGCACCCGGGTCAAGAGGGGTCCGCACTGCACACCCTGCACCCATATTATGTAAAACTTACCTCTCTGAGGTCCCGTGTCGGGTCTCCCAGCGCTACTCAAACGCCGGAAAATGTACAAGTAACCATCTGGCTGCAGCCTCACTCTACCTAGTTCCATTAGTGGAAGGACTGCTACTCCTCAGCTTTGCCTTGTTTCTAGTCAGCAGTCATGCGGTCTCTCGTTGGTTGTGTAAGCCTCTACTGCTGGAGGCGTAAATCCAGACGGTCACCTAAGTACCGGTGTGAGTATAAATCACTATGGTAACAGCGGGTGGCTGTTATCAGTGGAAGATCATCTCCTTGGCTCTAGAGGTCTTACACATCCGTGCGAGAACCATAACACTTGATATCCTAATGGTGCAAAGGAATTATATTTTAGATAATAGCATTGGGCCTGATTCAGCTGTACACCATTAGCATTACTGCTCTGTCTTTGGTCGCAGCAGTGATGCTATAATATGCTAAAGCTACTGGAGGTGTCTGAGGACAAAAGACGCCCCCCCCTCCCGTCGGCATTGCAGATCTGAGTGCTGCATCTGAAGCCGCAGCATCTGATCACATCAGCCTATGGCTACTCAGAATGGTCGTCGCAACTCCGTAGCCAAGACGGGTAAATCCGCGATTAAAGACGCAGACACTGGCCTCGCCACTCCCAGATAGCGGGGGTGACACGTCCCCATTTTCGGGAATGCTAACCGTCGCCACCCATTCCCTGCCATCAAATCATTGCAGCACGTCAATTATGCTGCATCTCAGGGGCACTGCGACAGTAGTTGCAGAAAGAGACCTGCACATGCGTAGGTCTCCAACAATCGGATTTGTGCTTAAACCATCGGGTTTGCGTACATCTCTGAATCAGGCCCTTTGTACCATTGCTATGCAAAAAGTTGACCTTTTGGCTGCCTTCACCCGGAGGTCGACACTGGAGGGGGCGGGTCTGTTGGCAGCGATGGGGTGGGGGCTTGGTTCGAGGTTGGTGGGTCTAAGGGCATGATGACGCAATTGTGTCATTGTAGCCCTGCCCCTCACTGTGCAATACCAAGATTAAAGTCATTGTGGTGTGGGGGGGGGGGGGGAAGATGGAGCCATGATGACGCAATTCAATGCAAAATGCATCATCAGCCACCTGTGCCAGCCCCCAGGAGACTTGTCCACCTTTCCGGGTGGCCGGTAGTGCCACACGATTTTTGAGAGCCTCCTGGTAGTTCCGGAGAGAGGATAAATAACTATGAAATACAGAATAAGAAAATATGTAAAAACATAACATTCAGAATACACAGCTAGGGAAGCAGTAATGTGCAGATGGCTATGCATATGGAATTATTATTAATATTATAGACCTCTGCATATACCACAAGAAAATTACACGTGAAGCAGCACTGGGAGTTGCCCATAATGTATTTACAGACTATAATATTGAGAATGTCACAGAACAGTACATACAGAACAAGGACAGATACTGAGAATTAGTCCTGGCATACAGATCAATGGGAAATGGTACTGTGCAGTTGATTAATCCTGTAAATAGGAATGGGCAAAATTTACTAAGCGGCGGGTTATAAACCCCGGCAGGTAGGTGGCGGTTTGACAGCGTGTTCTATTCTGTTCTAAACCCCGGGGGTTTGCTGGCGGTTTTGCAGCGATTTCTAAATGACAGCTCTGTTCCATTCTATTCTAAAATGTGTTTTCATGGCGGTCAAACCGCCACCAAACCGCCGGGGTTTAGAACCCGCCGCTTAGTAAATTTTACCCATGGGGTGTGATTCTGAGACAGCTGCATCTAGAATTGCAAAATGCGATTGCAAAGCCATATTCATCATTGCAACCGATTTAGTGTTAGTCGAAAATGCAAATATTGAGCCACAACACCCTCCTCTTGGTTGCAGGCCTCCCAGTCGTACCGGGCTGAGATGAGACTAGAGGCGTGACTTCTACGTGCATTCACCAAAGGTGAACAATGACAGCACACAATGCAATCACATTACAGTTAATGGCCTGATAGAGCAAATATTAAGTGCACAAATGGATATGTTAATGTAACATACATATACATCAATAAAATCTTGTTGATCTATTTGCTGACAGTGTCCAATTACTTTTATCTACGTAGTATAGTACCATCATATGCAAAGTTTTTTTTTAATGACAACACTTTAGAATATTTTCAGGCATACCCATCCCTAACTGAAGCATTATATATTTGTGTAAAACGAGTATGTATTGTACAAGATAATTACTTTCATTATACTACATTAGTTGTAAGTTTCACATAAATGTTTTCATCGTTCAAATCACAAAGTCATCACTAACAATTATACACTTAAGGTCAGAGCACACCCAACACATATCCCTTCAGGGGGCTGTAATTGTTTGCAGTCCATTTTAGTTGCACTTTGCGATTGCATGCCCACCCCATGCACTTACTGTACTCTGTACCACCTGCCCATTGCGATCGCAGGGCCTGATTCAGAGACGGATGGAATAGCACAAGCAGCTGTGCAATTCCAACCATTTAAAATGCTGCATCTGCGTGATCGCAGCATTGCGAACGAGGTCGCAGCCTGGGATCAGCATCACTATCTATTGCGATTGTTGTCCCTTCGGCAAGGCTGCGATAGCTGAAGCTTACCGCAGCCTGACCGGGTCCTGGCAACTTGCGAGGCCAGGAAGTCTGTCTGCACCCACGCAGTCCCTGGCCTCGTCCCTCCTGGAAAACGGGACGACACACCCCTATTTCCCCGTCTCTGCCTCCTAAACGCCTAAACGTGAGGTTCTGCGAGCGCACTCACAGACGGAAGGCTGCACATCAGTACACCTCCTGCACATGCACAGTCCTCCCACCATCGGAGATGTGCGCTAACCATCGGGTTAGCATATATCTTTTGAATCAGGCCCACAGGCAAGCCCACGTCCCACGGCTCCACACCCATTTCAGCATCGGTCTCAGGGCCTGAGTCAGACCCGCTCGCGAGTGCATAGCGCTCGCAAGCAGGTTGATGGTGGGCCATTACGCACGCGTGAGCCCCGGAGCGAGTGGGAAATCACTCGCGCCGGGGCTCGCTACAAGACGGGGCGGCTGTCGATGTTGATCGACAGCTCGCCCCGTTTTGCAGGCGGGGAGGGGGGGTGGCTGCACAATACGATATGTCTGTGAACGACGTCTGTCCTGCATCACAGGCGATGCAGTGGCGTAATTATAAATTTTGCTCCCCCCTCTGCGGTGCTAGTGTTCCTGGCACTTCCACTGTGCTTCCCTGACAGATGCTAGAGGTCAAGTAGGACCTCTAGCATCTGCCTCCACCTGGGTGGCAGCTATTTTTGGAGGGATATTTTCAGCAGATTCCATGCGGTTGGCTAGACCACATGGAATCTGCATAAACACTGGCCGCAGGTGGGCGTCCCCAAGCAACCGCGGGGTCTGCGGGGGCTAATGCTACGCCACTGAGCAGGACTAATGCTACGCTATCTTGAAGATATATCGGCACGTCTGGCTGTGTATGGGCAGTGTACTGCCCGTACACTTCCTGCAGAGGCCGCCGCTGCCTGACAGCTCAACTGGGCGGGCACATGTAAATGCCCGCCCAGTTGTGACGTCAGTCACGACACATGGGCCCGACGATTGGCAAGTGTGTATGTCCCCTTAGTGTTTAATGTACAGTATCAAACAGGAAAAAAAGTGGAGAATTGGACCAGAGGCCGATTGATACATGAACCCTTTAGACTGTCACAGCAAATTGGCTGACTGAATACAACTATATGTGCTGTTAATGCATAAGTGGTAAATATATATTTTTGTAACATTGTCATGATGACGGGGATTTACTTTGTCCATGTGTGACTGAGCTGTAAGGAAAAAAAACGACAAGACCTATACCGCCAGAAACCTTTTCTATATATTTAATTGTATTTTCTTTCCATTTCAGAGTATTAAACGCACAATGAATCCATAGAGGTTTTCATCTCTGTAATTATCCCTTCACTGTGGACTAAAGACTCTTGGGGATTGGAAGAAAATTATATCAATTATTTCTGCCTTCAGACTGTCACACTTGTCCTCTCTGCAACTGGAATCTCTATGACCATAATGACTAACCAAGAAAAATGGGTCAATCTCAGCCCTGCAGAATTTTCTCAACTTCAAAAGTATGCAGAATGTAAGTGCCGCTTGCTTTGAATATTTTAATCTTCACACTTAATTTCCAGAGAGCAGCAGTCATGATTAGGAGTGAATGCATTCAGAAATGAAGTGCTACCTTTGGGACATAGTAATCTACTGTGTATCTTTTATTCCTATCTTGTTATTATCAGGGTCATTTACCAAGGTCACCTCCAGACGCAGCAGCCCCGGTAACTTGTTTGCTTGAATGCGCCGGCATGTTCTCATGCTTTTTCGCCCGCCTGCAATGTGGACCAATCATTCCATTCAGGATTACCCTGGCAACAAGCAATGCATTGCATTTTACAGTTATAACTCAATTCCTTCTGTATGCTGTACTGTACTTCAGCTCTCTGTATTGCCAGTGCCACCAATTTAAAGACTATTGGTCTTAAATAGTGGGTGTGATTTACTGAGTAGATTATAAATGAGGGTCTTTAAAAATCTGTTAGCGGGTCAAAGGTAATTGGATATTGAGATTATGACTGGCAAGTAGGTTATTTCAAATCTAATTGGCTGAAGATCACAGCAGGTATGGACCTTATACAACAGCCGATCCAGATCGACCTCTGGTGCGAAGGCAGCTGGTATCTATCCAATTACAAATAACATTAACCATAGCTCAATAGACCTAAACACTTCAGTTAAGCAAAACTGAGCAGGGCCGGACCCAGGTTTAAAAGCACCTTGTGCAAAAGAAATCCTTCCCCCAATCCAACTATATCCATAAGTAATACTTTTATTAAATCTGATACAATTTATTCCCTACATTCACTGGGCCAACAGGGGAAACACGGGATCGGTATGAAATAGTGCCGGACCTATGTCAAATCCCGACGCCGGAAGACCGGCAGCAGTAAAGATCCCGACAGCTCCAAAGGTAAGTATTTACTAAACCTAACCTCCCTCCCTAGTGCCTAACCCTAAACCCCCTCTAAGTGCCTAAACCTAACCCCCCCTTCCACGCAGCCTAAACCTGAGTCTCCCGGGGGGAGTGCCTAACCCTAACTTCCCCCCGGGGGTGCCTAACCCTAACCCCCCTTTCCAGTAGCCTAAACCTAACCCTTCTGGGGGGGTGCCTAACCCTAAGTCCCCCCGGGAGTCCTAAAACCTAACCCTCCCCCCCCCCGCGCCTGTCATCAGCCTCGTCCGGTATGCCGGGCGTCAGGCTCCTGGCACAGGTCTAATGACAGGCGTCAGGATTTCGACACCTGTCATTAGTACCTTGCCGGGATTTGACAGTCGGGAAGCCGATGGTCGGCATTTCGACCGTTGGCTTCCTGACTGCATCCCGGAAAAACACACACATACACACACACACACTAGCCCCCACAAGGAAGTAAAAAGAACAAAACACAACGATCCCCACAGAATTATAAAAAACACACAGTGGACCCCACAGGAAAACACACACACACATTGCCCCCATGGGAAAAACATTAACTCCAACAGGAAACAGAACACATGCAATGATGTCCACAGGAAAAAAAAAACGTTAACCACCACCGCCAAAAAACATACAAACAAACAAAAAACACATATTCACAGCCCGAGCTGTGTCTGAGTTGCCTAGAAAATGAGCCCAATGCTGCCCAAGCCAGAACAAAGTTAGTATTGGATTTGCAGTAAGTTGTGGACATGGTTCTGCGGGCTGCTAGTGGTTGCCGGCAGGCCTGTCAGTCATGAGTCCTGGGCCTCAGCAGCCGGACTGTGCACACCTATAGGGTGGTGCCCCATGTGGCCTCTCTGCTTGAACGGCCCTCCAGCCGGCCCTGATACTGAGTGAGAATACAGCACAGCTCCCAACAAAGAGGACATTGGTAGCTGAAAATGACTAACAGTGATTGAATGAGAACGGAGTGGGTTAAACTTCAAGTCTGGGGACTGGCTTAGGTAACACCATGTGACTTAGTTTGCCCTATTAGGATAGGTGTGTGTGTTTTAACTTGGAATGTGAGGCTGTGTGGGCTGAGACTAAAGCTGGCCATACACTAGAACAACTTACATCCAACCAGCCAACTTGTTGATTGGTTGGAATGAAAATCTGGTAAGGAATGGGAGTAAATGATGATCAGAAATTTACTCCTAAATGCCACAAAAAAGGGGAAAATGGTCGTCAGACAAGTTTGTTAAATGTTTGATTTAAACTGTTTGTTTTACAACAGTTTTGGTCCATTTTTCAGCGTCTGGGAGCAAGTTGCTGATTGTATTCCTTACCAGATTTTCATTCCAACCAATCTACTAGTTGGCTGGTTGGACAGATAATCTTTAGATGTGTGGCCAGCTTAAGCCTCTTTTGTTCCTGTCTTCCCACCCTACCTCCCTATGTGGATTCAGTGGGATTGTCTGTAGTTAGCTGTTGTCTGTGGCGGGAAAGAATGGCAGGTCACCACTAAGGGTGCAAATCTCTTTCAGTTTGTAGTATTATAGTCATTGGGTGCGCTCACCCTCTTTGACTTGTTAAGTTCAGTGGATCGGCCTGCCGGGGATAGCGTCATCACCCTTCCGGGTGGGTAGTCATGTTAGAGGGTTGAGTGGATACCTTTTTGTTGACAGTTGTTTAGTTACCGGTTGCTCTGCACCTTAGGCGGTGTCCTCTGGTGTGCATGTCTGTGTGCTGCATGTTTGTGTGCTGCATGTCTGTGTGCTGCATGGCTGGAGTAAGCTGTATGTTGCCGTCCTTTCTTTGCCACCATATCTCCAATCAGTTTAGATTAATTTAATACTCATTAGATAATTTAATAAATTGCTAACTAATTATTCTGCCATGGGCTCTATTTACTACAATCCGCATATTGAATGCGGATTGTAGTGTAATATTACCGAGTGAATTCGCATTGCGAATTCAGGCAATATCACAGGGATTTACTATAAATCCCTTGCAGGGACAGAGCTTGCGATAAAGCTCTGTCCCTGCGGATCCCATCCGCACTCTAGTCGCGGTATTTTCGGAAAAAATACCGCGACTAAGAGCCCGCGCATGCGCCGACCGACCACCGCTACTACCCCCCCACCGACGTTAATCCCCGCCCCCGGCGCTAAGCCCCGCCCCCCGCAATCGCGGACCCCCGCGACCCCCCCCCCTCCCTTCATTACACTTACCTGCACCTCCTGGCCTCCGGTGATCTTCTCCGGGCTTCCCGATCAGGTGATCTCCCATACTGCACTGGGGAGCCGATCACCTGATGACCAGGCCCCAGTGTACTATGGGAGACCAGCTGACCGGAGAGGAGCCATCACCGGAGGCCCGATCACCGGTCCCTGGATTCAGGTAAGTAAAAAAAAATGTTTAATTTTTTTTTTCTTTTTTTTACAGCAATCAGCTTGCGGTCTGCTTAGACCACACAGCTGATTACTGGTACCGGCTCCTGGCTCTGCTCTCCCCGTTAGAGCAGAGTGGGGGCCCGGTAACCGGGGGAGACCCTGGATAACGCCACCTCCAGGTGGCGTTATTATCACAGGGCTTCCCCCGGTATTTTTTTACAATTTATTTTTAGTAACTATGGTCGGATCACATTTCCCATTACAATTATGGGAAATGCGATCTGCTTTACTAAAAATAAGTGATACTGGGGGTTGGAGTAGAATTTTACGAATTCTACTCCAATTGCCCTGTAATAACTACAGGTGAAACTAAAATAATGTGAAAAGGGTGTGAAAACACCCTTTTTCACTTTATTTTAGTAAAAATAATGTTAATAAATAGAGCCCTGAGTCTTTATTTCATATAATTTATTAAGAATGTGTTTTATTGCATGGTGTTACACAGGGCACCCCTCTGACGATTGAAAGTTTAATAAAGATCCAAAGTTAAATCAGAGGAGCAGTAGATTGGCCGCCCCGCAAAGCAGAAAGTACAGTGATTAATTAGCATTTATGACTATTTTACAACTCACCGGGACAGGCTCTTGTCGGCGCCTCTGTCCACGCAGGTGTTTAATGGTACATCCCTGTGATAATCTCTTATTGCTGTCATAATTGTTTGCTTTACGTGCGACTTGAAATCAGGCCCCAAATGTTTACCTTCCACTTTATGTCATTTGCACCCAATATACTTCCAGTCGTATTCAGCGTAAGGGCAGGAGAGGCACTTGGCGAGGAAGCGAGACGAGTGCTACGTACTTGAAGAGAGCCGCTAGAACGCGGAATATTTTTATGATCTATTACACATGAGTCATAATCATTTTAATCAAAAGGTTTCACATTATCCCAAAGCTAAACACTAAACCACGAGAGACCTTGTAAAAGACTTAGGCAAAGTCCTGAGGGGTTTGAAGAGATGCTTTTGAAAAATTAAATGAATCCTCAAAATAAATGTGTATGGAAATAAAGTCAAAATGATGAAATATGTACAAAATTGCCTTGCTGAAGCCTAACTAATTGAAGAATAAATTAATAAATTTAAAATAGAAACACATCTATGTTCATTTTTTTTATGAATAATATATTTATAATGGGAAAAAGATAAAAAATGACTAATGTTGACATTATGAGTTATGAGAAAAGTTATCTGGGCACATTTCAATAACAAAAGACTAAAAAATTGTTAGTGTTATTCTGTTTTTCACGGTGATAACTTGTTAGACTTTAAAAATGCTTCTCTTACTTAAAGAGGTTAACGCTAGAAAAATATGGCGACCTATTTTATGCTGTTTACCACTGTCCAAATAGGGGACAGTGGTCTTTGGGCCTGATTCAGAGCCGGTCGCTATTTGCGGTCGTTCGTTCTGAAAAAAGGGGTGGCTATTCAAATGAACCGTTCGCTCTTTGCGGTCTGTTCACGCCTCTATGTCTGAACGAGCGAACAAAACTTGCGGTCGTTTTATGGATAACTACGCCCCCTGGCCGCTCGCATCCTACGTCATGTCCGCTATTTATTAGATTAATCAAGTACATCGACCAGCGTATGAACTGCTCGCTATTCTTGTGGTTGGTTTTTCAACCACAAATTTGCGAGCAGTTCTGACTATAAAATAACCCAGTGACGTGGTCAGTGACGCTGCTGTATTAATTATGCACACCCATAAAACGCCCGTTTTGATCTTTAAGCACGCCTGCGTTCTGATCTCCACTCCCCGTTTTCAAGCACCTTCCCCTGTTACCACCCACATACGCCTCCTCCTGTGACTCATATTAGCAGGCATTCGCTATTTAGCAAACAAACGATTTTCGGCCGCACTGACTGGTTCGCGCATGCGTATTACGATCCATACGCATGCGCCGTTGGGCAAACATCGCTCGGAACGAACGAGCGGCCGCTTAGGAGCGGCTCTGAATCAGGCCCTTTGTATATTGTCCAAGCGGCGACAAGCTTAGCTTTACAAAACTAACACGCTGTCCCATAATGGAGCAATGGAGACTACTGTAGCCAAAGAGACTTCACTCAGGGACCTATTCATCAACACTAAAATAAAGTTTTTAAGGAAATTTTCCTTAATTAATGTTATTTTAGTATTCATTAACACACTTAGCACAGGAGATAACACTGATATCTCCTTGCTAAGTCCCCCTGCATTAATTTCCACACTCCCCATACATTAGTACATTAGTATGGGGATGTGGAAATTATGGTATTCATCAATTTCCGAAAATTATGTATTTTCGGAATTTGATGGAGGTACTATCCGCCACTGTGAGGTGGTGAATAGCAGGTGAGACTTACCTGCTTCCAGCTGTGCAGGTCCCCCGAAGTCTTCCTCCGGCGCTCTGGTCCCTCCTCTGGCTCCGGTGGTTGCTAGGACAACTGTGTTCTCCCAGCAGAACACAATAAAGTTTAGAAGAAAAAAAAAGTTGTTTTTTTTCATCTATACAGTACTTTGGTGTGCTGGGAGAACACGTGTCAGACCAGCAGGATGGAGCCGGAGGCTGCTGCGCGGGCAGGTAAGTGCGGGGCGGGAGGGGGTTGGGTGGTACACAAAATTACTGCAGCTGTAAGTAGTGCTGCGCATGCGCTGGGTTTACAAATGTAACAGCACATGCGCAGCACGGATTCCAGCTGCGGTAATTTTGTGTAGATAGAGATAACTGCCTATTTCCCGAAAAGCTGTCATCGCAAAAATGACAGCTTTTCGGAATAGATAGTTATGGGGAGGAGGAATGATGAATTCCTCCGGTAATTAGGTAGAACTCCATGCCAGTGCTAAACCTAATTACCTCCATCGAATTTTATGGTATGATGAATAGGCCCCTCAGTCCTCACCGTGTCTTGAGGCAGATGTATGAAGCTCTGGAAAGTGATAAAGTGCAGAGTGATAAACGACCAGACACTCAGCTCCCAACTGTCATTTTTCAAAAACAGCCTGTGACATGACAGTTGGGAGCTGAGTGTCTGGTCATTTATCACTCTGCACTTTATCACTTTCCAGAGCTTCATACATCTACCCCCTTGAGGGGTATTCAATATGAAACGTTAACTTCACTGTCGAAGTTAACGTTTCATATCAGAGTTTTTTTCTGCGTTAAAGGTATGGTGCGCGCTCCCGCTTATCCCCGTATTCAATATAAAATTAACGAAAACGGGAAACTCTGAAGTTGGATTTGCGTAAAGTTACGAATTTTTCCTTAAAATAATTGTAAGACCCCCCTAAAGTTGTAAAAACATGGGGGAACACTATGGGTACCCCCGTTTTATCCTTTCATTGAAAGTCTGGGATTTAAATAGCCGCAGCAGGTGTTTTTTTCCCGACATTGAAGAAGTGATGCAGAAGAGCACTTAGGTTATTTTTTTCATTTTTTTAAGTGGTCCCATCAAATTTGGGGTACATGAAAATGGGTACTAGCATATTTTGGTGTCCCTAAAGTATTTTTAAAAAAATTCTGCATTTGTGCACCTGCCGCTATTATTCTATTCTAGAAAACATCTGCCGCATCCTTGCAGAATAGCCCTGAACCTATTTCCCTATTGTTTAACAATTTTTTCCCATTTTTTTTTTGCACCCCAATTTTTAAATGAATTTTTTGGGGTGTCCCTATTTTTTTTTTTTACTTTTTTTGACAGTTCTCTTTTAAATGTCATTCTCAGGGGTGCAGGCTATTTTTTTTAAGCCTGCACCCCTAAACCCCAATTCTGCACTTTTTTTCGATACCTATTCAATGGTGAAAAGTTACCCCGGTTTTTATCAAAGACTTGTCAAAACTGCGATAAGTCTTTGAAATTGAATAGGGTGTAAAAGTAAAACCTGCGATAATGACGTCATAATTGCGATATTAACGCAAAAACGATGTTATCGCACCCATATTGAATACCCCTGCTTATCTCTTAAGTGAAAGCACGTATGTTAACCGTGCATGCACATATGACATTAGCCTCTCAGTGAAGTTGGGTAATAGCTAGGGCTCTGTATAGTAGATAGCGTTATTACATAATCATACCTCTCAACTTTTCCACTCCTCGAAGAGGGACACTTCGCACCGGAGGGGCGCGCACCCGAAAAGGGGGCGGGGTTTCACTAGAAGGGGTGTGGCTTATCAGAAATGGGGCAGAGCCTTGCAGCAACCCCCATTTGTGTCATTATAGGGGGTGTGCCCAGCACTCTACGAGATGCTGGGGAGCCCCCAGGCTCTCCCGACACAGGTGAACAGATGCGCGTGCGCACGGCATCTTTTTGTCTTCTGCGGTATGTGCTACCCCCAACTTCCCCCCACCGCGGGACACTGCGGCCTGCGGGTGGGACAGAGGGACAGTCCCAGAAAAATGGGACTGTTGGGAGGTATGCATAATAATGTATCACCCCCTGCCTTGAAGTGTGTAGTGAGTAACAGTAATTGATGCAAAATCAATTAAAAAAAGTTATTGAGGTTAATTTTGAAACTGAAACAATTAGATTAGGATAAATCTGTTTTCATATATGGGTGCTGAGATGCATGGTGTCACGTTTAGGGTTTTTAGATCAGAGGCAGGACCCGTGGACTGGGCTGACGGGCTGTAGCAGGACAGTGGTGGTATAATCAGAGGTCTAATCATGGCATACTTGCCTACCCTCCCGATTTGGTCGGGAGCCTCCCGAAAATTGGGTGCCGCTCCCGAACTCCCAGGAAAGCAAACAATTCTCCCGGCTGCCGCCCACCCCTCCTGTCCCCCCCGCAATTACATTTGAAATCTCCGCAGTGGGGGCGGGGGCGGTGACGCGATTCACGCTGAATCATTTTGGCCTTGCCCCCTGATTCACAATGCCTGTAATATCGGCATTGTGTAGCAAGGGCGGGACCAAAATGATGCTATAACATGGCCCCGCCCCCGCCCTCAAATACTCGTAGTCTGGCTTGCCCAGACTCCTTGTGCTGGCCACGCCCGCTGTCATGCCGGTCTGGCTGCTCCCTCCCAGAAGGGGCAGCCAGAAAGTCAGCAAGCCTGAATCATGAGTGATACCCATGTGGTAAATGCCTGGTGCCTTCAGAGAGGCCAGTGACACCTGCAAGCCTCCCAGTCTGCCCCTTAACTGACGTTTTTTGTGGGGGGGTTTTAAACCGCACAGAAATTTTTTTTTTAATTTAATTAAGTTTTAAAAGTACTTTTTAAAGTATATTTAATTAGTTTATTTAAAAAAATGTTTACCTAGGGGATGTTTTGCACACACCCACAACCCCCACCCTCCCAGTTATGATAGGTACCTGTGGAACAGCCCAGCCCCACACCCCAACAATGGGTGCCAAATTTAGTTTCCACCCTCCCCCTCCCCATGTGTCACTATATATATATATTGTGACACAGTTAGGTTAGGGGGTCCCTCTCCTGGGTAGAGGACTCCTTCCTTACACACACACAGCAGCAGGGAAGCAGCACACCAGTCTGGATGCAAGTACAAGCTGGTCGGCGCCAGTCTTTATTGTACAATGTCAGAAACATAAAGAAAACATAAATATAAATCCTAGCCCTGTCGGGGCACTAACTTCACAGGCAGTTCCCTTGCTACCAGAACCTGGCAGGGCCTAATGCCCTCGCCAGCAACAAAAGCACAGCACAACACTCACAGTTAGGTATCCAAGTGTCTCTGAGCAAACTCCCTGCCTGCTCTCCCAGGTGAGACAATCAGCCCTCAACACACTAGGCTTATATTGGCCACTCTCAGGTGGAAACCCTAACAACCTGTTACCAGGCTGCGAGAACCAAAACCTGGAGTGGCCGTGGGTGGAGCCCACCCTCTCCTCTCACCCACAACCCCCAGGTCCCAAACCGGCTTTTCAAAAAGCCGAAACTCAAGCCTGCTACACTGCAGACTTTCTCCTGGGGGTTTAAAACACAAAAGACAGGAATCTGGGACAAATGTACCTGCCACAGACCACTTTACCAGTGATCCTATCACAATATATATATATATATAACATGTATAATATATTTTTTCTTTAAGATATACCCCCCCAGCCAAACAAATATTATGATAGTCTGTTTAACGCTTCCCTCCCATACCTGCACTTTTACTATCGGCCGTTCGCACTACATTCTGGGACGCGATTCTGGTAGTGATGTCGGCAGTCACAGACAGCCGCATCACTTCCAGGGGTTTTGAGGAGAGAGAGCAGATCTGTTCTGCACTTGTACAGAACAGCTCTCCTATGCTAAAGCTGGGGGATGGAGCCGGTTGGCTTGATCACATGTAATGCGACCGTGCCAGATGAAGCACTTCTCGCTCTGGTCGCATTACATGTGACCATCCCAGTTAAGTGGTTAAATCAATTTAGTGGAACTCAACCCCTTATCATGGATATAGGGATAAGGGGCTGAATCCAGTGTTTGAGATCTCAAGAGGCTGCACAGCAAGTAATTCAGCCTGGAATCTGCTAACAGATGCTCCACACTGATTATCAGAGCTGGGACCCCCAAAGTCCTAATTCCCCCCCCCCAAGTCCTACACCCAGCAATGACCCCACCCCATCTTGCACTCGACAGACTTGCTACTTTTGCTGCCCGTCTGCAGTGCAGTGCCTCAGCCCACAGAGCCTCTCTCCCGGGTCACGGTCACTATCCCCGCGGCGCAGTCAGTGACAGACAGAGACAGTGATGAGAAACAGAGTGACTAATGCTGGCCATACACCTACACGACCAGCATAAGATCCGATTCATCATCCGATTTCCCTCCGATTCCCCGGAGCTCCCAGGCAATCCCGGCAGCATGTTTGTTGTTTTTCTTAGCACAGGATCTGTCGTAAGATCGATCCTGTGTCTCACAGGCTCATAAGGGATACAGTCATTGAAATGACTTGAATTGCTGCACGATGGATCGCATGAACAAAATAAACGGCACGATCTGCACACGATACGATGGAACATATGGGCTGCACATCTGATCGTAAGATCCGATTATAGGAGCTGCGGCATCGCGCATTGGATCGTATCTTACTAAAATAATACACGATTTTCACAAGATCCATCTTATGACTCATCGAAAATCGGGCAATCAGCCCGAAATCGTGCAGGTGTATAGCCAGCATAAGTCCCGGTGAGATGAACTGTTCCCCAAACTGATCCCATAACAACCAAAGTTGTATTCTGTGCGAGGGCATACCTCCCAGCATTGGATGATGGGAAGGAGGAACAGGTCGCACAGCCAAGAAGGGGGCGTGGCTTATACTAAAGGGGTGGAGACTGTGTAAAATGGGCGGATCCGTTTTTCGTCACTTTGGGGGCGTGCCCAGCACTCTCCGAGATGCTGGGCAGCCCCCGGGCAGTCAGTACACATGAGAACTATAGCCGCGAGCATGCGCACGGCATCTGTTCTCCTCCTGCAAACGGTTTCTCCTCCTGCACGGTTTGTGCTTTCCCCAACTCCCCCCCCCACCGCGGGACACTGCGGCCCGCGGGTGGAACAGCGGGACAGTCCCAGAAAAAAGGGACAGCGGGACAGTTGGAAGGCATGCGAGGGAGCAAACAATCATTCAATCGTTCATATCTGAGGGAAAATCTGACATATCTGAACGATAAACGATGCGCGTTCCGTCAGATCTGCCCCCTTATCTCTTAAGTGAAAGCACGTATGTTAACCGTGCATGCATATACTGTATGACATTAGCCTCTCAGTGAAGTTGGGTAATAGCCAGCGCTCTGTATAGTAGATAGTGTTATTACATAATCATACCTCTCAGCTTTTCCACTCCTCGAAGAGGGACACTTTGCACCGGAGGCTAGAAGGGGTGTGGCTTATCAGAAATGGAGTGGAGCCCTGCGGAAACCCCCATTTGTGTCATTATAGGGGGCGTGCCCAGCACTCTCCGAGATGCTGGGGAGCCCTCAGGCTCTCCCTACACAGGTGAACAGATGCCATGCGCATGCGCACGGCATCTCTTCGCCTTCTGCACACCCGCTGCTCTGCTATGCAGAGTAGCGGTATGTGCTCCCCCCAACTTCCCCCACACCACGGGACACTGCAGCCCGTGGGTGGGACAGCGGAACAGTCCCAGAAAAACGGGACGAGTTGGGAGGTATGCGAGGGAGCAAACAATCGTTCAATCGTTCATATCTGAAGGAAAATCTGACATATCTGAACGATGAACGATGCGCGTTCCCGATGGTCAGATAACGATATCTGACATCTGATGTGTTAGCAGTCAGTTTTGGATGATTTCAGTCATTTTAATGCAGTCAAAAATCGTTCAAATCGTTCATCTGACCATGTGTATGCTCCATTACAGTAATTACAATTGGAAGATCACCCTAACCAACAATTATTGTAATAAAAGCCAACAACTATACCTTGATGTTAGTGGTTAGGGGTGAAATCGTGGATAGTTACCATAGTAAAAGTTAATGAAATGTGGAGTTAGCCTTTAATTACAGACACCACGCTTATCCCCACACTTTCTTCTTTTAGAAAATCTTGAGTGTACTTTATGGATTATCCACAATTATACAATAATCCTATCTGTGAAGAATACAAACCCCCCAATATAAATTGTCCATGTACGTCACTTACATTTAGCCTTGTAGTACACCAATCGCCATAGCAACTGGGAATTGTGTAATTGTGAATAGATACAGAAGATATAATAATAATACTGTACATAAAGTACTAAGCTTTGCGCTGTTTATAAAACAAAATGCTACTATGTTATTTATATATATATATATAAATATATATATATATATTAGGGATGTGCAGGCTCGGATAGGTTCGAGTTTGCACGTGGAGTTCGGATTTTTCCCTCCAAAAAAACGGAACTCAGAACGAGGCAAAACGTCATCTTACATGGACGAACATCATCATTCCTGGACAAAAGACCAGGAATGATGATGTTCGTCCATGTAAGATGACGTTTTGCCTCGTTCTGAGTTCCGTTTTTTTGGAGGGAAAAATCCGAACTCCACGTGCAAACTCGAACCTATCCGAGCCTGCACATCCCTAATATATATATATATGCATGAAGATTGTGGTTGTAGGACAGCGCACAGGTTATCGTCCCAAGGCCCTGATTCAGAGCCACTCGTAAGCGGCCGCTCGTTCGTTCCGAGCGATGTTTGCCCAACTGCGCATGCGTACGGATCGTAATACGCATGCGCGAACCAGTCAGTGCGGCCGAAAATAATTTGTTCACTAAATAGCGAATGTCTGTTATTTTGAGTGACAGGAGTAGGCGTATGTGGGTGGTAACAGGGGAAGGTGCTTGAAAACGGGGAGTGGAGATCTGAACGCAGGCGTGCTTAAAGGCGTTTTATGGGTGTGCATAATTAATACAGCAGCGTCATTGACCACGTCACTGGGTTATTTTATAGTCAGAACTGCTCGCACGATTGCGGTAGGAAAAACCAACCACAAGAATAGCGAGCAGTTCATACGCTGGTCGATGTACTCGATTAATCTAATAAATAGCGGATATGACGTAGGATGCGAGCGGCCAGGGGGCGTAATTTTCCAAAAAACCACCGCATGTTTGGTTCGCTCGTTCAGACCTAGAGGCGTGAACAGACCGCAAAGAGCGAACGGTTCATTTGAATAGCCACCCCTTTTTTCTGAACGAGCGAGCGCAAATAGCGTCCGGCTCTGAATCAGGCCCCAAGTGCGAACAGCATGATATGGAATTTAGGTTCAAAACACAAGTCCTTTTAGTGAAGGCGGCAGCAGTCTTTCCGTATATCCATATGGCAGCCGGGAAGATGTGATCTGAAAAAGGGGGTTGTCGAGAACATGCGCCTGATAGTGCAGTAAGTTAAATAATAAGGTGCACGTGCTCTACAATGAATGTGCGTACCAAATTAAAAAAAATTTTAGGCTTATCTGAGATTCCACACAGGGACGTTGATGGATGAGATGTGCCCGCGATTCTGCTGATGAGGAAACCTTAAGTGGGAGGGCTCGGTCAGAGCCAGATGGGAAAATACATATAGCGAGTACTTCTTACATCAGTTATATGGCGCTATTAATAAAATAATGCGCACCAGATAGCACTTTAAATACAGCATGTAATCAAAAGTTCCTGATCGCTCCTCAAGTATCCTTTAGTAACCCCAGCACCTTTCACATTGGTAGGTTATGAGCTTATAACCTAAGCAGAAAATGACCCATCGTCAGTGGTGATTTTCCAAATGGGATTATTTGTAACATAACAAAGGGGATATGGAATACAAGAACAAAAAATACATTAATAAGAAAAGATATTCTAGGAGAGGCTGATATTTTGGTCCCGCATATATATTTTATTGTTTATGTGTATAGCATATACGGAATCAGTATGATTTACCGCTGGTCGCATGGCCGGCGGTTCTAATCCTGACAGCAGGAGCCCGGCAGGGGTGAAGATCCCGAAGCTACAAAGGTAAGTATTAACTAACCTATTTTTACCCCCTATCCCTAACCCTCCGTTAGTGGTGCCTAACCCTAACCCTCCCTCACAAGTGCCTAAAACTAACCCCCCTCTAAGTTCCTAAACCTAACCCCCCCTTCTCCGCAGCCTAATCCTAAATCTCCCGGGGGGGTGCCTAACCCTAACCTCCCCCCCCCGGGGGTGCCTAACCTTAACCCACCCTTCCCCTAGCCTAACCCTAACCTCACGGAGGGGTGCCTAACCCTAAGTCCCTCGGGGAGCCCCTAACCTAACCCTCCCCCCCCTCCCGCGGCTGTCTGCGCCCGGTAACCCGGGTGTCAGGCTCCCGGCGTAAGTCTAATGACAGGCGTCGGGATTTCTACGCCTGTCATTTGTACCTTGCCGGGATTAGACAGTGGGGAACCCGGCGGTTGGAATTTCGTCCGTCGGCTTCCCGACTGCTTCTCGCATATACACATAGTAGATTCTTATTCATTTTTTATGAAAAACCCATACTCCCATTCCGATGATTCAGTAACATTTAAATAGACAAAAGCCAAAATTAATTTGTAACAAAATGTATTAAATATGTAGTTTATGATCCTAAACACTATTAGCCACAAGCTGCATAATACAATTATTAATATTTAATGTCTGTGCATCTGTTTATCATTTGTATCTCAATAGTCCACTAAACATAATATGCTGAATAAAGTATTTAACACATGTATTTAACATACGAAGCGTTTTCCAATGTTTAAAGATTTTTACAAATGTATTATTTTATTTTTTATTTTTTAAATTTATGTTTTTTTATTTTTTAATGAATGTATTGGAATGCCCAAGTATGGGCTTTCATTTCAAATGTATATGCATTGGCAGACCTGCTGGATCAGGCATTTGAATCATGACGTAGACGGTATCTGTGAAGTAGCATTGTTAGACAGCTGGATATCGCTATAAACATTGATTTATAAACAAATAAACATCCTTAGTGCCACTTTTAAAAATAAGTCATTATAGTAGTTACTGTACTAGTATTTTGGATCCTTCATAGGCTGGGTCGAGGGGCATATCTATAATGGGCCCAGGGGTACAGGGGGGCCCATACTGCACACCCTGCACCCATCTATTCAATACTTAACTCTCTGGAGTTCCACATTGGCGGTAGCATCGCTATACAAACCACCTGGAAAATGGCTGACATGGCCATTCTCCCAGCATTTTGCGCATGCGCAGTAGGGAAATCAACGGGAAAATGGCTGTCTTGCTATTTCACCGGTGACCTGTGCACGTGTAGTAGACTGGCACAGACCAGTGCCCAGAGCCTACTGCTGCGCTCACTGCACTGCCGTGTAGTCAGGAGGTGCCCCGGATGGAGACTGCACATGGACCGCCCCCCCCATCTTTCATCTCTGTTCCCCTCACACCCCCAACCTCTTCCTGTCTCTCATCTCTGTCCCCCCTATCTCCCTGTCTTTAATTTATTTAATTTAAGTACCCCCCTCCTTTCACTGTATCTCATTTCTGTCCTCCTCACCTCTCTCCGTCTCTTACCTCTATTCTCCAACTTTTTCTTCTCTCAGTGTCTCATCTCAGTCCCCCTCCTCTAACTGTATCTCCCCTGGTCTATTCTCTTTATTCCCCTACCCATGGCCGAAAATAGGACTTGTGACACCTCCTTGCTCCTCCTTATGGCAATGGTGGCAGGCTCCTCACATACTGTTTTTCAGCGTGCATGAGGTCACCTTTCTCAGCCAGCCCTATTCACCTTCCTCAGCCAACACCAAGCCCCAATCACCTTCCTAAGCCAACACCAAGCCCCATCACCTTCCTCAGCTAACACTCAGCCCCCATCACCTTCATCAGCCAGCCCCATCACCTTCATCAACCAACACTAAGCCTCCACCACCTTCCTCAGCCAACACCAAATCCCCATCACCTTCCTCAGCTAACACCCAGCCCCCATCACCTTCATCAGCCAGCCCCATCACCTTCATCAGCCAACACCAAGCCTCCATCACCTTCAACAGCCAGCCCCTTCACCTTAGTCAGCCAACACCCAGCCCCCATCACCTTCATCAGCGAGCCCCATCACCTTCATCAGCCAACTTCAAGCCTCCATCACCTTCAGCAGGCAACACCAAATCCCCATCACCTTCATCAGCCAGCCCCATCACCTTACTCAGCCAACACCAAGCACCCATCACCTTCCCCAGCCAGCCCCCACCACCTTCCTCAGCCAGCCCCCAGTGCCACACTACTGCAGCCAGCCACAGCACGTGCAGGGTGATGTGAGGCAATGTGACCTTTGATGTGACCAATGATGTTACACCTCGCTGACTGTCAGAGCAAGAGCCCAGTACATTGTGCACTGTGCATGTATTTCATGCAGATGGAGCAAGGAGAGAAGGGTGCTGCTCTCTCCAAATGTGGCACTGCGCTCCCAGTGGGATGGCCTCCCCGTTCACTAGTCAAACGACCCTGGAGCCGGCCCTACCACACTTCTCTCCATGTCTCATCTCTGTCCCTCTCACTTGCCCAATCTCCCTCGCTCATGTATGTTCCTAATGTCAGTCTCTCTCATCTATGTCTCCTTCAACTTCATTACAGTGTCTCTACTCTCTGCCCCCTCACCTCTCCCCCTGTGTCTCATCTCTGTCCCCCTCACTCTGCCCAGTTTCCCATCACCGTCTCGCATCTCTGTCTCCCTCACTTCCCCCTGTCTCCCAACTCCCTTTCATCCTTGTTTCCCTCTCATCTCTATCCTCATTCCCCATCTACCACTTTCTCTTCTCTGTACCTAATTTCAGTCTCTCTAATCTCTTTTCCCAATCCTCCCTGGAGCATGAAGAGATCCGTCCTGTCAGCAGCTGCAGCCAGCCAACCCCAACCTATGAATGGGAGGGGTCTGTGGGAGGGTATGGGGTACATATAATGGAAGCCCTTTAAGCTAGAGGTTTCCAAACTTGGTCCTCAAGGCACCCTAACAGTCCAGGTTTCAAGGATATCCATGGTTGAGCACAGACTGACAAATCAAATGACTGTGGCAATAAGTATCCTGTGCCCACGCATGGTTATCCTTTAAATCTGGACTGTTAAGGTGCCAATCCACTAGACGATTAAAATGAGCCATTGAACGATAACGATATTGATATCGTTCGATCATTCGATAATTGTTTGATAATCATTTGAAAATGGTTTAAAAAATTGGTCTTTTAGACATCTATCATGGTGCAAACATGCTGGTCAACCTAACGATAATGTCAGGTTCAGCATGTTTGCAGATGATTGATGTGCCTACACTGAACGACTGCTCATTCAGTGTAGGCACATCACAGACTGACAAACGACTGCACAATTACAATGTCCTAATCGTGCAGTCTTTTGCCTGCCTTCTAGTGGATAGGCACCTTTAGGGTGCCTTGAGTACCGAGTTTGGGTAACCTCTGCTTTAAGCCATATTTGCTACTTAAATGTCACATTGTTGGAAATGAGGTGTGGGATATCATAAAATGCTAATGCGAATAAAGTATATGTGTATGCTAAATTCATTATACAATATGATAGATAAAAGCATTTTGTTTTAAAGAACTGCACAAAGTTTAATATTGTATCTTCATTGTACCGTCTGTAACTGTTTGCTATTACACAATTCCCAGTTGCTATGACGATTAGTACTGCAGTGCTGAATGCATGTGACAGTATAACACTATATAACTAACAGACCATGTATATTGTACTCGTAGGAGTGTTTTTTTTATTTTTTTTATGTTAATGGTATGTGAGAGAGTCATACACTCCCATATCCCATACATTCACTCCTATCTCCAAGACATAGGGGTCTACTGTATGTACTAATAATCGCGGCACTGCCGCAATTATTATGTATCCATCTCACAGGGAATATTTTCATTTCTAATTAAAATATCCCCGCTATGTACCAAAGGGGACTCGCAGAGACAGCAGTGCTGTAACCAATACCGAGTTAAATCCCCGTCATTTAGATGAAGTCTTTCACATGCGCACAGTACCAGCTTCCGGGACTGGCCGGGGGCTGCGGGGGAGAGATCGAAAGATCTCTCTCCTCCCCATGGAGGCCCCATAGGCTTACAGTAGTTTACACCATCTGAAGATGTAAGGTGTAAACTACCGGGGCCAAACTGCGAAAAGCTTCGCTTTTTTTAGTTTAGAACATAGTGGTCAAATCGTAGTCCCCATTGACAATAATGAGGACTGCGATCTGAAGTGCTAATTAGCACTCTGTCCGAGTTTAGTGAAATCTCCTGCATTGTACTGTACATAGCAACAATACATACAATTATGCAGAAACTGCAGTTTCAGCATAATTTTATGTAAAAGTCAGCTTAATACATAGGCCCCATAGTATTCCATATCCAATGTATTCACTCCTATCTCCGAGACATACTGTACGTGGTACCCTGGTGTGATGAGGGTCTTGTGAGTGTGGTGTGTACAGCCCAGGTGTACCCAGATGTCAGTCTCTTACTGGTAGTGACTGCTTGCTGGACCACGACGCACCAGAGAGGTAAGGAGTTTTCCCAAAGGCAAACTCAGAGGAATGAAAATAGTTTTGATGCAAAAGAACAATATTTATTTAAAAAAAATAATAATCTGGTTTATTGGTAAACTTGTTACAGTTAAATAATGAAAGTATAGATAAATGTTCTGCAGTAGAATCGCTGGCTCAGAGTTCATCTATGATATACATTTCAAGAATATTTACAAACAGTGCATTCAAATGCAAAAATTCTATAAATGAAATTGAAGTGGTCACTTATCAGTAGGTCTATAGATCACACTGGACATGATTCAGAATCGGACACTAATCCCCTAGCGACTGCGACTTTGGATGCAGCGGTAGTGAGAATTAATGCCAATGCTGCAATTGCTGTACAGGGACGCCCACTGGCTACATCGCTAATCCGCTGCTTACGTACAAAAACGCACCATCGAACTTCTGATCAACCCCATGGTAGCTCAGAATGTCCATCGGAAGTACAGTAAGCCACCGGGGCCACGACATATCCATGTTTGATTCGCACCCCCCCCCTCCCAGTACCTCTGACTGTCAATCATTCTGCATCCAAATACTACCTACAGCCTCTGTCGGCAAACCATCTGTTGCAACTCAGATGCATGCGCAGTATAGAAAAATGTCCACTATCTCTAACCCAAGCCCACTATCTCTAACCCAAGCCCACTATCTCTAACCCTAGCCCACTATCTCTAAACCAGGCCCTCTCTCTCTAACTCAAGCCCACTATCTCTAAATCAGGCCCACTATCTCTAATCCAAGCCCACTATCTCTAAACCAGGCCCACTATCTATAAATCAAGCCCACTATCTCTAACCCAAGCCCACTATCTCTAAACCAGGCCCACTATCTATAAACCAGGCCCACTATCTCCAAACCAGCCCCACTAACTCTAACCCAAGCCCACTATCTCTAACCCAAACCCACTATCTCTAAACCAGGCCCACTACCTCTAAATCAGACCCACTACCTCTAAATCAGACCCACTATCTCTAAATTTGAACAAATTTATTAACAGTAAAATACAGGACACTTTGCAAATTGTTAACCCTCCTTAAACAAAAAAAATCCCTTTGTGTGCACAGTTGTGGCTCTGTTATGCAAAACCCCCGAAGTGCACCTGAACCACAACATCACAAAATGTAGCAGATAATACCGATTTGCAGACACTTGGATGAGATAGACAATTAATTTACAATGCAGGTATTCACTATTCCCAGATGTGGAAACACTGATTTGCATATACTGATAATATAGCTGACAAAATGAAGAGGCTGGAATAGGGTTTACCAAGATGTACCAGAATAAATGCAAGACAATGGACGGTAGATAGGTGAGCTGCAGATTTCTCTAGGATTGTGCAGACACTGGGGAACACTGGGCCTGATTCAGACCCGCTCGCGAGCGCTGAGCGATCGCAAGCGGGTCGATGTTGCCCAAGTGCGCATGCGCACGACGGAGGCTGCTCCGTCGTGCGCATGCGCGAGACTCGAATAACGACGGCCATGCCGTCGTTATGGGTCTCGCACCAAAGGGGGCGTGCTGTCGATGGTGAAGGGTTAAAATGTGTTATAAAGGAAAATGTGTTATAATGCGGTGCCCTGAGACAGATTAACCAACGCAATCTAGGGGGACCCACACCCCAAAAATGAACCAAAGTTGCACTACAGTATATAACTTGTAGGACTTATCTAGAATTGTGCCTAATACCAGTGTGCATATTCATTACCATACTCCATGCTTTTAAACCAATAAGGAAGGTTACTAGTCCAGAATGAGGGCGTCTCTTTTCCCTCAGAAGTGCAATAAAGCACATTAAATGGAGCGTATGGGAAAGATTTCTGGAATGCACAACCTGACTATATATATAATGGGAGGTGCTACCTGATGAAACTAATTGCAGGCACAGAAACAGACAAATCTCAGGTGCACAACTCCAAATTATTAATAATATATGTATATGCAATAAAATTTTGCAATCAATAGAGGTTTTTTAGCATAATCATGGCCAAGGTTATGGGCCCACCCACCATATCCAGGTAACCTCTTTCGGGTAGGTCCCTAACATACTAGGGTTCAAATCCAGAGCGTAGGACCCCCAAAAACTGGCCCAGCCAAGCCGCCCCAGGGCACCACCATAGTAAGAAAAGTGCAGTGCACGTCCTTCAGTTCGGACCAGATGTCCAAACCGGCCCTTGACTTATGACACAGGCGCACGCTTGGCGCTGCTACTGTGTTGATGCACGTGCGGCTACATCGCACACAAGTCACAAACACAGAAAAAAAAAGTTTTTTATTTTTTGGAGCACTTTGGGGGTTACACCACCCTTTAACAGACTTATGGGACACAGGCGCAGCTTGGCGCTGCTCCTTGGTTGATGCACGTGCAGCTACAGTGCACACAATTCACAAAGACAGAAAAAAAAGAATTTTTTATTGTTTGTGGAGTGCACTTTGAGGGTTACACCACCCTTTAACAGACAGACGCACGCTTGTCGCTGCTGCTTTAAGGATGCAGGTGCGGCTACAGCCCACACATTTCACAAAGACAGAAAAAAAAAGAAGAATTTTTTTATTGTTTATGGAGCGCACTTTGAGGGTTACACCACCCTTTAACAGACAGACGCACGCTTGTCGCTGCTGCTCTAAGGATGCAGGTGTGGCTACAGCCCACACATTTCACAAAGACAGAAAAAAAAAAAAGAATTTTTTTATTGTTTGTGGAGCGCACTTTGAGGGTTACACCACACTTTAACAGACAGACGCACGCTTGTCGCTGCTGCTTTGAGGATGCAGGTGGAATCTAGACGGGATTTGGAACCGGGGACACACTACCTCCATCAATTTTCTATATCCCACTGCACTAATGGCGGATACCGGACGCACGTCTAACACCAACATAGCAGTCAAGGCCTCACTTATACGTTTTGCTTCAGGATGACTGCTGTCGTACTTCATCCTCCTCGCTAGGGACTGTTGGAGGGTCAATTGTTTAGTAAAAGTAGTGGTGTTCCTACTTCCTCTCTGGGATGATGAACAACTCCCAGCAGCAGCAACAGCGCTAGGAGGAAGTGGTTCTTGATCTTTCCCTATTTTATTTTTATCGGAGAAAGTTTGGTCCTCCATTTATGTTATATTGATATATACGTGCGGCTAAGGCGCACACAAACGCAGAAAATATTTTTTTATTTTTGCTGGAGAGTAGTGCACTTTGTGGGTTACACCACCCTTTAAGAAATGAGCCAGCCGGCCCTTTACTTATGGGACACAGGCGCCCGCTTGGCGCTGATCCTTTGTTGATGCACGTGCAGCCACAGTGCATACAATTCACAAACACAGGAAAAAATTTTTTATTTTGTTTGGAGTGCCCTTTGGGGGTTACAGCACCCTTTAGCGGTCAATCCAGCCAGCCCTTTATTTATGGGACACAGGCGCACGCTTGGCACTACTTTGTTGATGCACGTGCGGCTACTGCGCACACAATTCACAAACACAAAAAAATATATTTTTTTATTTTGTTTGGAGTGCCCTTTGGGGGTTACAGCACCCTTTAACGGACAAGCCAGCCGGCCTTTTACTTATGGGACACAGGCGCACGCTTGGCGCTGCTCCTTTGTTGATGCACGTGCAGCCACAGTGCACACAATTCACAAACACAGAAAAAATATTATTTTTTTTTGCACTTGGGGGGAGCACCCCCTGGACAACACTACAGCACCCCTTTAGGACTGGGACACTGCACAGGACTTTGGAGTGGACACAGCCCCTATGGACAACTGACTGCACAACACAGTCCAGCCAGCCCCTATGGACTTTGAAGTAGTGGACACAGCCCCTATGGACAACAGCAGCACAGCACAACACAGCCAGCCCCTATGGACTTTGAAGTAGTGGACACAGCCCCTATGGACAACAGCAGCACAGCGCAGCACAGCACAGCACAACACTACTCTGCACTACACTACACTACACTACACAGCCCAGCCAGCCCTAACTCCCACCCTCCCTCTTCACTGTCCACAGCCGAGTGAGAAAATGTCGCCGATGCGGGTACCTTATATAGGATCCAAAACCCGCGAGACCCAGAAGGCGGGATGATGACGTTTTGCCTCGATTTCAGATCTGAGTCAGGCGGGAAAAGTCGAGCCTGGCTCGGATCGGCAGGGCTCGGGGGGGTTCAGATTTCAGAAATCCGAACCCGCTCACCCCTAGTAATCGCAGTTGCGATCTGTACTGAATCAGGCCCATAGTTGCATCTGCGATTGCTGGTGAAGAGCACGTAAACCTATACTTTGTCAATTGCAGTTCCCCTAAGCCGCAGCACGATTGACATGCAGCGACCATTTGGTGGCAGAGTGGGAACATGGTTGGCCGGCGTTTCCGGAAACGGGGGTGTCATGCCCCAGTTTTCCAGGAGTAAAGAGGCCAGCGTCTGCATCAGAGGATGCAGATTTCCTGGCCTCACAAGCAGACAGGAGGCGGCCAGTCTGGGTAAGCTTCGGCTTACTCAGATGGCCGATGGCTGCGACCATCTCGATGCAACACTCGGATCTGCAAAGTGGTCAGGAGGTGTCTTTTGTTATCTGACACCCCCTGCAGCGTCAGAGTATTAGCCACGTGCCTGAGTCTGTGCAATATTGTACAACTCAATTAGGCCCAGTGTTTCAATGGAGTATACGGCCAAAGAAATAATTTGACAGTTCCAGTACACTATGGCTAATAAATATTAAATATGCGTCTTTGGCATTACCTGTTGACAGTGACATGAGGTGATGCCAATGGCAGGGGAGGCACACATGGAGATGGGTCTGAGTGCTGGGAGCCTGTCTCACCCCCTACTCACTGTAACTCTCTCCTCACTACACTAAACTTCAGTGTCCATTGATTCTCATACCTGCATCACTGTCTCTTCTCTTGCTGCTGCTGGCTGAGGTCTGATCTCTAAACACAGCAGTGTACTTCCTGGTCACATGACACATCTAAGGCGTCCATCACTGCTCAAGGCACGCCCCCCCATACTGAGAGGCATGCCTCTATTAGCCCTTTTTCTATGCAGCTTACTGCCTGTGGTGTGGCCCCACCCCCAGCTCTGAAAGCAGTCTTACTGTACAGAAACAAGGGTAAACTATTGCTGCCTCATCTCTCTACAGTCCCAGGGAGCTCCGCAAAGCTGGTGAGTGTTCACTATAAAAATGATTCTAATAAACAAAGAAGATGTTTATACGTTATACATATCTTCTTTGTATTATTCGAATTATTTTTATATCAAATCTCAGGAGTATGACGGGGGGGGGGGTTCTCTGCCTACCGTGACCGCACGTCCCTGTCTGTTGAAAAATAGACATGTGCCAACTTAGAGTGACTATGAGCACAAGTTTCATAAACTGAACCTCTCCATATTTATTTAATGCAATTCCATTGGTTATTTTGTAAGTGAAGGCGATAAACTCCAACAGATTTTGTTGTAGTTTTGTCGAGGCGTGGATCCCACTTGAAAAAAAATGAATATTTATCACTGTGATTATGTATGCATCCAGTCTGTACGACTCTGTGTATGTGTTTGAGTATTGTCAAGGTTGTAGGCACACATGAATATTTGATCTCTTTGTTCTCTGCTTTGGTAACGGAAGAGACGATTACAGAAGGTCATTTCATATTGTAAAATAAAACTTAAAATACACAGAAGACGTTTTCAACTATGGGGGTAGTTTGAAGAATTACGCAGTATTAATGTCAGATGTTTACAATACTGGAAAGGTAACTATTTATAAGATGTCACTTCTGTTTAGAGTCACTGCGCTGAGACATTGAGGCCTAATCTGGCAATCACCGGCTTTCCTAGTCTTGTGCTGTCAGTTGTTACAACCTTTACCGGTGTCCACCATGACTGTCATTTATTGGCTTGTGCGTGCTCTCAGGGCCAGATTAACAATGGGGCGGATGGAGCTCCAGCTCCAGGCCTCCACATAAAAATAAAAATGTTGACTGGCCATCTGCTCTCCACACAGTCGGCCATAAATCATAAGTAGTAAAATTGTAATTCTGTTTACCTCACAAAATTAAGCATTTTTTTAATTTTACATATTTATGGGTCTATGTACTAAGCAGTGATAAGAGACAGACAGGCTGTGTTTGAAAAATGACAGTTGGGAGCTGATTGGCTGGCACCTTATCACTTTCTTATCACTTTTCACTCTCTCTTATCACTGCTTGCCCTTCTGCTCCACAGGAGGTTTCTGTCCTCCCTGAGCTCGCCTTAGAACACCTGCGTTACGGTTTGACAGGTGTACCGCACCAGTCAAACTCCCCGCCACTCCTTAGGGAGACATTGGGGCTGAGAGCAGGGGCGTAGAGAGCCACGCGGGGCCCCGGTAAAGAGGGGGCGTGGCCTAATTTCAGGAGGCGTGGCCACGCCCCCTTGAAAAAAAATCAGATTTTTGCAGCGCCGCTTGATCGCTCCCCCCTTCAGGCATAGGAGATTGCTTGCGGCTGCTACTTAGCAGCCGCAAGCAATCTCCCGCTGCAGTCCAGCACACGCTGTGTGCTGGGCTGCTACAGAGGGAGGGAGGAAGTGAGGGGGGGGGCGGCGCCAGACCCGGGCCCCCGCTGGGCCCCTCTGGAAGCCCGGGCCCTGGTAAACTGTACCCGCTCCCCCCCCTCTCGGCGCCCCTGGCTGAGAGTATAGGGGTGTACACACCCACATGGCACTGGACACACCCACACAACACTGGTCAAGCTTCTCATAATAGGCCCTTGGTCATTTTCAGCTCCAGGCCCATGTGGCCCTCAATCCGGCCCTGCGTGCCCTCTTACAATACTTTTACAAGATACATTGGGTCGGATGCTACAGTATGTTGAACCATACATGCCTACCCTCCCGGAAGTCGCGGGGTAACCCCCCGCACCCCCGGAAGGGTAGGCACTTCTCCCGCACCCAAGAATAAGGAGAATTTTCTTGCAGACTGGTGGATCCGCAAGTAGGGGGTGTGGCCTAATGGCGCAATTCTATTAAAATTGCATCATTTGGCTCCACCCCCTTATTTAAATACTCGTCGGTCGCTCAGATTGTCGTGAGGGGGCGGGGCTTAATGACGTGGCTGGTCTGGCCCCACCCCCAACACTTCCTACCTGCTTCTCCTCCCTGGGCTTCTCCTGGAGAGGATAAATGAAATGTCGGCAAGTATGTGTTGAACTTACCCCAGTTTGTGTAGTGTGGGCCTGATTCAGAGATGGATGCTAATGCCACCGCATCTCTGCACACATCGGTTGTGCGAAAATATGCAAATGCCGTAGACGCCGGGAATTGTAGTGAGATGTCCACAGGCGTCATCGCAAATCCAAGCGGCTGCATACAAAGACACAGTGTTGCTTGCAAATCCTTCGATGACCGACCTTCTACGTAACCCAATAATTTGAGTGCATGATCCCTAGAGGAGGTGGCGGTGCCCTCAGGCAGTGGGGCCCACCAGGAAATTTCCCTGTACCCCCGTGGGCCAGTCCAACCCTGCTCTGCACCAGCGGTGTCAAACTCGGGTTATCCAGCTGCAATGGAACTACACATCCCAGCATGCACTGCCACGGTTTTGCTTTTAGGGCATGCTAAAAATGTGGCAGGGCATGCTGGGTTATGTAGTCCCACAGCAGCTGGATGGCCATGAGTTAAGACACCCTTGCTCTACACCCGCCAAAAATAGGGGTGTGGGCGAAGCCCTAGTGCTTTCAACCTCTTCTATTTTTTTGCGGACCCTATTCCTCTAGGGTATTCAACCCCGCGCTGGACAGACTCAGGCTGCTGACAGGTAAAAGGTATACCGCCTGTGGCATGTCAATAATAGGTGCAAGGTGTGCGGTGCAACTGTGTCAGGCCCCTGTGTCACACCCTGCACACATTCTTGTATTTGCATATCTGGTCATCAGACCATCCTGCCGGCCCCTCACAGGGATCACTGTTACGTTGGTATCTCAGGAAACATGGTGCCTTCGTACCCACCAGAATTATGGCTCCTCCCCACATAATAATACAGCACATGCGCAGAAGACTCTGGGATTCTGTATACGGCTCCATTTTTTGTCGAAGTGGGAAGGGCTCACGGACATCTACTCTCCAGTGTTATAGTGCCCCCATATTCCACAGCCATCATTTTTTTCCTAACAAATAAGTACATTTAAAAGAGGATGATGATACTGGCACTCCAACAGTTTGATAATAGCCTAGGGGGTCTATGTACTAAGACTTGTAGAGAGATAAACTCGATGGAGATAAAGTGCCAACCAATCCGCTCCTCTCATTTTTCAAACACAGCCTGTAAAGTGACAGTTAGGAGCTGATTGGTTAGTACTTTATCTCCATCCTCTTTATCCCTCTCCAAGGCTTAGTACATAGGGCCTAATTCAGCAGTGCACGCACGATTACCAGGAATCTGCTCAAGCTCATGAATGCCTCTGCCTGATTGACAGGCAGATGCATTTAAGGGGCTGTGCGGAGGCGGGGGGGCGGCCGGTGTTCACGGAAACAGGGCGTGTCCGTCCCATTTTCCAGGAGTGGCCAGCCTAGGGACTGCGTGAACATACACAGTCTGCTGGGCTCGCAAGCTGGCCAGCCTGAGTAAGCTGAGGCTTACTCAGCTGGCCGGCCGCCCGGCGGCGTCCACCATCACGACCATCGACCACCGATGGTGATCCCAGTCTGCGACCATTGGATCAAAAATGCAACAGGGGTTGTCATACACCTCCTGCTGCATTTGCATTATTGCAAGGATCGCAAATGCAAAGCTGCCTGCGTGCATACATCATATATTTATAGCCAGCGTGCATACATCATATCTACAGCCTGCGTGCATACATCATATATCTATAGCCTGCGTGCATGCATCATATCTATAGCCTGCGTGCATACATCATATATCTATAGCCTGTGTGCATACATCATATCTATAGCCAGTGTGCATACATCATATATCTATAACCAGCATGCATACATCATATCTATAGCCTGCGTGCATACATCATATATCTATAGCCTGCGTGCAGCTTTGCAATTGCGATCTTCGCTGAATCTGGTCCATAGTCCCCTTAATGGCGAATCATTATGCTGCTTAGACGGAATCGGTATGTACTGCCGGCGGCTGTGTAGCCGCCGGATCAAATACCGCATATGCGTTTATGTCTATGTACTGCTTCGTACAGATCTTAAGCATGAATTATAGACATTTTGTGGCCAACTGTGCCTCGGGAAAAGGGGTGCTGAGAGTAACAGTCAGGTACTAAATGTTACTGTTAGTACAATAGTTAAACATAATGGTGTATTATTTTATTAGTAGGGGGTAGTGGACAGCGCTAGGCATGATCCCAAAGAGGTGCCATGCCCAAATGTGGCCCTTCCCCAACACTGTACCAGGGCCTATAAGTCCTCTTGGCGATCTTGATGATTTCTCCCTGTAGAAGAGCTGTGTGTAGTTGCAGGGTTGGATTTGACAGAAGCTGCTGTCTGGATACAGTTGTATCCAATGCGGAGAGCACATCAGAGGTCTACATACTTATATCCAGGGGCAGCAACAAATACTTAACTGCAAGACAATAGAAAATAAATGGTTGCAAAGCACTTAAGGAGCCATGAACTCATCTGCTTGGCAAAAAAAAAGTGCAGGAGAGCATTTATAAGCCAATAAATTAAAGTAATCTGAAGGTTGATAACTCATAAAGTAACAAAACAGTTTAAAAATACTAATCACTGTCTTCTGTTTTCTCATCTTTCTCGAAGATTCAACAAAGAAACTTAAGGATGTTTTGGAAGAGTTTCATGGCCACGGAGTACTGGCAAAATATAACCCTGAAGAGGTAATCCTTGTTCCTTTACCTACTGTACATTTATATTGTCCTGTTCTATTCTTTTAACTGACGTACAGTATACAATACAATAGGTATTGTAAAGATTGCTAATAGGAGTTACAGCTAAAGAGCAATACTTACAGTAGTATAGTAACCAGTGGACGTACCTCAATGTGGTGACACCCGGTGCGGGTAGGTGCTGGGAGGGTTGTTGTGCGTGTAGCAAAATGGCGCAATGGTAAAAAGGGGGCATGGCCTTGCGGGTAGGGGGTGTGGCCTTGCTGCCTGAACTCCCGTTTTAGTCTCTCTGGGACTCTGGAAGATGCGGGCTGCCCCCAGGGACAAGTCTTTTTCATAGTGCCGGCTCCTGACACAGTGAGTGCTGCATATAATGCTACAGTGCAGCACACGGCTCCTGTCACGGATGGGGAGTCAGCACTTTGGTGACACCCCTCAGCGGGTGACACCCGGGTGCGGCCTGCACCTCCCTTGTGAATCCACTGGTAGTAAAAATCTATATTTTTTAGAAAACTTTTCTATTTCATAGGCGATTCCCAACCTCGGTCCTCAAAGCAGAATAATGCCGCATACACACCGGAGCGATGTCGGCACGATAGGAAATTTCCGGCCGAAACGGGACAACATATCGCTCAGTGTGTACGGCCAATATGCGCGCTCCCGCGGATGCTTGCGACATCGTCGTGTTGCACGTAGTGTCGGACTGGGGCATGAGGGGCCCACCGGGGGTGTGCAGTGGTAGGGGCCCATGCTTAAGGGGTGTGGACAGCCGCCAGAGGGGGTGTGACCAGCCACTACAGCCTCTTGGCCAACCATTTGGCAAAGTTTGATGTAGTTTCTATAGAAGTGCTCCAAGCATACATGTTTATCTGTGGTCCTTCTCCATCAGGTCACTGCCAGGTAATTGACCCACTAATAGAGTAACAATGTATAATTTGAGTGCACAGTCTGGAACCTGACACCTAGAGGAAGGAGTGGGGCCCCCAGACAGTGGGGCCCACCGGGGAATTTCCCTGTACCCCTGTGGGCCAGTCCAACCCTGGTTGCGCGTCCAACCGGACGTTATCGCAAGCGGTCCATTGCAGGTAATAAAGGATGGAATGAGGTATCATTCCGTCCTTCATTATATCATATCTTCAGGCCGACATATCGGTTGGGTACACATTGCTCAGTGTGTATCCAGCTTAGCAGTCCTGGTTTTAGTGATATCCATGCTTGAGCACAGATGGTTAAATCAACATAACTGAGATACTAATTAAGTTACCTGTGCTTAAGTATGGTTATCCTTAAAAACCTGGACTGTTAGTGTGCCTTGAGGACCGTGGTTGGGAAACCTTGTCATAGACTATGCACTTTTTCAAAAGATACATACAGTAGTTGCCTAATTATTTAGGTTTAAAAAAATATATATATACACTGTACATCAAATTTTCAAATCTCCAAACACACTGGTTGAGCCAGATACATGCAAAACATTTCCTGTGAAAGCATAAGGGGTAAAAAGAGGGTAAATATTCCTTTAATTGATATTAGCAATTAGACTAGTTCCTGGCTTAACAAATAGGGCTATATTTACTATGCTGCACGCCTTTGGTAGTTTCTGACACTGGATTTAAAGGGGAAATTATATTCAATATAAAGCCAACTGTGTTTTTTTGCATTGAATATAATTGCCCCTTTAAGTAAAGCTACCGAACTTGCTGAAGATGCAGTGGCTTTAAAAAGTGCTTAACTAGAGTGTTAGGGCCTGATTCAGCAGTGAACGCAAGTTCAGTGCTGATCGCAGATTCCCAAACCCTTGATTGACAGGCAGAGGCATTTAACTCTGCATCAGGATCATCTCTGGGACTCCCAGTTTCGGTCGCATCATTAGCACCTAATTAACTCAATTCTAACGCTCTTAAAGTGATCAGTGACCTTGATTAGGATGAGAGAGAATATATGGAAATCTAATTCACAAAACCACATGTATTAACCTTAAAGCAAGTAAAACAAAAAATACAACATTTTAAGAGGTGCAGTGTGCCTAAGAGGCCGCCCTGGACAAACCTACATATTTCTGCAAATTACCCACAACCAGGGGCGTATCTACCCATTGGCCAGGATGGCACTCGCCAGGGGCGCCGGCCAAAGGGGGGGGCGCCGTCCGGCAGTGCCACCAGCAGCCAATGGGTGGACTACCTCAAGGGCTTAAACTAGCCCCGCTAGTCCCCTGGGCCCCAAGTGTAGGGCAGACCGCAGTGAGAGCGGTCTGCCCTACACAGTTACAAACACACAGCTGCCAGTGGCGACTGTCTGTTTGTTATAGCAGCCAGCCAATGAGAGTCAGACAGACTCTCATTGGCTGCAGCATCGTCCACGGAGGGAGCCGGCTGGATCTCACGCATGAGCTCCGCCTTCCGGCTCACTCCGCAGCGGGTGATGGGAGAGATGTCTCTCCCATCCCATAGTGCAGAGCGAGAGCGGGCCCTGAGGAGTGGACAGCGGTCAGTCGTCGGTAGGAGCGGGGATCAGGTAAGTTGCTTTTTTTTTTCCTGTGTGTATTTTTTTTTCTGGCACAGCAGGGGGTGGGGGGGGCTACTAGGGGGCATTGTATAGGAACACTGTGTGGCTACTGGGGGCACTTTGTGGGGGGGATGGACGTTACTGGGGGCACTGTATTGTAGGAGCTGCTACTGGGGGCATGTTGGGGGGGTGGCCGCTACTGGGGGCACTGTATTGTGGGGACCGCTACTGGGGGCACGTTATGGGGGAGTGGCCGCTACTGGGGGCACTGTATAGGGGGGACCTACTGGGGGCACTGTATAGGGGGGACTACTACTGGGGGCACTGTATAGGGGGGACTTACTGGGGGCACTGTATAGGGGGGACTACTACTGGGGGCACTGTATAGGGGGACTACTACTGGATGCACTGTATAGGGGGACTACTACTGGGGGCACTGCATAGAGAGGACTACTACTGGGGGCACTGCATAGAGGGGACTACTACTGGGGGCACTGCATAGAGGGGACTACTATTGGGGGCACTGCATAGGAGGAACTACTACTGGGGGCACTGCATAGGGGGGACTACTACTGGCGGCACTGCATAGGGGGGACTACTACTGGGGACATTTTCTGAAATTATGGGGGAAGGGGGCACCAGCCCATTACCTTGCCAGGGGCGCTCAGATCCCTAGATACACCCCTGCCCACAACCTTTGTAATTTTCATTCATAAAATGAGCAAAATACACAAAATTGTGAGAAAATAAAAAGAAATACGTACCTTCAAAAGTCGGACGAGTTCGGGCACAATGAGCCTGAGAGGCCAGGAAGGTCACTACTGCAATCCACGCAGGCGGCGGGAAAACCGACTAGGGGAGTTTCAAACAGCACCTAGAGATAGGAAGGTACTAGGAGGGGCAGGCCCCTGTGCCCCCTTGCGGCGGAGATGTGAGCGAGAACAGCTTTGTGGCACCTGTCAAGCCAGCTGCACTTGACGCAGGGTTAAGGGGCGGTGCCTACTCTACCTGGGGTGCGGCCCCCCCTGCACAAAAAATACACAAAAAATAGGGAGCCTCTCGCAACCTCCGGGAGAGTAGGCATGTATGGTATACATCCCATTTTCCGTGAGTGGCCAGCCCAGGATCTGCATTGATCAACACAGTTTAATCAGGCCCTTAGATCTAATTGTATTCAGTTCTTCTAGGATGTCCCCAGTTTTGAAGTGGGCAGAGCTATAAGAACTTGTAGCTAATGAGGACATTTGATTGCACACAGCATCACAGAGTAGTTCAAACAGGGCCGCCGAGACAAACAGGGGACCCGGAAAGACAGGGGGCGTGGCCAAATACTGGGAGGAATGGCCACGCCCCTTCAGAAAAACAAAACAATGAAAAATACTACAAGAGAGTTCATTAGGGGCCCTGCAAGCCATGGAAGAAGAGGAATGACCCCACAAGATGCACGCTGTGGAGGGGGACATTTCTCTTCTGCAGCTTGCTATTATTACAATAACAGCATTCATTAATTTCTTAATTACAGCACATCACCCATTTAAAGCAATCATATTACATTAAATTACCAAATGAATTTATACAAGAAACTAAAACGAAATTACCTGTCTAAATTGAAGTGAAATAAATTTGCGGCCTCTTCATCTCCCGCCGAGCTGTATGTCTCCACTTTTTAAATGGATGGATACAACACAATCTATTAACTAATTAGAGTGCTAGAAGATGTCTAGGTGTTATTCAGGACACTGGTGTATGCAGTGGCATATCTATAATACAGTAGGCGCAGCGTGTGGCCTACACCGCACACCCTGCACCCATACTCTTAAATACTTGCTTCTCCAGAGTCCTTCATCGGTTCAGGCAGCACTGCGCAAATCACAGTAAAAATGTTGCAGGGACTATTTTCCCGGCGATTTGCGTATGCCCAGTACAACAAAAAATGCAGGGAAAATGGCAGCTGCACCATTTTCCCGGCGACCTGCACATGCGCAGTAGGCTCTGGCACATTGCCAGAGTCTAGTCACTTGCGCCGCTGTCTAGAGAGGAGGCGATCCACATGGAGGCTGCCATGGGCCTCTTTCTCTCATAATACGCCTCTGGGTGGATTGCTGGTGTTATCCACTAATCAAAGTGCCCATTGGTTGGCATCCAGTACTCTGACCGATGGATAACCCCGGGTGATCAGTAATCAGGGTGTTGAGTTCCCACTGGATGATCCACATCGCCTGCAGGAGGCCGTGGAATAGGGATGGTCATTGGTGGGTGAGCCATCGATGGTCACCATCGATCACACCATTGGTGGTTAACCTCAATGGTACAAAACCATTGATGAGGAACCATCGATGGTTTTGCTCACCAATGTCATCCTTGTTCTATTTTTCACAAGGCGGTCAGTCAGAGGTGAGGGTGGGGCTTCACCGGTCATGTTGGTGGCAAAGCTAGGCTCCTTGTCCTGGCGCCAGGGGGAAAGAAAGAAAAACATTGCAGTTTTCTGTGCCATTGATGGCAGAGAACCTTTGGATCCACCATCGATGGTAAAATATCGACCATAGGTGGTTGTCCACTGATGAGTGTTGATGACCATCCCTACCGTGGAAATCTCCTGATTTCAGGATAAGAATGAAGCCGCAGTCTGAGAGATAGAGGGATGAGCAAGGTCCTCTAACAGCACAAACTGTTTTCCTCTTCTTGGAGCAGCATGACAGGAAATTGATGTGATTACATTTAATATGTTTAAAATATATGAATTCGCTGCAAGGGTTGACCTAGATCGAGTTAAACTTACAGTGTGCTTAGTGTGGGAATATTTCAACTATTTTTTTTTATTTTCTCAATTAACATTCAGTATACTAAAAAAAACTTCATCTGGAATTAAACTTTGGTAACGCTCCTTCACTCTATAGAGCCTCTTATGAGATACACACCCATGGTGCATGAGTAGGATTTATTCTTCTGGTGAAGGAAGCGGCAGAGGATTTAATCCAAGTACGTTGATGCAATCAGTAGTGTCCTGTATCAGAGTACAAGCTAATTGCCTGGGCACCTGCCCAGTTAGTTCTCTCTACACAAGACACGTCTCACCCCCTACTCACTGTAACTCTCCCCTCACTACACTAAGCTGCACTGTCCATTGATTCTCCTACCTGCAGCACTGTGTGTTCTCTTGACGCTGACTGAGCTCTAAACACTGCAGTGTACTTCCTGGTCACATGACACTCTCCTACCTTCATCACTGTGTCTAGATCCGATCTTCAAGGCACGCCCCCTTACTCAGAAGCATGGTTCTATTAGCTCTCTTTCTGTGCAGCTTACTGCCCGTGGTGTGGCCCCGCCCCCAGCTCTGCAAGCAGTGTCTGTCTATAAAGAAGCGAGGCTGAGCTGTTGCTGCCTCATCTCTCCTCTCGCTGCAGTCCCAGGAAGCACCACAAAGCTGGTGAGTGTTAACTATAACAATTATTACAATAAACAAAGATGTTTATAAGTTATAAATATCTTTTTTCTATTATTCTAATCATTTTTATATCAAATCTCAGGAGTATCACAGGGAAGGCTCTGCCTACCCTGACTGTACATCCTCGGATTCCTTAAATGTCATACTTTTCCAGCTTCAGGAAAACTGACCGCCAACTAACAGTGCAGGGTGTTAAACTATTATTTTAAATCTAGGGGTTACTATATTAATTCTGGGGGTTAGGTCTCCCTTAAAGCTTGCCTCTATCTTAAAAAAAATATATATATATATCAAACCGCAATGACCATTGCTGTGCAGAGTAAGTTTGGGTTGTACCAAGAAAAAGCAATATTGTTACAGTAGTAATGTTTTGGCATCTTATATTCATAAACTTTACCAGTAGGATAGATAAGAGGTGCGTGCACCAGACCATGAAGAACAAAACTCATGGTGCTATATCAGGGATTTTAGATTGTGATTACAGGCAGAGAGGACTTGTCGGCACATGGTCAAGCTGAATTACTTTCTATAACTAAAAATGAAAGCTACACGAAATGCGAATGCAAAATGTAAGTCCTTTGCGTAATGGAAACGACTGTGGCCCTCATTCAGAGCCGGACGCTATTTGCGGTCGTTCGTTTAAAAACAAGGGGTGGCTATTTAAATGATCCGTACGCACATTGCAGTGTGTTCACACCTCTAAGTCTGAACGAACGAGCAAAACATACGCTCGTTTATTTGTTAAAAACGCCCCCTGGCCGCACGCATCCTACGTCATGTCCGCTATTTATTAGATTAATCGAGTACATCGACCAGCGTATGAACTGCTCGCTATTCTTGTGGTTGGTGTTTGCTACCACAAATTTGCGTGCAGTTCTGGCTATAAAATAACCCAGTGACGTGGTCAATGACGCTGCTGTTTTAAATATACACACCCATAAAACGCCCGTTTTGACCTTTAAGCACGCCTGCGTTCGGATCTCCACTCCCCATTTTCAAGCACCTTCCCCTGTTACCACCCACATACGCCTCATTCTGTCACTCAAAATAGCAGGCACTCGCTATATAGCGTACAAAGGATTTTCGGCCGCACTGACTGGTTCGCGCATGCGTACTAAAAAGCGTACGCATGCGCAGATGTGCAAACATCGCTCGGAACGAGCGTACTGCCGCTAACGAGCGGCTCTGAATGAGGGCCTGTGTTCCCCCGCTATGCGGCAAGTATCGACCCTGAAAATCAGCCCTCTCCACCCCTTTAGCTAATTTCAATAACATTAGTGTGCCTCTTCCGTAGTTTGCTGGGATTCAGGGGTGTATCTATAATGGGTGCAGAATGTGTGGTGCCCAGAGGGAGCCACACACATTGATTATACTTAACCTTCCACTAACACTGCAGAAATCATTGGGTAAATGGTACTGGTGCCAGCTTCCCAGAGACATGCACACGTGCAATAATAGACTCTGGCACAAGCACCGGTGTGAGGGGGTGTCCGAATGGAGAGTGCACACAGACCCCCTCCTCTTGTAAATGCCCCTGCTAGGAGTAGGAACACCTTCAGTCTGTAAAGGTGCCCATCTGGGTTCATATACTTATGCGCTCCGGCAGAAATCTAGGTGAAGTGTGTGCGAGTACGAGTCTGTGTATGCGTTCTGGCACCATCATTTCTGTTCTGAATTGCTTACCTACATGTTTTTTCTCTATTTATCACTGCTAAAGTTGAATGATAATCCTGGTTATATTATACCTATATTTTATCAACTACACAGTTTGTGTGTTGGATATTGCCTTTTTAGTATGGACTATTTTATTTTATATTCTGCAATACAGAATGACTGGAATGATTCTAGGCAGCAGATCAGCTTTATACAAAGGAAAAAACATAGATAAGGATTTGGTTAAAAGCCAAAATAACCTACAATAACCGGCTGGCATTTTTTTAAAATGCCTTTTTTATAGCATTCAAAAACATTTGTGTATACAGGGCCTGATTAGAGATGGACGGAACTGCAGAGCCGCGCATAAGCGGACACCTCCTTGCTGCATCTGCGATCCCAGCGCTGCCACTGAGGTCGCAGCCTGAGATCACCATCGCAACCAATCCTGGCCAGCAGATGAAGCTTACCGCAGCCTGACCGGGTCCTGGTCACTTGCAAGGCCAGGAAATCTGCGTCCACCGACACAGACCCTGGCCAGCCATGCCCCTGCTCCACCCCCCTTAATGCAGCAGCGAGATCGCAGGACCCATTCTTTGCAGACGCAGACACCAAAACAACGAAGATGTGCACTAACCATCAGATTAGCAGTAGTGCATGTGTGTGTGTGGGGGGTGTTTCTGAGTACCCAGAAACCCCCTCTGACAGCCTCGAGAGCAGACACCATGTTATTAAGCCCCGCCACCCTCGCAGCAAAATGCCACTATACGCAGGTTAATAAGGAGGAGGCGGAGCCAATATGACTCAATTCTATTAGAATTGCGTGAAATTAATGCATGACATATGTATGTGTGTGTGTATATATATATATATATTAGGGGTGAGCGGGTTCGGATTTCTGAAATCCGAACCCCCCCGAGCCCCCCCGATCCGAGTCAGGCTCGACTTTTCCCGCCTGACTCGGATCTGAAATCGAGGCAAAACGTCATCATCCCGCCTTCAGAGTCTCGCGGGTTTTGGATCCAATATAAGGTACCCGCGTCGGCGCCATTTTCTCACTCGGCTGTGGACAGTGAAGAGGGAGGGTGGGAGTTAGGGCTGTGTAGTGTAGTGTAGTGTAGTGCTGCTGTTGTCCACTACTTCAAAGTCCATAGGGGCTGGCTGTGTTGTGCTGTGCTGCTGTTGTTAATAGGGGCAGTGTCCACTACTTCAAAGTCCATAGGGGCTGGCTGGACTGTGTTGTGCAGTCAGTTCTCCATAGGGGCTGTGTCCACTCCAAAGTCCTGTGCAGTGTCCCAGTCCTAAAGGGGTGCTGTAGTGTTGTCCAGGGGGTGCTCTGTCCATCAGGGGTGCTCCCCCCAAGTGCTAAAAAAATAATATTTTTTCTGTGTTTGTGAATTGTGTGCGCAGTAGCCGCACGTGCATCAACAAAGTAGTGCCATGCGTGCGCCTGTGTCATAAGTAAAGGGCCGGCTGGCTTGACCTTTAAAGCGTGCTGTAACCCCCAAAGTACACTCCAGTCCAAACTAAAAAAAAAATTATTTTCTGTGTTTGTGAATTGTGTGCGCAGTAGCCGCACGTGCATCAACAAAGTAGTGCCAAGCGTGCGCCTGTGTCATAAGTAAAGGGCCGGCTGGCTTGACCGCTAAGGGTGCTGTAACCCCCGAAAGTACACTCCAGTCCAAACCAAAAAAAATATTATTTTCTGTGTTTGTGAATTGTGTGCGAAGTAGCCGCACGTGCATCAACAAAGTAGTGCCAAGCGTGCGCCTGTGTCATAAGTAAAGGGCCGGCTGGCTTGACCGTTAAAGGGTGCTGTAACCCCCAAAGTACACTCCAGTCCAAACCAAAAAAAAAATATTTTCTGTGTTTGTGAATTGTGTGCGCAGTAGCCGCACGTGCATCAACAAAGTAGTGCCAAGCGTGCGCCTTTGTCATAAGTAAAGGGCCGGCTGGCTTGACCGTTAAAGGGTGCTGTAACCCCCAAAGTACACTCCAGTCTAAACCAAAAAAAAAATATTTTCTGTGTTTGTGAATTGTGTGCGCAGTAGCCGCACGTGCATCAACAAAGTAGTGCCAAGCGTGTGCCTGTGTCATAAGTAAAGGGCCGGCTGGCTTGACCGTTAAAGGGTGCTGTTACCCCCAAAGTACACTCCAGTCCAAACCAAAAAAAAAATTATTTTCTGTGTTTGTGAATTGTGTGCGCAGTAGCCGCACGTGCATCAACAAAGGAGCAGCGCCAAGCGTGCGCCTGTGTCCCATAAGTAAAGAGCCGGCTGGCTAATTTCTTAAAGGCTGGTGTAACCCACAAAGTGCACTACTCTCCAGCAAAAATAAATAAATATTTTCTGTGTTTAGCCGCACGTATATATCAAATCGATATAACATAAATGGAGGACCAAACTTTCTCCGATAAAAATAAAATAGAGAAAGATCAAGAACTACTTCCTCCTAGTGCTGAAGCTGCTGCCACTAGTCATGACATAGACGATAACATGCCATCAACGTCGTCTGCGAAGGCCTATGCCCAATGTCATAATAGAGGGCACATACAATCCCAAATGACAAAGTTCAGGAAAATGACCTTGAAAAAAACATTTAAATCAGCTGAAGAGAAACGTAAACTTGCCAATATGCCATTTACGACACGGAGTGGCAAGGAACGGCTAAGGTCGATCCCTAGTATGTTCATGACTAGTGGTTCAGCTTCACATGACGATGGAAGCCCTCCTCCCACTAAAAAAATCAAAAGAGTTAAGCTGGCAAAAGCACAGCGAAGAACTGTGCTTTCTAAGAAGATATCACAAATCCCCAAGGAGAGTCCAAGTGTGGTGGTGGTTGCGATGCCTGACCTTCCCAGCATTGGACGGGAAGAGGTGGCTCTTTCCACCATTTGCACGCCCCCTGCAAGTGCTGAAAGGAGCACCCACAGTCCACTTGCTGATATGCAAATTGAAGATGTCACTGTTGAAGTACAACAGGATGAGGATACTGGTGTAGCTGGCGCTGAGGAGAAAGTTGGCGAGGAGGATTCTGATGGTGATGTGGTTTGTTTAAATCAGGCTCCGGGGGAGACAGTTGTTGTCCGTGGGATGAAAAAGCCCATCACGGTCATGCCTGGGCAGAAGACCAATCATTCCACCTCTTTGGTCTGGCAATATTTCTATCCAAATCCAGACAACAACTGTCTTGCCATATGTACCATATGTAAAGGTGAAATAAGTAGGGGTAGGGACGTCAACCACCTAGGAACATCCTCCCTTATACGGCACCTGCAGCGCGTTCATAAAAAGTTACTGTCAAGTTCAGAAACTTTGGCTAAGACCGTAAGCAGTCCAGGGACACCTAAATCCCGTTGTCCTGTTGTATCCAAGCGCCTGCAAACCACACCGTCAACTCCCTCCTCGTCAATTTCCTCCTTAGTCAGGATCGGAAGTAGTCCTGCAGGCCATGTCACTGGCATGACTGACTCTCCTATCCGGGATTCCTCCGGAGGATCCTGCATTGCTACGCCTCCTGCTGCCGCTGCTGCTGTTGCTGCTGCTGGGAGTCGTTCATCATCCCAGAGAGGAAGTAGGAACACCACTACTTTTACTAAACAATTGACCCTCCAGCAGTCCTTAGCGAGGAGGATGAAGTACGACAGCAGTCATCCTGAAGCAAAACGTATAACTGAGGCCTTGACTGCTATGTTGGTGTTAGACGTGCGTCCGGTATCCGCCATTAGTGCAGTGGGATTTAGACAATTGATGGAGGTAGTGTGTCCCCGGTTCCACTTCACTAGGCAGGCGATACCGAGACTGTACAGAAACGTCAGAAAAAGTGTCCTCAGTGTCCTGAAAAATGCCGTTGTACACAATGTCCACTTAACCACGGACATGTGGACAAGTGGAACAGGGCAGACTAAGGACTATATGACTGTGACAGCCCACTGGGTAGATGTATCACCTTACGCAGCAACAGCAGCAGCGTCACCAGTAGCAGCATCTCAGAAACGCCAGCTCGTTACAAGGCAGGCTACGCTGTGTATCACCGGTTTCAGTAAGAGGCACACGGCCGACAACCTCTTAGAGAAACTGAGGGAAGTCATCGCCCAGTGGCTTACCCCACTTAGACTCTCCTGGGGATTTGTGATATCTGACAATGCCACCAATATTGTGCGGGCATTACATCTGGGCAAATTCCAGCACGTCCCATGTTTTGCTCACACAATAAACTTGGTGGTGCAGAATTTTCTGAAAAGCGACAGGGGCGTGCAGGAGACGCTTTGGGTGGCCCGAAAAATTTCTGGCCACTTTCGCCATTCAGCGACTGCGTGCCGAAGACTGGAGCGCTAGCAAACACTCTTGAACCTGCCCCGCCATCACCTGAAGCAAGAGGTTGTGACGCGGTGGAACTCAACCCTCTATATGCTTCAGAGGATGGAGGAGCAGCAAAAGGCCATACAAGCCTGTACATCCACCTATGACATAGGCAAAGGAGGGGGTATGCACCTGACTCAAGCGCAGTGGAGAATGATTTCCGTGTTGTGCAAGGTTCTCCAGCCCTTCGAACTTGCCACACGTGAAGTCAGTTCAGACTCTGCCAGCTTGAGTCAGGTCATTCCCCTCATCAGGCTTTTGCAGAAGCAGCTGGAGAAAGTGAAGGAGGAGCTAAGACGGAGCGATTCCGCTCGGCATGTGGGACTTGTGGATGAAGCCCTTCATTCGCTTTGCCAGGATTCCAGGGTGGTCAATCTGTTGAAATCAGACCACTACATTTTGGCCACCGTGCTCGATCCTAGGTTTAAAGCCTATGTGGTGTCTCTCTTTCCGGCCGACACAAGCCTGCAGAGGTGCAAAGACCTGCTGGTGAACACACTGTCAGCTGAAGCAGAACGTGACACGTCAACAGCTCCTTCTTCATTTTCTCCCGTAACTGGGGCTGCCAGGAAAAAACTTAGGTATCCTAAGCAACCCGCTGGCGGTGATGCAGGGCAGGCAGGACCAAGTTTGGACATCTGGTCCGGACTGAAGGACCTGGCAACAATTTCTGACATGTCTATTGTCACTGCATATGATACTGTCACCATTGACAGAATGGTGGAGGATTACATCGCTGACAGCATCCAAGTAGGCATGTCAGACAGTCCATACCTTTACTGGCAGGAAAAAGAGGCAATTTGGAGGCCCCTGTACAAACTGGCTCTATTTTACCTGAGTTGCACCCCCTCCAGTGTGTACTCCGAAAGAGTGTTTAGTGCAGCCGGGAACCTTGTCAGCGAAAGGCGTAGGAGGTTGCTTCCACAGAATGTGGAGAAGATGATGTTCATCAAAATTAATTATCAGCTCTTCCAGGGAGACCAGCCTCCAGAACGTACAGAGGGACCTGTGGTGGTGGATTCAAGTGGGGACGAGTTAATACTTTGTGAGGATGAGGATGTACACACTGAAGAGGGTGAGGAATCGGTGGATGAGGAGGATGAGGATGACATCTTGCCTCCGTAGAGCCAGTTTGTGCAGGGACACATTAATTGCCAGCTTGTTTTGTGGGGGCCCAAACGAACCAATCATTTCAGCCACAGTTGTGTGGCAGACCCTGGCGCTGAAATGATTGGTTTGTTAAAGTGTGCATGTCCTGTTTATACAACATAAGGGTGGGTGGGAGGGCCCAAGGACAATTCCATCTTGCACCTCTTTTTTTTCTTTGCATTATGTACAGTTTGGGGCCTAGTTTTTCAAACTGCCATCCTGTCTGCCACTGCAGTATCACGCCTAGATGGGTCACGTGTTTGTGCCGCCCACTCGTGTCGCTTAGCATAGTCATCCAGCTACCTCGGTGCAACCTTTTGGACATAAAAACACTATTGTGAGGTGTGAGGTGTTCAGAATAGACTGGAAATGAGTGGAAATTAAGGTTATTGAGGTTAATAATAGCATAGGTGCAGAAAGACCTACAAATTCTGTGATTTTAGCTGTTTTTATGCTTTTTTTCAAAAAAATACAGATCCAAAACACAAAACCCAGAACCCAAAACACTGAAGGGTGGTTTTGGCAAAACCAATCCAGATCCAAAACACGAAGAAAGATCCAGATCCAAAACCAAAACACAAAACACGAAAAGTGGCCGGTGCACACCTCTAATATATATATATATATATGTACAGTGCATCCGGAAAGTATTCACAACTCTTCACTTTTTACACATTTTGTTATGTTACAGCCTTATTCCAAAATGGAATAAATAAATTTTTGTCCTCAAAATTCTACACACAATGGCCCTCATTCAGACCCACTCGCGAGCGGCTGTCCGCTCGCAAGTGGGTCGATGGTCTGCACTGCGCATGCGCACGACGGAGGGAGCTCCGTCGTGCGCATGCGCGAGACGCGACGAGCGAAGGACTTTCCTTCGCTCGTAGTGTCTCATCAAAGGGGGCATGCTGTCGATGTTGACTGACAGCACGCCCCCTTTGGTGGGCGTGCCTGCCAGATGGAGGCGTTCCCAAGGGAACGCCTACCGTCTGAAGCCGGCCCCACTGACATCACTAGTGATGTCAGTGGGAGTGATTTTGGCTCTGATAGAGCCAAAATCACTCCTGGCCTTGCGGTTGAAAACCTCAACCGCAGGCTGTTGCTCGCAGTTTCGATGGTCGCGATGGTCAAGACCATCGCGACCATCATCCTGCACGCTCGTATATGCTGTGGGTGGTGACCCACAGCTATACGAGCTTCCAGGAGGACGCTCCATATTAATGGAGGTGGGCCCTGATTCAGAGCGAGCGCTCTGGTCAGAGCGTCCGGCTCTGAATCAGGGCCTATACCCCTTAATGACAACGTGTAAAAAGTTTTTTTTGAGATTTTTGCAAATTTAATAAAAAATAAACAACTAAGAAATCACATGTACACAAGTATTGACAACCTTTGCCATGAAGCTCAAAATTGAGCTCAGGTGCATCTGTTTCCACTGATCATCCTTGAGATGTTCCTACAGCTTAATTGGAGTTCACCTGTGGTAAATTCAGTTGATTGGACATGATTTTGAAAGGCATACACCTGTCTATATAAGGTCCCACACTTGACAGTGCATGTCAGAGCACAAACCAAGCATGACGTCCAAGGAATTGTCTGTAGTCCTCCGAGACAGGATTGTCTCGAGACACAAATATGGTGAAGGGTACAGAAAAATATCTGCTGCTTTGAAGGTCCCAATGAGCACAGTGGCCTCCATCATCCATAAATGGTAGAGGTTCGCAACCACCAGGACTCTTCCTAGAGTTGGCCGGCCGTCTAAATTGAGCGATCGTGGGAGAAGGGCCCTAGTCAGGGAGGTGACCAAGAACCTGATGGTCACTCTGTCAGAGCTACAGAGTTCCTTTGTGGAGAGAGGAGAACCCTCCAGAAGGACAACCATCTCTGCAGCAATCCACCAATCAGGTCTGTATGGTAGAGTGGCCAGACGGAAGCCACTCCTTAGTTAAAAGCACATGGCAGCGCATCTGGAGTCTGCCAAAATGCACCTGAAGGACTCTCAGACAATGATGAGACAAAGATTGAACTCTTTGGCGTGAATGCCAGGCATTATGTTTGCAGGATACCAGGCACCGCTCATCACCAGGCCAATACCATCCCTGCAGTGAAGCATGGTGGTGGCAGCATCATGTTGTGGGGATGTTTTTCAGTGGCAGGAACTGGGAGACTAGTCAGGATAGAGGGAAAGATGAATGCAGCAATGTACAGAGACATCCTGGATGAAAACCTGCTCCAGAGCGCTCTTGACCTCAGACTGGGGCGACGGTTCATCTTTCAGCAGGACAACGACCCTAAGCACACAGCCAAGATATCAAAGGAGTGGCTTCAGGACAACTCTGTGAATGTCATTGAGTGGCCCAGCCAGAGCCCAGACTTGAATCCAATTGATTATATTTGGAGAGATCTGAAAATGGCTGTGCACCGACACTTCCCATCCAACCTGATGGAGCTTGAGAGATGCTGCAAAGAGGAATGGGCAAACTGCCCAAAGATAGGTGTGCCAAGCTTGTGGCATCATATTCAAAACGACTTGAGGCTGTAATTGCGGCCAAAGGTGCATCAACAAAGTATTGAGTAAAGGTTGTGAATACTTATGTACATGTGATTTCTTAGTTGTTTTTTTTTATTAAATTAGCAAAAATCTCAAAAAATGTTGACACATTGTCATTATGGGATATTATGTGTAGAATTTTGAAGACAAAAATGAATTTATTCCATTTTGGATTAAGGCTGTAACATAACAAAATGTGGAAAAGTGAAGTGTTGTGAATACTTTCCAGATGCATTGTAAGTATGTGTATGTACTGTATATATGTGTGTGTGTGTGTGTGTCTGGAAAACCCCCTGGGTTAGTGTACATTTCTGAATAAGGCCCAAAGTACGCTTGTGTGTGTGAGTGTGTGTTTGTATGTGTGTATGTATATGCTGTATCTATACACCACAGCTCTCCGTTAAACCATGCTAAGGTTATATGTTTGTTTGTTTTTATTAACACTTATTTATATAGCCCAGCATACTGTACTTTACAGTGAATTTAAAATAAATAGAGCAATAAAACAAGACTCAGGCGCCTATTCATGATGTTAATTATCGGGATCCGAACGGACTCTGATAACGAACTTTCTGACTCGCCGTGGCTACCAGAGCAATTTCACTGCTCCGGCGCTGTGACAGCTAATGCGATATCAGCTGTCCCCGCGAGCCGCTTCACTGCTCCTTTTCCTGTCGGAGCAGTGATGGGAGTGCGCATGCGCGACCTACAGGTCACGCATGCGCAGAAGAGCCCCGACGTCCAGCGGAAGGAACCGGACAGGGGCGGATGGATCCAAAAGGATCCCTCATCGCAACCCGGACTTGTTGCGATGCCGGAGCAGGAATATTTTCCATCTGAAGATGGCGAATGCTCCCGCAGTCAAGCTCCAAAAATATTATATTTTTGGAGCTTGATGAATTCTGTCCCCATACTGTACTAGCCATTCCACAAAATGAAGGTAAGTAAGAGATGTCTGTGATACTAGTGTATGGGGTGTATATCTGTGATATCTTCTGCTTCATCTTCTTGATGAATACTTAATTTTTACAATTGCAGGTGAAAATGTGCAGTATCACCTGCTTTTGTGAAAATTAAGTGATGGTGAATAGGCCCCTCAGTATTAACGGATGAAGAAAGAGGTAAAAGGGCCCTGCTAGGAAGCAGACTCTCCTATAGGAGTTTTAGCATAGAAGGACAGCTTAAGGCAGGTGCAATCTGACTGAGCCAGGTTAAACCCTGTGGCTGTGGGAGCAGTATACCTGTAAGACTTTTGATGTTAGTGTCAGTCATTAGTGTTAGCCTATAGGGATCCTTGGGGGTTTGGCCTTGCTGGTATATTAGGTCTGTTATCCAAAGACTCCTCCTCTTTGTTTCTGGAAATCCCACCCTCCATCCCTGTTTGTGGTGTGTTGTTTGTTTTGAGTGTTGTGGCAGAAAGAACGGTAATGTGCTTTTAGCTATACAAATCAGATGGGTGCGCTCTCCTGGTTCAATGATAGGCCAGACCAGTCCCTTCCGGGACTGACACAGCTCATCTGGGCTTTTTGGGGAGAGTTGAACACCAACGAGTGATGTGTTTGTCCTGCATGTGTCTGTGGGAGTGTCCGTTCCTTGTTGTCCGCCACCATACGAACTTTAAGCTCACAATTAATTTCAATTGGCAACATCTAATTATTTAATTAGATAACTCAAATTTAATATGATTAATTATCAATTAATGATTAATAATCTGATGTCAAATAAATTTGACCTTTAATTTTAAATCCAACTCCTGTTGTCCGTGTGTTTATTTTTAGATAAGTTTTTAGTTGTGTTAAATCGGTAAGGTATAGTGTGCATATCAGCCATAGGGAGTTTCATAGAACACATTAAAATAACAGCATTCTACATGTATAAATAACGTACACAGAATGTTTTCACATGTATTTATGCATTTTTATTTTACCTTCTAGCATGGTAAAACCGCTTATCCACTGGCCTTGTGACACATTATTATTATATTATGATACATTATTTTACAAATGTCTTTAAAGCTGGCACAGTGCATGTAAATGGGAATAGCAAACGGGAATAGCAACTTAGCCGGCACACTGTGGTAGCAGTCCAATTTTTGTGGCTTGAACATAAGTGTTCCAAGAGATCTGTCAGGCCACGGTACAATAGAAGGGGGTGTCCAAGCATGTGGGAGTGGCCATACCCCATTGTGAGTACCTATGCCTTCTGAAGAAACTGCGTGGCTTACCCGTTTGGTTTCGGGTAATCGTATTCTCGTTTTGCAAAGACCCCCCTGGATGCTACGGAGACCAGCGCAAGGATAATTTGTTGCAGGTACTCCCATTGGATTCTATGGGGACAAGGGGACAGAAACATCTGGTAGAAGGTAAGTATGTGTGAATGAGATACTGTAGGTGTATGTAATAAACTTGTATTATATACGGTGTGTGTACTGTCTTTATTTAACTATTTATTTGACAGTAGGGGTAGTTCCACTGTAAAATACAATAGTTTAATACTAATTAACACTTTATTAATCCCGTACCCACCGCTCCAGGGGTGCGGGGAAGAGCCCCGGGCTTCAGAACAAACCTGGGGTTCGGGAGAGGGGGACCCCTTTTTAATGGGGTCCGCACCTCCCCCGAGATCCCTGGCTTGGCCTAACCGGCTTGGGGTGAGAATGCTTTGGCCCTGGAGACCCGTTAATAGGGTCTCCGAACTGTGGCATTACACCCCGGCCAGTTATGGTCCGCTGCTGGTTTTAAATATAGGGGGACCCCTGCGCATTTTTTTACCCCCTATATGTAAAACCAGCACTGGCCCTGCAGCCAGGTGCTGGTTCTTAAATTACGGTGGTACCCTACTCATTTTGTTCCCCATAATTTTAGGAACCAGGACTGGCTGACCAGTACAGGGCTGGTTAGCCTGTTGGGAGGGGACCCTACGTCTTTTTTTTTCATAAAAATTAACTCTAATCATTAGTAAACATACACAAATCACACTGATATGTGTATGTTTGATGGCAACTCACAGATCAGGAGTTGGTACATTTAAAACTTCTATTGACCCCCTGATTTGCCTGTAAAATGGCGGAATATAGCAAAACAAATAATTCCCAATTTAGGCAGAAATTAATGAAAAGTACAACCGATTTAAGCCAATTCACCATTGAATTAACTTCTATTGAAAAAAATGGACGAATTTGCGGCATTAAATCATCCAATTTCAACACCAAAAGATGAACAAATCACCCGACTTTAATGATAGTGAATTCCCGATTTGCAAAAAAGTAATATTTTGACCCGAGATAGCAATCTCGGACCAACGTGAATCTTAGTAAATGTACCCCCTAGAGTGGTTGTTGATGTGCCTCTAGCTTCTGTTGAAGTTGCTGCCACTAGGATCAATAAAGATTTATATACCTCATCTCTGGGAGAGGCAGATGCGAGGTATGAACGCAAGAAGAAGACGTTACTTGATGATGCTTTATCCTTCAAAAAGCAGGGAAGGGAAAGATTATGATGATGTTTACTACTAGAGATGAGCGGTTCTATTCTCCTGAATTACAAACAGGGCCGGCCCTAGCCCAAATTTTTTGGTAAGCGAGTAGGTTTTTTGGCGCCCCCCCCTATGCAGTGCCCACGGTAGTGGTCCCCCCTGTGCAGTGCCCCTTGTGCCCCCATTAGTAAGCTTATACAGTGCCCCCAGTAGTAGTCCCCCCTCTTGTAGTGCCCCTAGTAGTCCCCCCTTGTAGTAGTCCCCCCATTGTTGTGCCCCCAGTGGAGGTTTCCCCCCCATGTAGTGCCCCCAGTAGTAGTCCCCCCCAGTAGTAATCCTCCCTTCAAGTGCCCCCAGTAGTAGCCCCCCTTCAAGTGCCCCCAGTAGTAGTGCCCCCAATAGTAGTGCCCCCAATAGTAATCCCCCCTTCAAGTGCCCCCAGTAGTCCCCCCTTCTAGTGCCCCCAGTAGTAATCCCCCCTTCAAGTGCCCCAGTAGTAATCCTCCCTTCTAGTGCCCCCTGTAATCCCCCTTCAAATTCCCCCAGTAGTAATCCCCCCTTCAAGTACCCCCAGTAGTAATCCCCCCTTCAAGTACCCCCAGTAGTAATCCCCCCTTCAAGTACCCCCAGTAGTAATCCCCCCTTTAAGTGCCCCAGTAGTAATCCCCCTTCAAGTGCCCCAGTAGTAATCCTCCCTTCTAGTGCTCCCTGTAATTCCCCTTCAAGTTCCCCCAGTAGTAATCCCCCCTTCAAGTACCCCCAGTAGTAATCCCCCCTTCAAGTACCCCCAGTAGTAATCCCCCCTTTAAGTGCCCCAGTAGTAATCCCCCTTCAAGTGCCCCAGTAGTAATCCTCCCTTCTAGTGCCCCCTGTAATTCCCCTTCAAGTTCCCCCAGTAGTAATCCCCCCTTCAAGTACCCCCAGTAGTAATCCTCCCTTCAAGTGCCCCAGTAGTAATCCCCCCTTCAAGTGCCCCCAGTAGTAATCCCCCCCTTCAAGTGCCCCCAGTAGTAATCCCCCCTTCAAGTGCCCCAGTAGTAATCCTCCCTTCTAGTGCCCCCTGTAATCCCCCTTCAAGTTCCCCCAGTAGTAATCCCCCCTTCAAGTACCCCCAGTAGTAATCCCCCCTTCAAGTACCCCCAGTAGTAATCCCCCCTTCAAATTCCCCCAATAGTAATCCCCCCTTCAAGTTCCCCCAGTAGTAATCCCCCCTTCCTGTGCCCCCAGTAGTAATCCCCCCCTTCCTGTGCCCCCAGTAGTAATCCCCCCCTTCAAGTGCCCCCAGTAGTAATCCCCCTTCAAGTGCCCCAGTAGTAATCCCCCCTTCTAGTGCCCCCTGTAATCCCCCCTTCAAGTGCCCCAGTAGTAATCCCCCCTTCAAATGCCCCCAGTAGTAATCCCCCCTTCAAGTGCCCCCAGTAGTAATCCCCCCCTTCAAGTGCCCCCAGTAGTAATCCCCCCTTCAAGTGCCCCCAGTAGTAATCCCCCCCCAGTAGAGACACGTTATAAAAAACAAAACAAAAAAAAAACACTTACCTGAACCCCCCGCTCCCACCGCCGATATCCGCTACTCCCGACCATTCTCCAGGGCCGCTTTGCATTATGGAAGAGACGTCGTCATGACGACGTCTCTCCCATTACGCACTGTGGGAGCCGGAAGATGGCTCCCGCAGTGGGAGCTACAGCAGCCGATGAGAGTGTGACAGACTCTCATCAGCTGCTGAAACAAACACACAGTTGCCGGCTCCGGCGGCTGTGTGTTTGGCACTGTGTAGCGCTGACCGAACTCCGTCCGGTCACCGCTACACGCGCGGTGCAGCTGTGTCACAGAGACACAGTCTGCACCGCGGTAATTCTGCATGGTCGCGGCCGCGGCGCCCTTCACTACGTGGCACCTTACGCGGCCGCGTACCATGCGTAACCATAGAACCGGCCCTGATTACAAACACTCCTGAACTTAGGGGTTCTGAGTCAAATCGAGTCCTGATTCGGTTCTGCAGTCAGTTCAGAACTTGGATTTAAAAACAGAACTTGGGTTTTGGATTGCATATACAGATCCAAAGTAACTGTTTTACCAATGTTTTATTTTTTTCGATTGTTAATCGATTTTCATTGATTTTTAAGGAATCCAAAACCGAATCTGAACCAAAACACTTGGGAGTGGTTTTGCAAAAACCAAAATACGATGCTGAATTAGAAAAACTGAAACACGGGGGTCAGTGCACATCTCTACTTATTATATCACAACACCCCTGCCCAAATGGTGAATACCGAAGCATGTGTGGGTGTGGGGCTTGCATCATTACAGACCCTACTTTTTAAACTAGTAAGCACCCTTACTCCTGGGAGCCCTGGGGGTCTCACCCTAATTTGGGAATATCCCAGACATTCTGGGAGAGTAAGCACCTAAGTTACTAACCTGCTACCCCAATGTCATGTCACATTTCTGAAGTGAGGCCTCTATCTGAATAAAATAAAAAACAGTAATAGTATCAATTAATCCATTCAATATATGATTAACTGAAACCAATGTCAATGAGATAATGAGAGATGATGATGAGAGCTTCTGTAATGTGAAAATCCTCATCATCAAATGAAGCTTTGGGAACAACAACCATAGGGTATTTTAATCCTTGGGTCAATTCTTAGATGAAAGCAGAAACAACACTGAAAGTACATTTGTTGTGATATTGATTGAGGTATAATTATCCCAATAACTCTTCCAACTCCCCTTTGCATTGCAGAGGACTCACATGTCAATAAGTTACCTTGTATATTTATAACTATAGACTTCTGCGGGGGAAGTTTGTGCCGGTACTTTATAAAATATAGTCAGGCATTGTGGTATGGGTTTCCAGCAACAGAGCTTACAATGTAGTTGTTGGTGCTTTTACCCACGGTCACAAAGACCGGAGCCCATCAAGACCCTCATTATTAGTTCCAGTCTTAGGGGGTCTATTCTGTCACGACCAGGGTTTCTCGGCATGGTAGTCGACGGGTAATACCTGTGAGGACGCTATGGCGAGGGGCATCTGGCGGTGGCACTGGTGCCTGGCGGGGAGCATTGGCTGTGCGTGATTCCGTGTGGGCATACTGTCACTCTGGTCTGGTTAGGCCTGGTGGTGCTTCTGTTCCGTTCTGGCATGGGCGCCGCCATCTTGTCTCCAGTCAGGTGACCTAGTTGCCCTATCCTGTTGTGTCACATGCTCCTCTCTGACCAGTCACGGCTGAGCACTGGGGATTTAAGGGAGTTCAGAGCTCCCTTGCATTGCCAGTGCAACGTGTTTCTCAGTGAGAGCTGAGAGAGTGAGTTCCTGTGCTTTCACCTGTTTATTGGTTTCATTGCCTAAGCCTGCTTCACCTGACCTGCTCCAACCCTGCTGGATTCCCCTGCCTCCTCCAATTACCTTCCCTATTGCCTGAGCACCTGTGTCAGCTAGACTTACCCTGCACCCTCCATTTACCTTTTCCCCTGCCTGAGAACCTGAACCTGCTGTTTCCATGCACCTTGCCTCCACTTACACCCAGCTGGACTTCGTTACCTCTGCCTGCATTCTGTTACAGCTCACCATACCTGCATACTGGACTGTTCCTGCCTGTCACTTTCTGGACATTCTCCCATTTACTCCACTACAGTTATCGAGTGCACTTTAGTGCTATACCTGGACTATTTCTTGCCATTCCCATGTCTGTTAAGCCAATCATTAAAAGTTCCACATTTACCTTTAAATCTGCTCCTGTGATCGCTCCTGCTACCACCCCGGGTCCACAAACAACCCAGAACATAACATATTCATTATGTTAATTATCGGGGTTCGGACGGCCTCCAATTATTAAAATTCTAACTCGTGGCGAGTGCTCCGGCGCGGAGACAGTTGTTCTGAAAATCTGCAGTCTCCATGAATGTTTTCACTGCTCCTTTTGGAGCAGTGAAATGTAGCACTGCCGAGTCTGACTCACAAGTACAAGTGCGCCTGTGTGATCTAGAGTTCACGCAGGCACACAAAGGCCGGTGACCGGAGGACGGAGCCGGGCAGGGGCAGAGGGATTCCGTAAAGATCCTCCTTTGCAGCCCAGGACTCCTTTCCATGTGGCTGAAGATGACGAATGTTCCCGCAGTCAAGCTCCGTAAATATTGTATTTTCGGAGCTTGATTAATTTAGGTCCCCATACTAGTGTACATACAGCGGGCTGCAAAGGGAGATATCTGTGATATTTCTTGCTTACCTTTATGCTGAATGACCCCAAAACTTAATTTCTACAAAAGTATGTGAAAAATGTTCAATTTCACCTGCTTTTGTAGAAATTAAATGATGATGAATAGAGTAGACCTCTTATCATTTATAAGGCAATGCATCACACTTCATTATATTATTCACCTTCAATAATATGTTCATGTCTATTGGTATGTATTATGCTTAGGATCCATACATATGATTCCAGCGTGTTATAATAATGTGCTTCCTCGCACAGATAGGGGGCCATTTATTATTCATCACATTTTAGATGCGATAATGAGAATTTCTTATCACCGCTCTCTATGGCAATAAGAAATTCTGCACCACAGGGATGTGTTAACAATCACATCCAGAGACCCCCCTCTAATAGGAGCGCGTCCCTGCAATGTGTGAAGTAAAGTGATCGCTTTACTCTATGATCAGACAGGACGTGCGCGAGTGGCTATTACCGGTGAGGAATCTTCCAGATCCCCGTCCCGGTAAATTATGCGGTATAGCTTATCGGCTACAATGGCTAGCAGCTTCTTAAAATGGTCTTATTGTAGCTAACGCTTTGCATTACGGAATTTGGTAAATCTCTTTAATAAATATGCCCCACAATTATAAATCATTAACCTGCATTTAATAAGCAGACCCAGGGAAAAGTGATTGACAGGAGGTGCCGTTTGTGGGTGGATACGGGGAGTGGTCAGCCGAAAGCAGTGGGTTTGCACACTGTTACAAGGGCGTGCATAAATTAGCCACTGAGATGACGGATGCAGCCTGGCATCCCTCTGCATGCAGGAAGTCTCTTAACTCCTATGGCAGGGTCAGGTCTACCATTAGTCTGTGTGCTGCTCCGATGTTATTCGATGTTCCCGGTGCTTTCTCAGCCTTGCGCATCAGTACGGACGTTAGCGGATGGTAAAGGGTGCGGCATTATGTAGTGCTAGTTCTCTGCATCTTTGTGCTGCCATTGCAGTGCGTATGCATTCATTAGCATATTCTCGCAGCTGCCGGGTGCATGCGTCTGCATCTGTGCGTTCCTTGCTGAATCAGGACCAGAGTCCGAGAGTCCCATCACTAGATGAAAGGCTGGAGCCAGGATCTCTGGCAGAGTCTGAGCAGCAGTGCCCATCACTAGATGACAGGCTGGAGCCAGGATCTCTGGCAGAGTCTGAGCAGCAGTGCCCATCACTAGATGAAAGGCTGGAGCTGGGATCTCTCTGGCAGTGTCTGAGCAGCAGTGCCCATCACTAGATGACAGGCCGGAGCCAGGATCTCTGGCAGAGCCTGAGCAGCAGTGCCCATCACTAGATGAAAGGCTGGAGCCAGGATCTCTGGCAGAGCCTGAGCAGCAGTGCCCATAACTAGATGAAAGGCTGGAGCCAGGATCTCTGGCAGATTCTGAGCAGCAGTGCCCATCACTAGAAGACAGGCCGGAGCCAGGATCTCTGGCAGAGCCTGAGCAGCAGTGCCCATCACTAGATGAAAGGCTGGAGCCAGGATCTCTGGCAGAGTCTGAGCAGCAGTGCCCATAACTAGATGAAAGGCTGGAGCCAGGATCTCTGGCAGAGTCTGAGCAGCAGTGCCCATCACTAGATGACAGGCTGGAGCCAGTAGACAGTAGGCTGACTCTTCTATTCATCACCATGGTCACTACCGTGATTGTTTTCTCCAGAGTTGTTCAGTTCCTAATTTCTTTAACACCTTTTTGACTATCTTTGACCAACACCTTATTGTTGCAACATGTGTGTACAGGCAGCAGTGGTATGGCAAAGTGTATGTACTGTACACGCCAGCGGATGCCCTGAGTCAACGAACAGCCAAGTTCTTAATCACTGGGATGGTTTATTCAGCAGTAGTGTGAAGATGGCAAATGCTCCCGAAATATATATATATATATATATATATATAATTACAACAGACCCAGGCAGCACTCCGCGGGTTTCAAAAGACAAGTCTTTTGAAATCCGCGGAGTGCTGCCTGGGTCTGTTGTAATTGTCTATGCGGTCTCTGCTGATGCTTGGGCTGCTCGGATTAGTGCACCCCGGTTATTGGACATCATAAATGGAGTGCCGATTTACAGGATATGTATATATATATATATATATATATATATATATATATAGTTTTATAAAGCAAATAATAATGTGATAATGCTTTCGGCTTTGTGCTTTAACTAATGAAGATATGGCTGGCATTTCCAAAGATCAGTTGTAGTGTTATGAATGCATCATCTTGGTGCCCATTTGCCTGTTAAAGTCGGGTAAGATTCATAGAAATTAAAACTTCTCAATAATAATACCTTGGTCACAGGTGAGTGATGTAAATGTGTGGCCTTTTATCTTAGAGTTGAAAACGTCAAAAAGTTGGGGAGGAAAAAAAAAAAAAAAACATCCACAATTTGTATTGTACTAAAAATTACTTGGGCAAGTAAATGTGTTATCCTTTTTGAAAAATGACATTATCACTTATAAACCAACAGTTTATTAAAGTCGATATTTTTTTTTATTTAATTAAATGTTTGTGACAGAAAAAAAATTAAAACGGGCAACCGAAAGCAGCAATCCCACATAGAAGCATTTTTTATTAATTTTTTTTAAATAGAGTATTAAGTACCCTTTAAATATGTATTTTTCTCATTAATGCTCCTACAAATCCTTATCTTCTTTTCAAAATGACTCTGGAGTGAAAACAGTCATTGCTGAGAGACACAGACAATGGTCCTGATTCAGAGAGGGACGCAATGGCGATGTTTTCACAAATAGGCAATTTTATTACTACTGCGCATGCGTATAAGTCACACTGCGCTTGTGCCGCGATGGTCTTGCGCAGTGAGGATTTACTCACAAAGTGATTGACAGGCAAGTTCCATTTCTGTGCGGTAACTAGGGGTGGCGACTGAAGCGCAGCGCGACCATTTTGTGGAGTGTCTCAGCCTGCAACTGCGATCCCGTACGCTCCAGCATCTTACTTCTGACAGCCATTCTGCGCAGCCATAGGGTTACTCAGAAATTCGATGGTTGTGTCATTGTACATAAGCATAGAAGCAATATTATCTATGGGATAGAAGTCGCTCCCACTTGACATGTATAGTATAAACAAGGTTATTACCTTTGAAATTAATGAGGTCTAATTGGCCTTCAAGATTAATAAAGGTGATTTTTATTGTAAAACATGTCTTATATGTACAAATGAATTATCATAGATGTGCAAATAACAAAGTAAAATGTGCACAATAGTGGGTCCTCCTGGAGATTACCATTTTTGGTAGGTGGTGTGAGTAACCAAAAGATGTAGTCCTGATGTAATAGGCTGGTAATCCTTCACACCACCGAGCTTTAGCCTGGATGAATGGCCAATGATCTCTCTCTGTGGATAGCAGCAAGGCACAACGCGTTTCGGATCCTCCTAGATACTTTTTCAAGTGCAAGATACTGTACACTTGAAAAAGGATCAAGGATCCCCTCCACTATTTAAGCAGCTGGTCTGGAAGTTAGAGCTTCCTACTTCCTATTTGTTTTCCCGCGATGTGCGTTCCACCGTGGGAGGCGGAAACTGGAAATCGTCATCTCTTGCATTTTTGCTTGTCATAGTCCATATTAGTATAGGAAAAAAAAACTTTATTTCTTTTCTCTTTTCCCCTTTGACTGGGTGAATACCGTGTATCCCCTAAAAACTGATATGGTACTGCGTATTCCCATATAGTCCATCCCTGCCTTGGGATACACGGAAAATTCCTCATTTTGGGTTTTGTCCATAGTACATGTAAGGAATAGAGAAATAAAAAATATTATTACTGGAAACATTTAAAACAATATTCATAAAATATATACCTTAAAAAAATCAAAACAGGTAAAAAAAAATGAAATACTAATCTAAAAACCATTTAAGCTCAAAATCCGAATTTAATCCCAGTGGCCAAAGGGTTTCCAATGTATATATCCATTGCATTTCTTTTTGTGCAAGTCTTTTTTCTAAATCTTTGGATCTCCAATTTTCTTTGACCTGCTCTATACCCATAAAGCATTTAATACTGGTCTCGGATTGGTTATGGCAATTTTTTAAATCCTAATACTAATACTCTCCAAAAATTATTATTATTATCCTTTATTTATATGGCACCACAAGGGTTCCGCAGCGCCTTACAAAGTAAAGAAACAAATGAGCACACAAGACAACAGTTATTAACAGTACAGACAATGCAGGACAAGTACCTGATTTATAAACAATGCTGCATAAGACCTAAATAGGCAGCAGGGTGTCAGTAAGCAGTTTTATGTGCCATTGTAAATGAAAGTAAAAGTTAGGCAAGAAGAAGAACGTGAGGAAAGAGGGCCTTGCTCGCGAGAACTTACATTCTGAGGGGAGGGTCAGACAAACAGGGGTGACACAGATGGGCTAGATAGTGAGGAAGGAGCCTAGAGTAGTGGGTTAGGATGAGTGCTGGAAAGCATTGGAGAAGAAATGGCTCTTGAGGGCCCATTTGAAGATTAAGAGCCAGGAAGCCAAGTAATGGAGGAATTTTGCAGGAGCAGTGGTGTCAGATGGGTAAATTCAGGGTTTGGTGATGGCAAGGAGAATCAAGACATTGCAGATGAAGTGCTCATGAACGGGGACCAGTTTATTATAGACAAAACTGGCTTTCCAGAGGGAACAGGACAGAGGGACAGAGTTAAGAGGCGAGAGGAGAATGAGATTATTATAGTTGATGTAGTGTGGAGGTGAGATTGATCTAGAGAAGGGGGATAAGGAGTGTGGGGTTATGTGGCTGGCTTCTGAATGAGGAAGGGTGACAACAGGTGGTGGATTAGTGTGGTGGAGGGGGAAAGGATAGGTAACGTGGAGAAAAGAGAGGGTGCAGGGTTTATTGGTGGTGCAGCAGGACCATGGTGGAAGAGAAGTGAATAATACTGGAGTTGTGGGAGATGCAGTTGAGAGACTAATATGTGATGAAGAGAGATAGAGGAGGGGGAGAACGTAGAGGGGACTATGGATGGAGAAAAGAGGTGAAAACTGGTGGTAGAGGAGAAAATAATGTAGCAGCTGAGTGAGGGAGCAGTAGAAGAAAAGAGACATCGTGTAGATGAGGCAGTTGGGGGGGAAAAAGTCAGTAGTAGTAATGAGTGTGAGATGCAGGAACAGTACAGGTCAAAGGTCAAAATCAGATAAAAGGAAGAACAGTGCTGGAAGATGTAAAGGCACAACTACAAAAGTATATTATAACCAAAAAAGGAGTATAGAGCTGTTAAAGTAGCAAGACTTGAGAATTAGTGTAAAGTTTGATTTTATAAAAAAAAATAAAAGGTATAGGTGTGAAACAATGGTAGATACTACAGTGGTATAAAGATAAATTGACAGTGGTACTGGAATGATTTAAACAGTGTAGAGTAGAAAAACATACATACAAGAACTAAATGTCCAGTAAGCAGGTAGTTGCTTGCAATGCTGAAGCAAGGTGTTGGCAAAAGGTGTGCCCAGGTTATAATGGAAGCTGGTGGCTGAGTAGCAGGGTTTCCAGAAGCTCAGAAGATCCTTTGCTTTTTTCCAAGTTATAGAGAGTTCTTTTAAAATGTCATCCTCCTGTCTTCCTCCTGCTGGACTCCTGACTAGCTCTTTTAGTTATGCTGTACATGTAGTCCCACTTTGAAATAAAACCTAGCAGCCTTGTACAAGCCTAAAGCCTTGTAACCTACTGATTATATAGTTAAGCATAACATGTGTAATCACTGATTACACCCACCCCCAATACCCTCACCCACACCAGATACAAGTCATAAAATTCTAATACAAACAAGCAGAGCCAAAACAGCATCCCATGAAGATAGGAGATAAGATCTGACTATACAATTACATTTTAAGTTACTCTGGAGTTTACAGATATTAATTAAAGACAAAGGCCCTCATTCAGAGCCGTACGCTCTGAGCAGAGCGCACGCTCTGAATGAGGGCCGGCCTCCATGAAAATGGAGCGTCCTCCTGGACGCTCGTATAGCTGTGGGTCACCACCCACAGGCTATACGAGCGTGCATTTTGATGGCCGCGATGGTCGTGACCATCGCGACCATCGAAATTGCGAGCCGGAGCCTGCGGTTGAGGTTTTCAACCGCAAGCTCCGGAGTGATTTTGGCTCTATCAGAGCCAAAATCACTCCCACTGACATCACTAGTGATGTCAGTGGGCCGGCTTCTGACGGGAGGCGTTCCCGTGGGAATGCCCCCGTCAGGGAGGCACGCCCCCGGCACGCCTACCAAAGGGGGCGTGCTGTCAATCAACATCGACAGCACGCCCCCTTTGATCAGACACAACGAGCGAAGGACTTTCCTTCGCTCGTCGCGTCTGGCGCATGCGCACGACGGAGCTCTCTCCGTCGTGCGCATGCTCAGTCAATAACATCGACACACTTGCGAGCGGACAGCCGCTCGCGAGTGGGTCTGAATCAGGCCCAATATACCTAGCAAATCAGTGAATTCCAGACAGCATTGGTATTTCTATAATAGATGCCTGGTGCAAATATATGATTACCTAGCAAATCAGTGAATTCCAGACAGCATTGAAACTGATTCAAATTCCTACATAGACATATCCAGCAAACATCATATAAGATGGCTGGAATACATCCCTCTATGTCAGTTCCAATGAACAAAAAGGAACTGTGCAGAAAATTATATTTGGAGAGAAGAATTTTAAAATATCAGTCAAAGATTCGTAGAGAAAGGAAATCCATTGGAAACTCTTAGGAGAGCAAAGGAGAAAACTATTAATATTCCAAGACAAGATCTTATTAAAGAGAAAGCAGGTAAAGAAATAAGGAATTCAAAATTTGAATGGGCTTTCATCAGCCAATATGGATCTCATTATAAACAATTAGAAAAAAGTATCTAAAAAAATTGGAGAATTCTACAGGATGAACCAATCTTGAAAGAACATTTACCTAAGAAACCTTAATTTATTTATAGAAAGTCACAGTCCCTAAAGAATAAGCTAGTCAAAAGCACATTAACAGAAAATAAACCCACCAGTGAAAGGACCAAAAGATTTCATAGGTATGGTAGCTGTCTAATGTGCAGAACTACGGGTGATAAAAGAAATTAAAGAAAAACTAATACATTTCAAACTAGTAAAAATATTAAGACCCACTATATTAATAACTTTATCACTTGTCACTCTCGCAACGTTATTTACATGTTGGAGTGCACATGCGGATATGTAGGGAAAACCACGAGAAACCTAAAGACACGCATGTCAGAACACGTGTACAATATTCGTAAGGGACTTTTAGGGCATCCTCTTTCAGAGCATTTTAAAAATTGCCATAACCAATCCGAGACCTGTATTAAACGCTTTATGGGTATAGAGCAAGTCCATGAAAAGTGGAGATCCTTGCACAAAAAGAAATGCAATGGATATATACATTGGAAACCCTTTGGCCACTGGGATTAAATTCGGATTTTGAGCTTAAATGGTTTTTAGATTAGTATTTAATTGTTTTCTTACCAGTTTTCAATTTTTTAAGGTATATATTTTTATGAATATTGTTTTAAATGTTTCCAGTAATAATATTTTTTATTTCTCTATTACTTACATGTACTATGGACAAAACCCAAATGAGGAATTTTCCGTGTATCCAAAGGCAGGGATGGACTATATGGGAATACGCAGTACCATATCAGTTTTTAGGAGATACACGGTATTCATCCAGTCAAAGGGAAAAAGAGAAAAGAAATACATTTTTTTCCTATACTAATATGGACTATGACAAGCAAAAAGTGAGTTTTGTAACCATGGATACGGACAAATTCATAAACAAACTTAATTTTCATCTCCTACACCTGAAACCCATTAATAGCGACCACTTCCGGAATGTGGAACACAAGAGATGACGACTTCCCGTTTCTGACTCCCGCGGTGGAATGCACATCGCGGGAAAACAGACAGGAAGTAGGAAGCTCTAACTTCCGGACCAGCTGCTTAAATAGCGGAGGGGAAGATGGCACTGTACCTTGCACTTGAAAAAGGATCTAGGAAGTTCCGAAACGCGTTGTGCCTTGCTGCTATCCACGGAGAATCCCCTGTAAGAGATCATTGGCCATTCATCCAGGCTAAAGCTCGGTGGTGTGAAGGATTACCAGCCTATTACATCAGGACTACATCTTTTGGTTACTCACACCACCTACCAAAAATGGTAATCTCCAGGAGGACCCACTATTGTGCACATTTTACTTTGTTATTTGCACATCTATGATAATTCATTTGTACATATAAGACATGTTTTTATGTTTATTTTTACAGCCTGTTTTACAAAAAAAATCACCTTTTTTAATCTTGAAGGCTGATTAGACCTCATTAATTTCAAAGGTGATAACCTTGTTTATACTATACATATGTCAAGTGGGAGCGCCTTCTATCCCATAGTTAATATTGCTTCTATATATGTATCTTTGGGGTTATGGTGTATAACCCAATTTCTATGAGAAAGTAAGCGGCATACCACTTGTTTACTACGCTTTTTATAACCCCAAACCACTTTAATTGATTGTACACAAGCAGCAAGTAGACATCTCTATACAAATCCTGGCAGCTGTGACATTTGCATGTTTTCACTCATCTGCTGCGTACGGGATCGCAGCTGCATCGGCATTTGCGAAAGTCTCAGATTCAGGCCCACAGTGAGCTTGTTACACAAACACAGGCTCTCAGACTGACAGTTTGTCACATCAAGGTACAGGATGGAGAACAAAGGGGAGGATGTGATAATGCAAATAGAGCTCAGATGGTCATTCCAAAGCCTCTCTGCTCACTACATCAAGTGCTATGTGCCTGTGATTGCCATGGTAGTCACATTAAATTGTGGATAGTCTGCAAACAAACTGAGGATAAATGGTAATTAACATGCTGCTCGTAGTTGGCTGACATATTGATAAATGTAAAAAAAGAAAACTTTTTCTTTTTATTGGATTGCTGCTTTTACAGAAAATCGCTTTTACTTATTTTAATATGGTGTAATTTTTGCTCCAAAAAAAAAAATGTACTCATTATTATCCTCTATGCTGCTAATATGAACATTTTTCTTTTTGTCTTGGACTACATTGTCCTTTGGGTATTCGAAATGCTGATAGGTGTGATACCCAATATCTGAATTGTATATTACTATAGAAGAAATCTCATTAGGCGACAATTTGATTCTTCCTTAGCTGCACATTTATAAAGTACAATATTAAATATGGAATGTACAGTACAGTTCTAATCCTAGTTTGTAAGGGCTGTAGGCTAACTAATGTGATCAAACGAACACAATTGCTTTCTCTTTTACCTGAGAGTATTAGCTTATAAATGTTACATATCTGGATTTAGTCATGTTACAGGTCACTTACAAAGCTGTAAAAATCCAGTCGCTGCAACGTAAATGACGTTCAGTGCTGTCACGTGCAAGCTTTGTACCAATGTACCTATTTCTACAGTAAGGGTATGGGCCTGTGTCTGTTGGGGGCCCCTCCATACAGATCACAATTGCCACTTTTATCTACCCCATTCTGCCCACTTCACTAGCAAGTGGGCTGGATGTGGGAGATCCCACTCTTCTGGGGGTACAGGGGACATACTTACCTACATGCAACTTCCAGGAGAGAAGGTAAGTATGAATTCAATTGTTTTGGCAGAGCAGTCCTGAGGCTGCAGTTATTGAGTAAAGTAGGGTTTTGGGGCTGGTCACGAGCGCTGTGCATGCCGTAACTGAAGTGTGCCTGGTGCTTAGCCCCAGAGAAGCCTCTAAATGCGGCTAATCCCGTGCATTAAGGCGCGAGAATGCGGTCATCACACAAACTATTGAATAGCTCCCTGTCACTTTAGACAGCAGCTACGGGAGCAATAAACAATTGAATCGCCCCCAAAAAGTCTTTAGTGTTACACATCTTCATAGACGGCAGAGATTCATACTTGCCAACTCTCCCTCATTGTGAGGGAGACTCCCTGAAATAGTAGCAATCTCCCTGTCTCCCTGAAGACTCTGGCAATCTCCCTGATTGCACCTTACTCCCATTATGAAGCTCTTATATTAAAAGATAAACAGAGGTATATACATTCTAGGGATGTGCGCCGGACCATTTTTGCCGGATTTGGATTTGGTTCTAATTCATCATCCGGATTTGGATTTGGATTTGCCAAACTGCGGTGACTGGCTTTGGATTTGGATTTTTTACAAAAATTGGCAAAAAAAAGCTAAAATCACATAAATCAGGCTTTTTTTTCTTCCTAGAGTGTTATTAACCTCAATTACATTAATTTCCAGTCATTTACAGTCAATTTAGACCACCTCACATCTTAAATTATAGTTTTCACCATGATTGGCCAAAGGTTGCAGTGAGCTGACTGGTTAACAAGCGTCAGAGCACCGGCGCAGTGGCACAGATACCACAGTATAAAGCACATCTATGAAACATTGCCACACAGCAGTGGCAGAAATGAAAGGTAGTTCAAGATGGAATTATGTTGGATATTGGATATTAAAAAGGACATGTAGAGTCACAGTGCTTTATACATAGAGGGCTAGTGCCCAAAGGAGTCACAGTGCTTTTGATTTATACACAGAGGGCTACTGCCCAAGGACTCATGGTGCTTGTATACACAGAGGACTTAGGCCCATGCAGTCACAGAGCTTGTATACAGTGGGCTAAGGCCCATGGAGTCACAGTGCTTGTATACAGAGGGCTAAGGCCCATGCAGTCACAGAGCTTGTATACAGTGGGCTAAGGCCCAAGCAGTCACAGAGCTTGTATACACAGAGAGCTTATGCCCAGAAGTCACAGAGCTTGTATACAGAGGGCTAAGGCCCATGGAGTCACAGAGCTTTGTATACAGTGGGCTAAGGCCCAAGCAGTCACGAAGCTTGTATACACACAGAGGGTTTATGCCCTTTCATGGAGCTTGTATAATACACTCAGTGGGCTAAGTCCAGTCACGGAGCTTGTATAATATACACACAGTGGGCTACGCCCAGTCACGGAGCACACAGTGGTAAGAACTTAGAAGTAGAACTACTCTCTCTAACTAACCTAACTCTAGTCTCGCTTTTCCCCTCTCTATCACTACCTAACTAAGCGTGACTGTTCCGTCTGGATACAGTAATGCGAAATGGCGCCGACAGCCGGGCAGTGTTAGGAGACAGAGGGTCTCATTCAGACCCGCTCGCGAGTGCAGGACGCTCGCAAGCGGGTCGATGGTACCCAAATGCGCATGCGCACGACGGAGGGAGCTCCGTCGTGCGCATGCGCGAGACCCGGATAGCGACAGCCAAGCTGTCGCTCCGGGTCTCGCACCAAAGGGGGCGTGCTGTCGATGGTGATTGACAGCACGCCCCCTTTGGTGGACATGCCGGGGGCGTGGCTGCCAGACGAAGGTGTTCCCATGGGAACGCCTACCGTCTGGGTCCGGCCCCACTGACATCACTAGTGATGTCAGTGGGCAGTGGCGGGCTGGGCCGGAGGGCAGGGTGCCATGTGCCCCCCGGGCCGCAGCGTCATGCAGGCCACGGGCCGCGGGCAGTCTGTGTCACTGTGACACAGACTGCACTGCATGTGTAGCGCTGACTGGACGGAGTCCGGTCAGCGCTACACAGCACAAACACACAGCCGCCGGAGCCGGCAGCTGTGTGTTTGCTGTAATCAGCAGCCGCTTAGAGTCTGTCAGACTCTCATCGGCTGCCGCTGCTCCCATTGCGGGAGCCATCTTCCGGCTCCCGCAGTGGGTAATGGGAGAGCCGTCGTCATGACTAAGTCTCTCCCATAATGCAAAGCGGCCGGAGGAGCCGGTGGAAGCGTCGGGACCAGGAGCGGGAGTTTCAGGTAAGTGTTTTTTTTTTATTAAGTCTCTCTCTCTTTACTGGGGGGGGGCTACTGGAGGCCCTACCAGGGGGGGGATTTCTATGGTGGCACTACCAGGCGGGGATTACTATGGGGACACTACCAGGGGGGGGATTTCTATGGTGGCACTACCAGGGGGGGATTACTACTGGGGGCACTACCAGGGGGGTGGATTACTACTGGGGGCACTACAAGGGGGGGACTACTACTACTGGGGGCACTACAAGGGGGGGACTACTACTACTGGGGGCACTACAAGGGGGGGGAATGGGGGAATACTACTACTGGGGGAACTACAAGGGGGGGACTACTACTAGTGGGGGCACTACAAGGAGGGGACTACTACTACTGGGGGCACTACAAGGGGGGGACTACTACTGGGGGCACTACAAGGGGGGGACTACTACTACTGGGGGAACTACAAGGGGGGACTACTACTAGTGGGGGCACTACAAGGGGGGGACTACTACTACTTGGGGCACTACAAGGGGGGGACTACTACTACTGGGGGCACTACAAGGGGGGACTACTACTACTACTGGGGGCACTGCAAAGGGAGGGGACTACTACTACGGGCACTGCATAGGGGGGAGGGGACTACTACTAGGGGCACTGCATAGGGGGGGAGGGGACTACTACTAGGGGCACTACATAGGGGGAGGGGACTACCACTGGGGGCACTGCGATGGACCACTGCTGGGGGCTCTATATAAAGGGCAATACTGGGGGTACTGCATAGGGGGGAGACTACAACTGGGGCCACTATTTAAGGGACATTGCATAAGGGTTACCACTATTGGGGGCACTGCATGGGGGGGTGGACTGCTACTGGGGGCACTGCATAGGGGGTACCACTATTGGGGGCACAAGGGGCACTGAACAGGGGGGACCACTACTGGGGGCAAAAGGGGCACTGCATAGGGGGGATCACTACTGGGGGCACTACTGGAGGCCTGCATAAGGGTGTTATCTCCTGTGGCACACGGGGGCACTGCATATGGGCACTACGACAGGGGGCTGCCCCTAATCTTTATTATTACCTTACATTAATCCCATATGGACCCGCCTCCTCCCTGAAACACTTGAGGGGGGGCGGCGCCGTAGCACGCACGTTCTTCGGGCACCCTGGCTACACGCTACTCCTCTGCCAGGGCCGCCTGCATGCATTTGCCCCCCAGGCTAAAAGTTGCCAGCCAGCCCCTGTCAGTGGGAGTGATTTTGGCTCTGATAGAGCCAAAATCACTCCAGGGCTTGCGGTCACCGAGTCCCTACCGCAGGGTCTCGTCGCAAGCCCGATGGTCGCGATGGTCTTGACGCTCGCATGTGGTAACCCACAGCTATGCGAGCGTCCAAAAGGCCGCTCCAAATTTAAATAGGATGGCCCTGATTCAGAGCGAGCGCTCTGGTCAGAGCGTCCGGCTCTGAATCAGGGCCAGAGTGAAAAGTGATAAGAAAGTGATAAGGTGCCAGCCAATCAGCTCCCAACTGTCATCTCACAGGCTGTTTGAAAAATGACAGTTGGGAGCTGATTGGTTGGCACTTAATCACTTTCTTATCACTTTTCACTCTGTCTCCTAACTAGGGGTGAGCGGGTTCGGATTTCTGAAATCCGAACCCCCCCGAGCCCCCCCGATCCGAGTCCGATCCGAGTCAGGCTCGACTTTTCCCGCCTGACTCGGATCTGAAATCGAGGCAAAACGTCATCATCCCGCCTTCCGAGTCTCGCGGGTTTTGGATCCTATATAAGGTACCCGCGTCGGCGCCATTTTCTCACTCGGCTGTGGACAGTGAAGAGTGGGAGTTAGGGCTGTGTAGTGTAGTGTAGTGTAGTGCTGCTGTTGTCCACTACTTCAAAGTCCATAGGGGCTGGCTGTGTTGTGCTGTGCTGCTGTTGTTAATAGGGGCTGTGTCCACTACTTCAAAGTCCATAGGGGCTGGCTGGACTGTGTTGTGTAGTCAGTTCTCCATAGGGGCTGTGTCCACTCCAAAGTCCTGTGCAGTGTCCCAGTCCTAAAGGGGTGCTGTAGTGTTGTCCAGGGGGTGCTCTGTCCATCAGGGGTGCTCCCCCCAAGTGCTAAAAAAATAATATATTTTCTGTGTTTGTGAATTGTGTGCGCAGTAGCCGCACGTGCATCAACAAAGTAGTGCCAAGCGTGCGCCTGTGTCATAAGTAAAGGGCCGGCTGGCTTGACCGTTAAAGGGTGCTGTAACCCCCGAAAGTACACTCCAGTCCAAACCAAAAAAAAAATTATTTTCTGTGATTGTGAATTGTGTGCGCAGTAGCCGCACGTGCATCAACAAAGTAGTGCCAAGCGTGCGCCTGTGTCATAAGTAAAGGGCCGGCTGGCTTGACCGTTAAAGGGTGCTATAACCCCCAAAGTACACTCCAGTCCAAACCAAAAAAAAAATTATTTTCTGTGTTTGTGAATTGTGTGCGCAGTAGCCGCACGTGCATCAACAAAGTAGTGCCAAGCGTGCACCTGTGTCATAAGTAAAGGGCCGGCTGGCTTGACCGTTAAAGGGTGCTGTAACCCCCGAAAGTACACTCCAGTCCAAACCAAAAAAAAAATTATTTTCTGTGTTTGTGAATTGTGTGCGCAGTAGCCTCACATGTATCAACAAAGTAGTGCCAAGTATGCGCCTGTGTCATAAGTAAAGGGCCGGCTGGCTTGACCGTTAAAGGGTGCTGTAACCCCCAAAGTACACTCCAGTCCAAACCAAAAAAAAAAATAATTTTCTGTGTTTGTGAATTGTGTGCGCAGTAGCCGCACGTGCATCAACAAAGTAGTGCCAAGCGTGCGCCTGTGTCATAAGTAAAGGGTCGGCTGGCTTGACAGTTAAAGGGTGCTGTAATCCCCGAAAGTACACTCCAGTCCAAACCAAAAAAAAATTTTTTTTCTGTGTTTGTGAATTGTGTGCGCAGTAGCCGCACGTGTATCAACAAAGTAGTGCCAAGCGTGCGCCTGTGTCATAAGTAAAGGGCCGGCTGGCTTGACCGTTAAAGGGTGCTGTAACCCCCAAAGTACACTCCAGTCCAAACCAAAAAAAAAAATATTTTCTGTGTTTGTGAATTGTGAGCGCAGTAGCCGCACGTGCATCAACAAAGTAGTGCCAAGCGTGCGCCTGTGTCATAAGTAAAGGGCCAGCTGGCTTGACCGTTAAAGGGTGCTGTAACCCCCAAAGTACACTCCAGTCCAAACCAAAAAAAAATTTTTTTTCTGTGTTTGTGAATTGTGTGCGCAGTAGCCGCACGTGCATCAACAAAGTAGTGCCAAGCGTGCGCCTGTGTCATAACTAAAGGGCCGGCTGGCTTGACCGTTAAAGGGTGCTGTAACCCCCGAAAGTACACTCCAGTCCAAACCAAAATAAAAATTATTTTCAGTGTTTGTGAATTGTGTGCGCAGTAGCCGCATGTGCATCAACAAAGTAGTGCCAAGCGTGCGCCTGTGTCATAAGTAAAGGGCCGGCTGGCTTGACCGTTAAGGGTGCTGTAACCCCCGAAAGTACACTCCAGTCCAAACCCCAAAAAAATAATTTTCTGTGTTTGTGAATTGTGTGCGCAGTAGCCGCACGTGCATCAACAAAGTAGTGCCAAGCGTGCGCCTGTGTCATAAGTAAAGGGCCGGCTGGCTTGACCGTTAAAGGGTGCTGTAACCCCCAAAGTACACTCCAGTCCAAACAAAAAAAAAAAATATTTTCTGTGTTTGTGAATTGTGTGTGCAGTAGCCGCACGTGCATCAACAAAGTAGTGCCAAGCGTGTGCCTGTGTCATAAGTAAAGGGCCGGCTGGCTTGACCGTTAAAGGGTGCTGTAACCTCCGAAAGTACACTCCAGTCCAAACCAAAAAAAAAATTATTTTCTGTGTTTGTGAATTGTGTACGCAGTAGCCGCACGTGCATCAACAAAGTAGTGCCAAGCGTGCGCCTGTGTCATAAGTAAAGGGCCAGCTGGCTTGACCGTTAAAGGGTGCTGTAACCCCCAAAGTACACTCCAGTCCAAACCAAAAAAAAAAATTATTTTCTGTGTTTGTGAATTGTGTGCGCAGTAGCCGCACGTGCATCAACAAAGTAGTGCCAAGAGTGCGCCTGTGTCATAAGTAAAGGGCCGGCTGGCTTGACCGTTAAAGGGTGCTGTAACCCCCAAAGTACACTCCAGTCCAAACAAAAAAAAAAATTATTTTCTGTGTTTGTGAATTGTGTGCGCAGTAGCCGCACGTGCATCAACAAAGTAGTGCCAAGCGTGCGCCTGTGTCATAAGTAAAGGGCCGGCTGGCTTGACCGTTAAACGGTGCTGTAATCCCCGAAAGTACACTCCAGTCCAAACAAAAAAAAAATTTTTTTTCTGTGTTTGTGAATTGTGTGCGCAGAAGCCGCACGTGTATCAACAAAGTAGTGCCAAGCGTGCGCCTGTGTCATAAGTAAAGGGCCGGCTGGCTTGACCGTTAAAGGGTGCTGTAACCCCCAAAGTACACTCCAGTCCAAACCAAAAAAAAATATATTTTCTGTGTTTGTGAATTGTGAGCGCAGTAGCCGCACGTGCATCAACAAAGTAGTGCCAAGCGTGCGCCTGTGTCATAAGTAAAGGGCCGGCTGGCTTGACCGTTAAAGGGTGCTGTAACCCCCAAAGTACACTCCAGTCCAAACCCAAAAAAAAATAATTTTCTGTGTTTGTGAATTGTGTGCGCAGTAGCCGCACGTGCATCAACAAAGTAGTGCCAAGCGTGCGCCTGTGTCATAAGTAAAGGGCCGGCTGGCTTGACCGTTAAAGGGTGCTGTAACCCCCAAAGTACACTCCAGTCCAAACCCAAAAAAAAATTATTTTCTGTGTTTGTGAATTGTGTGCGCAGTAGCCGCACGTGCATCAACAAAGTAGTGCCAAGCGAGCGCCTGTGTCATAAGTAAAGGGCCGGCTGGCTTGACCGTTAAAGGGTGCTGTAACCCCCAAAGTACACTCCAGTCCAAACCAAAAAAAAAATAATTTTCTGTGTTTGTGAATTGTGTGCGCAGTAGCCGCACGTGCATCAACAAAGTAGTGCCAAGCGTGCGCCTGTGTCATAAGTAAAGGGCCGGCTGGCTTGACCGTTAAAGGGTGCTGTAACCCCCGAAAGTACACTCCAGTCCAAACCAAAAAAAAAATTATTTTCTGTGTTTGTGAATTGTGTGCGCAGTAGCCGCACGTGCATCAACAAAGTAGTGCCAAGCGTGCGCCTGTGTTATAACTAAAGGGCCCGCTGGCTTGACCGTTAAAGGGTGCTGTAACCCCCGAAAGTACACTCCAGTCCAAACCAAAATAAATATTATTTTCTGTGTTTGTGAATTGTGTGCGCAGTAGCCGCATGTGCATCAACAAAGTAGTGCCAAGCGTGCGCCTGTGTCATAAGTAAAGGGCCGGCTGGCTTGACCGTTAAGGGTGCTGTAACCCCCGAAAGTACACTCCAGTCCAAACCAAAAAAATAATAATTTTCTGTGTTTGTGAATTGTGTGCGCAGTAGCCGCACGTGCATCAACAAAGTAGTGCCAAGCGTGCGCCTGTGTCATAAGTAAAGGGCCGGCTGGCTTGACCGTTAAGGGTGCTGTAACCCCCGAAAGTACACTCCAGTCCAAACCAAAAAAATTATTATTTTCTGTGTTTGTGAATTGTGTGCGCAGTAGCCGCATGTGTATCAACAAAGTAGTGCCAAGCGTGCGCCTGTGTCATAAGTAAAGGGCCGGCTGGCTTGACCATTAAAGGGTGCTGTAACCCCCAAAGTACACTCCAGTCCAAACCAAAAAAAAAATAATTTTCTGTGTTTGTGAATTGTGTGCGCAGTAGCCGCACGTGCATCAACAAAGTAGTGCCAAGCGTGCGCCTGTGTCATAAGTAAAGGGCCGGCTGGCTTGACCGTTAAAGGGTGCTGTAACCCCCGAAAGTACACTCCAGTCCAAACCAAAAAAAAAATTATTTTCTGTGTTTGTGAATTGTGTGCGCAGTAGCCGCACGTGCATCAACAAAGAAGTGCCAAGCGTGCGCCTGTGTCATAACTAAAGGGCCGGCTGGCTTGACCGTTAAAGGGTGCTGTAACCCCCGAAAGTACACTCCAGTCCAAACCAAAATAAAAATTATTTTCTGTGTTTGTGAATTGTGTGCGCAGTAGCCGCACGTGCATCAACAAAGTAGTGCCAAGCGTGCGCCTGTGTCATAAGTAAAGGGCCGGCTGGCTTGACCGTTAAAGGGTGCTGTAACCCCCAAAGTACACTCTAGTCCAAACCAAAAAAAAAATTATTTTCTGTGTTTGTGAATTGTGTGTGCAGTAGCCGCACATGCATCAAGAAAGTAGTGCCAAGCGTGCGCCTGTGTCATAAATAAAGGGCCGGCTGGCTTGACCGTTAAAGGGTGCTGTAACCCCCAAAGTACACTCCAGTCCAAACCAAAAAAAAATTATTTTCTGTGTCTGTGAATTGTGTGCGCAGTAGCCGCACGTGCATCAACAAAGTAGTGCCAAGCGTGCGCCTGTGTCATAAGTAAAGGGCCGGCTAGCTTGACCGTTAAAGGGTGCTGTAACCCCCGAAAGTACACTCCAGTCCAAACCAAAAAAAAAATTATTTTTTGTGTTTGTGAATTGTGTGCGCAGTAGCCGCACGTGCATCAACAAAGTAGTGCCAAGCGTGCGCCTGTGTCATAAGTAAAGGGCCGGCTGGCTTGACCGTTAAGGGTGCTGTAACCCCCGAAAGTACACTCCAGTCTAAACCAAAAAAAAAATTATTTTCTGTGTTTGTGAATTGTGTGCGCAGTAGCCGCACGTGCATCAACAAAGTAGTGCCAAGCGTGCGCCTGTGTCATAAGTAAAGGGCCGGCTGGCTTGACCGTTAAGGGTGCTGTAACCCCGAAAGTACACTCCAGTCCAAACCAAAAAAAAAATTATTTTCTGTGTTTGTGAATTGTGTGCGCAGTAGCCGCACGTGCATCAACAAAGTAGTGCCAAGCGTGCGCCTGTGTCCCATAAGTAAAGAGCCGGCTGGCTCATTTTTTAAAGGCTGGTGTAACCCACAAAGTGCACTACTCTCCAGCAAAAATAAAAAAATATTTTCTGTGTTTAGCCGCACGTATATATCAAATCGATATAACATAAATGGAGGACCAAACTTTCTCCGATAAAAATAAAATAGAGAAAGATCAAGAACCACTTCCTCCTAGTGCTGAAGCTGCTGCCACTAGTCATGACATAGACGATAACATGCCATCAACGTCGTCTGCCAAGGCCGATGCCCAATGTCATAGTAGAGGGCACATACAATCCCAAATGACAAAGTTCAGGAAAATGACCTTGAAAAAAACATTTAAATCAGCTGAAGAGAAACGTAAACTTGCCAATATGCCATTTACGATACGGAGTGGCAAGGAACGGCTAAGGTCGATCCCTAGTATGTTCATGACTAGTGGTTCAGCTTCACATGACGATGGAAGCCCTCCTCCCACTAAAAAAATCAAAAGAGTTAAGCTGGCAAAAGCACAGCGAAGAACTGTGCTTTCTAAGAAGATATCACAAATCCCCAAGGAGAGTCCAAGTGTGGTGGTGGTTGCGATGCCTGACCTTCCCAGCACTGGACGGGAAGAGGTGGCTCTTTCCACCATTTGCACGCCCCCTGCAAGTGCTGAAAGGAGCACCCACAGTCCACTTGCTGATATGCAAATTGAAGATGTCACTGTTGAAGTACAACAGGATGAGGATACTGGTGTAGCTGGCGCTGAGGAGGAAGTTGGCGAGGAGGATTCTGATGGTGATGTGGTTTGTTTAAATCAGGCTCCGGGGGAGACAGTTGTTGTCCGTGTGATGAAAAAGCCCATCACGGTCATGCCTGGGCAGAAGACCAAACATTCCACCTCTTTGGTCTGGCAATATTTCTATCCAAATCCGGACAACAACTGTCTTGCCATATGTACCATATGTAAAGGTGAAATAAGTAGGGGTAGGGACGTCAACCACCTAGGAACATCCTCCCTTATACGGCACCTGCAGCGCGTTCATAAAAAGTTACTGTCAAGTTCAGAAACTTTGGCTAAGACCGTAAGCAGTCCAGGGACACCTAAATCCTGTTGTATCCAAGCGCCTGCAAACCACACCGTCAACTCCCTCCTCGTCAATTTCCTCCTTAGTCAGGATCGGAAGTAGTCCTGCAGGCCATGTCACTGGCATGACTGACTCTCCTATCCGGGATTCCTCCGGAGGATCCCGCATTGCTACGCCTACTGCTGCCGCTGCTGCTGTTGCTACTGCTGGGAGTCGTTCATCATCCCAGAGAGGAAGTAGGAACACCACTACTTTTACTAAACAATTGACCCTCCAACAGTCCTTAGCGAGGAGGATGAAGTACGACAGCAGTCATCCTGAAGCAAAACGTATAACTGAGGCCTTGACTGCTATGTTGGTGTTAGACGTGCGTCCGCTATCCGCCATTAGTGCAGTGGGATTTAGACAATTGATGGAGGTAGTGTGTCCCCGGTTCCAAATCCCGTCTAGATTCCACTTCACTAGGCAGGCGATACCGAGACTGTACAGAAACGTCAGAAAAAGTGTCCTCAGTGTCCTGAAAAATGCCGTTGTACACAATGTCCACTTAACCACGGACATGTGGACAAGTGGAACAGGGCAGACTAAGGACTATATGACTGTGACAGCCCACTGGGTAGATGTATCACCTTACGCAGCAACAGCAGCAGCGTCACCAGTAGCAGCATCTCAGAAACGCCAGCTCGTTACAAGGCAGGCTACGCTGTGTATCACCGGTTTCAGTAAGGGGCACACCGCCGACAACCTCTTAGAGAAACTGAGGGAAATCATCGCCCAGTGGCTTACCCCACTTAGACTCTCCTGGGGATTTGTGATATCTGACAACGCCACCAATATTGTGCGGGCATTACATCTGGGCAAATTCCAGCACGTCCCATGTTTTGCTCACACAATAAACTTGGTGGTGCAGAATTTTCTGAAAAGCGACAGGGGCGTGCAGGAGACGCTTTGGGTGGCCCGAAAAATTTCTGGCCACTTTCGCCATTCAGCGACTGCGTGCCGAAGACTAGAGCGCCAGCAAACACTCTTGAACCTGCCCCGCCATCACCTGAAGCAAGAGGTTGTGACGCGGTGGAACTCAACCCTCTATATGCTTCAGAGGATGGAGGAGCAGCAAAAGGCCATACAAGCCTATACATCCACCTATGACATAGGCAAAGGAGGGGGTATGCACCTGACTCAAGCGCAGCGGAGAATGATTTCCGTGTTGTGCAAGGTTCTCCAGCCCTTCGAACTTGCCAGACGTGAAGTCAGTTCAGACACTGCCAGCTTGAGTCAGGTCATTCCCCTCATCAGGCTTTTGCAGAAGCAGCTGGAGAAAGTGAAGGAGGAGCTAAGACGGAGCGATTCCGCTCGGCATGTGGGACTTGTGGATGAAGCCCTTCATTCGCTTTGCCAGGATTCCAGGGTGGTCAATCTGTTGAAATCAGACCACTACATTTTGGCCACCGTGCTCGATCCTAGGTTTAAAGCCTATGTGGTGTCTCTCTTTCCGGCCGACACAAGCCTGCAGAGGTGCAAAGACCTGCTGGTGAACACACTGTCAGCTGAAGCGGAACGTGACACGTCAACGGCTCCTTCTTCATTTTCTCCGGCAACTGGGGCTGCCAGGAAAAAACTTAGGCATCCTAAGCAACCCGCTGGCGGTGATGCAGGGCAGGCAGGACCAAGTTTGGACATCTGGTCCGGACTGAAGGACCTGGCAACAATTTCTGACATGTCTACTGTCACTGCATATGATACTGTCACCATTGACAGAATGGTGGAGGATTACATCGGTGACAGCATCCAAGTAGGCATGTCAGACAGTCCATACCTGTACTGGCAGGAAAAAGAGGCAATTTGGAGGCCCCTGTACAAACTGGCTCTATTTTACCTGAGTTGCCCCCCCTCCAGTGTGTACTCCGAAAGAGTGTTTAGTGCAGCCGGGAACCTTCTCAGCGAAAGGCGTAGGAGGTTGCTTCCACAGAATGTGGAGAAGATGATGTTCATCAAAATGAATTATCAGCTCTTCCAGGGAGACCAGCCTCCAGAACGTACAGAGGGACCTGTGGTGGTGGATTCAAGTGGGGACGAGTTAATACTTTGTGAGGATGAGGATGTACACACTGAAGAAGGTGAGGAATCGGTGGATGAGGAGGATGAGGATGACATCTTGCCTCCGTAGAGCCAGTTTGTGCAGGGACACATTAATTGCCAGCTTGTTTTGTGGGGGCCCAAACGAACCAATCATTTCAGCCACAGTTGTGTGGCAGACCCTGGCGCTGAAATGATTGGTTTGTTAAAGTGTGCATGTCCTGTTTATACAACATAAGGGTGGGTGGGAGGGCCCAAGGACAATTCCATCTTGCACCTCTTTTTTTTCTTTGCATTATGTACAGTTTGGGGCCTAGTTTTTCTAACTGCCATCCTGTCTGCCACTGCAGTATCACGCCTAGATGGGTCACGTGTTTGTGCCACCCACTCATGTCGCTTAGCATAGTCATCCAGCTACCTCGGTGCAACCTTTTGGACATAAAAACACTATTGTGAGGTGTGAGGTGTTCAGAATAGACTGGAAATGAGTGGAAATTAAGGTTATTGAGGTTAATAATAGCATAGGAGCAGAAAAACCCACAAATTATGTGATTTTAGCTGTTTTTATGCTTTTTTTCAAAAAAATACAGATCCAAAACACAAAACCCAGAACCCAAAACACGGAAGGGTGGTTTTGGCAAAACCAATCCAGATCCAAAACACGAAGAAAGATCCAGATCCAAAACCAAAACACAAAACACGAAAAGTGGCCGGTGCACACCCCTACTCCTAACACTGCTTAGTAAATAGACCCCATAATACTGTAAAATATACTTTAATGATACATGTAATGAAGCCCAAAATAAGGAATCGTGGTAGGTTACACTGTAAATGCTCAACAGCAGCCTAAAATAATCACCCAAGTTAAATGGAAATCACCAAATCCATAAATACAAATACAGTAAGAGAGGTAAACATAGGGGATACCAATAGGCGCTAGAAATTAATAAATACTTAAATATGCATGATGAACTGGAACAATCTTTGTATTGCTTGAAGTTCTTTGCATACAATTCTTCCTCAAGAGACACCACCGTAAGTTAACTCCAGTATATATGCAAGGAGAAATAAATCGGGGGTCATTGAGGGGTGTTTTTAAAAAAAAACATAGATTTATTCTTTATAGAAAAACCAATTGTGTGTGCTTCAAATAGTGCGTACCCAACTCACATAGGGTATATATTAGTATCTCCCAAAAAGGTATCTTTAAGTGTTCACAACCATAATGTGTGTGATGAAAAGGAAAGTGCCGCGTACCATTCACTCACATCAAAAAAGTTGGGGGAAATCACATAGAGGTTTCTTTTATAATAACTCAGTGCGTACCGAACTCACAATTCTCATGTAGTTTATACTGCACATCAAGGTATCTTTCTTTTTCCCATTTGTTCTCAAAACATCATCCAGATCAAATAGTGCTTTTCCAAAAATACCAAGTACCAGCGAAAAAGATTTATTCATACAAATATTCCAGACAGTACAATAAAAATTCCAATAATGGCAATATAAAAAAACATGAAATGACCAAAATACAAAAAGTAAAAAATATAAAAAAATAAATATAAACCTGACCAGAGGTAGTCTGAATAGCTGACTGGAAAAGATGGTAAATCCCAGCAGACAGAAGATGAAAAAATGACATACCTCTGGATTCCAAAAAAAAACATACACCTTCTCAATCTGTCAACGCGTTTCAGCTCTCCTTGGGAGCCTTTGTCAAGACATAAGGAAAGGTGCATGATTCTAATATATTTATACAAATGCTAGCCAATCGGTTTTCATGAGGGGAGGAGTTCCCGCTCAATATCAGGCAATTGATAGGCCCAAAAAAACCTTCAATCATCTCCAGTGGAATGGGTGACTAAAAAGCCGATCCGGAGAATATCTCCACATCCGGCTCTATGTCAATGGACGGGAATCACACACTCACATAGTACGCGAGTATAGTATCCCCCGTATTGGATCTTCCATTGACATAACTTATATATACCTTCTACTTCCGGTAACGTGGTGTGGTGGAACGCATTGACGTCATCATCGTGCGCATCCACCACACCAGCGCCTTATGTAATGAAGCCCGCTCCAATAATGCTCTAGCTTTCATAATTAACTGATTACATAGATGGGAAAGGAATTAACAGTATTTTACAAGAAAAATATAAAGTAAAATGTAAAAATTATAAATCATGAAGGGAGATAAAGGGGTTGTAGGATAAGTGCCTAATTGCCTTTTCCAAGGGAAGCTCTATAACTTGGAATATGGTGTACCCGTGTGTATGTGCCACATGGAACGGATGCCCAGTAACTGCTCAGCCTAGTGACACAAATGGGCAGCAACAACCGCTGGCATAGCGTGCTGGGAGACGGTTCTGTAGGACCACTTATGCTGGCCATACACTAGTGCGATGTAGTGCGATGCGATTCATCGTACGTTTTCTCTTGAACTCCACGGCAGACCCAACGGCACAATTTGGTGCTTTTTAACACACATGATCTGCATACGATTACGATAGATATGACGGGCTGCACATCTGATCATACGATACATTTTAAGAGCGGCTGGAACGCGCATCGGATCGTATCCTACCTGAATGCTGAACGATTTCGACACGATTCATCGTACGAAGCATCGAAAATCGGGCAATTGGCCCGAAATCGCGCTAGTGTATGGCCAGCATAAGCTGTGAAAACTGCATGTGGTCTATTACTCTTATGTAGAAAACAGTGTACAGTGTCTGAGCAGGTTAATATACAGTGATGTACATGTACAGTGTGTGCAGAAATTGTCATTGTCTTACTAATATGTCTTTCTCTTCTGTTACATGTGAGCTAGAAGCAAGACATTCTCAAACAAGTACGTATGAAATTTTATCTTGCGTTTATGGCGTTTTTAACTTGCAACATCATTTATAAATGTATAGAACAAAAGATCTATCTATCATCTCATATCTATCTATCTATCTATCTATCTATCTATCTATCTATCTATCTATCTATCTATCTCTTCTCTCTCATGTCTACTGTATCTATCTATCATCTCATATCAAATTTATGTATCTATCTATCTATCTATCTATCTATCTATCTATCTATCTATCATCTCATATCAAATATCTATCTATCTATCATCTCATATCTATCTATCATCTCATATCTATCTATCTATCTATCTATCTATCTATCTATCTATCTATCTATCTATCTATCTCTTCTCTCTCATGTCTACTGTATCTATCTATCATCTCATATCAAATATCTATCTATCTATCATCTCATATCAAATATCTATCTATCATATCTATCTATCTATCTATCTATCTATCTATCTATCTATCTATCTAATATCTGTCTATCTACAGTATCTGTCTGTCTGTTTGTCTACAGTATCCATCTGTCTGTTTACAGTATCTGTCTGTCTGTCTACAGTATCTGTCTGTCTGTCTCATATCTATCCAGAGGCGTGACTAGGTTTAATGGCGCCCAGGGCAAATAAAAAAAATGGTGCCCCTTAAACTGTTCTTTTCTGGGGTACAAGAACTTAAACATGTTAAGAACCACTACAGTACCCTGATGAGGCATAGCCCAACTTATCACGTCCCTCTTATATAAAACAGTTTATCTACTCTGGGACAACAATCTGCCAACTCTTGAAAATATTTTTACTAACCACGTTAATAAAATTTACTGACAGCATTTTACTGACTTTTTCACATGCCGCATCTTGTGCTGCATTTTTTCATGATGTATTATTTATGTTGGCTAGTAATCGTCTTATAATATAGTAATATCATTTTGGAATGAAGTACCATTGGGCCTCAATATGAAATAGCAGATCCTCAAGGCATAGTATTAAGGGGGAGATTTAATAAAGCTTGGAGAGAGATAAAATTGGAGATAAATAGCACCAACCAATCAGCTCCTAACTGTCATTTTTCAAATACAGCCTGTAAAGTGACAGTTAGGAGCTGATTGGTTGGTGCTATTTATCTCTCTCCAAGCTTTATTAAATCTCCCCCTAAGAAACAAACATGACGAAAGATAGTCAGGAAAGAGGGGGAAAGAGAGAGTGTGAGCAGGGCTGGCGCTAGGGTGTTCAGCGTGCCCCTGCAAACTTTAAATTTGTGCCCTCCCTCCTATTTTATATAAAGGGACCGCCAAAAAGGCCATGGTCTCACAAGAAAGGGGCGTGGTCACACCACCAGTTTAAATTATGACACACAGTAGCACAATCTTATTCACATTACAAATAGGGCCTGATTCAGCAATGAACGCAAAGAAGAGAACGCACACACTTGGCCGATGTTTTCGCACTGCGCAGGCACTTGGGCGTGTGCGAACTAGCCAGTGCAATCGGGTAATGGTACGCAGACTACACGCAGTGTGTACGCAAACCCTTCCAATATTGATTGGCAGGAAGTGCCGTTTGTGGGTTTTGACGAACGCAGGCGTTATAATAACGCCATTATATGGGCGTGCATAATTATTTAGTGCGATGGCATAAGCAGCCATACTGTAAGCTGTCCACAGGAAGCGGCCATAATCTTGCGGAAGGTCAGGTCAACCACTATTTTGCGTATGGGTTCGATGGTTCTCGATGTTACCGATGTTTATGCTGATCAGGCTGTGAGTAAAGGGAAACGGGCGGCTATTTTGGGGCTGGGCATTTGCATCTTGTGCTGCGGTCTCCGTGCGTGTGCATTGATTAGCATAATCCTCGCAGCGGATGGGTGCGTGCGTCTGCTAGCGTGCGTTCCTTGCTGAATCAGGCCCATCGTTCCCCTGATTCACATTACACCACATAGTAGTGTCCCTTATTCATGTTACGACCCACAGTAGTACTACTTATACACAATGCCCACACTAGTGCCCCTTATACACATAATGCCCACAGTATAGTGCCTCTTATACATGTTACGACCCACAGTAGTACCCCTTATACACATAATACCCACAGTAGGAGTGCCCCTTATTCACATTACGACCCGCAGTAGTACCCCCTATACACAATGGAGCTTATTCAGAGCCGCTCACAAGCGCTGAGCGCTCGCAAGTGGACCGATGTTACAGAACTGCACATGTGCAGCGGCCGGCGTGCGCATTTGCGAGCCCTGCTGAGCGACTGAAGTTCAGTCGCTACGGGGCTCACAACAAGACGGGGCAGCTCTCGATGGTGAGTGACAGCTCGCCCCGTTTTGTGGGTGGGTAGGGTGGGGTGGCTGGGCAAACGCACACATTCCCTTAGGAACGCCTGGCGTTTGTGGGAGGCCCTACTGACATCACTACTGATGTTAGTAGTGGACTTACTGCTCTATTAGAGCAGGAAGTCCACTCGGCCTTGCGGCAGCCAAGATTCTACCGCAGGGTGGCGTCGCAAGGCCGATGGTCGCGATTATCGCAATGATCTCCTGGCCGCTCGCACAAGCTGTGGGTGGTCTTCCACAGCTTTGCTAGTGGCCGGAGAAAAAAAAAAAAGACCACAGACCCAGCGAGCGACCAGCAGCTGCGAGCGGGTCTGAATCAGGGCCAATATCCACAGTAGTACCCCTTATACACAATGCCCACAGTAGTGCCCCTTATACACATGCCGATGCACTCGTAACCAACTCGATGGTTTGGCCTGCGCATGCGCAGCGGCCGCACTGCGCGTGCGCAAGCCCCAGAGCGACAGAGAAACTCTGTCGCTCCGGAGCTCGTTACCAAAGGGGCAGCTGTCGATGTCGATCGACAGTTGCCCCCGTTTGGTAGGCGGGCCCGGGGGGTGGTTTCTATAAAGGAGGCGTTCCTTTACGAATGCCTACCGTTTTGTGGGCGGCCGCACTGACATCATCAGTGATGTCAGTGGGGAGCTTCCTGCTTCATCAGAGCAGAAAGCTCCCTGGGGCTTACGAGTGCCCAGGCCCTACCCTAGGGGATCACCATCGCGACCATCAACCTGGTCGGTCGTTAAGCTGTGGGTGGTAACCCACAGCTTAATGATTGACAAGGAGGTGGCCGTTCAGGATGCAAGCGGCCGCCCTGATTCTGTGCGACCGCTTGCATCTAACGACCGCCTCTGAATGAGGTTCATAATGCCCACAGTAGTAGTGCCCCTTATACATGTTACAACCCACAGTAGTACCCCTTCTACACAATGCCCACACTAGTGCCATTTATACACATAATGCCCACAGTAGATGCTCCCCTTATACAATGCCCACAGTAGAAGTGCCCCTTATACAGTGCCCACAGTGGTAGTGACCCTTACACATAATCACACACAGACACACACATCACTGTACTTACCTGTAGCCTCGCTCCAGCGCCCGCTGCCGTCCAACAGCTCCTTGTCCTCACGTCTCTCCCTACACACACTGCGGGAGCAAGAAGGAGGAACTCAGGAGTGAGCTCCAGCCCCCAGCTGCAGGGAGGGCGCCCACTGGTAACAATATCAGCGTGTACACGGCAAATGGAGAAGGCGGCGGCGCCTATCGAGGGCGGCCCTGAGTGTGAGTATAAGAGAGACCAGGGGAGGGGGAAGATGTAATAAAAAAGGGGGATAGATACAGGATGAAGATGGGGAGATGGTGAAGGGGGGAGGGGGGTTCCATTCCCAGCACATATCCCCACTATCCCTGCCTGCTATTCCCAGCTTATGTCCCAATTATCCCTGCCTGCCATTCCCAGCTTATGTCCCAATTATCCCTGCCTGCCATTCCCAGCTCATGTCCCCATTATCCCTGCCTGCCATTCCCAGCTCATGTCCCCATTATCCCTGCCTGCCATACCCAGCTTATGTCCCCATTATCCCTGCCTGCCATTCCCCAGCTTATGTCCCCATTATCCCTGCCTGCCATTCCCCATCTTATGTCCCCATTATCCCTGCCTGCCATTCGCAGCTTATGTCCCCATTATCCCTGCCTGCCATTCCAAGCTTATGTCCCCATTACCCATGCCTGCCATTCCCAGCTCATGTCCCTATTATACCTGCCTGCCATTCCCAGCTTATGTCCAAATTATCCCTGCCTGCCATTCGCCAGCTTATGTCCCCATTATCCCTACCTACCATTCCCAGCTTATGTCCCCATTATCCCTGCCTGCCATTCCCAGCTTATGTTCCCATTACCCATGCCTGCCATTCCCAGCTCATGTCCCCATTATCCCTGCCTGCCATTCGCAGCTTATGTACCTATTATCCCTGCCTGCCATTCCCAGCTTATGTCCCCATTATCCCTGCCTGCCATTCACCATCTTATGTCCCCATTATCCCTGCCTGCCATTTGCAGCTTATGTCCCTATTATCCCTGCCTGCCATTCCCAGCTTATGTCCCCATTATCCCTGCCTGCCATTCCCAGCTTATGTCACCATTATCCCTGCCTGCCATTCCCAGCTTATGTCACCATTATCCTTGCCTGCCATTCCCAGCTTATGTCCTCATTATCCCTGCCTGCCATTTTAACTACCTTCCATTCCCAGCTCCGCCTCCTACCACCACTGTAGCTGCCTGTCTAATAGCTAAAGCCTCCACGACCACTACTGCTGCTCTCCCAGTCCGGACCTGGCCCTACCCCCTTGAGTCTTAGCAGCCTCCTCCCATTCTGACATCTGTAGTCCGGGCCTGGGGTAAGGGGCGCAGTGAAGCAGTGTCCCACCCTCGTTACGACCCTGTATCTATCTGTCTGTCTATCTATCATATTTAATAATGGCAACTGTGTAATATTTAAATGGATGGCTGTTCACTTTGGACAACCTCGGTTACATGCAGTGGGGTAGAGAACTGTGAGTATGGAGGACAAGGAGGGGCAAGCTGGAGGACCGCAAGTTACTATTATTATTACCAGTTATTTATATAGCGCACAAAAATTCTGCAGCGCGTTACATAGAATATTTGGTCATTATATCAGTCCCTGCCCCAGAGGAGCTTACAATCTATGGCCCTCATTCAGAGCCGTATGCTCTGAGCAGAGCGCACGCTCTGCATGAGGGCCGGGCTCCATTTTCATGGAGCGTCCTCCTGGACGCTCGTATAGCTGTGGGTCACCACCCACAGGCTATACGAGCGTGCATTTTGATGGCCGCGATTGTCGTGACCATCGCGACCATCGAAATTGCGAGCCGGAGCCTGCGGTTGAGGTTTTCAACCGCAAGCTCCGGAGTGATTTTGGCTCTATCAGAGCCAAAATCACTCCCACTGACATCACTAGTGATGTCAGTGGGCCGGCTTCTGACGGGAGGCGTTCCCGTGGGAACGCCCCCGTCAGGGAGGCACGCCCCCGGCACGCCCACCAAAGGGGGCGTGCTGTCAATCAACATTGACAGCACGCCCCCTTTGATCGGACACAACGAGCGAAGGAAAGTCCTTCGCTCGTCGTGTCTGGCGCATGCGCACGATGGAGCTCCCTCCGTCGTGCGCATGCTCAGTGCAGACCATCGACCCACTTGCGAGCGGACAGCCGCTCGCGAGTGGGTCTGAATCAGGCCCTATATTCCCTATCACATGCGCACACACATGTACACTAGGGTTAATTTTTGTTGGGGGTCAATTAACCTACCAGTATATTTTTGTAGTGTGGGAGGAAACCCACGCAAGCACAGCGAGAATATACAAACTCCACACAGTTAGGGCCGTAGTGGCAATCGAACCCACAACCTCAATACTGTGAGGCAGTAATGCTAACCATTACACCATCTGTGCTGCCACAAGTTGAATATCACTGCTGTAGGTTGTCAAAAAGAGTGAAACCTTTTATATGCTATGTATAGTACCTCATGTGCAGGGTGTGGAGGCAGCCATTATTGTTTACATCTGCAGATGATGGAATAAGCCAGTGTTGGCTAACCTTGACACTCCAGCTGTTGTGGAACTATATATCCCAGCAGGCCCTGACACAGTTTTAGCATGCCCTAATAGCAAAACTGTAGCAGTGCATGCTGGGTTATGTAGTTCCATAACAGCTGGAGTGTCAAGGTTAGCCAACACTGGAATAAGCTATCAAAAATACATGATGGAATCGCAGCTGATGATATTTATCTGAAGGTGGGGTATCCGATAAAGGGTATTTAACACAAAAACAACACAATGTAAATGTACTTTCCTGTTGTCTGTATTATCCCTTTAAACAAAACTTTTTTTTTTTTTGGTGTAATTCATTTTTCTTTTATCATTTTAGTTTTAGCAATCTGAGATATGGTGGAAGTTTTAGGAACATTATTATTCATTGCAGTACTCAGTTATTCGTTCGCCCTATCAAAGCAGCGCACCAGTTTTTATAAATGTTCAAATCCATCCTTAATGAAACCCCACTAGAAATCCTTATTTAATGCATCATACACAAAAAACAGGACCAAAATGTTAGTCAGTTACTATGCAGCATGCTCACCAGTGCTGAATATTACACTGCAATCTATTGCTCTACTGCTGAACTCACCTGTCGCTAATCACGCAGACATTAAAGCGGCATACACACACACGACGATTTTTTGCACGATTATCGTTTGAAAAAATCGTTCACTTTCTGAGTCAAACGATGAACGATTATCGTTCATGCGCGCTCACGTTTGTAGTTTGTAGTTCAGTCAGACTTGTCAACTGAACGATTTTGATTAAGGGAATATGCAAAAATCGTTTGTAGTTCAAAAAAATCGTTCATTACACTTTAAAAAAATCTGACAGATAATCTGACAGAAAATCGTTCATAAAATCGTTGGTAACAAAATCGTTGTGTGTGTATGCAGCTTAATGGTGCATACACACGATCAGATTTTTCCTTCAGATATGAACGATAACGATTTAAAAATCGTTCAGTCGTTCATATCTGAAGGAAAATCGTTCATATCTGACATGCCTGAACGATGGACGATCAACGATGCGCGTTCCCGTTTGTCAGATAACGATATCTGACATCTGATGGGTTTGCAGTCAGACTTGGACGATTCCATTCATTTTAATGCAGTCAAAAATCGTTCAATCGTTCAAATCGTTCAAAACTTTGGTAAAATCGTTCAAATTGTTCAAATCGTTCATCTGACAAATCTGACAAGTCTGACAAATCTGACCGTGTGTACGCTCCATAACATGCCATTTATGGCGCAGGTAATCAGAGTCTGTGGCAGGGAGAACCCTACGTCCTATCTAAACGTGATTCTCATTTTTAGGCAATCGACTTTGAAGGTTTCCAGCTGTTCATGAAAACTTTTCTGGAGGTGGAGCTGCCGATTGAATTCTGCAAACACCTGTTCATGTCCTTCAGTAACAGATTCCACCACCCCAGTCCTTCCATGCAGAGCAAATCTCAACTACTGTCTGGAGGTAGGTAGTGGCCATGTCAATCAGAGGGAGACATTGCTATTAAATGGATGCTGGTATTCTCATAAGCAGAGTATTTGTGTTTTGATTGATGGACATTTGAAGTAAACTTAGCATATGGAAGCAAGAACTAATTGCCTGGGATTGTACAGCATTTAGGGGTCTATGTACTAAGCAGTGTTAAGAGAGTGAAAAGTGACAGAGTGAAAAGCCAGCCAATCAGCTCCCAACTGTCATCTCACAGGCTGTGTTTGAAAAATGACAGTTGGGAGCTGATTGACTGGCACCTTATCACTTTTCACTCTGTCTGTTATCACTGCTTAGTAAATAGACCCCTTAGTCAGCAGTTGGCGATGTAGAACATTATCATTTATTTAAGGCAGTGGCTTTCAACTACAGTCCTTAAGTGCCCCCAACAGGTCATGTTTACTGGATTTCTTTAATCATGCACAGGTGAGTTGATCTGCAGTATATTGCTGGGTCAGTAATTATCCTACCTGTTTCCACAGACAGAAATCTTGAAAACATAACCTGATGAGGGTTACTTGAGGCCTGCAGATGAAAGCCACTGATTTAAAGGAATGTTAAATTTTTTTCAAATTCATGTCTTTCAATTGACTACAAGTGGTATATTTACTAAAGTGAGAGTTTTTAGAAGTGGACAGTTAACCAAATAATTGCGCTACACTGGGTAGTGTTATGGATCAAAATGAAGGTTTGGTTTATAAACAATTTTAATAAGAATAAAAACATACATTTAAAAAGATCATCACTTAATCATACAAATAAATTACAAATTAATAATACAACAAATAATAATTCCAGCTAATTTAGTTAGCCCAAAAGAAAAAAGTAAAAAATTTAAAAATAAGGTTATTGAGAAACACCTGCTGTTTGTTTCTAATTTTCAATGCTTGTTTAATGTGTATCCCCTTTGTATAGAATGTATCAACTCCACTGACAATTAATCATACCAGCAGCATAAAGTCAGACATAAGGCACATTTGATAATTAAATACTTTGGAACGGGATAACTTTTTCCTCCTCCCCACTTTGGAGTTCCAGCGTCTGGGTCACTGGCTATGCACAAGCTCAGTGACAATCAAGGTGCTCACTCAGTTATGTAAACACCGGGAGATATCTGCAGTGTTTGCACAGTAAATAGATATTTCGGGGAGCAAATCTCAACCCTAAACTAACACAGTCACATGCAGATTGACTCAATCGGAGGGCGCAATAGTGTAGATGGAGGAGGTAAATCCTCAATAGTCTATTCAAACTTACTGCGTCCTGACCGAACCTGCAATGTGTTCCAGCTGGAATCGCCAATGCGTCGTGAAGAAGGGGGGAGTAATCCTTCCCTTCGGCAAGTGTGCCTTTCTGTATCTATTGGGAATCCCTTTAGGCAGGCGTCTGTATTTTAGCAGCACCTGTAGCGTGTTCCAGACGGGTATGCCGAGGCATCGTAAGGGAGCGGAGACCAGTGTATCTTGCTGAGTCTCTTTAAAAATTCCGTTGAGGCGGATGTCTGTAGCTGGTAAATGCCGGTGTTTGGTGCAGGGAAAATGCTCAGGTAGAACCCAGGTTCTAACGCGTTCCCATCAATCATGAAGGTTCATCAGAGGATCAAGATTTTACCCATAGCAACCAATCAGATCTGGCTATTATCTTATAGAAGGTGCCAGTTACATGTTAAGTAGAATCTGAGAATCTGATTGGTCGCTATGGGCAACATCTCCACTTCTAAAAACTCTCACTTTACTAAATATACCCCAAGACTTAAAAATAACTCTAGTTAGTCCTCAATGTCCATGTTGAAAATTAGGCATAAAGTAGTTTGTAACCTATCTACTTGTAAGCTGGAGCTGTGAGTCCACACATATCATCCTTATCAGTGACGTGCGGTGAAGTCAATGGCTAGGGAGGCACACATGGAGATGGGTCTGAGTGCTGGGAGCCTGTCTCACCCCCTATTCACTGTAGCTCTCCCCTCACTACACTAAGCTTCAGTGTCCAATGATTCTCCTACCTGCATCACTGTGTCTTCTCATGCTGCTGCAGATTGAGGCTAGCTCTGATCTCTAAACACTGCATTGCACTTCCTGGTCACATGACACATCCAAGGTGTCTATCAGTGCTCAAGGCATGCCCCCCATACTCAGAGGCATGCCTCTATTAGCTCTCTTTCTGTGCAGCTTACAGCTTACCCAGTCCAGAGCTCTGCAAGCAGTGTCTGACTTTATAGAAGCGAGGCTGAGCTGTTGCTGCCTCATCTTTCGTCTCCTTGCAGTTCCAGGGAGCTCCACAGAGCTGGTGAGTGTTAACTATAAAAATTATTAAATAAAAACAAAGAAGATGTTTTATAAGTTATAAATATCTTCTTTGTATTATTCTAATCATTTTTATATCAAATCTCCGGAGTATGACAGGGGTGGCTCTGCTCTGATCCTTATGCACTATATAACAGCAACTCTCAAACTCTGGGTCGCGACCCCAAAGTGGGTCGTGATCATCTCAGCATAGGGTCGCGAATAAACATGGGTGCAGGGTGAGGACCCCTCGGATTTCACAGCCAGTGATCTCTGGAGTCTGAAACCAGTTGAACTGTCTGTTACTTCAGACTCCTCGGATCACTGGCTGAGAGATTAGCAACCCCGCCCCCAACCCAGTGCTCAGGATCTCCTGTACTCCCACCCAGCAGCAGTCAGCAGTCCCGTCCCTACCCCAGTGCTCAGCGTCTCCTGGCCCCCCTGCAATAGTAGCTGACACACAAGCAGCCAGCAGTGGATAGACTCAGAGGAGCCAGCTCTCTAAAGGCTGGTGTGTACGACCTAGCGACGGGATCTGGCACCGGAGTGACAGCGGAGGCTAACGATATTGCCCGTTGGACTTGCATGCAGGACGGGTACACACTACACGATGTGCCCGATATGTCGCTCTGTGCCAGATCAGATGACATATCATCTAGTGTGTACCTAGCTTTAGGGGGAGATTTAATAAAGCACCAACCAATCAGCTCCTAATTGCCATCTTTCAAACTGTAAACATTGTATCTTTCTCCAAGCTTTATTAAATTTCCCCCTTAGTGAAGGTGTGAAGATGTTCTTAAGTACTGTAAGTACAGCCTGGGGGGAAATATGTGAGGATTGGTGTGGAGGCAAAAGAAACAGCTGGAAGGAGGAAGGAGGAGGAGGAAGGAGAGGAGCACTGAGCACAGACCCTGTGAAGGAACAGGGGAGCACAGTGCGGGATGTGAAGGGGGAACAGAAAAAAAAACATTTATTAAACAGCCTGTCACCCACTGCCACCCCTGTCGCCCACTGCCACCCCCTGCAACCCACTCCCTAAGCCTGTCACCTACTGCCTCCCGTGTGAACTGCCTCCCCAGTCACCCACTGCCACCCTCTGCCTCTTCCTGCCAGACACTACCTTCCTCTATCACCCACTGCCACCCTCTGAATCTTCCTGCCACCCTATGTCTCCCGCTGCCTCTCCTTGCCACCCACTGCCTCCTCCTGTTACCCTCTACCTCCTACATCGCCCTTTACCCCCCACTGTCTCCCCAGTCACTCTCCTTGCAGGGACAGAGGGCCTGATTCAGACCCGGTCGCAAGCACTCTGCACTCGCAACCGGATCGATGGTGGGCCAGTGCGCATGCGCGAGACCCAGATAGCGATGGGCACTCCGTCACTCTGGGTCTCGCAACAAAGGGGACGAGCTGTCACTCAACATCGACAGCTCGCCCCCTTTGTTGCGAGACCTTTGGTAGGCGGGAGGTGAGATTGTAGCAAACCCCATGATAAATTGAAGTTTCAAACACACCACCTCCTGAGCTGCGAGTTTGGCAGAAACACAGATCAGTGTGATTTGTGTATGTTTCTGCATGTTAACACTATTTGAAGGGTTAATATTTAAAAAAAATGACGTAGGGTCCCCCCCCCAAAAGCATAACCAACCCCGGACTACACAGGCAGTCCTGGCTCCTAAAGAACATGGAAATAAACGGGTAGGGTTCCCCTGTAATTTAGGAACCAGCACCTGGCGGCAGGGCCAGTGCTGGTTTTAAATATAGGGGAAAAAAATGTGTAGGAGCCCCCCTATATTTAAAACCAGCACTGGACCCAAACCGACCGCGGTGTAATGTGACACCCAGTAGACCCTATCACCGGGTCTCCAGGGTCAAAGCATTTACACTCCAAGCTGGTCAGCCCAAGCCGGGGATCTCAGGGGAGGTGGGGACCCCCCAAGAAGGGGTCCTCCCTCTCCCGAAACCCCAGGCTTAGGCTGAAGCCGGGGCTCTTCCCCGCACCCCTGAAGCGGTTGGTACAGGGGTAATAATGGTGAAAATAGTTCAAAACTAGGGATGTGCGCCGGACCATTTTTGCCGGATTTGGATTTGGATTTGGTTCTAATTCGTCGTCCGGCTTTGGATTTGGATTTGGATTTGCCAAACTGCGGTGACTGGCTTTGGATTTGGATTTGGATTTGGATTTTTTTACAAAAATTGACAAAAAAAGCTAAAATCACATAAATTGGTCTTTTTTTTCTTCCTAGAGTATTATTAACCTCAATAACATTAATTTCCAGTCAATTTAGACCATATCACAGCTTATAATATTGTTTTCAACATTATTGGCCAAAGGTTGCAGTGAGCTGACTGGTTACTAAGCGACAAAGCAGCGGCACAACGACACAGACACCACAGTATAAAGCACATCTATGACACATTGCCACACAGCAGTGGCAGAAATGAAAAGTAGTGCACCCACCCAGTGGGGTACGGCCAGCAGAGTCACAGTACTTGTTTACAAAGTGGGCTACGGCCCTAGGAGTCACAGTGCACAATCTTATTAGCATTACACCGCACATAGGGCCTGATTCACATTAGACACAAAGTAGTGTCTCTTATTTATGTTACGACACACAGTAGTGCCCCTTTTACACAATGCCCACAGTAGTGACCCTTTTACACAATGCCCACAGTAGCGGTGTCCCTTACACAATGTCCCCCAGCAGTGGTGCCCCCTATGCAGTCCCCTTAGTAGTAGGGTCCACTATGCAGTGCCCCCAGTAGAATGCCCCCCAGTAGTATGCCCCCCATTAGCAGGCCCCCCCAGTAGTATGTCCCCCATTAGCAGGCCCCCCCAGTAGTATGCCCCCCATTAGCATGCCACCCAGTAGTATGCCCCCCCAGTAGTATGGCTCCCCCAGTAGTAGGCTGCCCCAGTAGCAGGCCCCCCCAGTAGTAGGCTGCTCCAGTAGTAGCCCCCCCTGTAGTATGGGCCCCCCCTGTAGTATGGCCCCCCCTGTAGTAGGCCCCCCCAGTAGTATGGCCCCCCCAGTAGCAGGCCCCTCAGTAGTATGGCCCCCCCAGTAGCAGACCCCCCCCAGTAGTATAGCCCCCCCCAGTAGCAGGCCCCTCTGTAGTATGGCCCCCCCAGTAGTATAGCCCCGCCCAGTAGTGCAGACCCCCCCAGTAGTATAGCCCCCCCCCAGTAGCAGGCCCCTCTGTAGTATGGCCCCCCAATAGTGCAGATCCCCCCCAGTAGTATGGCCCCCCCCAGTAGCAGACCCCCCCCAGTAGTATAGCCCCCCCCAGTAGCAGGCCCCTCTGTAGTATGGCCCCCCCAGTAGTATTGCCCCCCCCAGTAGCAGACCCCCCCCAGTAGTGCAGACCCCCCCCAGTAGCGCCCCCGGACCTTTGACAAGTAAAAAAATAAAACTTACCTGTATCCCCGCTCCCGCGCCGTCCGCTCTGTCACACGCTGAGGAGGGAGCCGGAAGACGGAGCTCATGTGTGAGCTCCAGCCGGCTCCCTCCGTGCAGCAGCCAATGAGAGTCTGTGTGACTCTCATTGGCTGCTGTAACAAACACACAGCTGCCGCTGGCGGCTGTGTGTCTGTGTCTGTGTAGGGCAGAGCGCTATCACTGCGCTCTGCCCTACACGCGAGGAGACTTGATGTCGGATTCTCTAGTGAGAATCCGACATCAGGCGGCCGCCGTTCGGCCCCGAACGGGGATCCGAGTCAGGCGGTGAACACCCGAACAGGGTTCGGGTGGACTCGGATCCCCAATGTTCGGAGCGGTTCGGATTCCACAGAATCCGAACCGCTCATCTCTATTCAAAACTATTGTATTTTACTGTGGAACTACAGGTGCCAGCAAGCCTACCCTTTTGCACTTGTGGAACTACAAGTGCCAGCAGGTGGTGGCACCCAATCCCCCACTGTAAAATAAATAGTTAATAAAACACAGTACACACACACCGTCTAAAGTACAACTTTATTACATTCACCTACCTCACACACATACTTACCTGCTGCCAGATGTTCATGTCCACTTCTCCTGTAGAATCCACGGGTATACCTGTAAAAAAAAGATCCCATACTCACCTACATCCTGGCGCCAGTCTCCGTAGCATCCCTGGTCATGGCAAAAAAAAAAACTAGTGACCCGACCAGACACTTTACATTAGCGGTGTATGTGTGTGACCACAAACACCGCTAACCGGCTCCTGACTGCTCATTGAGAACTGTCAGGAGCCAGCAGCCAATCAGCGGCCGCTAACTGCAGAGCGGCTGCTGATTGGCTCCGGCTCCTGACTGACTGACCAGCCCATGTAGGAACTGTCAGGAGCCGGAGCCAATCAGCGGCCGCTCTACAGTTAGCGCGTTTTCCATGGGTTTGTATAAATTTTTTACCATTTTATCATAGGTGACCATATTAACTTTTGTTATCGGGCCCAGAAATATCTAGTTGTTCCCCTGATTGTTAGTCTCTTATTTTGATGCACGGATACTGTCGCATCTGCATCTGGTTGCGCCATTTTCTTGAGTGTGTTCACCAAAGAATCAATACTATAAAGGGTATAAAGAGTAGCAGTCTGCCCTCATTTCATGCCACCCCTGCTGCCTACTTCTCTGCAAATGCCCCCGGTTTTGCTCCATAACTGCTTACCCACGCACTTTGGCAGAAGTGTACCACTGCAATACAAGGGACAAGATTTCGCCAAAGATAGTTTTGCACCGAGCCGCCGACATTTCCAGCTTCCGAACACCTCCGTATTTTTATTTTTTTTATTCCTGTGATATTCTAAAAATGACTTCTATATATATCCCCCTACCGTGATTTAGCCTTTATACACATCATTATTTGCAGTGTCTCTCTGCAAATTGAGCTATAGAAATGTCAAGTCAGTAACGTCAGCTGAACAATACCATAAGCGCTGTTTTTATAATGACAGCTCGGGGCTCCGGCAAAGGAGCCAGCAACTTTTTTGTTTGATCAGTCGCTCCCTGAGCTCTACAGAAAATGAATTCCAATCTGAACTCTTTTTCAGTGCAGAAGCTCCTGACTGTCTCAGCATTAAAGGAAGTTCCACCGATGTCACAATATGATCTCTCATGTAACAGTAGCTGTTCATTTTGGCACTTTACATCCATTTCTGGGGCTAAATCACACACTTAAAAAAAAAAATCACACTAAAAAAAAAATCAAATTAAAAATTGTCTGCTAGTAATTGTGTGATTTAGCCGCAGACACACAACATCGATTTAGATCGGTTTAAAATTAATTGAAATCGACCTTTAGTAAATAGTGTCTTATTACAGTATTTAAGGCCTCCCCTAAAAATATATTTTTTACTGACTCCATAAATGTAACTTTTTGATGCTGTTTACCAGCTTAATAATAAGTTAAGCAAGATAGAAATAAAATAGTTAAAGGTTCAATACAATAGAAGAAAAACACTTGTAGGTGCTTCATTGAGAGCCTTCAATGAGACCATCGCGACCATCGGGCTTGCGACGGAGACCCTGCGGTAGGGTCTCGCTGCCGCGAGCCCTGGAGTGATTTTGGCTCTATCAGAGCCAATATCACTCCCACTGACATCACTAGTGATGTCAGTGGGGCCGGCTTCAAACGGTAGGCGTTCCCGTGGGAACGCCTCCGTCAATCAACATCGACAGCACGCCCCCTTTGGTGCGAGACCCGGAGCGACGGAGAGCCCGTCGCTATCCGGGTCTCGCGCATGCGCACGACGGAGCTCCCTCCGTCGTGCGCATGCGCAGTGGGGCAACATTGACCCGCTTGTCCTTTATTATTATTATTATTATTATTATTATTATTATTATTATATTTGTTGCTAAGTGATTTGCACACAACACACCTCATCCGATAGAAGGATTATCATCTATAACACTATCGTTCCCAGATCCCTACGCCTGCACATAAAAGGGAGCAGGTGATCAGACAGCAGAAGTGTTTCTTATGTAAAACATACAGCTGGAGCCGTGACTCATTGCTGCTATTGTAATTCCTACGACTATTATTCTGTTCTGCCAGTGATGTTGCCGCAGTTATGACTCTGACTGATCGGCTGTCACTGAAATATTATTTGCGGGGTGTAAAACTGTAATTACAGATCTATATTATTCAGTCTTGAGAAGAGACAAAAAACTGTCAGGAGATAAACAATGAGATCATTTACCTGCACAGTATATTACCTCGGACCAATCTAGGCGCATAATGCTCCTGTGACCAGCGGCTGAGCCTGTGTATGATAATCTCATGTGAATGATAGAACATAAATATTTAAGTGTAGAACAATGATTGCATTCATTTCTCTCCTGCACGATATATACATGGGAGGGAGGGGGGTTGTGGGTGGTGCCATCACCCAGGACGCAGAGCTATGGGGGCAGCACCGTCACTGCCCCACGGCGCCCCCTGCATATGGCTAGCAGGATGGCATTTGGTCAGTAGCGCTGCTGCAGTGCCGCTTGCAGCATCCAAAAGATGCTCCGCACATGCACCCTGCAGAGCCACCTGAAGCGTCGGAGCAGTACTCTACTTTCTCCTGCCCGCGGCTCCACATGACATCACATGTTCAGGGGGCAGGGCTGGCACAGTGGGGCAGGGCTGGCACGGTGTGGCAGTGAGCCCTGCTCCAGCGTCGGCTTGGGGGGAAAACGCAAGCAAATGGGCCAAACATCTTAATGACCAATATACAATACAAAACAAATTACAGTATAGTGACCTTTATACTGTATAATAATAGATAAATGGGTCACTCCAACTAAAACACATCATTAGTATTTACAGTATTATCCATTCTGCCCCTGATTAGAGGCATAGAGTACTTGCCAACTTTTTCAATCTCCTCTCCGGGGAGAAGCCCGGGGAGGAGACGAGGCTGGCCACTTCAGGGGGCGTGACTGAGATCCCATGTCATTAGGCTCCACCCCTATCACGGCAAACTGCGGGACCGCCCCCTCCATATGGAGTCGCGATTCTCGGCAACTATCTCCCCATCCTGCCCACTTCACTAGGAAGCTATCCAAAAATTTGGTGCCTCAGGCAACTTCCGGGAGAGTAGGTAAGTACGCTTAAGGTTTAAGTACCCTCAGCTCTATGTGAACCTCCGTTATCTATAGATAAATAAATTTTTAGTGATCTCAATATACTGCAGGTCATTTTCTTAAGGTGCGTACACAGTACACACTAGACGTTATTTTGCACTATTTTCCCAATTTCGATGCATCGGAAACGACAAATCGTGTAAAATATGTCCAAATCGTGAGAGTCCACTCACGATCACGATGCCGATGTGCGTCCCCGCGGGTCGTACATCGCATCTTCAGATCTTGCCTACAGCAGTCAAGATCTGCCAATATCGTTAACAAGATTCAGGTCGCTGGTCAGATCGTTTGTCAGATTGGACAGTTTATGCCAGATATCGTTTGCCTGGGAGTGCAGGGGAGCTGCTGGGGGAGTTCCAAGGAAATCACTGACGACATTGCATCTTATGTGAGTCGTCTAGTGTGTAGGCACCACCTGCTTTCACCACCAATCTCTTCTACAGTCCAACATATTCCCAGAGGTACAGTATTTGGAGAGAAGAGATCTATGTTGTCTTAGTGTTATTTATGGCCTTGTACTGCTTGTTAGTAGAAGTATTTTATATTGGATTTGATAGGTATGTATAGAGAACCAGTGTAAGTGGAGCAGCAGAAGAACGTTTTGTGAGAGAGATAATGATCCATCCATCTAGCCGCTGCATTGACATATATTGTAGGTGTGACGGTCTGATTAGGAGAGGACCAGTTGCAATAATCACTGCGGGAGATAATAAGGGCATGAATGGGAGTTTCTGCAGTGTCCTCCTGTGTGAGATATGGGTGTATTCTGAATATATTTGTGTGTAACAGGATTTGGAAACAGATTTAGGGGCCTATTCATCAACACTAAAATAACGTTTTTAAGGACATTTTCCTTAAACAACGTTATTTTGGTATTCATGTAGCCACTTAGCACAGGAGATATCACAGATATCTCCTTGCTAAGTTCCCCTGCGTTAATTTCCACACTCCCCATACATTAGTACATTAGTATGGGGATGTGGAAATTGTGATATTCATCAAATTCCGAAAATTACTGTGAGGTGGCGAATAGCAGGTGAAACTTACCTGTATCCGCGTGTGCAGGTCCCCCGACCAGTCCCTCCTGCGCTCTGCTCCGTCCTCAGGCTCCGGAGGCTGGTCGGACATGTGTGCTCCCCAGCAGAGCACAAGAAAGTTTAGACCAAAAAAAAAAAATTTTTTTTTTTTTTTGTAATCTGTTATGTGGTCTGCTGGGAAACCACATGACAGACCAGCAGGACGGAGCCGGAGGCTGCTGCGCGGACAGGTACGGCGGGGGGGGGGGGGGAGGTGAGTGGAGGGGGTTGGGGGGGGTATACAAACTTACCGCATCTGTAGGCAGTGCTGCGCATGCGCTGGTTTTACAGATGTAACAGCGCATGCGCAGCACTGTTTCCAGATGCGATAAGGTAGTGTAGCTTTTCGGACAGCTTTTCGGAATAGATACTTATGGAATGATGAATTCCACCTATAATTAGCTAGAACTCCATGAGAGTTCTAGCAAATTATCTCCAGAGAATTTTTAGGTTTAATGAATAGGCCCCTTAGGGGCATATGTATCAAAGCTTGATGTGAGATAAAATTGTGAGATATATATCACCAACCAATCAGCTTCTAACTTACATTTTGCAGGCTGTGTTTAAGAAATGATAAGCGACCCATACACGGGGCGATTTTACACATGATATGCACGATTTCCATCGATCGCAACGATTAATCGTGCATATCGTGTGTGTTTTGGCATGCTGTACGACGGCGATGCGCGTCCCCGCCCTCGTACATCGGCATCGTAGATCTTATGGAAAAACCATAAGCTCTGCGATCCATCATGCTGTTATATCTTGTCAGATGCATCGTTTACCATTCACAGCAGCATGCGATACATCGGGCTGAATTTAAAAACGTACCGAGGTGTCGTACGTTTTCAAATCGCACCATGTATGGGCCGCTATAGTTTGGAGCTGATTGGTTGGTTATATATATCTCACAATTTTGTCTCCCATCAAGCTTTGATACATATGCCCCCAAATGTGGGGAACAAAGGACAGTTCTGAGTCAGGGATAACACCTGGGGAGTAGGGATGATCGTATTAACAGTAACGGAGGTGTCAGAAAGGTAACTACTGCTGGGCTGTGGGGATATTTCAGAGATGGACAGAATGCCGATGTTTATGCAGCTGAGCGATTATCGGTGGATTGCGCCTGCACCCGAGTCGCACTGCCCATGCGTCAAGTTTTTTTCCGATGTCGCTCGCAGTGAGGTTTTATTCATAAAGTGAATTGGCAGGCGGGGAGCGTTCTCTGCCTGTGACTGCGATTCTGTACGCAGGGAAAAAGGCTCTGCCACCATGACTGTCAACCTTATGATTTGTCTATGTTTTGAAAGGTCCACCTATGGACTGTCTACAGAGGGGTATTTAGAGAGGAGGGGGCCCATGTTCGCTCACCGTCCTGGGCCCCCTCCTCTCTCTCTGGCGGCCGCGGCGCACTGACAGGTTCCCGGAGTCTAGTGTTCACTCTAGCTCCGGCGGCAGGCAGGGCGCCGGAGCTAGAGAGGACACACCCGAAAAGGGGGCGTGACCATTGAAAAGGGGGCGTATCTATAAGACTCATCACCTTTTCGCCACTCTTGGGGGCATGCCCGGCACTTACAGATACGCTGGGCAGCCCCCAAGTGCTGCTGACAGGTAGAACAGATTCCGGGCGCATTCGCCCAGCGTCTATTCACCGGCAGTGACCGGGTCACCGCACATTTCCCCACCCGCGGGACACTGCGACCCGTGGGTGAAGACGGCACCCACAGGCTGTCTTAGCGGTGTGCTGCATGGTGACGGCAGGGCGCTTTTTGCCCTCCGGAAGGAGGGCAGGGCGCAGCGCCCTGCTAAAACAGCCTAGCAGGAACGCTAGGAGTCTACTGCGCATGCACCGAACACCAGGCAAATGGCCGCGGCAGCCATATTCCACACAGAGGTAAGTATTAGAAAGTATGGGGCAGGGTGTGCGGTGTGGGAGCCCCTGGACCCAGGGGCCCGTGTGCACCGCACACCTTGCACCCATTATAAATGCGCCCCTGACTGCCTAAGTAATGAACCCAACTCATCTGTGATAATTCTATCAATTTGATTGGAAGAAGTGAAATTAAAATAAGCATCACTGTGACCATGTTTTCCTCCCCCCTAGGTCTTCGTATGAATTACAGAAGTAACAGTTCCTCACGGTCGTCTTCTCCCGTGTCCCTGCGACCTCCTGACGTGATTCAGATGAAAGACATTGTTTGCTATTTATCCCTGCTGGAAAGAGGAAGGCCGGAGGACAAGCTGGAATGTGCGTATTACATTCATATTTGCATTCGGCTAAGAACTGTGCTCATTTTATTATCATTTTGCCTTTTATTATGTAGCTTTATGATGTATATAGAGGAAGGAGCAGGATCCCCCAGCAGCACAGAGTATATCAGGAGATGAGCGCTATGTCAGTGAGGACAGGGCTGCCTGTGACAGGGGGAGTGACATGATGTGAGGAGGGGAATGGAGGCAGCAGGAAGCCACAGACTGAGAGTTATATAGTGGAAGGAGCAGGATCCCCCAGCAGCACAGATTATATCACGAAATGACTGCATGTGACAGAGGCAGTGACATGATGTGAGGAGGGAAATGCAACAGGAAGCTACAGTGCATTTTTGACAATAATAATAATAAAAACTTTATTGGCTTCTGATAAAAAAAAATTAACCCTATTGGGTACTAACGTTGTGCGTGCTCCTGTGATATGAACCATAGGGCCTGATTCAGACCTAGGATGCGTAATTAAGAGGCAGCGTCATAGTTAGGGATGTGCGCCGGACCATTTTTGCCGGATTTGGATTTGGTTCTAATTCGTCGTCCGGATTTGGATTTGGATTTGCCAAACTGCGGTGACTGTCTTTGGATTTGGATTTGGATTTTTTTTACAAAAATTGACAAAAAAAGCTAAAATCACATAAATTGGTCTTTTTTTTCTTCCTAGAGTATTATTAACCTCAATAACATTAATTTCCAGTCAATTTAGACCATATCACAGCTTATAATATTGTTTTCAACATTATTGGCCAAAGGTTGCAGTGAGCTGACTGGTTACTAAGCGACAAAGCAGCGGCACAACGACACAGACACCACAGTATAAAGCACATCTATGACACATTGCCACACAGCAGTGGCAGAAATGAAAAGTAGTGCACCCACCCAGTGGGTACGGCCAGCAGAGTCGCAGTACTTGTTTACATAGTGGGCTACGGCCCAAGGAGTCACAGTGCACAATCTTATTCACATTACACCGCACATAGGGCCTGATTCACATTACACCATAAAGTAGTGTCTCTTATTTATGTTACGACACACAGTAGTGCCCCTTTTACACAATGCCCACAGTAGTGACCCTTTTACACAATGCCCACAGTAGTGACCCTTTTACGCAATGCCCACAGTAGCGGTTTCCCTTACACAATGCCCCCAGCAGTGGTGCCCCCTATGCAGTCCCCTTAGTAGTAGGGTCCCCTATGCAGTGCGCCCAGTAGTATGCCCCCCATTAGCATGCCACCCAGTAGTATGCCCCCCATTAACAGGCCCCCCCAGTAGTATGCCCCCCATTAGCAGCCCCCCCAGTAGTATGCCCCCCCCAGTAGTAGGCTGCCCCAGTAGTAGCCCCCCTGTAGTATGGCCCCCCAGTAGTAGGCTGCCCCAGTAGCAGGCCCTCCCCAGTAAAAGGCCCCCCCAGTAGTAGTAAGCCCCCCCCCAGTAGTATGGCCCCCCCAGTAGCAGGCCCCTCAGTAGTATGGCCCCCCCAGTAGTATAGCCCCCCTCAGTAGTATAGCCCCCCCAGTAGTATAGCCCCCCCAGTAGCAGGCCCACCAGTAGTATGGCACCCCCAGTAGCAGACCCCCCCCAGTAGCACCCCCGGCCCTTGCACAAGTAAAAAAAAATAAAATAAAAACTTACCTGCATCCCCGCTCCCGCGCCGTCCGCTCTGCTGTCACACGCTGAGGAGGGAGCTGGAAGACGGAGCTCATGTGTGAGCTCCAGCCGGCTCCCTCCGTGCAGCAGCCAATGAGAGTCTGTGTGACTCTCATTGGCTGCTGTAACAAACACACAGCTGCCGCTGGCGGCTGTGTGTTTGTGTCTGTGTAGGCAGGGCGCTATCACAGCGCTCTGCCCTACACAATAGGAGCCCTGATGTCGGATTCTCTAGTGAGAATCCGACATCAGGCGGCCGCCGTTCGGCCCCGAACGGGGATCCGAGTCAGGCGGTGAACACCCGAACAGGGTTCGGGTGGACTCGGATCCCCAATGTTCGGAGCGGTTCGGATTCCACAGAATCCGAACCGCTCATCTCTAGTAATAGTACACGTCACTTGGATGAATTGTACACTGAAGCACTTGCAGTACTTGCGGTAGGGTATGGTCAACCACAAGTGCTGCGTATGCATCCGATGGTACTCAGTGTTACCGATGGCTGCATACACTTGCTGGAGATGACGTGCGCAAGTGGGCTTCTTAAGACAGGCTGGTAGATGTTTGCATAAACAAAGCGATCGCACGCCAAGATAGTGGGCGTGCTAATGCCTTGTCGTGCGATCGCCTGCTTTGCCGAATTTGCATACGCATCTAGTGAGCGAACGCATCCAGCGAACGGGTCTGAATCAGGCCCATAGATTGCAAGCTCCCCTAGGGCAGGGACTAATGGAAATGAATGAAAATATTCCCTGTAAAGTACAGCACGATATGTGTGTGCTACTGTACATAAAATAACTGTTAATAAATGAATAGTCCAGTTCTGCTTATTTTCCATTTACAAAGATAATGAAAGTATTGTGCATAAAGTCTAAAGCTGGGTACACACTGGAGCGATGGCCATTCGTTCCGACATCGGAACGAATGCCCTTGAACAAGGTTTGCCCGCCCACACTTGAACGGGTTAATAAATGACAGAACGATCACTGTTCCGTCCTTCCATAACTCACTACAGGTCGCTAGCTATATCGCTAGGTTTGATGTGCAGCACATCAAACCTAGCGACCGCCGCTAGCGACCGCGGGGGTGCGCCATTGCCGGTACACACTGAGCGATGTAGGCGATTTGTTGTTACGGCAAATTGGCCCGACATCACGACAGTGTGTGCTCAGCTTAAAATATACCAAGAAACAGCCTTTTACATTCCCCTGTAGAGTATTAGGATATTCACCCAACACAATCATTTGTGGGAGAATGGCGCGCTCTGCTGGATTACTTAAATCACTACAACTTATTTTGTGTATACTGTATCTGTCATCTGTATGCAGTATGTAACTTATTGTAGAGCGTTTCCGCGACTCGCTTTACTTTTGTTTGTCTAAAAGAGTTAGTCAGCTGTGGCATATTGCTACTGTGTAGTTTATGAAATCTTAGCATTCTGTACTTCTAGGGGGACCAGTTAGTGCTGTGTCTCACAGCACTTTACATAAAGCAAAACACATTGTTTAGATCACTGTAAAGGATAGTATAATACATACATGATGCAAACAGGTGACAAAAAATCTGCCAGTTACTGTCATTGTTACTTGGGTCTCATCTATGGCAACTTGCGGAAAGGGAAGATGTGACGTAGCCTGTACAAACCAATCAGCCAATTGCTTTCATGTTGCTAAATACTATTACAAAAATGACCGTTGGAATCTGGTTGCTATGGGTTATATCAAGTGTTTACTTGCACCAGATTCCATATACGACCCTCAATGTATTTGAATAGTTACTGTATGCAGTTTATAATATCCTACTACGCAGTGACAGCGCTAAGACAGTGCCTGACTAATATGTAGAAATGCCTGACTAGTATACATACATTTCCTGACCAGGATTGCTACATGCGGGTCATTCTGCATCAAATCAACACAATTTTTAAAAAACTTCAACCTTACATTCTCTCAATTTCAATTTTTTTTTTATTTATGAAAAAACTTTCAAAAATTTTTCATACTGTTGTTAATAAATCCCCATCATGATGGGATCTCTTGCTATAAGAACTTTAATTTTTGAGTGATACATGAAAATTGTATTTATTAAGGCACTACACATCTGAGAAAATCAACAAAACAATATTTTTTCCATTTCCCTTCATTAGAGGAATGCACGTTCCTCTTCAGGTGTGTTTGGGGATAAGATTCTACAGATAGCGCCTGCTCCCACTTCTGCACAGGTGGGTAAACTTAAGTGGTAATCTGCTCCATGTGGAAAGACACTTCAATTGTGTTGAAGAGGCCTACCTTTTACATTACGCTGGACTGCTACCAGTGGTGTCACAAGAGGGGTGCAGTGGTTGCGGGCCGCACTCGGGTGTCACCCGCCGAGGGGTGACACCAAGGTGCAGACTCCCCCCTCAGTGACAGGAGCCTTGTGCTGCACTGTATAAGTGCAGCACTCGGCTCCTGACAACTGTGAGGGAGCCGGCCGGCACTGCACACAGGGCAGTCCGCACCTCCGGCACCCCCCCTGGTCCCTAGTAATAACGGGACCTATGTTTATTTTAGTATTTGCATCTCAGAAAGGGTGTACATTCCACCTGCTGGAATCAACAGATTCACTTTATGGCCCGTCTCGATATCGCCCATCGCCCGTGCATTCAGGCCAACCTTGTCGATATCAACCAGGTTAGCCTGTTTACTATAGGGACCCACAATAGTAGTTTGGGGGTTGGTGCGTGTGCTGGATGTTCGATATTGAACATTGAGCACATGCAGGACGATCAGACAACGATATCTGATCGTTACTTGATCGTCCAGTGTGTACGGGCCATAAGGTGAATCTGTTAAGGAGAAAAATTAAAGGTAAAGAAGAGGCCTAGATAGTTCTCATTTTCATTATTTTAACAAACAGTCCAAAGTGAAACCTCTTGTAGCAGATGATCCCATCATGAAAAAAACTTTGGGGATTTATCAACAACAGTATGAACATTTTTTTCTTTTTAGAAAATCCACATTTTGATATTGAAACTTTTTTAAATTTTTCACTTTTATTGAAACCTACTGCTGTGTTATATATCATCTGAAAGCCCATAAGAGGAGGTTTAAAATATGACCTTGCCCAAGTCTCTAGCTCAATTACAGTAGGTTAGCTGCAAGTACAATTTAAAAAACTGTTAACAGCAAATTTTTCTATAAACAAATTACAGCTTTCAAGGCATATAACTTCGAGTGTACAGTACTTATCAGCCTTAAGCTGCACACACACATAAAGATTTTCTGTCCCACCAACCAACTAGTTGATTGGTTGGAATGAAAATCTGGTAATGTATGGGAGTAACTGATGATCAGCGATTTGCTCCTAAATGCCAGAAAACAGATGAAAATGGTCGTCAGACAAGTTTGTTAAATGTTTGATCTAAACAATTTGTTCAAACAACAGTTTTTGTCCATTTTCCGGTATTTGGGAGCAAATTGCTGATTGTCATTTCCTTTCATACCTTACCAGATATTCATTCCAACCAATCAGCTAGTTGGATGGTTGGACAGATAATCTTTACGTGTGTATGCAGCTTTAGATTTTGTGCAGACTCAATGTGGGGCCCCACCTCTCTCGTGCAGTGCCGTGGAGCCACCCATGGTGCAGTAGATTCTAGGTTAGTGCCAGAAACTACTGCACATGCACGGGTCTCTGGGAAAATGGCGCCTGCTCCATTTTCCTGGGGACAACTGTACCTCGCATGCAGAGTCACCAGGAAAATGGCCACCGCTATTTTCCCAGTGATTTGTGCTGCTCTGCAGCGCCAGCCGAGCGCTGGTAACTATGGACTGGTAAGTATAAAACTATATGGGGGCAGGGTGTGCGGTGTGGGCACTCAGGGAACCCTGTGCACCGCACACCCTGCACCCATTATAGATACACCCCTGATACCAAATGTTACTACAATCTAAAACGATCAGGTTGAAAGCCTGTGTTGATTTGGTGTGGAATAACCCACCCCCAGGACCCCATAGTCTCTGCACCCCCCTGCTGCGTCAGTAGTTCCTACACTGGGCCTTGGTATTATTCATGAAGAACTATCACTCCAGATCCACTGTTACACCAAGATATAACTTTGTATTCGTTATATAACCTATATACCTTACTACTGTATATCCCAATATTGTTTTAGCATACCCTACATTAATATTGCATAACATAAACACTAGGGGTGAATAAACAGGGTCAGAAACACGTATAAGAAAATAAAACAATGTTAAGAGTCACAGTTCACTCTTCCGAAAGGGGGAAATAAAAGACACTCCATTTAAATCTGCATCCGATGGACTCTGTCATATGCTGACTATATAGACTTGGATACTCTGCACTTCATTACTCCATGCATCTGCCTATTTCACCTTAATATTATATGACTGTTTTTACCTCATATATGTCACTCTTAACCATTCAATCTATGTTTTTACATTTTATCTGTTCCAACTATTACCTGTCACCACTTATGAATTATCGCTATACAAACTTATAACCACTGATTTTTTATTAATAAACCCCCCCCCACACTTTTCTTATCACTCCCCCCCCTCCCCCCCGGGGAGGGTTAGGCTATGGGGAGGGGTTAGGGTCAGGCACCCAGGGGGGGTTAGCGTTAGGCACCCCCCCTCCCAGGAGGGTTAGGTTTAGGGTGCAAGAAGGGGAGGTTAGGGTTAGCCACCACCGAGGAGAGGGTAGGGTTAGGCACTAGGGGGGGGGGTTAGGATGCGGGAAGGGAGGGTTAGATTTAGGCACTAATGGGGGGAGGTTAGGGTTAGGGTTAGGCACTAGGGGGGAGGTTAGGGTTAGACACCACTAAGGGAGGGTTAAGGTTGTGAGAGGGGGAGGGTTAGTGTACTTACCGCCCCTATCAGGATCTTCAGACATCTTGTCTTCTTCTAGGGAGAAATGTATATAATTAATAAAGAGTCCCTTTAATAAAATGGAATTGATTCATGCTGTCTTTTTTTTTTTTTTTTTAATCTAAACTACTTAACAAAATTTTTTTATCCCTGGTCTTAAAATTTCAGTTATGTTTCGGCTATATGACACAGACGGGAATGGTTCCCTGGACAGCACGGTAAGCGTCATATACGTAGTTTTGCTATGTATCATGTGTGTTTACTAGTAGAAAAATGAAGAGAGTACATGTTTCATTGGATCATACATTATATTGTACTATCTGTCATCTAATTAGCCTATTATCTTAAATAATGTGATTTTATTGTGGTGTTGTAAAGTAGGTCCCCCACTAGTCTATACAGTATATCTCTGCTTTATATAAGGAACGTCAGGTGTTACATGACCTCATAAGGTTCACCTACCATAGTCAGACCAGGCCAGACAGCTAACTAGAGCGACCGAACCAGTATTAAGCAGTGAAAAGAATGGATAAGTTACCCATAGCATCCACTCAGCTTCTACCTATCATTTTATAGATTGTACTTGGTAAATGCTACCTGGAAGCTGATTGGTTGCTAATTGCTATGGGCAATTTCTACACTGGTCAACTTCACTCGTTTCACTGCCTGATACATCTCCCCCATAACAGCCCAGGATTCTGGAGAGAACCAATCAGGGCCGTGAATCCTGAATACAGAAGATGTCCGTGTATATTGATAGCTCTCATTGTGACTTGGTTTTCAACCAGCATAATGAGGTCGGTGCCTTAGGGTGATGCAGGATTTTTCGGGGCAACAAAATAAAACAAAATTATATTTTTTGGATAATTACTTTATTTATTTTTTTTAAAGCATTTTGGCAAATCTGATAAATAGGGCTCTATTTATTAACATTATTTTGACTAAAATAAAGTGAAAAAGGGTGTTTTCACACCTTTTTCACATTATTTTAGTATCACCTATAGTTATTACAGGGCAATTGGAGTAGAATTCGTAAAATTCTACTCCAACTCCTAAGTATCACTTATTTTTAGTAATCAGATCGCACTTCCCATAGTTGTAATGGGAAATGTGATCCGACCAAAGTTACTAAAAATAAAATGTGAAAAAATATCGGGGAAAGACTTGGGATAATAACGCCACCTGGTTATTCAGGGTCTCCCCCGGTTACCGGACTCCTGCCCTGCTCTAATGAGGAGAGCAGAGCCGTGAGTTGGTCCCAGTGATCAGCTGTGAAGTCTAAACAGACCGCAAGCTGATTACTGTAAAAAAAAAGAAAAAAAAATTTACTTACCTGACTCCAGGGACCGGTGATTGGGCCTCCGGTAATGACTCCCCTCCGGTCAGCTGATATCCCATAGTGCACTGCTGCCCGGTCATCAGGTGATCGGGTCCCAATGCAGTATGGGAGATCACCTGACCGGAGGCATGGAGAACATCACCGGAGGCCCGCGGATCATGCAAGTAAGTGTAATTAAGGGAGGAGGGGGCGCTGGGGGTGGGAGGGGGGGTCGCGGGGGGTCCGCGATAGCGGGGAGGGGGCTTAGCGCCAAGTGGAGCAGCGGCGGCCAGTCGGCGCATGCGGAAGCACTTTGTCACGGTATTTTTTGCGAAAATACCTTGATAAGGCTCCGAAGGGGTTTCGCAGGGACAGAGCGTTATCGCAAGCTCTGTCCCTGCAAGGGATTTGTAGTAAATCCCTGCGATATTGCCTGAATTCGCAATGCGAATTCAGTCATTAATATCACACTACAATCTGCATTTAATATGCGGATTGTAATAAATAGTGTGTTAAAATAAATAATCAAAAACGCACTGTTGCTGCCAATTGACAAGTGGTGAAAGATTTGCCCAACATCCTGTGTCCTGTTCCCTTTCAGGAGCTGGAGAGTATAATCACCCAGATGATGCACGTTGCCGAATATCTGGAATGGGACGTTACTGAGCTTAATCCCGTAAGCAAGCGCTTATAGAAAATATGTGATGCTGTACTGTATATAAACATGTATGTGAATTTACAATGCAATATTTTTGTCTTGTGATCTTCGTTGCTTTTGTCCGTATGTTTTTGTTTTCCGATTCTAGGCTTGCTAAAGTGTTTTAGAAATATTTGGAAAAAAGATGGAGTTTGAATTCCATGAAAAATCTAAAAACAGAGCAAATCAGGTGTTGATATGGAAATTAAATTTAAAGTGCAATAAAAAGTTGTCAAAATGTATATTAGTATCTATAACTGGTATGGTATTAGGGACAATATGCAAAATAATGGTTAAAAAGAGCACTAGATGACCCCATGGGGCCCCAGGTCCTCCAACCCCCACCCATTATATATATTGGAAATTCGGAGCCTGACCTGATAATCCCTATAGTGTGTATCACCCGCTATCTCTATAATTACATTTTAATCATAGTATTGCAATTTTGCTATACAAATGCATGAAATTTAGGGGTTTATGAGTAAAACCAGTGGCAAATGCAGGATTTCTAGAAGGGGGTTTCCAAATGCCTGATTTTAGAGTGAGTGTGGCCAGTCCATGAAGAGGGCAGAATTAGCACTTATCCAGCTTTAATATGCATCATACAATGTGTATTGTGTGTCATAATTCCAGCATATACAGGACCAGCGATCACAGTAAGCCATTAGATGCGGCAGTAGGGCCATCCTGTCTGAGCTGGATGGTTTTATTTTAGATGTGGGCACCATTCCAGAGTATTAAAGCAAGTCCGGGAGTCTGGGGGAGCAGCAGAGGAACCTAGCACTGCCCTGTACATATATGTACATATTGGGCTCTATAGCAGCACATCCTTAACCGCGAATGTTTTACAGATCTCCATTTGGTGCACAGGTTATTTATTACTGGCTGATACATGTTAAAAGATCCCCTCAGCCCGGCGCAAAGCCAGGGGGGCGCGCGATCAGTGTGATCGCTCCCCCCACAGGCTTAGGAGACTGCTGTGGCTGCTGCTCAGCAGCCACGAGCAGTCTCCACTGCAGCTCAGCACACACTGTGTGCTGGGCTGCTGTGAGGGAGGGGGAGCGGCGCCGGACCCGGGCCCCCGCTGGGCCCCTCAGGAAGCCTGGGCCCGGGTAATCTGTAGCCGCTCCCCCCCCCTCTTGGCGCCCCTGATTGTGGTCATGGTGTGGCCTGGGGAAGGGGGTTTCCAGGCAGATGGAAACCCCCCCTGCGTTTGCCTATGAAAGCAGTGAAAAGCATGGAGAAGTTGCCCATAGCAACCGATCAAATAGCATTTATCAAAAACAGTCTATAAAATAATAGGTAGGAGCTTATTGGTTGCTATGGACAACTTCTCCACTATTCCACTTCTCCACGCTTGTCACTGCTTGATACATAAAACCCTAAGGAACGAGAATGAACAAGAATGGCATTTATCTTTTGCTATACTGAACATGGCCTTTATAACCAGCAAGTGCCTATGAGCCTCCCTAAACTGTGTTGTCGCCACTCGCACATGCGCAGTCTAATGACCAGGCATGCTCAGTAGGCCATAGGGGGTCTGACAGCACAAAGTTATGTGATCCTCAGCAGCGCCGTAGCTAGCGCTCTGTCCGCCTGATGCCAGCCCTGCCCCTTTGTGCATTACATCATGATGTCGCGCATAGGGGTCGGAGCCCCGGCGGCTCTCGGTACTCCAGCAGCAGTGCTCGGAGTCGGGAGAGTCTCCAGGACACTCCGGGCAGCAAACATGATGCCTGCAGTTGGTTGAAATTAGAAACTGAGGACACTGGTGCGCTTCATTTTCAGCGCTGTTTTGTAAAAAAAAAAAAAAAAAAAAGAGAGAGTCCCGTTATTAACAATGCAAAGTGGGGTCCCCAGTAGGAACATGGCCGGTTTCAGCTGCTAGTGCTGGGGCATCTGTGCTGCCCAATCAGTTGCCACTGCAGCTGCTGGCTCCACTGTGTGGCAGACGGGCAGCTGGTTGCTGCTGGCTCCTGGTTATACGATTGCCCATAAGTGTAGTAGAGTAATTGTTGGTCACTGCATGGGGGGCACTTCGGAAGTGTTTGTAAGATACTGACTTAGGAGCAGATCCAGCTATAGTGCGCAGGTTTGCACCTGGATAAACCATGTTTCATTGCAGGGGTTTTTTTTATTGCAGGATTACATACTGGCTGCTTTTCTATGTGGAACACAGACACTGGGCAGCTTATTGTAACACTGTGATTTAGAGCTGACCTTGGATGCTACAAATGTGTCTGCTCATTTTACATTTTTCCCGGCTGCAGTCTTTGTGATCTGACTCATTTGATCATACTGCTGAAGGCACTGTGATGACAGACAAAAGTACATTTTCCCTCAGCATCATCCATATGATTCCTGATGTCAAGCTTGGGATCATGTTCTCCATATCTATTATGCCCCCCGGTACTGTTACAATTCTCACTGCTGCCAGACAATTCTCGTGATGGGAGATGATCTGAAATTTGTTCACAGGCAAATGCAGAAGGATGGGACACACATTCCCCTGACTGTAAGGCAAATCCTCTCACCTTGGTCAGAGGCATCTGCAGTCAGCAGATGCCTCTGACCATGTCTGTAACAAATAAGGTGACAGGTACTAAGTTGAGGAGACCAATCAGTAGATGCAGCCTTGGCTTAGTTACAATGTATAGATTAGTACAGTACATTGTTGTTAAAGTCTCAAAGACAAGACGAAACGCGTCAGTGTACAGTACATAGACTTGTTGACTTTTTAATCTCCTGCTGATGCCTCCTGTTGTTATGAGTACCTACCAGGATCCTGAACTTGCAGAATCAACTTGCCAAGTACTTAACCTATAAACAACCCCCTTTCCCGGAGCTACTATCGATCACTTGTCCTCGGCCACTGCCAGGACTTACACTGTAAGTAGTGCAGGCTTAAGATCACAGACCCATATATTTAAAGGGAACAGGACACTTTGAAATTACTTCTTAGCATAAGAAACGAAAGCACTAGCTAAATGTACCCTTTAGTAACTTTATGGAACCAGGAACTTAGGGCCTGATTCAGACTTGGGAATAGAGAGAGAGATATCTCTCTCAACTGATCATCTTGGTGAGACCATGCTGCACTGCAGGTGGGGCAGATTTAAAATGTGCAGAGAGATTAGATTTGGGAGGAGTGTTTCCAAACTGACATCTAAATTGTAGAGTAATAATAAAGCTGTGCAGTATTTGTGGGCTACATGCAAAAGCAGCCAGTATTTACACTACATGTAAAAAATGTTTGTATTTACACACCTTGCAATGCAATATTGCAATATGGTTTGTTCAGGTTCACAGTTGAGAGAGATATCTCACTCTATTCCCAAGTCTGAATCATGCCCTTAGTGCACTAGTTAAATATGACAACTAAATAGGAAGAACTAGATAATACTAAAGTTATATATAGAAAACAGCTAACCAAATCTTCAGAATAGCTCTGGTAAATCACTGAATAAGCACAGATAAATGCAATGCAGGCAAATGCTGGGCAGATCTTTCCACAGTGGAGAAATGCTAACAGGTAACAGGTTTTCTGCATATCACAGATAATTGCACTGTAGATAAATATTGGCCAGCTCTTCTAAATAGAACAGTAGTTAGCACAGTAGAGAAATACTGGTTGGTAAGCTGGTTTTCTGCATAGCATAGATAAATGCACTGTAGAGAAATGTTGGTTAGAGCTTCCAAATAGCACAAATGACACAGTAAAGAGAAACTGGGCAGATCTCTGAATAGCCTAGATTAGTTGCACTGTAGAGACAGGGCTCCAGACTGCTAAATAGCATAGATGATTAAACTGTAGAGAGACACTGGACAGATCTCCACAGTGCAATCAATGGATTGATTGCATTGTGGAGAAATGCTGGTAGATCTTCCAAATAGCACAGCTAAGTGAACTCCACAAAGCGGCACAGAACAGGTATCCAGGTAAATGCCTGACTGAGCAAAGGACTGACAGGATCAGACTGATTACAACTAGCGATTTGGTTTTGCTGAAAACTGAACACACTCAAACTTTGGTGTACTGAGTCTGACCGAGTCCTGGCTCGGATCACATTTGGGGTTCCTTGTAGAACTGAGTCCCGGCTTAGGTCTTCCCATAAGTTCAGAACTCAGAACTAAAAAAAAAAAGAATCTCGGGTTTTGGATCACAAGTGAACAAGTCCAAATAACATGATTTTAGCTGTTTTTACCAATTTTAAAGAAACCCAACACCAAACCAAAACATTTGAAGGTAGTTTTGCCAAAACCAAAACACGGGGATCCGCATACATTTCTAATTACAATACCCAAAGGAGTGTCAGAGGGAAATCCCTAAAATGGTTGAACAGCCAATCATCACTATTCTAGAAACCAACAAGGCTCTGAACTCAACTGCAGCAATCAAGATTCAGAACACAGCCCAGCTGGATGACTCCTGGTCTGACTGCATGGCTGACTGGTTGCCAGGAGACTGATTAAAGCCACTAGAGCCAACCTTACCAGGAGCTGCTGAACTGTGCTTCTTCCGGATCCTAACACCTACAGTATGTGATTTGAGGATTTAAAGAGGAAAATTGTAACGGAAACATTCTTACATCAGATGGCCGATTTGTACTGCTCCAAATGATCAGAACGTCCTGCTAAACGTTTACTTCCGGTCTCATGAAATAGAATTCCTCATGTCTGACTGTTTTTTTCCAGATTAAGTACATTTTCTATATAATAACAGTATCAGCAGTCTTAAGATACATTTACAGTATTTTTGACTCTTTATTGGCATACGCTGATTATGTGGTTTTTACTAGAGATGTGCGGGTTCAGTTCCCAGACAACCAACAACAGCCGAATTTAGGGGTTCTGAGTCAAACCGAGTCAGAGTTTGGAAACAGTTTGGGGTACAGAGTCCCGGTTTGGATCTTCCCGCGATAAACAGGTCCAAACCTGTCCGAATTACATGATTTTAGCTGTTTTTTTTTTTTTTTTAAATACAGATCCAAAACCAAAACACGTGAGGGTGCTTTTCCAAAACCAAAACACGAAGATAAATCCGTATCCAAAACCAAACCACAGGGGGTCGGTGCACATCTCTAGTTTTTACTTACAATATGTATGGTTAAAGAGGTCCCAGCTATTGCATTTATGGTCGGTTTTTATGTTCTACAATAATTTGCATTTTGTTACATACATATTGCAGTATTAACTCTATATTATTCCACTTAAGTTTGGCGTGATTTTTATTATTTTGGCCGTGATTTATTAGTTTTATTTGTTATGTTTTTGTTGTTGTTGCTGGTATTTGGTGAAAGGGTGACGCACACACCTGTCGTGCCTTTGCTGCTTTTTAGATTAGAAATCATTGTAGAACATTATTACATTACATTCCACCTTTCTATATTAGCACATTTAAGGGATGTTTAATTCTGCTCTTAAACATGCAGAAACAACAGTTCCGCATGTTTTAAGGGCAGCATTGACTAAAACTTAGCCCCCTCTATTGAGGCAGTGAGTTCAAAGCTCCCCAAACTGACCCTATCCAGATTTGTTCTTTAGAAATAAAGATAACATGTAGAGACATCATATGGAAGTAATGCAAACATGGCATGCACAAATCCAAAAAACACTGTGAGTTACACCGTATTCAACAAGTAAGGATTATATAATAGATTAAAATAAGTATAAATGTAGAAAAATAAAGATGCTCTGCGGACTATGGGTTCCCCAGACATGGTATAGGGGGAGTCATTACTTATAATTCATAGTGTATACCACAAAATAGAAGAAAAACATTGAAAGAGCCTCCGTTGTGTTTGCAAGGGTAGCGTAGCAATATATCTTTCCCAAACATTAACAAAATTAGTAACTGTAGACTCCAGCCAATCCATCCTAAACAAAAAATAAAATAGTTTTTCCTTAAAAAGAGAGAAAGGAGGTATCCCCGGCTGTATCAGATCTGTAATATTATTATTATTATTATTATTATTATTATTATTATTATTATTATTATTATTATAATGCTTTATTTATATGGTGTCACAAGTGTTCCGCAGCACCTTAGAGTACATAAACTAATAAGTGAACAAGAAACAAGTAACTCACAGTACATTACAGTGCAGGACAAGGACATGGTTTATATACATAGCTGCAATAGCGATTAAAACACAATAAGCAGCAGGGAGTTAGCAGTCAAGTGTTAGGTACCCTTGCGGGGAATAAGGAGTAGAAGAAAGTGTAAGGAGAAGCACATGAGGGAAGAGGTCCCTGCTCGTGAGAGCTTACATTCTAAAGGGGAGGGGCAGACAGACAGGCGTGACACAGAAGGGGTAGATAGGGAGGAAAGAGCATGAGGTGGGATAGGATGAGAGCTGGAAGGCCTTGATGAAGTAGTGGGTCTTGAGAGCCATTTTGAAGATTTGTAGAGATGTGGAGAGTCTGATATAAAGAAGGAGAGAGTTCCAAAGGTAGGGAGCAGCAGGGGCTTAATATGGTTTTTTAGCGGCTGCACTCAAAGCAAGTAGACGTTTCTGACAACCTTTAGACACCGCTGGCTCTGTGGCAGGATCCTCAGTATAGCCCAGACAAAAGGTCAAAACCAAAACACGAAGGTCAAAAAGATAAAAAATTAGCCAATTGTTCTAAAGCAAATTGTCAGACTTAAAGCCAGAAAGCTCTCACTAGAGGGCATGGCCAGCCATAAGCAGTGATAGAGATCTGTGTGCTCTACACTACATTGAGGTCATCTACACTATGTGAAGATAAGGATCCCATCAGAAATCCACGATGCGGGCCAATTTATAGTATGATAGATATTTAAAAATAGCTCCCTACAAGAGTCATATAATTTATCGTTACTGAGAATCTCAACATTCCTCTTAGTTTTATTTTTGGATTTTGGTGCAAAGATATATTTTAGTCCTATGCTGGGATAATAAATTACGTTTTAAAGAGGATTTGGAACTTTTCTCTTTTCTGCATGTATGAAACGCCCCATTACTGGGGATAATTCTTGGGAAGAATATGCCAATATCAAACACTGACGGAGAAATCCTGGTTTCCTGAATTTTCTGATGAGAGAATTGCTCTTCAACGACAGACGGGCCTATAAAACCTTTACAGGCACAGTGTAACTATTTGCATGTGCGTGATATTACCCCTGGTTCATGAGTTCTATTTTGAAGGAAGAAAACAATATCACATTATGTATATTTTATTTCCCTACGCATCATCTGAGAAGCTGAAGAATTAGCCGCTGTATGAAAACATCAAGGAATTTTGAAATTCTCAGTAACGATAAGTTATGACTATAAGCGGTTGGGTTCACTTATTTTGTTTGTTTCAGTGTTATTGAGGGAGGTGTGTTCCTTTGTAGTGCTAAGCTAAGGGCTTGATATAAGTGCAAAGTTTAGATCATTTTCAATTGTCTTTAGCTCCCTATAAGCTAAACTCATAGCTCCCTATAAGCTAAACCCGAAATTATTTGGTAGATCTTCCAAATAGCACAGCTAAGTGAACTAGCGGGGATGAGATGACAAATCTGCATTTATTTTAACGCACGCAAAGCAACATGTGCGAGACGCTGAATCAGACCCATATTGGCCGACACAATAAATACGCTGTCAACACAGAAAGGAGAATTGTGCCAAAAAGATCCCTCTGACATAAAAGGGCTTGTATTTAAAACATTAATACACAAATTCCACAGAGAGTGTGGTGATTACTTACTAAGCATCAGGTTCTAAAACCCGGCATTTTTAAATGCATTTATGGTTCAAATTTAAAAGGGCAATGATTTCACTAGCAAAACACGGCGAGTAGAAGTATTGCTCTTTTAAATTTCAGACATAAACACGATCGGAAGTGCAGTGTTTTAGAACCCCACGCTTAGTAAATAAATCCCTGAGTGTGCTACATACAGGGTATCGCGATTAGTCCATCGACACTTACTGTCCTCTACATGTACAAACGTACCTTGATCTTTTGTGCTGATCATTCATCTTATTGTTTTGCAAATCTTATCTGGCACTGTAATGGTTGGGTCTATGGTTATTGCTCAGTAGCAGTAGTAATATAATATTAAGGCTCAAAAGACTTGAACACTTATAAAGGTTCCTGCTTTCCATCTCTGCTCCTAGATTCTCCATGAAATGATGCAAGAAATAGATTATGACCATGATGGCACTGTCTCACTAGATGAATGGATTCAAGGAGGGATGACGACGATCCCCCTCCTGGTTCTACTTGGATTGGAAAATGTGAGTTTTAATATATTTTGCATGTACTGAATTATTTATGTCCTCTAGAGATCCCGTGACAATTAAACAACAAGCGATAAGTGATTTTCCCAATGGGCCTGTCCAGGGGCATATTTAGAGAGGAGGGGGCCCGTGTGCAGTCTCCATCCAGGGCCCCTTCCTCTCTACCCGGTGGTCAGCAGTGCACTGAGTGCAGTAATAGACTCTGGGCACAGTGTGTGCCAGAGTCTACTGCGCAGATTGTTGGGGAAATGGCACGGCAGCCATTTTCCTGGGAATCTCCCTACTGCACTTGCACAAAACACCAGAAAAATGGCCACGGCAGCCATTTTACAGACAATTTGTATAGTGCTGCTACCGCTGACATGGGACTCCTGAGAGGTAAGTATTGAATAAATGGGTGCAGGCTGTGTGGTGTGGGCCCCCCTGGATCCAGGGGCCTGTGTGTACCGCACACCCTGCACCCATTATAGATTGGCCTGTTTATGAAACTGTTCATGACTTTGGGCCAGTAGTTTTATTCTTAGCAAATCCGCTACCTAAATATTTATCATCTTCATTGGTTCTACCAAAAAAAAAGTTTTAAACGATATTAAGTGGTCAACCCAATTAGGTGTGAGTTGGATTGTGCGTGCCGTTTTCACGGCATATTCGCACTGTGAATTGCAGTTGCAATCAGTAACATGCAGTAATCAGTGGCTGGGGTGGCACACATGGAGATGGGTCTGAGTGCTGGGAGCCTGTCTCACCCTCTACACACTGTAACTCTCCACGCACTACACTAAGCTTCAGTGTCCATTGATTCTCCTACCTGCATCACTGTAACTTCTCTTGCTGCTGACTGAGCTCCGATCTCTAAACATTTCAGTGCACTTACTGGTCAATTGACACATCCAAGGGTGTCCATCAGTGCTCAATGCACACCCCCCCATACTCAGAAGCATACCTCCTATTAGCTCTCTTTCTGTGTAGCTTACTGCCCATAATGTGGCTCCGTCCCCAGCTCTGCAAGCAGTGTCGCCTATACAGAAGCGAGGCTGAATTATTGCTGCCTCATCTCTCATCCACAAAGCTGCTGAGTGTTAACTATAAAATAATTACAATAAACCAAGAAGAGGTTTATAAGTTATAAATATCTTCTTTGTATTATTCTATTCATTTTTATATCAAATCTCAGGTGTATGATGTGATCTTTAGATGGCGTTAGCGGCTTAATACCTAGGGAGGCATTTTCAGAGGAGACGGTCCTTGCGGTCGGGAGGCAATCGGGAAGCCGACTGCCTAAATACCGGCAGCCGGCTTCCCGACTGTCTGTCTTATCCCGGCAAGGGTGAAATGCCGGGCGTCTAGATGTAGACGCCCGCATTTCCCCAACGCTGGGAGACCGGCGCCCGGCATCACGATCGTAGTGATGCCGGGCGCCGCGAGCGGACAGCCACGGGGGGGAGGGTTATGTTTAGGGCTCCCGGGGGGGACTTAGGGTTAGGCACCCCCCCGGGAGGGTTAGGGTTAGGCTAGGGGGAGGGAGGGTTAGGGTTAGGCACCCCCGGGGGGGACTTAGGGTTAGGCACCCCCCCGGGGGACTTGGGTTTAGGCAGCGGGGAAGGGGGTGGTTAGGGTTAGGCACTTAGAGGGGGGATTAGGGTTAGGCACTTGGGGGGGAAGTTAGGGTTAGGCACCCCTAAGGAGGGTTAGGGTTAGGGGGGTTAGGTTAGTGGATACTTACCTATCCACTATCGGGATTTCCAGCGCTGTCGGGCTTCCACTGCGTCGCACTCTGCTTCTGTCGGGCCGCCACTGACGGGAATCGAACCGCCGGCCATGCGCCAACGGTATTTCATACCAATTCCTTGCGGTCCCTATTCCGCAGCCTCCACCCTGTGCCAAGGATTTTCACAAACTGACACTGTGTGGGTGCAGTGCCAGTCACTGTGGAGGAGTCTTTTGAACATACGAGTGACTCCTATGCTTGCGGCTGTGCGTCTGGGAATGCAGCCAGTAGCATTGACACGTCCGTGACACTCCTATAACACGCCCACTGAAATGACCGCTTTTGCATGCATTAGTAGCCACCTCCCAGTCATCGCCTAGGAACGCCTATTATTTTTCCGCCACCTTTCTAATACTGTCTGACCCGATCACAACAGAGCCTTTGAGCACGCATTCTGTGTAACGCATGCGTTGTGCATATATACAGTATATAAAATCAAATATCCTGACTGACTGACTCACGGACTCAACGCCCAGCTTAAACCCCTGGACCTAACAACATGTAAATCGGGGAGTATATTCCTTCCATGATGTCGGTGCCCACTATGGGCCGTATTCAATTAGAAGCGAAAAGGCGAGATACCTGAAAAAGTATCGCCGATTGCGACCTTTCGCCTGTCGGAAAGTTATCTCTGTATTCAATTCCACCTGCTGTTTGCGTACGCGGAAAGTCAATGCAATGTAATATGCAAAAAAAGATTCACCTCTGAATAGGTGGAGAAAAGAAGAGCAACATTTTTGTTTTGGGGTGCCCCAAAGGATAACTGCATCAAAACACTCCAGGACAAACTGAAGAACACCCCAAAAAGTACTTTCATTTTGGGGGCGAAAAAGCACAAAGTGGGGGGACAACTTCAAAAACGAGCGAAATAAGGTTCTGGGGGTGCCCTAAGAAGGGGGCACGTATTTTTGGGATTGCAGATGCTTTTTTAGGGTAGCATTTTCACTTTTATTAAAACTTCACTTTAGAGACAATAAAATATGCTAGCACCCATTTTCAGGTACCCCAAATTTGCCAGGACTACTTATTTGCTCCAAATACTGCTTTATGCCATTCTTCACCACTTTTGTGGTGAAGAATTCAATTTGGGGTGCCTAAACTAATAAAAAAGTTGATTTTGGGGCAATTTGAGGGCATTTTTTTTAACACCAAAAATTGACATGTATTTATTATTTGGCCAATTAAGTTAATTAAAAACTTCCAAATATCTAATTAGTCAAAGGGGGGGAGGGGTGTCCAAGGTGTTCTGCAATGTGTCCTGACATTTTTACCGTATAATAAAGATTTTCCCTACCGTTTCACACCCTCAGGGGGTGTAATGTGATACTACAGAGGTGAGGAAGGGGAATGTGTTACTCAAGACAGGTACTACAGGTGTGACTGTGGGTAATGTGTTACTACAGGTGTGAGGGAGGAATTGTAATTCTACACAGGTGAGGGAGGGGAATGTCAAATGTGTTACAACATGGGTGAAGGAGGGAAATGTTTTTTTTCTACATAGCTGAGCGAGGCTAATATGTTAGTACACCGGTGAGGAAGGGTAATGCCTTACTAAAGCAGTGATGCATAGAGGTGAACGAGTAATGTGATACTGGAGTGGTGAGATGGAAATGGAAATATCTATGATCTAGCTGGGTACATCAGCTAGTACTGTATAAAGGTAATAGAATTACTGAGTAACCACATATAGGGCCTGATTCAGAGGCGCTCGCTCTGAATCAGGGAGGGCGCTGTTTTTTTTTCTTACAGCCTCCTGACCACTCGCATAGCTGTGGGTGACCACCCACAGCTTATGCGAGCGGCCATTGGGCTTGCGATGAGACCCTTGTGGTAGGGTCTCGTGGCCGCAAGCCCCAGAGAGCTTCTGGCTCTAATAGAGCCGGAAGCTCTCTCACTGACATCACTGGTGATGTCAGTGGGGCCACCCAAAAATAGCAGGCGTTCGCTTGGGAACGCCTCCATTTGTGAAGCCACCCCCTGGCCACACCTACAAAACGGGGCGAGCTGTCGATCAACATCAACAGCCGCCCCTTTTGTAGTGAGTCCCAGAGCGAGTGCTTTTTGCACACGCTCCAGGGCTCGCGCACGCCGTGCGTGCGCACTGGGCCTCCATCAACCCGCTTGGGAGCACAATGCACTTGCGAGCGGGTCTGAATCAGGCCCATAGTGCAGTGTACATTATCCAATATATACTATTTTATGATTTAGTAAGGACTGACTCTGTTAGATATTCATTAATCTATCTAGATTCAGTACACAATGATGTTTGCAGTTAGCGACAACATTTAGGCCTCTATTTATTTACATTATTTTTACTAAAATAATGTGAAAAAGGCTGTTTTCACACCCTTTTCACATTATTTTAGTATCACCTACAGTTACTAAAGGGCAATTGGAGTAGAATTCGTAAAATTCTACTATAACCCCTAATTATCACTTATTTTTAGTAAGCAAATCGCATTTCCCATAACTGTAATGGGAAATGTGATCTGACCAAAATTACTAAAAATAAAACGTGAAAAAATACCTGGGGAAACCCTGTGATAATAACCACCTGGAGGTGGCGTTATCCAGGGTCTCCCCCGGTTACCGGACTCCTGCTCCGCTATAACAGGCAGAGCAGAGCCCGGAGCCGGCCCAGTGATCAGCTGTGTGGTCTAAACAGACCACACGCTGATTCACTGTAAAAAAAAAAAAAAACAATAAAAAACCCCAAACTTACCTGAGTCCAGGGACCAGAGTTCGGGGCTCCGGTGATGTCCTCCCTCCGGTCAGCTGGTCTCCCATGGTGCACTGAGGCCCAGTCATATGGGATGTCAGCTGACCGGAGCGACAGAGGACATCACCGGAGGCCCGATAACTGCAGGTAAGTGTAATTAAGGGTGGGGGGGTCGCGGGGGGTCTGCAATCATGGGGGCAGGGTTTAGCAACAGGGGCGGGGCTTGGCGACAGGGGGGGTAGCATCGGCGGCCAGTCGGTGCATGCGCGGGGCACTTATGGTATTTTTGCAAAAATACCGTGATAAGGCTCCGGAGGGGATTCGCAGGGGCAGAGATTTATCGCAAGCTCTGTCCCTGCAAGGAAAGACAAATAGTTGTTCAAAAGTAAAGAGAGATTCTACTTTATGACCACTAGATGGCATGTGCAGCTCATGGAAAATACTGAAACACTTTCTTTAACTTAAATGAGGATATTGCTCGGAAAGTTTTGTTATACAATTTCTAGTCTACGTACACTGCCACAACCAGAGGGTGCTCAGTGTCTTCTCCGCCCTGTCTTCACTAAATCAGGGCTGGGACATTTAGGAGTGAACAACAACATAATGTGCATGTGGTCCTGCCTCTTCAGCCTCTTTTGGGAGGGGAATGCACAAAAACACTGCATTCCCACCTTCTCCCCTCAAAGACACCACTAGCCCCACACTGATACGTGCTGTGCTCTTACCGTCACCTCTGGGACTTGTATATATAGGGATGTAATTGGGGGTGTGGCCTGATTGGGGGCGTGGTCATGGTCGCAAAAAGAAAAAGGACAAAGAGAATAATAAAATACTAATTGCAGGGCAGCGAAGCAGCACTGGGGGGGGGGGGGGTTGCCATTTGCCTTAATATTACCTTATGAAGGTAGGCATTCCTCCTCCTTGCTTTTGATGCTCCAAGGCCGTCCTCTTTTTTCCTGCAGCCAGAAACCCGACATCACTATCGGCAGTGGGCACCGGCATTCTGTGATTGAGTGGGTTATTACTGTCTAAAATGGAGGTGCCGTGGCATGCAAGAGCAGGCTTGTGCCATCAGATTAGATGCCACCGTCGGTGTGACTGCGGCCAGCCCCCCAGGTAGCAGCGCCCTGGACAATAGCCCTGCTTGCCTGCCCCTAGAACCGCCACTGATTGGCTACTCTACCACCCTGCTGGTTCCAGTTTAATGGGATCCAGATTACTAAAACCCCATCCCGATTTTACTAGTGTATAATAAATCAGAAAATAAAACACACACAAGAGTTAAATATTTTTTTTTTTTAACTTTAATAAATACTTAATGTGCCCTTTCTTTTACTACTGTTATAAAAAAAAATAAAGTTATCTTCCACAGTGTAGTCCAATGGGAACCTTCTGATTTTTGTTTATGCTAAAAAAATACACAGACATATCACGTCGGCTGCAGATATATGCCCCCCGGCTAGTGGGAACCGCGGCCAAAAGGTAGAGGATGGCCGTTCAGTGAATATGAACAACCATCATCTACAGATATATCTGTAAAGTGTGTACCCAGCTTAATACGTGCCGATAACCGCTGACTAGGAGCATCTGGCACTGAATAGTACCTATGCCCTCAATTGACGTAGTATGGAAAACCAATTCTGAATGATGGAGCAGCTGTTGACCCTCCAGTTCAATTGACGTCAATGTAATTCAGTTCTGGGCGTGGATCTTAGGGCTCCCTTTTCCCATGCTCTACTCTTGGGATGCTAGATACTGCCAGGATCCATTCGATGCACCAGATCCACATTGGACTACCAGGAGTAAATGGACTTCAAACCAGTCCAGTGTTTTTTGCTTTGTGTCTTGGACTCAATTTATTAACAAAGAAAAATGTCCCATTCATTTTAGGTTTTTGTCAGTTCTCTTTGTGGGGTGCTGATCTGGGATCTGTGTCTGCAGTTTTATACTACTTGCCAGTGCCTTTTTCTTTCTATGAGAAAAAGTACCGTACTCAGAAAAAAGCACTGCTTCTTCCGCTCCTGTACAGCAGAGGCGATAAGCTCAGTGCTATGTCCCCCGCCTCTGCGGTAGTCTTGTACAGGTTTTAATTTAAAAAAACTAATTTGTGTGGAAACTTTATAAAATGCCGCATCATGCTGGCACATGTCCTAGGACCTCAGAGAGAGAAAGGGATATTTATCGTGGCAAAATAAGTGACAAGGGGTCTACTCACTAAACCTTGGCTATATCTAAAGTGTAGAGAGATAATATGCCAACCAATCAGCTTCTTACTGTGACCTAACAGGCTGTGTTTGAAAAAATGACAGGAGCTGATTGGTTGGTACTTTATCTCGCTCCACTTTCTCTCTCCAAGGCTTAGTGACCCCAAGAGTTGATCATCTAGTTCCTTACATGGAGGGAGTCTATGAACAAATTGTGTGAATTTTGAGGCAATATAAGGCACCTGTGCAAATTTACTTACCTTATGTGCATCTAATACATATATAAATATATTTTCCAGTATCTAATCTTCAGCATTGTTATCCACAGAACGTAAAGGACGATGGACAGCACGTGTGGCGACTAAAGCACTTTAACAAACCAGCCTACTGCAATCTCTGCTTGAACATGCTGATCGGCCTCGGAAAACAAGGACTGTCTTGTTCATGTAAGTAGCAAAACTATAATGTTTATTATTTGTACAGTTTACAATTACAACACACAGCATGTACATTCAGTTTTTCATGAATCTCTGTGGACCTTTCGTCTGTAGACCGCGGAGGCAGCCATTTTATGGACAGGACCGATATTCAGTAAATTTTAGGGACATCCATGAGGCCTCAGGGTGTGACTAGTTCTTACTAGAGAGGAGTGGTACGGTTTTGTTGAAAACGGAACACACTCGAACTGTGGGGTTCCTAGTCGAACTGAGGCATGCCTCGGGTTCCCCCAGCCAAATCCGGGTCTCAAAACGAGTGGGTACACTTTGTGAGGAATTCCAGCCCTGGGCTGACCAGTTTGGGGTTGGTTGCCATTCCCCCCCCCCCCTTATTTTCTAATACCAGACCAGACTCAGAGGTCTAAGGCTGGTTATTGATTTGAAGGGGGACCCCATAATTTTAAAAACATTTTAACTATTATTTTACCACATACCCAAAGCCCAGGGGTGCGTGGAAGAGCCCATGGGCTGGTAGTTCCTCAGGAAGATACCCTATTTTATTTTTCGGGTCCCCACTTTCTGAGGAAATCCAGCCCTGGGCTGACCAGTTTGAGACTGGTTGATGGTATGACAAGGGGTCATACCATCAACCATGGCAAGACTCCTTCAGCCTGGTGCTGGTTATTGGAGAATAGGGGGAACCTCACACAGTTTTACAATTCCTATTCTCCAATACCAGACCAAGCCCAGAGATCCAGGGCTGGTTATTGATTTGGGGGGGCGAGGAATCCCACACATTTTCTTTTTTTATTTTGACAATTTTGCTGCTACTGTACAAGCAGCTTCTAAACTAGTGGTTTTGGAGAAGAGTGTTGTTAATATATTATATTTTCTACTAGGCTTTTAATTTTAGGTTACTAGTTCTAGATTAATGAAAACATTCTATAGGGTTGTATAGTTTATGAAACTGCCATACTGTCTCCCACTGCTCTGCCACTGTGTTTCATAAATGTGCTATATTCTTTTAAACTGCCATGTTTGTGCCGCTACTCTGTTGCTTAGTTTAAATGATAATTATTACTTATCAATTTCTTGTACTAGCCTGGTACTCTGCTTTTATTCTGGCTTGAATCGCCTGAATTGCCCTGAGGACTGTGATTTTTGATTTGCTGTTTGGAGAAGTGTATTGGTAATATATTATATTTTTTTTCTACTGGGCTTTCAAGCTACATCTTGGCTGTCCTAGCTACTTCTCAACCACGCGAGCTCTACCTTGTAGACTTCAGCAAGATTACCTCACCTTTCCAGTCCTCAAACAGTCACATAACATCTTGTGGCCTTAGGATAACCGTGTAAGCCTCTAATATCTTGAGTTAAGTCCAGGTGGCCACCTAAGTGCCGGCAAACGTGTACAGTTCTAAGGGAACAGAGGATGGCTGTTTTGGTGAAGACCTCGTCTGTATATTTCTAGAGGTCTTACATGGGGAGTCCTAGGAGACTGTAACATTATAGCTGGCCTATACAGTGTGACTGATATGGATCCAAGTCTCAATCCTGCCCAAGTTCCTGCTACACAGATTCAAGCCCTTACCTAGAAAGTATTGTCTTTGCAAGTGCAGGATGTTCGCTTGTTATCTGCACAAGCCGCTGCTAAAGAACCTAAAGTCAATCTTCCGGATCAGTACTCAGGAAACCGTAAAACATTCCTTAATTTTAGGGAAGGTTGCAAATTGTACTTTAAACTATGACCTAGGTGTAGTCCTCTCTCTGCTTCAAGGTGATCCTCAAACTTGGGCCTTTGGTCTGCCTTCGACTCATTCAGCCCTGCAATCAGTCAATGGCTTCTTTAATGCTTTAGGGCATCTTTATGACAACCCCGATAAAGCAGCTTCTGCTGAGGTTAATTTACGGTCCCTTAAACAGGGGAGGAAAGCAGCTGAGGACTTTTGCACTGATTCCGCATATGGGCTGTAGATAGCAATTGGAACGACCCGGCACTTCGCAGTCTAATTTCGCCTCTGTTTTTCTGATCAAATTAAAGATATCTTGGTCCAACATCCAATGTCTGAGACCTTAGATAATCTGTTGCATCTCGCTATCTGCATTGACCATCGCATAACAGAACATAGACTGGAAAAAGACCTTGCCTCCTCAGTCAGCAGTTTGGTATCTCTCAATTGAACAATCTGAGTCTATGCGGGTTGAGGCTTTTTGATTATCCACAGAAGAGAAGCTCAGAAGATGGACCCAAGGTCTCTGTCTTTATTGTGAAGGAAAAGTACACACTGCCAATGCATGTCCATCTAAGTCGGGAAATGGCAAGGTCTAGATCTGCCGGGAGAACTACATCTAGGCCTTGCATCCGTTTCTCCCAAAAACTCTTTCTTGATACCTACGACTATTCTGGTGTCTGGGGGAGAAGTAATTACTTCAGCCTTTTGTGAATAGTGGAGCAGCTGGAAATTTTATGGACTGTTCCTTTTTTGAGACCTTAGGTATGCCATCTGAAACCTAGTTGCAACCAATTTCCAGCTGTGGACTGGATGGAAGACAGCTGTCTAATGATGTAGTTAAGCTCCAAACACCATCTATCTGTGGGAGTCCTGCATTCAGAATCGCTCATCTTTTATCTGCTGCATTGTTCTTTGGTGCTGATTGTTCATGGTCTACTGTGGCTCAGAAACCACAATCCGGTTGTAGATTGGAATTCGGATGAGATCCGCCAATAGAGGTAGGATTGTAGGTCAAGGTGCCTTTCACTTCCAGTACGGGCTGTTCAACTTCCTCCACCAACGGCCCCTCCGGAATTGCCTGCTCCTTATCATGAATTCCTCTATGTTTTTTCCAAAAATAAGCAAACGCACTTACTCCGCACAGGCCCTTTGACTGTGCTATTGATTTAGTTCCGGAAGCCAAGCTACCTAAAGGTAGACTTTATGCCCTCTCAGTTCCAGAGAGTAAGGCTATAGACGACTACATCCAGAAAGCATTGGCCAAGGGTTTAATTCGCCATTCTAAGTCACCAATTGGTGTAGGCTTCTTTTTTGTTGAGAAAAGTATGGGTTGCTGCGACCTTGTATTGATTTCCGGGGTCTCGATCAAATCAACATCAAAAATTCCTATCCATTACCATTAATATCTGTTCTCTTTGATCAGTTAGAGAGAACCAACCATTTTTTCCAAAATAGACCTCTGGGGCGCCTACAACCTAATCCATATTAGAAAGGGTGACGAGTGGAAGATGGCATTCAGTGCCCACTCTGGGCATTACTAGAATTTGGTAATGCCATTTGGACTTGCCAACGCCCCAGCCGTCTTTCAAGACTTCATAAATGATGTCCTTCACGAGTTTTTGGGCAAGTTTACAGAGGCTCTTCCAAACACCCCCACAAAAAAACAAAAACAGAATGTAGGCATGAATCTATGTGCATAGCAGATGCATAGGTGTATTTGCCCAAAATGACATGTGCTGGGGGGGAAAGGGGGTACATTTTCTCCAGTATGAAAATGACCACACATGCCTAACTGCATTAGACAGATAACTCATTTTATGTTATGAGTTGTACTAAGCCATGGAGAGTGATAAACTGGAGAGAGATAAAGTGCCAACCATTCAGCTCCTGACTGTCACTTTACAGGCTAGGGGGCCTATTTACTAAGCAGTGTTAGGAGACAGAGTGAAAAGTGATAAGGTGCCAGCCAATCAGCTCCCATCACTTTTCACTCTGTCTCCTAACACTGCTTAGTAAATAGGCCCCTGTGTTTGAAAAATGGCAGTTAAGCTGATCGGCTGGTACTTTATTAATCTCGTCTTTATCATTCTACAAGGCTTAGTGCATCTCCCCCTTTGTGTTTTAGAAAGCTTGATGGCTTCTGATCCAAGCAAATACCACAACCCATTTACTCTTCCCCGCCATACACAAGCAATGAAATATCACTTTATGCTGTAAGTGTGAATGATAGAAGCTGAGACAAAATCCCAATGCTCTGCCACAGACCTCTTCTGATGTGAAATGATAAAGTAACCAGCCAGTCATAAATAATGAAAAGGTTCTATTTACCGCTGAAGGAGAGAGTAGAGAGATAGATGAGGAAAGGAATACTGAAAGTTTTATTCCGACTAAGAGCCGTTTTAAATTTGAGCCGAGCCGTGATTCTTTTTCGTATCCCAGACTTTTCGCTTATTTCGCCTGTTTTGTAGGCGGAAAAGTATCGCACGCGTGCCGGCTTTACCCCGTATTCAATTTGAAAGTAGGCGAAAACGGAACCCGGCGAAACTTGAACAGTCGGAAAGTCCTGTCAGATTTGGGGAAATCAGCATGACACTCCCCAAAAGTTGCTCTGACATGGGGGTTCCCTATGGTACCCCCCAATTTGACTTCCTGAAGGTATTTGTTGTTTTTAAACTGCCTTAATAGCTGCTAAATTGCGTTTTTCTATACCTGATGCAGAATAATATTCAGGAGTATTTTTTCCAGAAAATAACTTATCCCAGCAAATTTGGGGTACTTGAAAATGGGGGTCAGCATATTTAAAAGTTGCTAAAGTGAAATTGAACATATCGTTAAAAATCCACCTGCCGTAAGCACCTGCAATCAAAAAAACACTTGGGGCATACTTGGGGACAATAGTCAAGTTCGCTAGTTTTTAACTTTGTACCCCAACATTTTTTTTTTTTTGCCCCCTTTTTCAAAGTAATTTTTTGGGGTGTCCTTAAGTGTTTTTTTTTTTAATTTTCGACACAGTTTACCTTTGGGGGACTGCCTGAAGGCTGCAGGGGGTTTCCCGCAATGTTGCACCCCAAAACCCCAATTCTGCACTTTTTTCCGCCTGCTATTCATAGGCGAAACTTTTCCGCCTATTACATTGCATTGACTTTCCGCCTCTTTCAAATTGAATACTGGGTAAAAGCAAAACAGGCGAAAGTGATGTCATCGGCGAAAAAGTTTCGTGTATCTGGGCTTTTCGCCTCAAATTGAATACGGGCCTAATGCAGCTAGACAATACACATGTAACTGCGTCAGTAAGCAGCTATACGATGCCTTGGAATACTGTATGTATTAAAGCGACACTAAACACTAAGGACTGGTAATTTCCAATACTGTTTTCAGTTGTATTGCGCAGCGATGGGTACGAGAGGTATAATATAACTCATCATTACCGATGGGGCTACCAGGTTGGTGTAGAAGGAGGTGTGGGCAGCGGCTGAAGTGGGCGGTGGGTGCCCCCCCCGCTTTATAATGCTGAAATATCCGGCATTATAAAGCAGGGGGCATGGCTAAGATGACGCGATTCAGAGCGAATCGCATCATCGCTCCCTTGGTTCACCCTCTTTTGCGAGCAGACATGGGGGGGGGTGGCGGCCATTCCGGGAGACTAACCTACTCTTGCGAGGGGCTGGGAACGGCACCCAGTTTTTGGGCGGCTCCCGGCAGTCCCGGGAGAGTAGGCATGTATGTAATACTACAGGTCAAAACTGATAGCGCAAAAATGTTTGCAATAATTTTTATTTATCTTTTGGTTTAAAAACAACTACAGATGTGTCCACACAGTTTTGCGTTATATGTGCATCTAATTTGCACCGCTAATGCAACAAAAGTACAATGCCCGGGTGCCCTGAGCACTGGCGCTAACCTGGGTAAGGAGGCAAAAGACTGGAGACTGTCGGACAGAGAATGCTCTAGTAGTGAAAGCTGATTTGCAATTACGGGTGCAGTGAGGAGAGGATTCACTCGCAGTGATTGACAGGAAGCGAATGTTTTGTGGGAGGTAACGGGGACTGACAGCTAAAACGCAGGCGTCTTTCTGACTGTGTCTAGGATCCAGTACGCAGATAACATGACTCCAACGTTTCAGTTGTGGAGGCAGACTACACGCAGCCCCCTTCCGATATTGATTGACAGGAAGTGCCGTTTGTGGGTGGTGACGGGGGGGTGGTCTGGCGAACGCAGGCATGCCTGTGTGGTGGGACGCCGTTTTAGGGGCGTCCATAATTATACCAGTGCGGCGACGGGCGCAGTGATGAGACTCCGTGCACACAGGAAGTTGCCAAGATCCTGTACGAGGTCTGGTCAACCACTAATATGCAAATGTGGTTGATTGGTTCTCGATGTTACCGATGTTTACGCTATCTTGCGTACTGATCAGGCTTTGAGTAAAGGGAGATGGGAGACTTAATACAGGGCTGGGCATCTGCATTTTGTGCTGCGGTTTCCGTGCGTATGCATTGATTAGCATATTCTCGCAGCAGACATGTGCGTGCGTTCTCTCCTTTGCGTTGCTTGCTTAATCAGGCCAAATGTACCCACTTGCTGTCCCACAGAAAGTAGCAGCTGTGGTTAGATCTTTCAATCAATCTAGAGTCCTCATAGTCGGTGAAGGAGAAGCCGATGAATCGGCAACTTAGTATGCCAGTTGGTTTTGGGTTCAGGTCTGCTCCCTAGCAGTTTCCCTAATCCTTCACACCAAGTGGAGTTAAATCATCAGGGCCCTAACACGCACACAGGCTAGGGTTATAACCACTTCTCTGGACACTTGGATGAACGGATCACTGTTCCTCCTTTAGTGAGCTCCACAGCCTTCTACTTGGTAACAGCTCTCAGTATAACTTCAAATACTAGTCTCTACACAAGGGGTAGGCAACCTGTGGCCATAGGCGAAACTTCAAACTAGAGATCTGGTAATGAGTGGTCCCAGTTTTAGCACAGTGTCAGATATTGTGTTACTGTTTCTTGGAAATAATAAAAAAAATCTATCACATATTGTATAAATAAATTGTAGAGTTGCAGGGGGCATGGGGCCTGATATGAAAAGGTCCCTTTTGCTTTCCAAAAAAGGGGGTGTGGCCACTCAAACATGGGGCATGGTTTCGAGATACGCCCCCCTTTTCATGTTTCGCAGAGGGAGATTGCATATTTACACAGGTAAGAGACAGCAGAAGATTACACACTTACACAGATAAGAGACAGCGGGAGATTACATACTTACACAGGTAAGAGACAGCGGGAGATTACATACTTACACAGGTAAGAGACAGCAGGAGATTACACACTTACACAGATAAGAGACAGCGGGAGATTACATACTTACACAGGTCAGAGACAGCGGGAGATTACATACTTACACAGGTAAGAGACAGCGTGAGATTACATACTTAGACAGGTAAGAGACTGCCCTGTTGCTGCTGGCAACGACACTGCTTTTCAAAGAAGGTGCCAGCTGCGAGCCAATCACAGCTCGCGGAACGGCAGCCAATCACGAGCATCCGCTCCTGATTGGCTGCCATTTCACGAGCTGTGATTGGCTCGCAGCCGGCGACTGTAGCAGGCGGTCCGGCTCACATCAGCACTACTGCGTTCATTAAATATGGTAGATTGGGCTAATGGCTTGTCTGGTGCACCCCCGGACCACCCCCCAGTTTCACCTATGCCTGTGGCACTACAGCTGCTGTTGAACTACAAATTGCAGCATGCTCTGCCACAGTTTCAGCATGCTGGAATGTGTAGTTTCACAGTAGTTGAAGTTCCACAGGTTGCATATCCCTGCTCTACACTCTATTGTCTCTATTTAGTCTAACCATACCATGCCACGGGAAGCTGCACAGAAATGCTGGTCATCCAAGGCTCCTTTAAACTTGTGGATAATAATGCTTCTACTCTATGTATCAAGTGTTCTCCATACCAGAGACATAATTCTAAACACCAGTGGCAAGAAGGAAAAGTAACTTCTCCCCAAGTCGCAATTTTAAACTAAACAACCTAATATACTATTCCCCCTTCAGACTTGCGCCATGGTCTGCTCCTCTCGCAGAGAAATAGTCAAGGCCCTGCTCCACACTTCTTAGATTGTAAGCTCATAGGGGCAGGGCCAGCTTTACCTTCTGTTCCATGTCATTGTTTGTAATCTGTAACTATCATGATTCCCTTGACATGCAGCACTAAATAATATGCCTTTGTTATCAAATTAAAGTATAATGACAGTAATACAAGTACCACAGTATGAGATACTCTGTAGATAAATGTGATCTAGGTAAACTACAGCCTCAGTCTAATTTTCATTGCCATTAATTAGGGATGTGCAGGCTCGGATAGGTTCGAGTTTGCACGTTGAGTTCGGATTTTTCCCTCCAAAAAAACGGAACTCAGAAAGAGGCTAAACGTCATCTTACATGGACGATCATCATCATTCCTGGACAAAAGACATCTTACATGGACGAACATCATCATTCCTGGACAAAAGTCCAGGAATGATGATGTTCGTCCATGTAAGATGACGTTTAGCCTCTTTCTGAGTTCCGTTTTTTTGGAGGGAAAAATCCGAACTCAACGTGCAAACTCGAACCTATCCGAGCCTGCACATCCATACCATTAATACACTTTGATTTTTTAGTTTATTTTGGATTTAGACTTATGGAATGAGCTAACAGGGGGTATCATTTTGGCATAGTTTTCATAATATCCAATTTTGTTATTTGAAAACACTCCTACAATAGGTAGATTTCTCTAACTTTGTGGATTTGCATCTTAAAATGTGCATGGACATCCTGCCAGTTTAGCACCAGGACCTCCTGCCAGTTTAGCACCAGGACCTCCTGCCAGTTTAGCACCAGGACCTCCTGCCAGTTTAGCACCAGGACCTCCTTCCAGTTTAGCACCAAATACCAAAATCCTGCCACTTTAGTACTGAATACCAACCTCCTGCCACTTTAGCACCGAATTCCAACTTCCTACCACTTTTTATCACTGAAGTCTAACCTTCTGCCAGTTTAATATCACTTACTTAATTTACAACTTTTATGTGTGCTACTTTTATGTTTTCATATTTTTATTACAGTAGTCAAAGTGCACATAGAAATATTTTTTGCAGCAAAAATGCAACTGTAACACAGAAAATGCATCACATTAAAAAAAATATGAAAAGATTTGGTCTCTAGTAATTCTGACCACTCATGGACATCGAAGAGGAAAAAAATGTGTGCCCACAGCTAAAATAGGGAATGTCTCCTAAATTTGCCTTCTTCACCGTTTCACAATCACTTAACGATTCCATCAAGTAAAATTTAATTTCTCCATTTTTTTTAAAATTTTTTAAATGAAGAGCAAAGTTAGACTGACTTTGTCCACCTACTCCAGATTTAGCACAGTACACGTCAATCTGCTCTTTTCTCCCATTGTTATAGTGCAAACAGCACCCACCATATTGGGATGCAAATTCAGGTACATGCCACAAAATTGACCATAAGAGCTCAAACATAGGATTTGATGGCACAAAAGTGGATTTGAACTTCTTATTTATTCTGTTATAAATTACCTTTATTATCATGGCTATAGTGCACTGTGATAACAGTACACTTACTGTAGAAAAATGGAGACTTTATATAAAATATAAAAGATTGACAGGTGAGTTTTTTTCAACAATAATAGGGGTTATCCTGTAGAAATAATCTATAGAAAAAAAACTGAATGGAAAGGTATAAATCAATTTTTTTATTAAGAATTTTACTATAGTATAAATACTGAAAAGCATTTTTTTTAAATGATAAAAATAATGTAAAATTAAAACAGATTCAAAAGTAGCTAATTTTTTTTTATAATATAAAGTAATTTTAAAAATGTTTTCCAGCCAAAATAGCCATATAATACGTAAACTGTATCTTCTATACCCACACCCATTGTACTCTTTTAACCATGAACCCTACAGAGTATAATTGTCTGTGTTGTTTGCAATATGTATTATTTAAACTTACCTCACTTGTATAAAAAATACTTTGGGAGGTTACCAAAACCAAACCCATTTTTATCTGGCTTACTTTTTACCTTTTATGATTTACTGTACAAACGGTGTCCAATTTTATAGAATATGGCTTACAGCTAAAGTTATATTTTAAAATCACCTTTACTCCATTATCATGTGAGCAAGAATACTCATTACAGTATTTATATATAATAAGGGTAAATTGTGTTTTCTGAGGAGCTGTGTTAAGGTATTTCATTTAGCCTAAATGCAGCTTTTGTACCAGCTTAAGGCATGCACAGTTGATGGCAACTTTTTTAGACTTATTATTACTAGATATGTGCAATGACCCCAATGTTTTGGTTTTGGATCTAGATTCATCTTCCTGTTTTGGTTTTGCAAAACCACCCTCAAGTGTTTTGGTCTTGGATCTGTTTTTTTTTTTTTTTTTAATTGATCTCTGGAGGACTGAACCGCACCTCTGAATTTACTAAGGCTTAAGGGAGCTTTTTTTTTTTACAAATTTGAACATAACAAAACCTCTCACTTTCCTACTGTATATTAGTAGTTTGTTGGTACTCCCACCCAGGGACTCTCATCATTTGCTATGTCCAACAGGATTCCAGCACTCAGACATAGCCCGGACCTCTTGCAGCATGGCTCGAATCTCCCCACGGTGGGAGAGACTCATGCACTTCAATACTGCAATCTGTAGGGGGTTTGGTTACTTCCACATATGGAAGTAACCAAAAGAGTGGAGAATTTGGCAAGTGGAGAATTTGTCCCCCTCTGCTGCTCTGTCCCACCATACATGCCCGATCGCCCCTCCCTCCCCCCTGCTCCTTTCCACCCCCATACTTACCCCGTTCCTGGTGTGTCCTCCTTCTACCAGGCTAGGTCTGTCTCTGTCCCGTTTCCCTAACAGTGGGAGCCTTTGTAGGGCTCCCACTGTACATGCATGTAGGGAACAGGACAGACATTAGAGAATTATTATATAGATAGCTTATGACTTGTATACCTCTGTCCAGACAGAGGTATAGTAAAATTAGGGCAGAAAGTGCTGTTTGCAGGAAGGTAATGGTGAAAGTATTCTTCGTCTTATTGTAAAGACGTTTCTGTGAAACCATATTCTTACTGTACATCTGTTCTGTGCCATCACTTTCACCTCTCAATCCCACCCCAACCTCCTCTCCTGTAAACAAATATCTCAAAAGACAGTAAAGTATTTCTACCTGCAGCTGTTAGAAGTGGTTGGTTGAAAGTTTTATCACTCACATATAGTAGCAGTTCTGGAAAGACAGCTTGAGCAATGGTAATTATTTAATTTGCTGATTAAATGCTATTTGTTGCAGGCATGTTCAAAAATAAATGTGGGCAGTGTTAGTAATTACTTATACCTTGAAAGCTTGTTTAAATACAGCTACATGAAAGATTGTCCATTCTAAAGGTGGGCTGTCCTACAAGTTATGGCTTCTGTAGTGCTGACTTTTAATGGACAGTTACCAGTGGTCACATTGAACTTGAACTACATTTCTCCATTATTGGTCCAGCTATTATTTTTTCTGCTTGTTTTAGGGCTCTCTGATGACATTAAAAGCATCTTAAGTTTTTTCTATCCTCATTCACTTATTATTCATTTAAATGTATTAAAAATTGTCCACCAACATCTCTTCTTCACAGGACTTTGATTTAAAAAGGTGCTACCCCTCACCAACTTTGATAAAAGTTTGTTATTAATTTTTTATACATTTCCAAAAAATATTTTTTTTAATTGGGATTTATTTTCCACTGCAATAATTATTCTAATTCTTAAAAATGATAACAGTGGAAGTGAAAGCCCAAAGGATCAGAGGAGCAGTCCTTGGCAGTAGAAGGATCATGTCACTGGTCCCCCCCTTACTTTTGGGCTCCATGGCAGCCAAATGGGATGTTATGGCGGTAGTTCTACCCTTTTTGAAACCCAAAGTAGAAAATATACAGTGAATGGGAACCAAGGATAAGAGGATGATTAGCAAAACTGAGAGATCGAGTGCAGAGTTTTCAAAATCTCAGATGTAATTGTAGAAATTTAAGGTTTGGGGCTTGTTGTAGATCTAGTGACACTCAACATTAAGTAGACATCAGTGGCTGATATCTAAGATAGTATAAAGACCAGGCCTCTACAATTTTAATCAAAAGACTCTTGCCTGCCTAAGGGAATGCCTGAAAGTCTACTAATCATAATTCAGTTGAACTTATATTTTACAAAGTTTATGTTGACAATAGTGCAAAGGTTTGTTTAAAGTTTCCAAGTGAAATGGATGTCTTTTCATTGTCACACACACACAATGTTTTGTTTTCCTTGTGATGACATTGATACTATGATGCCTAATGTGCCCTGGAAAATCAAATGTTGGAAGCAGATGGTGTATTCCGGAAAGGCAACAAATTTACGCATTGAAGACATAGTGTTGTTGTAGGTTACAAATGAACTCGTGCTGAGTACATGGCATCTATGACAACACTTGCTATCTGGAAATGGACTAATCAGCTATTTAAGGATCGGATAAACCAATATACGGAACATCATAAACTCATATGGCTTTTACTTTCATGCTTGCCAGCTGCTCATAAGCTTATATTTTGGAAAATGTAGATATTTTATTAACAAATGACACAAGTCCATTTGGCTGCCATTAATTTGTCTTCAAAGTACTTGTCATTTGGGGGGGATCATTTTAAAAAAAAATTTGTTGGGACTGATTGGATTAAGCATTTCCTGCCCTGCTCTGATCAGGTTTTCTTGTTTTATATGCATAATGTTTCCTGTAATTATTGACCTTCTGAAATTACTGAAACAGCCGAAGTTGTGATTTATTGGGAGCTACTGTCGTTGCCTTATCTGGAAATGTGGTTGTGTTTCTTCTGCTAGAATTGAAAACAAAAGTTCAATAGCCTCCTATCGTTATTTATTACTCTTTCTTTCAATGCATTTATTTTGTTTTTCCAGTTTGCAAATATACTTGTCATGAACGCTGTGTTGCCAGAGCGCCCCCATCTTGCATTAAAACCTACGTGAAGTCAAAAAAGAACACAAATGTAAGTACGATGCCACTGTCTTTAGACTATGATAAACAGAAAATACTGATATGTTATAAATTACCCCATTTATTTTGCAGGTTATGCATCATTTTTGGGTGGAAGGGAACTGCCCGACAAAATGTGAAAAATGCCACAAAGCCATTAAGTGTTATCAAGGCCTCACCGGACTACATTGTGTGTGGTGTCAAATTACGGTAAATAGTTGCATCTCTTGGTTTCTTTATATTTTGTGGTGAAATTATAAAATTGTGGGAAAGGGAAAGTGCAGTTGTCCATATCAGCCAATCAGATTTTATCTAATTTTTATAGTGCAGTTTAGAAAATGAAAGCCAACTTCTGATTGGTTGCCAAGAGTATTGCCATATTATTCTACACTACACTTCCACACCTAACATTTTAGACTTTTACTTACATAACTGGTGCCATTTATAAAAAGAAATATTCTATAACTCATAGCAACCAATCATGTGTTGGCCTTAATTTTTTAAATGTGGACAAGAAAATCACAGAATTGGTTCCAGAGGCTTACAGCGCAGTACATAGTTAAATGTATCATTCCAATGTTTATTCAAAAAATACCAGCCTTTCCATCTTTATTACTGTATGTTTCTGATTTATTGAAAAAAACGATGCTGAGTGCCACTTTAATTAGCGAGGCCAATAAAATCTGGCCAGGGGGCATCTGCTATTTTTTAAAGTAAAAACATATTTGAATATAACTAATATATTCTATATTTGCTTTCACTAATCTGTGCATAGGGAGTTTATGTTATGCAGAATTACTCTGTAAAGGGAAAACAATAGTGGAGGCTGAAAGTAGAGTAACATGCAAAATTTTGAGTTAGTATATAATTATCACAAATTAAAAAAAAACTATTGTTACATTTCTAAGAGTTTTTATTCCACTGTGTATTGTCTTCAAATTAATTGCTATTTTAACAAAGGTGTACAAAAATGAATGTTAAATATTGTTAATGTTAATTTCATGTAATTTTTATATCAGAGTATATATTTAGTTTAAAATGTAAAAATAAAATGTATTACAATATTAAGATAATTTTATGAAGTTTATTTCTGGAATGATTCCACTTTAATTTTTTAATAGTAAACACCATATGTAAATACATTTTTCTCCTTGTCTGTGCTGCCGCACATTTATAAAATAAACCCATATTAAAGCGAACAATCTGTTAGCTTTTAAAATGAAAACATTTTGGAGAGGCCTTACATATTTTGATTGTTTTCAAATAATTATTTTCTCATTATACAAAAATACTATATTTTCTTAAATGTCTGTTACCAAAAAGTATTAGATGACAAGATCAACATTTTTTTACTTCAAATTGTCTTTCAAAACAAATATAGTGTATAATCTTTATAAATATATGTTTGAATCATTAGTTAATACTTTAGAAATGTAATTGGTTAAAAAATACTTTAAGATAATGGAAATTAGAATACTAAAAAATTGCCATGTTAAACATCAAAATGTGAACAATAAAAGGGTTTTGGAAGAATTCTATGCTTGATTTTACTAAAAATATATATGCTAATATTGGTGATGTCTAAAAAACATTCTTGTAAACATTTGCCGGAGCAAAATTTAACAATTGGTGACAATATTATAATTGATCGCACTATTTGAAATGTTATATGTTTACAGGCATATTTAGATGATATGCCTGTAAACATATTGTACTCAAGTTTGCAAAGTAATTATTTTTGATTAACTTTCCATGTTTAATATCACTTTGACAAAATGGAATTTTCTAGCTAAGTATTTTTGTCGTTTTTTACGTTCTACTTTAACATTAGGTGTCTTCTAGTGCGGATCATTTTATGCTTAGCTATATTTTTTTTATTCAACATTTTTTTTTACTATTGACATATCTGCTCCTAAGTATGTACTTATCACAATTTTTAGCAGTATTGCAAAATATATATTCAACATATTTGAGGTTTATAAAGGGTATTCTATAAAAGTGATAAAATATAGATAATAGCTCATACACAATGTCCCAAAAATGTCTACAACTCCAGCATTAAGTGAATGGAGTTTATATTTTGCAAATGTTATATGCTATTTGGCTTACATTCTGGTCTCCTAAAGGAAACACTGAGGATGCAGCTGTTACAATTATAGCAACCTGAGTTCACTGTATATTATTTAAAAGCATTTCACTGAAAACGTAATAAAAATACTGTAGCTATTCACACGGCCATTTTCTCGGTGATTTGTGCATGCGCACTAGAGATGTCTCCAGGAACATGGTGCCTACACAATGCCAGAGTCTATTGCGCTGTCGGAGAGAAGGGGGCCCGCACGGAGGCTGCACACAGACCCTCTCTTCTCTTAAATGGCCCCTGATTATAGGAGTAATGTAATGTGGGAAACTCCTCCAAGAACAGCCCATAAAAGACTCTATGGGGTATACTTACTAAAGATCGATTTTAATCGATTTAAAATCGATGTTGTGTTTCTGGGACTGAATCACAAATTTACTAACAGTCAACTTTTGAATTAGTTTTTTAAGTACTAGTAAATGTGTGATTTAGCCCCAGAAACATAACATTGATATTGATCAATTTAAAATCGACTTTTAGTAAATATACCCCTATTTGTAGAATATTTAAAAGACACAACAAACAGATTAAATGAAATATTCATATTTCAATTATGTTCAGATCTAAGCAATATATAAAATTTTCCAACACATTAACTGAGAACTTTAGCCATTCTTAGCATACAAACCTTGGAATACTAGTCATTACTGGTACAAAGGTGAGGGACATGTTTCTGGATAATTAAGTCAGCAAGCTCGCCAAAAAAGAATCCATCATCTCAGACCAGGTATCCAGGATGACAAAACTTACTAACATTTAAATAACAATATTTCAAAATATATAATATCTTCAAAGCTTCAAATGGGCTCTGAAAACCCACTTCTTTATTAAAGGCTTTTATCCTAACCCACTGCTCCATGCTCCTCGCTCACTGTCTCTCCCCTCTGTTTTACCCCTGTCTGTCTGCCCTCCATTATAGATTGCAAGCTTTCAGGTGCTTTTGTTTCCCTTATCATCATATACTTCCCACTACCAATAGCAACACCAGTCCTTTCGGTTCAGCTGGTGCTGCTTTTGTGGGAATACTGACTAAATGTACAGCAATGGTTATACTGTATACTTATACCCAATGTACTGCAAAATTTTATACAGTAAGTGTTTCACAATTGCACTGCATCTGTTTATGTACTATGGCCCTCATTCAGAGCCGTACGCTCTGAGCAGAGCGCACGCTCTGCATGAGGGCCGGGCTCCATTTTCATGGAGCGTCCTCCTGGACGCTCGTATAGCTGTGGGTCACCACCCACAGGCTATATGAGCGTGCATTTTGATGGCCGCGATGGTCGTGACCATCGCGACCATCGAAATTGCGAGCCGGAGCCTGCGGTTGAGGTTTTCAACCGCAAGCTCCGGAGTGATTTTGGCTCTATCAGAGCCAAAATCACTCCCACTGACATCACTAGTGATGTCAGTGGGCCGGCTTCTGACGGGAGGCGTTCCCGTGGGAACGCCCCCGGCACGCCCACCAAAGGGGGCGTGCTGTCAATCAACATTGACAGCACGCCCCCTTTGATCGGACACAACGAGCGAAGGAAAGTCCTTCGCTCGTCGTGTCTGGCGCATGCGCACGACGGAGCTCCCTCCGTCGTGCGCATGCTCAGTGCAGACCATCGACCCACTTGCGAGCGGACAGCCGCTCGCGAGTGGGTCTGAATCAGGCCCTATGTAAGGCACTGCAGGCCCCTTATGTCAGGCTATGAATAAAGTATAATAAATAATAGTTATGTCCCAACTTTGTGTTACTTGGATTGTTATTTGAGCCATATTCGGATTTAAGCTTTTACTGCCAATGGACACAAAATCAGTGCACCTCAATGACAGTACTGCTGCTGCAATCATGTTGCCTATTGGGATTCCATATGCTACCTATCCATTCCAATTAAGTTATTTTTGGTTAATCTCCGAATATCTTTTTGTCCAGCGCTCTTCATTGTTGCCATTACTAATATGTAATATTGCCATCAACAATATGCAATCATCAATCATTAAAGCAGTAGTATTATCAACCATTGCACAACATTCCTGTAGCACATGGAAAGGATTTGGCCAGTGGCAAGATCTCAGTGGCAACAGTGACACCTGTAGGTTTTAAGTAAATACAATTTACAAATCTATAAATCTTTGAATAGTGCAATTCGTGGGAATTATTTAGTCCATATACTGTATAACTTCATTATCCCTATTGGTATACTTCAAAATTTTTATCGATATACTTCAATATCCCTATCGATGTCCCCACAAACTCCACTGTCTCTAAACTCCTTGGCCTCACATCTACACTTGGTCTCTCTCAATGGACCTCCTTGCCCTCCCATTTGAGTGGATACTCACTTGATCTGGTCTTCACTCACCACTGTGATATTTCTGATTACACCAATTCCCCTCTCTGACCATCACTTTTCTCTTTTCATATCCCTCACCCCTTCTCAACCTCTGTCTTCCATGGCTGCCATCACTTAGCATAACCTGGGGCAATTGATACTGTATCCTTATTCTCCCTGCTTGACTCGCTTATCTCCTTCATTATCTCTCTCCTGCCCTGAATAAGCCATTTACCTTTACAATGTCTCCCTTACTTCTGCTCTTGAGTTTGTTGCTCTGGCCATCACTACTCACCCTCAAAGAGCCACACCTCAACCCTCGCTCTCGAAATGTACCAGATACCTGCAAAACTGCTCACAAACTGCGGAGCGACAGTGGAGCAAATAACGCACCTATGCAGACTTCCTCCATTTCAAATTTATGCCCTCATTCTTGTGCTGCCCTCTCCCCCTCTAAACAGTTGTATTTCAAGAACCTCATCTCCTCCCAGTCCTCAAATCTCTGGCATCTCTTTGTTATTTTCAACTCCCTCCTTTGCCCACCCCTTCCTCACCTCCCCTTCTCACTCTCTGCCCTTGACTTTGCCACCCACTTCACATCTAAAATTGACTCCATACATCAGGGCATCTCATCCCACCAGACCCTCAGCACTCCTGCCCCTCCTTTCCCAGACCATACCTCCACATCCATCTTACCAACTCTTACATATTTCTCCCCTGTATCTGGAGAGGAAGTCATGGCCTTCATTCAGTTTACCCCCTACCACCTCCTCCCTTGTCCCTATTCCCTCCCGTCTCCTCTGCTACCTCTCTCCTATTTCCTGCTTTTATCTTGCCCATCTCTTGAATCTTTCCCTCACATGAGACACTGTCCTTTCTGCATTCAAGCATGTCCTTGTCTTTTCATGAAAGATAGCAATGATATATTTGCTGCCAAATCCAAGGGCAACTACTCTCTACTCATTCTTCTCCACATCTTTGCTGCTTTTGACACTGTGAACGACCTTCTCCTCTTGCAAATACTTCACTACCTAGGTCTGCGTGATAATGCCCTCTCTTGGCTGTCCTCCTACCTCTCTGACCACTCTTTCTCTGTCTCCTCTCTTGACTCTATTTCACCCCAACTTCCACTAACAATAGGTGACCCCCCAAGGTTTTGTGTTGGGACCTCTCCAATTCTCCCTCTATACGTCCTCTCTAGGTGAGCTCATCCGCTCTTTTGGCCTTCAATATAATCTCCATGCTGATGACACTTAGCTATACTGTACCTCTCCTCCCCTGACCTCTACCCCTCTCTCCTCGCTTGTATCTAAAGCTGTCTCTCTCCTATCTCTTCCTGGATTTCCCAGTGCTTTCTTAAACTTAAGACTGAAATGATCATCTTCCCACCCTCCCGCATAACATCATCTCCCACAACTTAATTATCTATTAGCAGCACAGCCATCTTCTCTAGCCCCAAAGTGTACTGTCTTGGAGTTATCCTGGACTCTTCCTACCACTGGAATTCTCTCCCTATTAAACTTTCCACACCTCTCTACTACACTTCAAAAGGGCTCTCAAAACTCACTTCTTCATCTGAGCCTGCCAGCTCTCATCCTAATCCGCTGCTCCTTGCTCCTTCCTCACTTTCTACTCCATCTGTGTCACTCCTTTCAGTTTGTCCCTCCATCCAAAGTGCGCTGTCTTGGAGTTATCCTGGACTCTTCCTTCTCCTTCAAACCACATATTCAGTACCTCACACAGTCCTGCCATTTCTATCTCAGAAATATTTCTAGGATAAGACCCTTTCTCATCCTGAATGCTAATAAGAGCCTCATCTACTCACTGGTCATCTCCAGACTGGACTACTGTAACCTCCTCCTATCTGGCCTCCCTCATTCCCGCCTCTCTCCACTTCAGTTAGTCATCAATGCTGCTGCCCAGCTCATCTATCTCTCCAAACTACTACATCTGCCTCCCCTCTCCTGCAAGCCCTACACTGGCTCTTCTTCCCCCTTCAGAACCCAATTTAAGCTTTTCACACTCACATACAAAGCCCTCGCCCGATAATCTCCCATTTACATCTCTGACCTTAACTCCCTTCACACTCCCACCTGCCCACTTCGCTCCACAAATGCACGCCACCTCTCTTGCCAGCTGATCACTTCGTCCCACTCCCGCCTCCAAGATTTTGCCTGTGCTGACCCTACCACTGGAATTCTCTCCCTGTTAGACTTTCCACACCTCTCTACTAAACTTCAAAAGGGCTCTCAAAACTCACTTCTTCATCTGAGCCTGCCAGCTCTCATCCTTGCTCCTTCCTCACTGTCTACCCCATCTGTGTCACTCCTGTCAGTTTGTCCCTCCCCTTTAGATTGTAAGCTCTCATGAGCAAGGCCCTCTTTCCTGCTTCTCCTTTCCCTTACTAACACTATCTTATACTCCCTACAACTGCACCTAACACTTAATTGCTGCTGCCCCGCTGCTTATTTGAGTCTAATGATTGCGAAGGGAGCATGGTTTATAAACCATATTCTTGTCCCTCAATGTTTTGTAAGTCATTGATTTCTTGTTTTGCTCATATGTAAGGCGCTGTGGAACCCTTGTGGCGCCATAAAAATAAAGGATGATACTAATAATACAAACGATGCAATATGTTAATTGATACTTAGTAATGGGAGTTAAATTCATCAAGCTCCGACAATGCTGTCATTTTCGTGGTTTGAGTGCAGGAACCTTTTCATATGGTGTTTGTTCCCGCACCCCCGCTATTTCCGTATGGGAAGGAGTCCCGGGTTTGGATCCCTCCACCACTGCTCGGGACCTTCCACCAGAAGTCAAACATGCTTGAACTTAATTTCACGCAGGCGCACTTGCACTGCCATGTGAGACTCCTCAGTTCTAAGTTATAACACCCTGCTTCAGCATTGCAAGCAACTACCAATTTACTGCACATTTAATTTTTGTATGTATGTTTTTCTACTCTGCACTGTTTAAATCATTACAGTACCACTGTCAATTTATTTCTATACCACTGTAGTATCTACAATTGTTTCACACCTATATATTTTTTAGTATACTTTATCCTAATTCTAAAGTCCTGCAACGTTAACAGTTCTAAACTCCTTTTGTTTATAATATACCATTGTAGTTATGCCTTTTCATCTACCAGCACTGTTCTTCTTTTTATCTGATTTTGACATTTGAACTGTACTGTTCCTGTATCTCACGCTCATTACTACTACTACTAACGTTTCCCTCCCTCCAATTTCCTAATCTATACTATGTCTTTTTTCTTCTACTCCCCCCTCACTCAGCAGCTACATTATTGTCTCCTCTACTACCAATTCCACCTCTTTCCTCCATCCATAGTCTCCTCCACCTTCTCTCCCTCCTTCCTCTCTTCTGTCTCTCTTCATCACATAAAATACTCTCCACTGCATCTCCCGTAACTCCAGTATTATTTACTTTTCTTCCACCATGGTCCTCCACCACCACCACTAGAACCTGCACCCTCCCTTTTCTCCAAGTCACCGCTCTTCTTCTCCACTCACACCACACTAAACCTCCACCTTATCCACCACCTGCTGTCAGAAGCCTGCCACAAACCCACGCTCTCTTCATCCCCCCGTTCTAAATCAATCTCACCTCCACACATCAACCCTAATAATCTCATTCTCCTCTCGCCTCTTAACTCTGGGCCTCTCTCCTGTGCCCTCTGGAAAGCCAGTTCTGTCCATAATAAACTGGTCCCCGTTCATGAGCCCTTCATCTGCAACTCCTTGATTATCCTTGCAATCACCAAACCCTTGATTTACTAATCTGATACCACTGCTCCTGCAGCTATCTCCTTTGGGGGCCTCACATTCTCTCACACACCCTGGATTGGAGGTTTCCATGGTGGTGGTCTTGGGGTCCCTCTATCCTTGGGTCACTCCTACCAACTCTTACCTTATGAACCCTCCATTTCATTCTTTCCATTCAACACTCATAACAGTCTCCTCTTCCAACTTCTTCGAGTAGCTGCCTTTTTTCTTACCCCTGGCCTTAGCTCAAAATTCCTCCATCACTTTGCTTCCTGGTTCTTAATCTTCAAATGGGCTCTCAAGTCCTATTTCTACCTCAAAGCTTTCCAGCACTCATCTTAACCCACTACTCTATGCTACTTTCTCACTATCTAGCCCATCTGTGTCTCCCCTGTTTGTCTGCCCCTCCCCTTTAGAATATAAGCTCTCACGAGCAGGGCCCTCTTCCCTTACATGCTTCTCCCTGCCTTACTTTTACTTTCATTTGCAATGGCACCTAACACTTGGTTCCTGACACCCTGCTGCTTATTTAGGTGTTATGCAGCAATGTTTATAAATCAATGCCCTGCATTGTTTGTACTGTTAATAACTGTTTCCTTGTGTGCTCATTTGTTTCTGTACTTTGTAAGGCGCTGCAGAACCCTTGTGGCGCCATATAAATAAAGGATGATAATAATAATAATAATAATAATAATAATAATAAAGTCTAAGTACTAAAGTCATAGGCAAAGGAAGGGGGGGGTTCCGGGTGCCTGGAAACCCCCCTCCCCAGTCTACACAATAGAAATAGAGTGTAATACAATTTTACTAGTGCTGCATGTTCTCCTCAGTATTACAAATTCAATAAGTAGAGCCAGTAATGAATACACCTGTGCACCAACGAGGAGATTTAAAATACACGTAATCTAGGGGTGCCCTGCTATAGACCATCTATAGGGTTAATTATTAATACTGTTATCCAGTGCATAAGAACACCAATGTATGCATATATGTCCAGGGCAGTGGTAGGTTCTTCTTCTGCTCCCTCAGACTCCCGGACTTGCTTCAATGCTCTGGAATGTTGCCCACATCTGAAATAAAAAAACATTCAGCTCAGACAGGATGGCCCTACTGCCGCATCTAACGACACACAGGCACCTGGGTCCAGGGGCGCCCACACCGCACACCCTGCACCCATATAGTTTCATACTTACCCGTCCGTAGTCACCAGCGTGCTTCTCCGCAGCAAAAATCACTCCGAATATGTTGGCGGCTATTTTTCCGGTGTCTCTGTGCATGCGCAGTACTGCTGTCCCTGGGAAAATGTCACAGGATCCATTTTCCAGGAGACCCGCACATGCACAGTAGATTCTTAATAATTAACATAATGAATAGGCCCCTTAATAATGACACATTTAATATTTAATGTATGTAACAATTTTACAAATTTGAGTCCAGTTATTGAAATGTTATTTCAGTTTGCACATTCTGCTGTCAAATTGACTCTTTCTATTACCTAATGAGATATGTTTCATGCAAAGTTTTTGCAATTTGTAATGTGACAAATGTTTAAATAAACATGATGTTGCTCTTGTTCCTAATTTAGTGTGTGATACTTTCCAAAAAGGTGTGGTATGTAAATTCACTGTAAAAATGCTGACAAAATAAAGACGTCTGTATATTTTAATGTATAATTTAATGTCAGTGCTTTGAATAAAGAGCATTAATAATGTCCATGCAGGTTAAATAATTGCATGTAGCCCTGTGTACAAACTGTTACAGCGTTACCGTCATGATCTACACTCACGCACCTGCATGCACACGCACACACATTATTCTGATGGGAGGGGTTAATTAGTTAATAAATTAGTACATTACATACTTGCATTTTATTGCCCTATTATACTGTAGATTAACAGGAATTGATATTTTTACAGGTTGACGTTAATTGATACTTTTGAATTGTATTATATCCCATTAATTTTCAGTTCAACATTGTTGAGCATTAATCAATGAGCAACCGCACAGCAGAGCATTGGGAGAGTCCATTATTTCAGCTTTATTTTGCATATATTCAATATTTCTATTTCTACTAAACACTGTACTTAATAGATATATTGCATCTTACAGATCGATCACAGGCAGGTTTTCATATCTGTGTGAGCAGCTAATTAGACACACATACCATATACTATTGTAAAATATCATAGTTTACAGCAGAGCCGTAACTAGACTCTTTGGTGCCCTGTGCCAGAGAGAGCATTGGCGCTCCCCCCTCCCCCCATTTCTCAAAAAGGGTCATAAGATAGTGCACCTGAAAAAGGGCCATGGCTTCATGGGGAAGGGCCAGGGAAGAGACAGAGGAGGCCAGGAGATGCTGGGGATAAAAGAAGAGGAAGCTACAAGTGAGAATGATAATAAACAGGAAAATTGACAGGCCCGAACAGCGCCCCCTGCCCTGCGGTGCGCTGTGCCATGGCACTGGTCGCACTACCCTAGTTATGGCTCTGCCAGCATGTAGGGAACACTGTGGGGAAAACTTTAATAACAAAACATCACATTACACAACATGGAGAATTAACCAGCAAAAGTTTACAACAGAATAGTCGTAGCGTACAATATGAAACAGCACCACCTGCTGTCATTCCAGTGTAGCTGCCTGAACACTACTCAATCTGTAGCTGTTGACATGCTCCAAAACCCATTTGTAACAGCTGAGGCTTAGTCCAGGATTTATTCCTTGTGTTCTGATATAATGTCTCCTGTAACTTCCATTGCTATTTCATGGACGACTCGCTGGATACCATCCTCAGCTATTTCTGCTAGTGTTGCAGCTTCCACATTGCATTCAGGCTTATCCTATTGGTATTGTTACCTGCATTTTTTTGCCTATACTGCAGCTTCCACGCTGCATACAGACCTGCTCCTAGTACATCTCTGTTGGACTCCATCAGTGTCGCTTGGACAATGCATGCAAGTTACCTATATTATATTACTCTGTGCTCTGTGGTTAGTCAGGTTACTTGGTTATACTATTGTGATGACCCTGTATTGGATTCCCTGCTGTGCTATTGTCTTGGTACAGAGAAGGGTGCTGGTTCCAGGGCTTAGGGTTCAGTGTGAAGTATACGGTCTGTACACTGAGGTGTCAGTAGCTGTATAACTTATCCTGACTCTCAGTTCCTCACTGGGTTCCAGTTCCAGGTCTTGCATCAGAGCAGTATCAGGGTTACAGCTTCTTCAAGCTGGACTCTGACTACATTAGACTCTGATTCCTGGCCTGAGTTCCAATCTACCAGTACTATATTGTTCTGAGTCACGGAGGTCACCTTTGTCTCTGGAGTGTATCCCTGGTCTTGCTGGCCTTCACAGGTCACTAGCGAGGGGATGCCCAGTGGACCTGGGACCTCCTTCAGGCCCGCTCGCTAGTGCTGTGCGCTCGCAAGCGGACCGATGGTTTGCGAACGCACATGCGCACGCTTCGTTCTGCGCATGCGCAAACTACTCTGTGCGATCGCAGCCCGCTCGCTCGCCCAGCAAAGACAGCCCAGTGAAATGAGTGACAGGAGAGGCCGTTTGTGGGTGGTAACCGGGGCAGGACACTAATAACGGAGGAGTGGAGGTGCGAAAGCAGGCGTGCCTCTGTGTTTCAACGCAGTTTTTAAGGCATGCCTAATTAACAGGCAGCGTCATACTACACGTCACATGCCTGTTTTTTACACTGAAGTCCTCGCAGTGCTTGCGGCAGGGTAAGGCAGCCACAAGTGCTGCGATCGCTACCGATGGTGCTCGATGTACCAATGTTTTAATACACTTCCTGGAGATGACGTGCGCTAGTGGGCGTCTCAACATACGCTAATGGGTGTCTGCATACACAGAGCGATCGCTCGCACAGCCAAAGTGGGTGTATTTATGCCTTGGCGAGCGATCGCTTCCCATGCCGTAACTTTGACAAATTTGCATACGCTGGATGCTAGCGATCGCATCTAGCGAGCGACTCTGAATGAGGTCCCTGGTCTGTTCACTCCAGTTCCAGTTCAGTATCCATGCATATCAATAGCCTGTGGTTCCTACATTATCACTAGTGTGCCTATACTCCTGTTTGTACCTATAAGCCATGGGGGTCTATTTACTAAGTAGTGTTAGGACACAGAGTGATAAGAAAGTGATAAGGTGCCAGCCAATCAGCTCCCAACTGTCATTTTTCAAACGCAGCTTGTGAGATGACAGTTGGGAGCTGATTAGCTGGCACCTTATCACTTTCTTATCACTTTTCACTCTGTCTCCTAAAACTGCTTAGTAAATAGACCCTATGGTATCATTTAAGCTCCACGTTTCCTACACACATCCATCATACCCAAGGGTCCTGGGCAGGGGCTGGCTGGCAACTTTTAGCCTGGGGGGGCAAATGCATGCAGGCGGCCCTGGCAGAGGAGTAGCGTGTAGCCAGGGTGCCCGAAGAACGTGCGTGCTACGACGCCGCCCCCCCTCAAGTATTTCAGGGAGGAGGCGGGTCCATATGGGATTAATGTAAGGTAAAAATATAGATTAGGGGCAGCCCCCTGTCGTAGTGCCCATATGCAGTGCCCCCGTGTGCCACAGGAGATAACACCCTTATGCAGGCCTCCAGTAGTGCCCCCAGTAGTGATCCCCCCCTATGCAGTACCCCTTGTGCCCCCAGTAGTGTCCCCCCTGTTCAGTGCCCCTTGTGCCCCCAGTAGTAAGCCCCTTATATGGTACCCCCTATGCAGTGCCCCCAGTAGCAGTCCACCCCCCCATGCAGTGCCCCCAATAGTGGTAACCCTTATGCAATGTCCCTTAAATAGTGGCCCCAGTTGTAGTCTCCCCCCTATGCAGTACCCCCAGTATTGCCCTTTATATAGAGCCCCCAGCAGTGGTCCCTCGCAGTGCCCCCAGTGGTAGTGCCCTAGTAGTAGTCCCCTCCCCCCTATGCAGTGCCCCTAGTAGTAGTCCCCTCCCCTTGTAGTGCCCCCAGTAGTAACCCCCCCTTGTAGTGCCCCCAGTAGTAGTAGTAGTAGTCCCCCCTTGTAGTTACCCCAGTAGTAGTAGTCCCCCCCCTGTGTAGTGCCCCCAGTAGTAATCCACCCCCCTGGTAGTGCCCCCAGTAGTAATTCCCCCCTGGTAGTGCCACCATAGAAATCCCCTCCCTGGAGGTGCCCCCATAGTAATCCCCCCCCCCCCCTTGGCAGTGCCCCCAGTAGAGAGAGACTTAAAAAAAACAAAATAAAAAACCCTTACATGAAACTCCCGCTCCTGGTCCCGATGCATCCACCGGCTCCTCTGGCCGCTTTGCATTATGGGAGAGACGTCGTCATGACGATGGCTCTCCCATTACCCACTGCGGGAGCCGGAAGATGGCTCCCGCAGTGGGAGCAGCGGCAGCCGATGAGAGTCTGACAGACTCTCAGCGGCTGCTGATTACAGCAAACACACAGCTGCCGGCTGTGTGTTTGTGCTGCCGGCTGTGTGTTTGTGCTGTGTAGCGCTGACCGGACTCCGTCCTGCACCCTGCCCCCCGGCCCAGCCCGCCACTGGTCCAGGGCTAGATCTACAGAATATCATAACCGTGACACTCAGTGTTAGGTCCTCTGCATTTCTCAATCTATACCACATCTCTTGGCAAATTTATCAGCTCTTTTGGATTTCAGTATCATCTGTATGCGAATGATACTCAAATCTACCTGTCCTCCAAAGATTTGTCACCATCTGTATTGGTACGTGTCATTAAATGTCTCTCTGCCATTTCATCTTGGATGTCATCTCGCCACCTCAAACTTGATATATCCAAAACAGAATTAGTCATATTTCCATCGGCCAATAGTATTTACCAACCTGATATCCCTATCACTGTTGATAACGCCACAATCGACCCCACCCCACAGGCTCACTGCCTAGGTGCCATCCGTGACTCTGAACTGTTCTTTGTTCCCCACATTCAATCTGTCTCTAAATGCTTTTACATACATCTAAAAAATATATCCAGAATATGATCATATCTTACACAAGACACTGCAAAAACTCTAATCCATGCACTCATTGGGCAAAATTTACTAAGCGGCGGTTTCTATTCTATTCTAAACCCAGGCGGTTTGGTGGCGGGTTCTATTCTGTTCTAAACACCGGGGGTTTGGTGGCTTTTTTGCAGAGGTTCTAAAATGTGTTTTGACTGTGGTTTGGCGGCGGTTTTTCTATCTGCAGATATACTAAGGTCAAAACCGCTGCAAAACTGCCATCAAAACACATTTTAGAATAGAATAGAACAGGGCTGTCATTTAGAAACCACTGCAAAACCGCCACCAAACCCCCGGTGTTTAGAACAGAATAGAACCCGCCACCATACCGCCGGGGTTTAGAATAGAAACCGCCGCTTAGTAAATTTTGCCCTTTATCTCACGCATTGATTATTGCAATAGTCTCCTTACTGGTGTTCCCCAAAACAGGCTATCGCCACTACAATCCATTTTGAATGCAGCTGCGAGACTGATCTTCCTCGCCAAACATTCATTGTCGGCTGATCCGCTCTGTCAGTCCCTCAATTGCTTACGGTTTTCTACAGTATTCAATATAAAATACTTTTACAGTACTTACACATAAGGCTAACCAAACTACACCAACATATATCTCAGCTCGACATCTCCGCTCAGCACAAGATCTGCGTCTCTAATCCACACGCATTACTTGATCCCATTCACATTAACAGGACTTTTTATCAGGCTGCACCACCCTGTGGAATGCCCTCCCAAGCGCAATAAGACTTTCTTCTAGTCTCCAAACCTTCAAGGGTTCCCTGAAAACTCACCTCTTCAGATAGCTTATCAAATCCAGAACCACCCACACTACCATAAGCTATGCTACCCAATTACATCCCCTATATACATGTCCATACATAACATATTTTCTCTTTCTTCACTTTCACATCCTTCTGGCCCAAGGCCAACATTCCTGTGTGTCTGAATCATACAGCTCACCAAGAACCTCTGCAATCGCTGAAACATTATGCAATAGGTAGCACCTATCCTTGTGTATCAATTCTTATTTCACTATAGAGTGTACGCTTGTGAGCAGGGTCCTCTTACCTCTATGTCTGTCTTGTAAAGCACAACGGAATATGTTTGTGCTATATAAGTCATTGAGAATAATAATAGCGGCAAGCATTCCACCAATACACATTGAAAACAGTTATAAAAAAGCAAACCTATAATTCTAAGCAAACATCACTTTGATGTCATAATAATCAATCAGCCCCCACCCCCTCACACCCATGCCCCATAATGGTTGCAATAGGTTACTCCACACTTGCAATTTAATAACAGTCTATTGTGTATTCAGTATGTAGTCAAGAAGCCAGACTGTGAAATACCGGCATGGGAGTAATGATAGGCGTCAGGATTTCGATGCCTATTATTATCCACCCGCCGGAATCCCGACGCCCGGCATACTGAACAAAGGTAAGCCGGGCATCGCGAGTGTACAGCCGCGGGGGGGAGGGTTAGGTTTAGGGGCTCCTGGGAGGACTTGCGGTTAGGCACCCCCCCGATTGGGTTAGGGTTAGGCTAGGTGAAGGGGGTGTCAGGGTTAGGGTTAGGGGGGGAGAGGGGTAGAGATAGCATACTTAACTTCCCTGTCGGGATCTGCGCTGTTCAGGCCGCCAGCATCGGGATTTCAACCACTGGGCTCAGGTCCGGCGGTCATTCATACCGGTCCCGTGTATACATGCGGTGGTAAAGTTTTATATACTGTGTTTTTTAAGTATTTCATTAATCAATAGGTAATATTGTAGTATTTTTTGCTTATGATAGGGACCATTTATATAAATGTATGACATTTAGGAAAAATTACACAAACTACTAATATACGGCTTGGCTTGGGTGCGGGATCCCGGCGGTCAGAATCCCGACAGGGTTAGGGTACAGACACCTGTCAGTAAGTAGCCTAACCCTCCCCCTAAACCTAACTTTCCCTCCCCCAGCCTAAACCTAACCCCCCCCCCCCCCCCCAAAGCCTCTAACCCTAACCCCTCTACCTACCATCGGGATGCCGGCGCCGTGATTCTGGTGCCAACATCCCGACAGCCAGTATATAAACTACAGCCAGGATATAAACTACAGCCAGGATATAAACTACAGCCAGTATATAAACTACAGCCAGGATATAAACTACAGCCAGGATATAAACTACATCTGTAATGTACAGTATGTGTGTATGTATGCTTGTATGTATATATGTGTATGTGTGTGTGTATGTGTATATATATATATATATATATATATATATATATATATATTCTATTTCTAAACAAATATTAGTCTATGATGTTAGGCTTTAATAACTCTATATTGTCACCAACAGCTTCACAATAAATGTGCATCCCATCTGAAGCCTGAATGTGACTGCGGACCACTGAAGGATCACATTTTACCCCCCACATCAATCTGTCCGGTTGTGTTGGTGAGTTTATATTATACCTGAGAGCCTGGCATAAAACCGCACGTATTTCATTTGACCACTTGTTAGAAATGTCTTTTTCTTAATATACTGCTTTCCCATTAAGATGACAATGAAGTTTCATCAGGATAGGCAATAATAACGGAGGCTGAGTCAGACTTTATTACTTATATAGTACTTACCAGAAACGGTATAGCAGGTCACTGCTACATTTTACGTCTTTTAAAGATCCAGCTTCCCAGAAAGCTGAAGGTATTCTTATGGTCAGTTGTTGCTCGGGATGCACGTTGCATATCTGCAATGCAGAGGTCTTTCATCCAGAGGTTATTCTGAATAATTGCACTGTCTACATAGCATTTTACACTTCATAGTTTTAGGCACGGAAACACTATTTCACTCTAGCAAACTGAATGGGTCATTGCTTGGCCCCAATCAATGTGGAAATCTATTATAAAAACATACCTGGTTATCTATCAGCATTTGTTTGTCTTTCTACACAATTATCTATCTATCTATCTATCTATCTATCTATCTATCTATCTATCTATCTATCTATCTATCTATCTATCTATCACATACCTATCTATCTCATATCTATCTATCTATCTATCTCATATTTATCTATCTCATATCTATCTATCTATCTATCTATCTATCTATCTATCTATCTATCTATCTATCTATCTATCTATCTATCTATCTATCAGGCCCGTATTTGAGGTGAAAAGTCCGGATCTGCGATACTTTTTCGCCGATGACGTCACTTTCGCCTGTTTTGCTTTTACCCCGTATTCAATTTGAAAGAGGCAGAAAGTCAATGCAATGTACTAGGCGGAAAAGTTTCGCCTATGAATAGCAGGCGGAAAAAAGTGCAGAATTGGCGTTTTGGGGTGCAACGTTGCGGGAACCCCGTGCAGCCTTCAGACAGTCCCCCAAAGGTAAATTGTGTCAAAATATTTTTTTAAAACACTTAAGAACACCCCAAAAAATGACTTTAAAAAAGGGGGCAAAAAAAAAAAGTTGGGGCACAAAGTTAAAAACTAGCGAACTTGACTCTGTGGGGTCCCCAAGTATGCGCCAGGTGTTTTTTTGATTGCAGGTGCTTGCGGCAGGTGAATTTTTCACATTTTTACAACTTCACTTTAGCAACTTTTAAATATGCTGACCCCCATTTTCAAGTACCCCAAATTTTCTGGGATAAGTTATTTTCTTGAAAAAATACTCCTGAATACTATTCTGCATCACGTATACAAAAACGCTATTTAGCAGCTATTGAGCCCATTTAAAAACACCAAATAACTTCAGCAAGCCAAATCGGGGGTAACCATAGCTAACCCCCATGTCAGAGCATCTTTTGGGGGGTGTCAGGCTGATTTCCCCAAATCTGACAGTACTTTCCGCCTGTTCAAGTTTTGCCGGGTCCCATTGTCGCGTACTTTCAATTTGAATACGGGGTAAAGCCGGCACCCGTGCAATACTTTTCCACCTGCATAACAGGCGAAGTAGGGGGAAAGTTTGGGCCTTGAAAAAGTATCGCGGCTTGGCTCAAATTGAATACGGCTCTATCTATCTTCAGGGCAGGCTTGCCTACCCTCCCGAATATCGGGTGCCTCTCCCGACAGTCCGGAAAGGCAGGCAAGCCTCCCGGCTGCTGCCTGCCCACCCGACTACCTACTAGAAACCTCCGCAGTGGGGTGCCCGATGATGTGATTTGTGCTGAATTGCGTCATCGTGGCTCTGCCCCCTGCGTCACAATGCCTTTATTTTTGGCATTGTGAGGAGGGGGCCCCCAACATAGACCCATTGCCCTGCCACGCCCCCCACTGTTTGCAGGCATTCAGCTCCCTCCCGGAAGGAGGGAGCTGAATGTCGGCAAGTATGCTTCAGGGTCCATAATGGCTCCACAGGAATACCAATGTGAAATGATGTTCTTGGAGTGATGCAGGCACCAAACAGTTAAGCTTTCAGCTCCCAGGATGCCTCAGGTCCTCCTCCACATATACCCCACCCCTGGCCACTGTCATTCAGTTTTTTGATTGGTGCGGCAGGATAAGTTGCACTTTCTAATAGGAGGGACTGCTTAGCAGCCCCAAGCTTTTTTTTTTTTTTTTTATTTAGAGCAAGCAGCAAAGAGCGTCCTAATGGACGGAGATGCTGCTGCTCCATCTACCTCCGCCGTCTGTCTGTCTGTCTATCTATCTATCTATCTATCTATCTATCTATCTATCTTCTATCTCAGTGATCGCCAACCTAAATTGAGGTGTGAGCTACTTTAGTAAAATGAAACCTCCTGAAGAGCTACTATAATTGTATTTTCATTTAAGGATAATAACAAAAAAGCTTTTCGTCGAAAACAACGATGCATTTAATTATTACAATGATATTGTTGTAGTTTGTAAATAAAATTTAAGCACAGGAACGTTTCACTGTTAATTACCGGCCCCAAGGAGGTACGTGCAGTAGAGGAGCAAAAAATACTGTAGAGGCAGGGCTGCTGTGTGATTTTCCGGCAGGTCTGGGTGGGAGTCATTGGCTCTGCTGTAGCGTAGACGCCACACTGAAACACAGCTGCAGCAGTCACCTGACATGTCTCCCTGTGGCTCCACCCATGGCGTTGACACCACGGGGGAGCATGCGTCAGAGGTCACTTCTTCCTAGTTTACTCGGCAGTACAGCAGCTAGGTGAGCTACCAACATTAAGACAGCGAGCTACCGGTAGCTTGCGTGCTACAGGTTGGAGACCATTGCTCTATCTCTTATCTATCTCTTATCTATCTATCTATCTATCTATCTATCTATCTATCTATCTATCTATCTATCTATCTAAAATCAAACTCTATGTATATTTATCTTTGTCATATCTATCTATCTATCTATCTATCTATCTATCTTTTTTACCTTTTACCCCAAAATATATTTAGATACGCCGACGTTACCCCCTTGATTTGAAAGGAGGGAAATCCTATAGTAGTGCCTCCATATAATGCCCCTGTAGTAGTGCCCCCATATAATGCCCCTGTAGTGCCGCTTGTACAAAAAAAACCCACTTACCTTAATCCCCGCTCCTGCATCCGCCGCTGTCCTGTCCGCCCGGCTGCTCCTCGGAACTATGGGAGAGACGTCATGACATCTCTCCCATAGTGCGCATGGAGAGAGGCGGAAGCTGGAGTTCAGAAGAGAACTCCAGACTCCGGCTAACGCGGCGCTGCAGGGAAGGAGCCGGGCGCCGCTGGTAATAACATCTCAGCGGGCGTCCGGCTTAGAACCTCCCTGCGGGACAGCCGGGCATGTATATGAATGCCCCTAGGAATTAAATTTTCCCCCTTGTGGGGTAATTTACCCCTGTTCCCCGACCACTGATCTATCTCATATCTATCTATCTATCTATCAATCAATCCCTTTCATCAGTCCATCCCTATCAAGTGTGTCTGTCCGTTTTCTGTATCTATAGTAACTCTATTCTTTATCACCGCCCCCCTCCCCATTCCACACACACACGTCTGTCTCCCTTCCTCATATTTGTCTCAGTCGAGTCTGTTTGTCTTATAACTCTGTCTATCAGATTTCACAAAACATGTATATTATACTGTAAAAAAAAACAAAAAACGAACAACAGTTGATAACTCCGGGGCTCAGTGACTGTGTAGGCGATCTGGCACGGATAACATCATAAATGTTACTGATGTCCACAGACCATTTGCTAATCATTTCCAAAGCTCCTGTTTTCAGTTAATTCAGTTTCAGAATTTGTTGAGAAATCCAATAGAAATAAGTCTGACGATGTCATGTCGGAGGCAGCAAATGTGGGTGTTAGGGTCCATCTGTGGTGGTTGTGATGACATGTTTGACCGTCCCTCTATCAGCGAGACGAGGCACGTATCCTCAGCAGAGACCACGGCTGAAGTCACTGGACGGGTTGATTAAATAAATACATACGTGACACGAAGCTCTTTGCTTATCTGGATTTCATTGTGTTTTATTGAAAAAGAAAAACAGAGGAAGTCATTTTAATTTCTAAATTGTATTAGTTTTCTAGATGTATTTTTTTTTTCTTCATAACCAACAACAGACATTCTGTGACTCTGTTAGTGAATAATTAACAAGACATAGGCGACTATTATAGCTTTCAAAATTTAATACAAGTAATTGTGTTTTCTGGCATAAAAACAATAAGTTATTTTTAAATGTATTTAATTGAAGTTGGAATAAGGTAAAAGTTTGGCAGCACATTTCTCAATATTAATATCTTTATAATACACGGCAGATGTTTATATATGTAAAGCTGTGTTTCTTTACAAAAGGCAATTATTAATGTGGTCACAATAATAATAATAATAATAATAATAATAATTATATATTGGGGATGAGCAAATATTTTTTTTAAAATTCTAAATGTTAGGATTATTAGTGTGTTACAGGTGGCATGTCAGCTTGCAAAGTTGGTAGTAAAAAAAAATCTTTAAATAAAATTATTTTTGAAATACAAATGACATCAGAGATAATAAAAAAAACATGTACTATATATTAAATGTGAATTATAATATAATATTTCCCATTACTAGAAGTATATTACAACTTACTAACGGAGCAATTTTGTGGCTCTAGACACAAAGCCGCAGGCTGAATGCTTTTATATTGGTTACTTAATATCTGTAATAATTTACAGAAAGGTGACGTGTTAGGCATCTATTTATGAAACGGTGATAACCCCATTCTTCAGTGTTTTCGCTGGAGATAGGGGTTATCACTGCTTCTCCTAATAAGAAGAGGTAAACCACGAAAAAATCATTGATTTCTCAAGCAGTATCTTTCATTGAAGAGCATATGTATCAAGCCTTTGAGATAAATTAAGTGGGGAAGTTGCCCATAGCAACCAACTTTTAGCTATAATCTATCCAGGATCCCCTTCGGTGATATCTCTTCTCGCATCGTGGCATAGATGAGCGTGGCTACATCTGTACACAGAAATTGCATTCTGTAACGCTGCTATATGCAGCTATAGAGAACGCAACCGCATACCCACCAATGATTAATAGAGCCCTATAGGGTGGAGATTTATCAAAGCTTGGAGAGAGATAATGTGGACAGAAATTCCAACCAATCAGCTTCTGTCAGGCTGTGTTTTAAAATTTAGGAGCTGATTGGTCGGTACTTTATCTCTCAACTTTAGCTCTCTCTCCAAGGTTTGATAGATCTCCCCCAAAGTGTCCTTATAATACACAAAAGGTCTGATTCAAAGTCGCGGCCCTGTGTGCGCCTTTTTCCGCTGTAGCATCTGCAACTATATTAGAATACTGGCACACGCCCTCCCCTAATTGGCATCACCTGTGTATTATAAATGACTTTCAGTAGGCTTAAGTTAATACCTCTTTTCAGATGATAGTTTGTATGAACCACGAAAGAAAACTATTTGGGAAACCATTTTCCGAAACTTTAACTGAACTGCAGGAGCTTCACTTAATTCCATGTATCTTACAGAATAACTTTCCACCTAATTTACATTATAATGATATTTGCAGCAATCTCTAAATTCTATGTAACTGTGCCCTTGTGACTTTGCACCATCCCAAAACTCAACATTTATTTTGAATACATTTATGATTTACAAACTTTAGTCATAACTGCAGCTAAATCCATGTTACAAATGAAGGGGTGCAACTGTATTTAGTTTTTTTTGCCTGTAGGAAAATAATATTGCGCACAGTACACAAATACTGGGCAGTTTACTCTAGCACTGTGATGTAGAGGTACAGTAAGCTAGGAAACCCCCCTAACTACAGAAACTCTAAGGGGCATATTTACCAATATCCAGCAATTGGTGCCGATAATTAAAAAATGTTATTGCCACATGTTACGCCAATAATAAAATAAGCATTGCTGCAATGTGTAAGAGGTAAAGTGATCTCTTTACTAACGGCTTCTGTCCCCTGCCACTCTAACACACGTCCATGGTCACCGGACTGCACGTATGCCTGCGGAGATGACCGGGGAGAGATCCTTCCGAAAGACTTTTCCAAAATTTCACAATTTTCCACCCCCCCATACAGACTTATGGGGGCTACTTTTGCATGCAGTAATGGAGTGACCGCATGGAGGGGATTTAATTTCTTCAATCTTGGAGATACTGATTTTGTAGTTATTCCCTGAGAACTTTTGCTTTCGGGGAATTTCCAGCAAAATTATATTTGAGAAATATGTCTGTAAATCTGTGTACACATTTTAGATTGCCACAGCCCCAATGTAACAAAGTTTTGGCAAGTTGAAAAATCGCATTTTCAAGCTATTTATTTATTTTTTACCAGTTATTTATATAGCGCACACATATTCCGCAGCGCTTTACAGAGAATATTTGGCCATTCACATCAGTCCCTGCCCCAGTGGAGCTTACAATCTATACTCCCTACCACATGCGCACACACACACACACACACACACAGTAGGGTTAATTTTTGTGGGGAACCAATTAACCTACCAGTATATTTTTGGATTGTGGGAGGAAACGTAAACACAGGGAAAATATACAAACTCCACACAGTTAGGGCCATGGTGGGAATTGAACCCATGACCTCATTGTGAGGCAGTAACACTAACCATTACACCGTCTGTGCTGGATTTACTTTTTAATTATGAATAACTAGCTGAAGTACCTGCCGTTGCCCAGGTTTAAATCTTCAAGTTATTAAGTTTTATTATGTGATGTCGCCCAAATCCATCCAGTGGAAAGCCCAGGACAGGCTCCCTGGGTCAAAGTTCTGCCCGGCATACTCTGCCATGAGATCTGACTGGGACCCCAACCACTCCATTAGGCATCCCAGACCAAGTGCCACCCCTTTGAAGTTTTTGTCCAAATCCATCCAGTGGAAGGCTTAGAGCAGGCTCCACAGGTCAAAGTTCTGCCCAGCGTACACCAACGGGAGGTCCGACCAAGACCCTAACCCTCCTAAAACCTGGCCAAGATCCATCTGGACCATCTCGCATTGGCTTCATCCCAACCGGTGCAGGGGTGTCAGAATGCAGAGCCGGGCAGTCAACAAACAAATAAACAAACAGACCAATTAAGTTTATATATAAGATGCCAATTACGGTTATACTAAGGATAGCAATTCTTTTAAGATGCAATTTGTATTTATCCCAGCAGAGGGAGCTGAAATCTTATTTTTCAGCTATCATTTATTTTACACTAGGTGAATTATTCCAGATATCTAATTTTTTAAATGTTAAAACAGGTGAATGAACATATATTTAAAAAATAATCCATCAATATATTGTTCTAAGTCATTACTTCTATTGGTAATTAATTGAAGATTAACAAATTGTAATTACTAATGGTTAATTGTGTTACAAGACTCTCGGGGAAACTAGATAGAATATATAATATATTTGTATTTAACTGTAATATGTTTGGCAACTGTAATAAATGTACTGCTGGTCAATAAAAAGCGAGTGTACTATTTTGCTGTCAGAATAAGATACATTTGTTAGTGAATGTCGAAGCCTTTTTTTTTTATTTTTTAATGTCAGTAAAAAATATTTTTAAAAGTTGCCTTCCGTGGTGGATACTGCGCTGCGCCTCACAATGAGATGGCAGCCATTTAAAGCGAACCTGTTTCTCGGATGTAACTGATGAGCGGGTATCGTGTGACGTACGTATAGCGAGGAGGACTGCAATCAAGTTACTCAGTGCTATATTTTTTTTCAGCAAAATAGGTTCAGGAACGCCTGGGGGTGGGCACAGGGTGGGAGTGGCTGTGGTTAATGTGGGCGAAGCTACAGCGACGGTTGGGGCACTAGATGGTGCGGAAACCAATTAAAAAATTTTTTTGTATATTCTTCCCGTGCTTGCGTGGGGTTTCGACCGTGTGCTCTGGTTTCTCCCACATACCAAATATATAGTGACAAAAATTAACCCTAGTGTGTATGTGTGTGAGCATTTGATAGAGAATATAGATTGTAAGCTCCACTGGGGCAGGGACTGATGTGAATGGCCAAATATTCCCTATAAAGTGCTGCGGAATATGTGTGCGCTATATAAATAACTGGAAATAATGATGGGCCCATTTACATGTGGAGGCCCGGGGCTATAGCCCCACCCAGCCCATTTGTAATCTGGCCCTGCCATGACTTCACCGCCATGTCAGCTGCCAGCATTCTGCCAGGTGGTGCTGTGGGGACATTACAATCACCAAATCAGTGACATTATGTCTGTCATCCAGTGTTTTGGTGCCCTCTAGCCATTGACGCTCTAGACAACTGCCTTGGTTGACCTGATATTAGCATAGGCTCTGTATTACCAGGTAAAACTCCTCCCACTTGCACAGGGCTGCAGGTCTGAAGCTCAACTACTGTGTGTCAAGTCATCGACTATGCTAAAAACTAACCACAGCAATGTTTTGCTTTATAAATCTCCAGCGTTGTCGTCGATATGGAGAATGAGACCCAAACAAAAGCAGTTTGGGGGTGACTTCTCCTTGTCATGAGGCTCAATACTTCTATGTGGTGCCTACTGCCCGCTGACTTATAGGCAAAACATGAAATAAGTATCCGTACATCTAGCTATATAGTATATTCGTACATTCAGAATTGGTGACTGCGGTGAGTTTTCTTTGCAAAATGAAGATAACAACTATTCCGCTATTTATTTTTCAATCACAACAATCTAGGCTAAATTATATTAGCGTTATTAAAGGCCATTTAGTTCATTAATAATTTTATCCAGCCTACGTCAATGTTCTCAGTTTAATGGAAGCGATGGTTGCAGTTTGGATGTGTTCCGGCATGCAGTGGGTTAATTAGTCGTAGTAAATCTCCAAAATAATATTGGAATAACCGGACAGAACACCTGTAATCCTCATCCAGCTGTCAGGAGCAACCATGTTTGGCTGTCACGGTTACACAAACCACAGTAGGTAATCTTCAAATCTGGTTAATTGGCGAACTAAAGGTTAATGAGTCTGTCTAAAAAAAAATGCCTTTTAGCTGCTCTTGAGACCACATCTTAGTCGCTTCGTTCAAGTGCTTTCTCGCTATATTGTTTTAATCATTTGATTCCCTTTCCAATATCTTTTTTTTTTTTTTACATGCATTATGGGAAAGGAACCGCTCTGTGGATTGTATGAAGAAAATGCAGACATTTGTGTGCGAATTTCCTGCATTATTACTTCTTAGCTGCATGTAGGAATCGTGGAGGCTGATGCAGACATCACTGCCGTTGTACAGTAATATCAATCTTGGCATAGATACTTTTTTACTTGCGTTTTTCCTTTTTGTCTTGGAAATTGAAGCTGTTATCTGAGTCTTTATCAGAATATTTCAGGGCTGTTGACGTCTGTGCCTGTCTTTCTGCTGCACTTTCTTCTGCGCCCGTCAACCCAGAAAGGGCGGTGAATTTTACATTGTCGGGGATGGAGCTGCCACTACTCGTAGGTGAGCCCAGGTGGTCGCCTAGAGCGAAAAAGGGTCAGAAGGTGTCTAAAACACTGAATGAGTGGCATAAAGTTACTTGTTTATTGAGCAATATGTTGTTACTGTATTAATCTGTAGCATATGTATATATGCTATTTGTGTAGGTCTTCCTTGTGCTGCCAAAACCGCTCCAATCCATCACGGCATGGACTCCACAAGACATCTGAAGGTGTCCTGTAATATCTGGCACCAAGACGTTAGCAGCAGATCCTTTAGGTCCTCTGGGGCCTCCAAGGCTCGGACTGGTTTTTCCAGCACATCTCACAGATCATTTATCGGGTGGAGATCTGGAGACTTTGGAGGTCAAGTCCAAACCTTGAATTCTTTGTCATGTTCCTCCAACCATTCCTGAACAATGTTTGCAGTGTGGCAGGGGGGCATTATCCTGCTGAAAGAGGCCACTGCCATCAGGGAATACCATGGCCATGAAGGGGTGTACTTGGTCTGCAACAATGGTTAGGTAGGTGGTACGTATCAAAGTAACTTACACATGAATGCCAGGACCCAAGGTTTCCCAGCAGAACATCACACTGCCTCCGCCACCTTGATTTCTTCCTATAGTGCATCCTGGTGCCATCTCTTTCCCAGGTATCATCGGACCAGGCCACCTTCTCCCACTGCCCCATGGTCCAGTTCTGACGTTCACATACCCATAGTAGGCACTTTCGGTAGTGGACAGGGGTCAGCATGGACACTCTGACCAGTCTGCGGCTATATAGCTCCATACGCAACAAGCTGCGATGCTCTGAGTTCTGACACATTTCTATCATAGGCAGCATTAACTTTCTCAGCAATTTGTGCTACAGTAGTTCTTCTATGGGATCGGACCAGACAGGCTAGTCTTCATTTCCCACACGCATCAATGAGCCTTGGATGCCCATGACCCTGTCGTCAGTTCACTGGTTGTCCTTTCTTGGACCACTTTCGGTAGTTACTAACCACTGCAGACCAGGAACACCCCACAACACCTGCCACCCGGTCCCTTATTCATTATAATGTGGCCCTTGTTAGAGTCGCTCAGATTCTTACACTTGTCCATTTTTCCTGCTTCCAGCCCATCAACTTCAAGAACTGAGCGGTCACTGGCTGCCTAATACAGTATATCCCACCCCTGTGACAGGTCCCATTGTAACAAGATAATCAGTGTTACTCACTTCACCTGTCAGTGGTTTTAATGTTATGGCTGATGGGTGTATATAAAGCGCAGTAACGGGGCATTATGGCGTCCTATGCCGTAATAATGTCATGCCAAGGGTGTTGGGGTCGCCAGCATCGGGAAGAACAGCAGCACCATGGGAGCACGCTCCGGGGTGCTGCAAAGGCTGCAGGGTGCATGTCTAGTGTGTCGGCATAGATGGTGCCACCCGCAGAGCTCTGTGGCAACAACGCTCACACAGCCCTGTGTGTGTGTGTATGTGTATGTGTGTGTGTGTGTTTATATATATATATATATATATATATATAAATATATAGTGTGTGTGTGTGTATATGTGTGTATATATATACTAGGGGTGTGCACCGGCCACTTTTCGTGTTTTGGTTTTGAATCTGGATCTTTCTTCGTGTTTTGGATCTGGATTGGTTTTGCCAAAACCACCCTTCCGTGTTTTGGGTTCTGGGTTTTGTTTTTTGGATCTGTATTTTTTTAAAAAAAAGCAAAAAAACAGCTAAAATCACAGAATTTGTGGGTTTTTATGCTCCTATTCAATTATTAACCTCAATAACCTTCATTTCCACTCATTTCCAGTCTATTCTGAACACCTCACTCCTCACAATATTGTTTTTATGGCCAAAAGGTTGCACCGAGGTAGCTGGATGACTATGCTAAGCGACACGAGTGGGCGGCACAAACACGTGGCCCATCTAGGAGTGACACTGCAGTGGCAGACAGGATGGCAGTTTGAAAAACTAGGCCCCAAACAGTACATAATGCAAAGAAAAAAAAGAGGTGCAAGATGGAATTGTCCTTGGGCCCTCCCAGCCACCCTTATGGTTGTATAAATAGGACATGCACACTTTAACAAACCAATCATTTCAGCGCCAGGGTCTGCCACATGACTGTGGCTGAAATGATTGGTTAGTTTGGGCCCCCACAAAACAAGCTGGCAATTAATGTGTCCCTGCACAAACTGGCTCTACGGAGGCAAGATGTCGTCCTCATCCTCCTCATCCACCGATTCCTTGGATAAAACAGGAAAAAGGGATTTAGGTGTCCCTGGACTGCTTACGGTCTTAGCCAAAGTTTCTGAACTTGACAGTAACTATTATGAACACGCTGCAGGTGCCGTATAAGGGAGGATGTTCCTAGGTGGTTAACGTCCCTACACCTACTTATTTCACCTTTACATATGGTACATATGGCAAGACAGTTGTTGTCCTGATTTGGATAGAAATATTGCCAGACCAAAGAGGTGGAATGTTTGGTCTTCTGCCCAGGCATGACCGTGATGGGCTTTTTCATCCCACGGACAACAACTGTCTCCCCCGGAGCCTGATTTAAACAAACCACATCACCATCAGAATCCTCCTCGCCAACTTCCTCCTCAGCGCCAGCTACACCAGTATCCTCATCCTGTTGTACTTCAACAGTGACATCTTCAATTTGCATATCAGCAAGTGGACTGTGGGTGCTCCTTTCAGCACTTGCAGGGGGCGTGCAAATGGTGGAAAGAGCCACCTCTTCCCGTCCAGTGCTGGGAAGGTCAGGCATCGCAACCGCCACCACACTTGGACTCTCCTTGGGGATTTGTGATATCTTCTTAGAAAGCACAGTTCTTCGCTGTGCTTTTGCCAGCTTAACTTGTTTGATTTTTTTAGCGGGAGGAGGGCTTCCATCGTCATGTGAAGCTGAACCACTAGTCATGAACATACTAGGGATCGACCTTAGCCGTTCCTTGCCACTCCGTGTCGTAAATGGCATATTGGCAAGTTTACGTTTCTCTTCAGATGATTTAAATGTTTTTTTTAAGGTCATTTTCCTGAACTTTGTCATTTGGGTTTGTATGTGCCCTCTACTATAACATTGGGCATCGGCCTTGGCAGACGACGTTGATGGCATGTTATCGTCTATGTCATGACTAGTGGCAGCAGCTTCAGCACTAGGAGGAAGTGGTTCTTGATCTTTCCCTATTTTATTTTTATCGGAGAAAGTTTGGTCCTCCATTTATGTTATATTGATTTGATATATACGTGCACACAAACACAGAAAATATTTTTTTATTTTTGCTGGAGAGTAGTGCACTTTGTGGGTTACACCACCCTTTAAGAAATGAGCCAGCCAGCTCTTTACTTATGGGACACAGGCGCACGCTTGGCGCTGCTCCTTTGTTGATGCACGTGCAGCCACAGTGCACACAATTCACAAACACAGAAAATATTGTTTTTTTTTGTTTGGAGTGCCCTTTGGGGGTTACAGCACCCTTAACGGTCAATCCAGCCGGCCCTTTATTTATGGGACACAGGCGCACGCTTGGCACTACTTTGTTGATGCATGTGCGGCTACTGCGCACACAATTCACAAACACAAAAAAATCTATTATTTTATTTTGTTTGGAGTGCCCTTTGGGGGTTACAGCACCCTTTAACGGACAAGCCAGCCGGCCTTTTACTTATGGGACACAGGCGCACGCTTGGCGCTGCTCCTTTGTTGATGCACGTGCAGCCACAGTGCACACAATTCACAAACACAGAAAAAATATTATTTTTTTTTGCACTTGGGGGGAGCACCCCTGATGGACAGAGCACCCCCTGGACAACACTACAGCACCCCTTTAGGACTGGGACACTGCACAGGACTTTGGAGTGGACACAGCCCCTATGGACAACTGACTGCACAACACAGTCCAGCCAGCCCCTATGGACTTTGAAGTAGTGGACACAGCCCCTATGGACAACAGCAGCACAGCGCAGCACAGCACAACACTACACTCAGGGACGGATTATAGGAGGAGCGAGCGGGCCGATCGTCCAGGGGCCCCCACACCTTTGGGGCCCCCACACTGATGACAATAATGATTGGAACCTGGCCACTCACCCTGGCCAACTTCCGGTCCGGGCAGCATCATAGCCTCACTGCCACTGTATCACCCGACAGTGGCTGTATGGAAGTCCCGCCCCCTTGTTGAAAATGCCGCGATTCGCGGGTGCACGAGTAGGGGGCGGGACTTAATGCAATGAAGTGCCTGCCCCATCAGAACGGTTGCTGGGTTGCCTGCTGCAGCTGCAAGGGGTTAGTGTGCGAGCTCCCTTCCTCCATCTCTCTCTCCCCCTCTGTCCTCTCCTCCCTCTCTCTCCCTTCCTCTATTTCCCTCTTTGTCTCCCTCCCCATCCCTCTCTGTCTCACTCCCACCCCATCTCTCTCTCTCTCTCTCTCTCTCTCTCTCTCTCTCTCTCTCTCTCCTTGTCCCTTTCTCCCCCTCCCCCCACTCTCTCTTTACTGTATCTATATCTCTATCCTTATCTATTAATATATATATTTATATATCTCAATTTATTTATCTATCTATATAATATATATACTGTGTGTGTGTGTGTGTGTGTGTGTGTGTATATATATATATATATATATATATATATATAAAATCTCCCCCACTCTAAATCCTGCATTTTTCTTTTTTTTTTCTATGGGGCCCCCACAATTTAGTTGCCCCGGGGGCCCCCACAATCCTTAATCCGGCCCTGACTACACTACACTACACTACACTACACTACACAGCCCTAACTCCCACCCTCCCTCTTCACTGTCCACAGCCGAGTGAGAAAATGGTGCCGACGCGGGTACCTTATATAGGATCCAAAACCCGCGAGACCCGGAAGGCGGGATGATGACGTTTTGCCTCGATTTCAGATCCGAGTCAGGCGGGAAAAGTCGAGCCTGACTCGGATCGGCCTCGGATCGGGGGGGTTCGGATTTCAGAAATCCGAACCCGCTCACCCCAAATATATACTGTGCATACATACATACACACACACACACACTAAAACAGTACACACACACACACACACACACACACACACTAAAACAGTACACATACATACTTACACTTGATGCTGCTGCTGGCCTGGTACAGATTGCAATAGGATCCGAGCACCTCCTCAATTCATTAGGCTCCACCCTCCGCGATGTAACGATGCAATTTGCTGTGATATGGGGGTGGACTTGTATTGGCTCCACCCCCAATGCGGCCAGTGGAGGAGAGGCATCGGTGGGAGGGGTTATGAGCTAGTGTAAAGCTGGCCCCTCTTCCCCTTGACAGCTGATGCTGTCAAACAGAGCCTCTACCAGGGAACAGGTGCCACTGGACACCTGTTCTCGGCAGGGTCACATTGAACCTGTGTGGGGACCCCTCTGTGTGGGGGCCCCGGGACGACCACCCCTGTCGCCCCCTCCTTAATCCGTCCCTGTGCATCATAATATAACGGAGGTTAGAAATAGAGCCGACGGCACATAAACTTCTAGTCAGGGATAGAGGGGTTAATAAAGTTAAAAATGTTTGTTGACAGTAGTAGGCAGATGTGATAGGACGTTAGGTTAAGGGGCGGGTTTAGTGAGAGGGTGTAGAGAATCTACTGTGGTAAATCTGCCTCTTTGAATCTCCCACCCTCCCTACCCTCTTGTGTCGGCTTTATTTCATTAGCAGGGAAAGACCGGCAATATTGAAGTGTCCATCTTGCGGCAGTATTAGCGGTGCGCACCCCTTCAATGCACTGATAGGCTGATTTCACCCTATTGGGGTCAGCGGCACCTCTCGACCGAGCAGGATGAATGGTGCATTGGCATGGGTGTTGGGGCCGCATCACTTGCTCTGAAAGGGATAGTTGGCCCTTGCAAGTTTTTAAGATCACCCTACCCTTGTCTGGGATAGTTGGCCCTCACAAGTTGTGATATACTTCCGGCCTAAGACAAGTGGACGCTGGTTATTTGCCGTCTTTCTCCTGCCACCATGTCTACCTTGTAACCAAATAAAGCTGACCAATTAATTTAAACGGCATAGCTTGGTCTCCTGTGTTTATTTTAGTTAAGTTTAGTTTAAGTTTATGGGTCACATCTATCATCTGACGATAGAAAGTTTATTATTAGGCACTAATACAGCTGCCAGAGGATGGGGCACTACTAATATTGTTCACGTAGTATCGGGCGTTGTTGGTATGTTATTAGGCATTGCTACTGTTGGTAATTAAATACTGTTACTACTGGCATATTACTGGACATTATTGTTGCTGACCAATTAATGAACACTGATGGCTTAGTATTGGACGTTACTTACATTGGTGGCTTATTGCCAAGAATTACTGTCGGAGATGGCCGTGGACCCCCGTGTTTTAGTTATGGCAAAACCACACTTAAATGTTATGGTTTTGGTTTTGGCAAAACCATCCTCAAGTGTTTTGGTTCAGATTCGGTTTCGGTTTTTTTTTTAATTTATTAAAAATTAGCTAAAATTATGTAATTTGGATCCGTTTACATGAAATCCAAAACCCAAGATACGGTTTTTAAATTTGAGTTCCTCACTTACAGCAGACCCCGAGCTGTTCTACTCAGAACCCCAAAAGTGATCCGAGCCGTTACTCGGTTCAACTCGGAACACCTAAGTTCAGGTGTGTCCTGTGCGGACCTTGAAGCAGGGCCGTAAGGAGGGTGGTGCGGCTGGTGCCATCACATAGTCTGATGTCCTGGCAGCGGTGCCAGCCGTACTCACCCTAAGCTGTAACCAGCACCCTGCTCAGGCTCAAAGCTCCTGCACTGTGTGGGAAGAGATATTATGTCTTCTCCTGCAGTGCCGTGGGACCTGTTCTATCGCTCGGAGCATCTGTAGGATGCTACAAGCAGCATGCTAGGGTTCCGGGGAAGGCGCTACCCTCCAAGCATCCATTGGGGCGGACGCAGCATAGGGCGCAGTGGCACCCTGTTATACTGCTGCCTTGAATATATTGTTAGCAATATGTATGGCCACTAGAATCAACCAGATTGCCCACCATTGGTATTACAAATTATATTTGGCAATTATATTTTGAAATATAGATTCTAAAAATTGTTCGTTTTTTTTTTTTTTGTTGTTATTGTCACAAATGTGTTTTCTGTTAACCCAACTTACCAATGACTTTTTGTCAGTTTAGTAAATATCACAAAAGTTGGTTGTACAGTATCTGTTATTCATATTGTACAAATGGTGACAGAGAGCTGTTAGTTTATTACATCTTAAAAACTCTTTTTCAACCTCACAAATACCACAATAGGTGTTTCTAATTAGTGTGTTATAATTATACAGATTGCTAAAAAAAAAAAGTACGCTAAAGGGCCCCATACATCAGGCGGCAATTCACCTATGCCCCTAGTCGGGCCGTTACCGACGATCCGCCATTCGGAAATGCCGACCGTCGGCCACCGATGATCGCCTGTCCATCGGGGAATCGGTGAAATTCTTAATGTAGAAAATTCCCGATTTGCTGACCCCGATCCAATTTAGGTCAGGATCGGCAAATCAGGGAAGTCCAACATGTTGGATTTCACCAATGCCCCGATCCCGGCGTCTGGGGATAGGTGAATTGGCCCAATACACAATGCAGATGTATGGGGCCTTTACTCTGTCATAAATGTTTTGTAATTTAATAATAGATGTACTGTATTACACTGACTTATTACAGGGAATGGATACTCCATCTTACAGGGGCGTCTTAAGAGAGGAGGGGGCTAGTGTACACTCCCTGTGGGGGGCGCCCTCCTCTCACCCCGGTGGCCGGCAGCTGACTGACGCAGCTAGCCAGCCACCGAAGCCTTAGTAGACTCCGGGCACTGGAGTGTGCCCGGAGTCTACTGCGCATGCGCAGGACGCCGGAAAATGGCTGTGCCTATAAGTCGCAGTGCGCGTGCGCAAACTAGAATGAGCAATCGGATTTTGCTCGCTCGCCCTGAAAAGACTGCCCGGTGGAATGAGTGACAGCGCCGTTTGTGGGTGGTAACAGGGGAAGGTGCTTGTGAACGGGGAAGTGGTGCTGTGAACGCAGGCGTGTCTGACCGTCAGAACGGAGTTTAATGGGTGTGCCTAATTAGCAAAGTAGCGTCATTGAACATGTGACTTGGTAGTTTTTTACCCTGAACTGCTCGTAGTGCTTGCGGGAGGGTAAGGTCTACCTCAAGCGCTGCGAGCAGCTCCGATGGCTCTCGATGTTACCGATTAATCCTTCAAATACCGAGATGATGTGTGTTGCGAGTGGCAAGTGGGCGTCTTTATACACCAGTGAACGCTTATTGCCGGGGCTCGCTATGACATAGAGGGCGTCCTTACGAGACGCAGTGCGAGCGCTTAATTTAAATATCCGGCTCCTTTTTGCCAGCGAGCGGCCGCAATTTGCGAGCGGGTCTGAATCAGGCCCATACTCCACAGTGCTTTGCAGAGAATATTCAGTCATTCACATCACTCTCTGCCCCAGTGGAGCTCACATTCTATATTCCCTACCACATGGACACACACACAGTAGGGTTAATTTTTTATCTCCGAAGCCAATTAGCCTAACAGAATATTTTTGATACATGGGAAGAAACTAGAGCTCCCAGAAAAAACCCACGCAAACACTGAAAGAACATACAAACTCCATGTCCTCAGGGCTGTTACGCAGCAATGCTAACCACTACGCCGAACCAATGCTGCCTGTTTCTCTCAACCTAGAAAACACAACTGGATAGCACAGGGGCTAAATAATAGAATTAATGTATAGAATACCCACAACCGTGTCCTTTACATGTTTATTTGAAAGCACATTCAGCTTTCTGGGCCAAATCATGGTAGTTCTTCTGACTACAGAGGCCGCTATCACGTTTCCTAATAAATGTCATCTTTAGTGCCATCTCCCTGATTCCAGTAACATTTTAATTAATTCATACTGATTGAATAAATGTACATTTAGACTAGTTTCTTAATGAGGGCACGTTTAGTGGAAAGGTTTTACATCATCCTGATATCCTGTGGGTAATTATATCCTAATTATATGGTGAGAAAAAGAGTCTATAACTCAGGACAGCTATTGTTCATTGGACCCAATTAAGAATTACATGCGGATAATAAAAGTTCATGATGAGGTTGACTGTCAGTCAATTTAAAAATCTTTATAGCAATCGAACCTTAGAACAAGACAAGGGTGCGGAGCGCTAACCAGGTTAAGAGCTGCAGCACGTACTGTCAAGTGGCTCGCGGAATAAATTATAACAGCGTAACGCTGGTAAAGTAAGCTACTGATGCCGTCCTTATGTTTCATTACTGAACAGAAAAATCACTGTCCTGTCCACACATTTCACGTCGCTGTCGTATTCGCATATAACACATAGGGAGTATTTATCACAGTGTACACAACAAACGTATATATGCTTTAATAATATGCCTCTTTAAGGGGCACGTTTATGAAGGACCGCATTGCAGCCCTAATTTGTCATCGCTGCATATTGCGGCAACAACATATTGCGCAATCTAAAAAGTAAAATGATTGTGTAACTTCCGGTTATGGACATGGGCGACATTGCGCATGTTAACAGTCCACATATGCGCGAGCGATAATTATCGGATCTGGAAAGAAATTTGTAAAATATAGCCCATAAGCTACAATCTAAAGAGGGCAAAAGCTAACAGGGCTAAGCTCCAAAATATGAAGCTCTGTCAAGCAGACTTTTATGCTGCGCAACCTGTTGGGGCTGCTATAGCAACTGCTTTTGTAATAGGGAGCAGAGCAGACACCTCGGATATCCACTGTAATTACCCCTTGTGAATTACCCCGGTGACCAGAAATGCGACAATCCACAAGAAAATAGCAATTTTTGAAAGACTGACTGCATGTTACATATATAGGCCCCTAATTTTTAAAGAAGTGTACTTCTTGTTATGTATGGGGGATGTACTTCTTGTTATGTATGGGGATGTACTTCTTGTTATGTATGGGGGATGTACTTATTGTTATGTATGGGGGATGTACTTCTTGTTATGTATGGGGAATGTACTTCTTGTTATGTATGGGGATGTACTTCTTATGTGTGGGGGGTGTACTTCTTGTTATGTATGGGGATGTACTTATGTATGGGGGATGTACTTCTTGTTATGTATGGGGGATGTACTTCTTGTTATGTATGGGGGAAGTACTTCTTGTTAAGTATGGGGATGTACTTCTTGTTATGTATGGGGGATGTACTTCTTGTTATGTGTGGGGGGTGTACTTCTTGTTATGTATGGGGATGTACTTCTTATTATGTATGTGGGACGTATGTCTTGTTATGTATGGGGGCATGCTTCTTGTTATGTATGGGGGGCATGCTTCTTGTTATGTATGGGGGACATATGTCTTGTTATGTATGGGGGACTTATGTCTTGTTATGTATGGGGGTCATGCATCTTGTTATGTATGGAGGAGTACTTGTTATGTATGGGGGTCATGTGTCTTGTCATGTATGGGGACGTACTTGTTATGTATGGGGACGTACTTGTTATGTATGTGGGGCGTACTTCTTGTTATGTATGGGGGGACGCATGTCTTGTTCTGTATGGGGGACATATGTCTTGTTATGTATGGGGATGTACTTGTTATGTATGTGGGGCGTACTTCTTGTTATGTATGGGGGACGTACTTGTTATGTATGTGGGGCGTACTTCTTGTTATGTATGTGGGACGTATGTCTTGGTATGTATGGGGACGTACTTGTTATGTATGTGGGGCGTACTTCTTGTTATGTATGCGGGACATACATCCTGTTATGTATGGGGACGTACTTGTTATGTATGGGGACGTACTTGTTATGTATGGGGACGTACTTGTTATGTATGGGGCTTACTTGTTATGTATGGGGACGTACTTGTTATGTATGGGACGTACTTGTTATGTATGGGGCATAATTGTTATGTATGGGGCGTACTTGTTATGTATGGGGCGTACTTGTTATGTATGGGGATGTACTTGTTATGTATGGGGACGTACTTGTTGTGTATGGGGACGTACTTGTTATGTATGGGGACGTACTTGTTATGTATGGGGACGTACTTGTTATGTATGGGGCGTACTTGTTATGTATGGGGCGTACTTGTTATGTATGGGGCGTACTTGTTATGTATGGGGACGTACTTGTTGTGTATGGGGACGTACTTGTTATGTATGGGGCGTACTTGTTATGTATGGGGCGTACTTGTTATGTATGGGGCGTACTTGTTATGCATAGGGCGTACTTGTTATGTATGGGGCGTACTTGTTATGTATGGGGCGTACTTGTTATGTATGGGGACGTACTTGTGTATGGGGACATACTTGTTATGTATGGGGCGTACTTGTTATGTATGGGGATGTACTTGTTATGTATGGGGCGTACTTGTTATGTATGGGGACGTACTTGTTGTGTATGGGGACTACTTGTTATGTATGGGGACGTACTTGTTATGTATGGGGCGTACTTGTTATGTATGGGGACGTACTTGTGATGTATGGGGCATACTTGTGTATGGGGACGTACTTGTTATGTATGGGGACGTACTTGTTATGTATGGGGACGTACTTGTTATGTATGGGGCGTACTTGTGTATGGGGCGTACTTGTGTATGGGGACGTACTTGTTATGTATGGGGACGTACTTGTTATGTATGGGGATGTACTTGTTATGTATGGGGATGTACTTGTTATGCATGGGGGCGTACTTGTTATGTATGGGGACGTACTTGTTATGTATGGGATGTACTTGTTATGTATGGGATGTACTTGTTATGTATGGGGCGTACTTGTGTATGGGGACGTACTTGTTATGTATGGGGACGTACTTGTTATGTATGGGGACGTACTTGTTATGTATGGGGACGTACTTGTTATGTATGGGGCGTACTTGTTATGTATGGGGACATACTTGTTATGTATGGGGACGTACTTGTTATGTATGGGGCGTAGTTGTGTATGGGGATGTACTTGTTATGTATGGGGACGTACTTGTTATGTATGGGGACGTACTTGTTATGTATGGGGTGTACTTGTGTATGGGGACGTACTTGTTATGTATGGGGACGTACTTGTGTATGGGGACGTACTTGTTATGTATGGGGACGTACTTGTTATGTATGGGGACATACTTGTTATGTATGGGGCGTACTTGTTATGTATGGGGACATACTTGTTATGTATGGGGACGTACTTGTTATATATGGGGCGTAGTTGTGTACGGGGATGTACTTGTTATGTATGGGGACGTACTTGTTATGTATGGGGACGTACTTGTTATGTATGGGGTGTACTTGTGTATGGGGACGTACTTGTTATGTATGGGGACGTACTTGTTATGTATGGGGACGTACTTGTGTATGGGGACGTACTTGTTATGTATGGGGACGTACTTGTTATGTATGGGGCGTACTTGTTATGTATGGGGACATACTTGTTATGTATGGGGACGTACTTGTTATGTATGGGGACGTACTTGTTATGTATGGGGCGTAGTTGTGTACGGGGACGTACTTGTTGTGTATGGGGACTACTTGTTGTGTATGGGGACGTACTTGTTATGTATGGGGTGTACTTGTTATGTATGGGGATGTACTTGTTATGTATGGGGACGTACTTGTTATGTATGGGGACGTACTTTTTATGTATGGGGAAGTACCTGTTATGTATGGGGCGTACTTGTTACGTATGGGGACGTACTTGTTATGTATGGGGCGTACTTGTGTATGGGGACGTACTTGTTATGTATGGGGACGTACTTGTTATGTATGGGGCGTAGTATGGGGACGTACTTGTTATGTATGGGGACGTACTTGTTATGTATGGGGACGTACTTGTTATGTATGGGGACGTACTTGTTATGTATGGGGACATACTTGTTATGTATGGGGCGTACTTGTTATGTATGGGGACATACTTGTTATGTATGGGGACGTACTTGTTATGTATGGGGCGTAGTTGTGTACGGGGACGTACTTGTTATGTATGGGGACGTACTTGTTATGTATGGGGCGTAGTATGGGGACGTACTTGTTATGTATGGGGACGTACTTGTTATGTATGGGGACGTACTTGTTATGTATGGGGACGTACTTGTTATGTATGGGGACATACTTGTTATGTATGGGGCGTACTTGTTATGTATGGGGACATACTTGTTATGTATGGGGACGTACTTGTTATGTATGGGGCGTAGTTGTGTACGGGGACGTACTTGTTATGTATGGGGACGTACTTGTTATGTATGGGGACGTACTTGTTATGTATGGGGTGTACTTGTGTATGGGGATGTACTTGTTATGTATGGGGACGTACTTGTTATGTATGGGGACGTACTTGTGTATGGGGACGTACTTGTTATGTATGGGGACGTACTTGTTATGTATGGGGCGTACTTGTTATGTATGGGGACATACATGTTATGTATGGGGCGTAGTTGTGTACGGGGACGTACTTGTTGTGTATGGGGACTACTTGTTGTGTATGGGGACGTACTTGTTATGTATGGGGTGTACTTGTTATGTATGGGGATGTACTTGTTATGTATGGGGACGTACTTGTTATGTATGGGGACGTACTTTTTATGTATGGGGAAGTACCTGTTATGTATGGGGCGTACTTGTTACGTATGGGGACGTACTTGTTATGTATGGGGCGTACTTGTGTATGGGGACGTACTTGTTATGTATGGGGACGTACTTGTTATGTATGGGGCGTAGTATGGGGACGTACTTGTTATGTATGGGGACGTACTTGTTATGTATGGGGACGTACTCGTTACGTATGGGGCGTACTGTTATGTATGGGGACGTACTTGTTATGTATGGGGCATAGTTGTGTATGGGGACGTACTTGTTATGTATGGGGACGTACTTGTTATGTATGGGGACGTACCTGTTATGTATGGGGACGTACTTGTTATGTATGGGGACGTACTTGTTATGTATGGGGACGTACTTGTTATGTATGGGGACGTACTTGTTATGTATGGGGCGTACTTGTGTATGGGGACATACTTGTTATGTATGGGGCGTACTTGTGTATGGGGACGTACTTGTTATGTATGGGGATGTATTTGTTATGTATGGGGATGTACTTGTTATGTATGGGGCGTACTTGTTATGTATGGGGACGTACTTGTTGTGTATGGGGACTACTTGTTATGTATGGGGACGTACTTGTTATGTATGGGGACGTACTTGTTATGTATGGGGCGTAGTATGGGGACGTACTTGTTATGTATGGGGACGTACTTGTTATGTATGGGGACGTACTTGTTATGTATGGGGACGTACTCGTTACGTATGGGGCGTACTGTTATGTATGGGGACGTACTTGTTATGTATGGGGCGTACTTGTTATGTATGGGGACGTACTTGTTATGTATGGGGCGTAGTTGTGTATGGGGACATACTTGTTATGTATGGGGCGTACTTGTGTATGGGGACGTACTTGTTATGTATGGGGATGTACTTGTTATGTATGGGGACGTACTTGTTGTGTATGGGGACTACTTGTTATGTATGGGGACGTACCTGTTATGTATGGGGACGTACTTGTTATGTATAGGGCGTAGTATGGGGACGTACTTGTTATGTATGGGGACGTACTTGTTATGTATGGGGACGTACTCGTTACGTATGGGGCGTACTGTTATGTATGGGGACGTACTTGTTATGTATGGGGACGTACTTGTTATGTATGGGGACGTACTTGTTATGTATGGGGACGTACTTGTTATGTTTGGGGCGTACTTGTGTATGGGGACATACTTGTTATGTATGGGGCGTACTTGTGTATGGGGACGTACTTGTTATGTATGGGGATGTACTTGTTATGTATGGGGATGTACTTGTTATGTATGGGGCGTACTTGTTATGTATGGGAACGTACTTGTTGTGTATGGGGACTACTTGTTATGTATGGGGACGTACTTGTTATGTATGGGGACGTACTTGTTATGTATGGGGCGTAGTATGGGGACGTACTTGTTATGTATGGGGACGTACTTGTTATGTATGGGGACGTACTTGTTATGTATGGGGACGTACTTGTTATGTATGGGGACGTACTTGTTATGTATGGGGACGTACTTGTTATGTATGGGGCGTACTTGTGTATGGGGACGTACTTGTTATGTATGGGGACGTACTTGTTATGTATGGGGACGTACTTGTGTATGGGGACTACTTGTTATATATGGGGACGTACTTGTTATGTATGGGATGTACTTGTTATGTATGGGGACGTACTTGTTATGTATGGGGCGTACTTGTGTATGGGGATGTACTTGTGTATGGGGCGTACTTGTTATGTATGGGGACGTACTTGTTATGTATGGGGCGTAGTTGTGTATGGGGACATACTTGTTATGTATGGGGATGTACTTGTGTATGGGGACGTACTTGTTATGTATGGGGATGTACTTGTTATGTATGGGGACATACTTGTTGTGTATGGGGACTACTTGTTATGTATGGGGACGTACTTGTTATGTATGGGGACGTACTTGTTATGTATGGGGCGTAGTATGGGGACGTACTTGTTATGTATGGGGACGTACTTGTTATGTATGGGGACGTACTCGTTACGTATGGGGCGTACTGTTATGTATGGGGACGTACTTGTTATGTATGGGGACGTACTTGTTATGTATGGGGACGTACTTGTTATGTATGGGGACGTACTTGTTATGTTTGGGGCGTACTTGTGTATGGGGACATACTTGTTATGTATGGGGCGTACTTGTGTATGGGGACGTACTTGTTATGTATGGGGATGTACTTGTTATGTATGGGGATGTACTTGTTATGTATGGGGCGTACTTGTTATGTATGGGAACGTACTTGTTGTGTATGGGGACTACTTGTTATGTATGGGGACGTACTTGTTATGTATGGGGACGTACTTGTTATGTATGGGGCGTAGTATGGGGACGTACTTGTTATGTATGGGGACGTACTTGTTATGTATGGGGACTACTTGTTATGTATGGGGACGTACTTGTTATGTATGGGGACGTACTTGTTATGTATAGGGCGTAGTATGGGGACGTACTTGTTATGTATGGGGACGTACTTGTTATGTATGGGGACGTACTCGTTACGTATGGGGCGTACTGTTATGTATGGGGACGTACTTGTTATGTATGGGGACGTACTTGTTATGTATGGGGACGTACTTGTTATGTATGGGGACGTACTTGTTATGTTTGGGGCGTACTTGTGTATGGGGACATACTTGTTATGTATGGGGCGTACTTGTGTATGGGGACGTACTTGTTATGTATGGGGATGTACTTGTTATGTATGGGGATGTACTTGTTATGTATGGGGCGTACTTGTTATGTATGGGAACGTACTTGTTGTGTATGGGGACTACTTGTTATGTATGGGGACGTACTTGTTATGTATGGGGACGTACTTGTTATGTATGGGGCGTAGTATGGGGACGTACTTGTTATGTATGGGGACGTACTTGTTATGTATGGGGACGTACTTGTTATGTATGGGGACGTACTTGTTATGTATGGGGACGTACTTGTTATGTATGGGGACGTACTTGTTATGTATGGGGCGTACTTGTGTATGGGGACGTACTTGTTATGTATGGGGACGTACTTGTTATGTATGGGGACGTACTTGTGTATGGGGACTACTTGTTATATATGGGGACGTACTTGTTATGTATGGGATGTACTTGTTATGTATGGGGACGTACTTGTTATGTATGGGGCGTACTTGTGTATGGGGATGTACTTGTGTATGGGGCGTACTTGTTATGTATGGGGACGTACTTGTTATGTATGGGGCGTAGTTGTGTATGGGGACATACTTGTTATGTATGGGGATGTACTTGTGTATGGGGACGTACTTGTTATGTATGGGGATGTACTTGTTATGTATGGGGACGTACTTGTTGTGTATGGGGACTACTTGTTATGTATGGGGACGTACTTGTTATGTATGGGGACGTACTTGTTATGTATGGGGCGTAGTATGGGGACGTACTTGTTATGTATGGGGACGTACTTGTTATGTATGGGGACGTACTCGTTACGTATGGGGCGTACTGTTATGTATGGGGACGTACTTGTTATGTATGGGGACGTACTTGTTATGTATGGGGACGTACTTGTTATGTATGGGGACGTACTTGTTATGTTTGGGGCGTACTTGTGTATGGGGACATACTTGTTATGTATGGGGCGTACTTGTGTATGGGGACGTACTTGTTATGTATGGGGATGTACTTGTTATGTATGGGGACGTACTCGTTATGTCTGGGGCGTACTGTTATGTATGGGGACGTACTTGTTATGTATGGGGCGTACTTGTTATGTATGGGGACGTACTTGTCATGTATGGGGCGAAGTTGTGTTTGGGGACGTACTTGTTATGTATGGGGACGTACTTGTTATGTATGGGGCGTACTTGTGTATGGGGACGTACTTGTTATGTATGGGGACGTACTTGTTATGTATGGGACGTACTTCTTGTGATTTATGACAGCGCAGTGGCCACATCTGCATCCAACCCAGAATCTGCCCCAACGTGTGTAATCAGTAAGATGTTACATTTTAATCTGGTCTGCCAATATCTCATTATGACCTTTGCAGTCTATATGGCATACCCAGAGCCTGCGCCTCTATAGATCCTTAGTAAATGCCTGCTTTCCTTGGTAACCCCCTATACTGGTAAGAAGCTTAGATACTGTTTCATAATTACAAGTTCAAGAAGCTAAAGTTAGGAGAGTTCCCGAGCTTAGGGTCTGATTCACTACGGATCGCAGCTGCGATTACGCACGGAGGTCTGCATCGAAAATATGCTAATGATTGCAATCGCAAAGCCGTCGCACAGCCAGCATAGAGACACCCACCACCACTATCTCACATCCGTAATACCGTGCAATCCTACGTATACATCAGGAACATGGAGGACCATCGGCCCCTCCCTCACATTTACAGCAGCCCTGACCTGCCGCAGTAATTCCACGCAGTGAGCCCTCAAGCTGCGTATGCTGTCTCAGTGGCTAATTTATGCACGCCCAGACAACTGCGTTCAAACGGACAGGCACGCCTGCGTTTCTCCGACCACTCCCCCGTCACCACCCCCAAACGCTCACAGCCTGTCACTCACTCTGCGATGGCTTTTTATTCTGCTTGAGTGATCGCGAAGCGATCGCAATGCTAACCCACGCAGGCGCACTGCGGTGCATATGCATGCGCAGTACGCACCATCGACCGATCTGCGTACGCAGTTGCGATCCGTGATGAGTCAGTCCCTTAGAGCGGACGATAGGCTTCAGAGACTAAGGGGTAAATTTACTAAAGTGAGAGTTTTTAGAAGTGATGTTGCCTATAGCAACGAATCAGATTCTAGCTACATATTTTCTTCTAGAAGGTGCTAGTTAAATGTTAAGTAGAATCTGATTGGTTGCTAAGGGCAACATCACTTCTAAAACTCACTTCTAAAAACTCTCACTTTAGTAAATTTACCCCTAAGAGCATAGTGTTGCTATTTTATGTGCTAAAGTTCAGAGAGTCCCTGAGCTGAGGGCCTGATTCAGACCTGTCGGCATCCAAAGTATGCAAATCCCCAGATTGCTAGCAAGACATTAGTACACCCACTATGTCTTGCCGTGCACTCACGGTATGTATTTAGACGCCCACCAGCCTAACACAAGACGCCCACTTTCCCTTAGTAACATACCTCCAGGAAGTGTATTAAACAATCGGTAACATCGGACCCATACGCAGCACTTGTGGCTGACCGTACCCTACCGCAAGCACTGCGAGTGCTGCTGTATGTAACTCAGCCATGGGACATGTATGCTGACGCTGCCTCTTAATTATGCACGCCCCTGAAACGGCGTTAAGATGCACAGACACACCTGCATTCACACCACCACACCCACGTTTCCATTGACCACCCCCTGTCACCACCCACAAATGGCACATCCTGTCACTCATGCTTGCGGAGCGTTTGTGTACAGGGTGCGAACGCTTCCCGATTGCATGGACTAGTCCGCACATTGCGTCTTGTACGCATGCTCAGATTGCAAACATCGGCAGGCTGCGTACGAACGCAGCCTTGCGTCTGGGTCTGAATCAGGCCCTTAGTACAAATCAATTGATATTTTTTTTACTTAACACCCATTCACAATCAGAGATCCTCAGTACACCAAAACCGATGCGTTCCTTATGGAATACATTCAGACTTTCAGTGCTTTAATATATACAAATCTGACTTTAATAGCACGTTGAACAGCTGTTTTTTGATGTACAAACACATCTCCCCTAATTAGTCCCCCAGACACACAGACCTCAAACACTTTGATAAGTAGAACCCCTTAGGGTCTATTTAATCGCAAAAGCAATTAATATACATAAACATATAGGTAAAAGTAGTTCATTAGAAATATGCCATGAGAAACACTTAGAAACAAAACAAAGAAAACAACCTGCTTAAAGTAATAATGATATAGAGGTAAAAGTCGACTGGTGAGAAATGCAGAACTGCTGTGAGCAAAACAACTTTATGGGGTAAATTTACTAAAGTGAGAGTTTTTAGAAGTGTGTTTTAAAAGTGATGTTGCCCATAGCAACCAATCAGATTCTACTTAACATTTAACTAGCACCTTCTAGAAGATTATAGCTAGAATCTGATTGGTTGCTATGGGCAACATCACTTTTAAAACTCACTTCTAAAAACTGTCACTTTAGTAAATTTACCCCTATGTATCTGACATTTACTGTACTGTTTTTGGGTGGTGTAAATATCCTGGATTTATCAAATGTATGTGGTGTTACTAAGGGGCCTGTGGCCCCCATCAATTAGGTCAGACTCATCAGAGCTTCTCAAAATCGTTCCTCAGGACCCCAAACAGTGCATGTTTTACAGGTCTCCTTACGTCTCTCACAAGTGATATAATTAGCTCCACTTGTGGATTTTTTAAAATGTGTCAGTGAGTAATGAATACACCAGTGCACCTGGTGTTCAGACCTGGACGCTAAGTAGCGTTCGCTCGCTATGGGCGATTGTCGTCCATCTGCACATGCAGCAAAATATGCATATTTCAACCAGTCTGTGCATTGGGATAGTGCTCACTCGAAGCCTGCAGATGGCCGCTCCTTTGGGGGTGCTAATGGGAAAATCAGGGAAAACGGGGGAGTGGATGTGCGAACGCATGTGAGTCTAAGCGTCAAAACGGCGTTCTTTGTGCATGCGTAATTAGCATGTCAGCGTCATTGTACACTTCACCTGGTTGTATTTCAGCCTGCAGTGATTGAAGTACTTGCGGCGGGGTATGGTCTACCGATGGCTCTCGATCTTACTGAATAATCATACACTTCCTGGAGATGAACGTGTGCTAAGAAAGAAAAGTGGACGGACTTCCATCGGCGAGTGTTCACTCTAGGACATAGAGGGCGTCCTTTTGCCTGGCTGTGAGATTGCGGCATTAGCATATCCACCCCCTGACGGCTGCGAGAGAGCGCAGCTTAGTGTCCAGGTCTGAATCGGCTCCACAGTTTGAGAACCACTGAATTCGGTATCCAGCTAGCCACAAATTGCATTGGCAGATACCAAAATACTGGAGCAATTTGGTGTTGCCGAAGACGGCATCAGTTCCAACTTCCTACATTTAAAACTCCGAAAACTTTCATCGTTCACCTTAATAAATAGGCCTTTAAGTCAGTGGTTCCCAAAATCGGTCCTCAAGGCACCCTAACAGTCCAGGTTTTATGGCTACCCATGCCTGAACACAGATGGTTAAATCAAACTGACTGATTACTAATTAAGTCACCTCTGCCCATGCATGGTTATCCTTAAAACCTGGACCGTTAGGGAGCCTTGAGGACCGAGCTTGGGAACCTCTGTTCATAAGGTCCCCATACATCAGATGTCCGATCTTGCAATCCTGCGATCGGATCGTAAACGCCGATCAGCTGGCGGCCATAGATGTTGCGTGATCCTTCACAGGATCGGTTAAAATCTACATGTTAAATTTCACCGATGTGCCTATCATGATCATTTTTTGATCATGATCGGCATATCTGTGAAATCCAACATGTTGGATATCACCGATCCTGCGATCCCAGGATCACAGGAATGCAGCGATCCGTCGATGATGTATGGGGGCCTTAAGTATTGAAGGGCTATATTAAAGAGGGTCAATGCCTCATCTGATGCTCCCACCCAAATTACTGTAGCTGCAGCCCCTCAAAACCTGCTCTCACAATGCAGCTGCATCTAATGAACAGATCTGTGTTATAAACTCAATAAACCACCTAAAGATATAAAATCACTAAGAATCTAGATAGACAAAGCAGTGACAATTGTAAGGCTTGCACAAACCAATGTATTACAGTCAAATAATTGTTGATGATCCCTTCAAATTTGACACGGGTAGAATTTCAGCCTAGTAATGAATACTTTGGTGTATATTCTCTTGAAGGAGAGGCAGTCGACATTGAAGAGGGAGAAGAACAGTTCTCAGCAGGGGAACAAATCGGGAGAGAGGGTGAAGATGCAAAGAGCGAATTCTGTCACGGTGGACGGACAAGGCCTTCAGGTTTGGATATGTCATTTTCATAGTCTTGTTGTGATGCCATTGGAAAAATTGTCTGCTTCATCCATGCTTCTAGGAAACTTAAGGTGCCCATACATGGGACGTATTTTTACACGATATGGCCAGTTATGACAGGTTGGACAGACCAATCGTGAGAAAATAGGTGTATTTTGTGTGTTCTGCGACCCCGATGTGTGTACCCGCCGTCCTCTAGTTGGATCACAGATCAGATGGTTTTGCAGAGAAATATACGATCTTTTGAGTACAATGTGATACACATATATGCATCTTATCCTATGATCATAACGGTCAATCGTACACCATTTAACCACATCTTATGAAGAATTTCAAGGGAAGAATTTCAAGGGCAGTCGTACAACACATCTTCCCAACTTTGAATTGCACCGCGTATGGGGGCCTTTACGCTCATTGCCTAAGCTACAGTATGGGCAGCAGACAGTCATAATCCAAGGTTTGGTAGAACTGTGGGTAGGAGCAAAGTTCTAAGGACCTCATTCAGAGGCGGTCGTTAGATGCAAGCACAGAATCAGGGCGGCCGCTTGCATCCTGAACGGCCGCCTCCTTGTCGATCGCTAAGCTGTGGTGATCACCATCGTGACCTTCGGGGCTTACGACCAGACCCTAAGGTAGGGTCTGGACACTAGTAAGCCCCAGGGAGCTTGCTGCTCTGGTGGAGCAGGAAGCTCCCCACTGACATCACTGATGATGTCAGTGCGGCCGCCCACAAAACGGTAGGCGTTCGTAAAGGAATGCCTCCGTTTTGGAAAACACCCCCCGGCCAGCCTACCAAACGGGGGCAGCTGTCAATCAACATCGACAGCCACCCTTTTGGTAACGAGCTCCGGAGCGACAGAGAAACTCTGTCGCTCCAGGGCTTGCGCACACGCGCAGTGCAGCCGCTGTGCGTGCGCAGGCCAAACCATCGAGTCGGTTACGAGCGCATCGGCATTCATGACCGACTCTGAATGAGGTCCTAAGTGTGGCTGCTTGTCATCGATCTGTTATTTTATTGCATGATCAACAGTGCTGCCCCCAGGCTTCTGCCCACACTATGTACAGTAGATTCCCCGCTCATGTGCATGCCATCTACAGTATTCACCCGCTTGGCCCGCAAGTTGGAAAGGTTGGACAGTGCCTAAAGAGCAGGACTGTCTTGCCCAAAGCAGGACGGTTGGGGAGTACTTTTGTCATATAATGGTTTTAAAATAGTGTAACTGTTTATAGAATGAGTACTAAAGTATCTTTCCTTGTTACTTTACACTTATTTAGAGTTAGGAGCTAATTTTGCTAAGGGGTAGCGAGCAAAATTGCAGGGACACCATGTGGCAATGCAGGTGGTGCAAATGTCATTTTGCTCAAAGAAAATACTGTGTTTGCATGTAGCACATACATACGGGGAAATTTTTTTTTTACAGTTAGATTTACAGTTGAACCAGAACTTACTTAGAAGAAATCAGACATCTAAATGGCCTATTCATTATGTTAAAAATCGTGGGCTGGGCAGCCCGTGATAATTAACATTAACATCTCTTCCATAGCAGTGAAAATTAGCACTGCCGAGTTTGACTCAGCACTGCTAGTGCGCCTGCGCATACTAGGGTTCACGCAGGCGCAAAAAGTCCAGGCGTCCGGTGGAAGGAGCCGGGCAGTGGTGGAGGGATCCAAAGGATTCCCTCCTTGCAACACGGCACTCCTTCCCAAAGGGGTGCGGGATCAAACGCCATCTGAAGATGGCGAATGTTCCTGCAGTCAAGCTCAGAAAATATGGTATTTTTCAGAGCTTGATGACTTTAGGTCTCCATACTAGTGTATGGGGACAGCGGGCCAGATTGGGGCTGTAAAGGAAGCGGGAGATATCTCTGACATGGCCTGCATTATCTTTATGATGAATGGCCCCGACACTTAATTTATACGAAAGTAGGTGGAAAATGTTAATTTTCTTCACCAAGATACCATCATCCTAGCAGAGAGCAGGAAAATTAGGTCTAATTGGGTGTTTCCGTTTAACGCTAATATTTTAGTATAATTGAATGTCGGTAAATGAACCCTGCTGTCGGGTACGAAGCTAAGCAGCATATTTGGCATTGCTGCTTCGCAAGCCCCAAAGCCATGAGTACAATTTCTGACCTAGGCCCTATGTGTGTGGAGTTTGTACGTGCTCCTCGTGTTTGGATGGTGCTCCATGTATTAGTGTTAGCCTCTGAGGCTAAAAGTTGCTGACTAATGTAGATCTGCTAATTGGACTCCCTCTTGTTTGCTCATCTGCATAGTATGCCACTGGCACATGTGAGGATATAACAGAGAAAATAGGAGCAGCTAAGATGGTAAAACATTTAAAAAGCTGAATTTTTCTGGAATAATTGTCTATGACTAGTACACAATAGCTATAGTATTTTTATGTATATTGTATGTGGCAAAACCAATTGGCTTTGGGTGGTTACATACTAGTTATTAATCCAGTGGCTCTGAATGTGTAATCCAAAAGATATTTGCATGTCTGTGTTTATATTTGTGCGGCAATTATACTTCTAGAGATAAAGGAAAAACTTTTGTGCAGCACTGTGCAATACATAATAGTATAATTAGAAAATAAATGGCCGCAACCAATGTGACAGCCCATTATATATCGCCTGTCCTTGTGGGGTTGGTTATGGGATGCCGGAAGTCAGGATCCCGGCAAGGCTAGCATACCGACACCCTGTTTTTCGGTCTGCTAACCCTCCCCCTCTCCCTACCCTAACCCTCCCTCTTTGGTACCTAATCCTAACCTCCCCCTCTATTCCTTGAACTAGTGATGAGCGGGTTCGGATCTCAGAAATCCGAACCCACCCGAATTTCGGGGATCCGGGGTGATCCGAGCCAAGCTCGGATCTCCCTGCCTGCCCCGGTGCCCTCGCCCGAGGCAAAACGTCGCGACCATGGTGTCGGGTCGTAAGGTTTTGTATTGAGCGGGCTTAACGCTGATTGGCTGAGAGAGCTGTCTGTCACGGCTCTCAGCCAGTCAGCTTTAAGCCCATTGAAAATGCACAAAGAAGAAAAAGAAGATGGCGCCCCGCCATCCCCCGCTGCCTGAAACCACCGGCACCCCCCGCTGCCGACACCGCTGACACCCCCACTGGCAGCATCCCCTGCTGCCGTCACCACCACTGCCGGCACCCCTGCACTGCTGCCCCACGTACTGAGGACACCGTCAGCGACCCCCACACTGCCAACACTGCTGACACTCCCACACTGAGGACACCACCAACTTCCCTGCACTGCCGACACTGTCAGCACACATGCTGGCACCCCCGCTCTGCCGACACCGCCGTTACCCTGCATTGAGAACACCCCTGCACTGCTGACACAGTCAGCAAACCCGCACTAAAGACACTGCTGGCATCCCTGCACTGCCGACATCACCGGTACCCTTCACTGAGGACACTGCCAGCACCGCAGCACTGCCATTCCATATATTGAGGACACCACCAGCAACCCCCGCACTGCCGACACTGCTGTCAGGGTAAGTGCACTATTGGTGTATCCGACCCACACTGTATAACACACTGTATCCGTGTTGGAAATTAGAAGCTGAACTGCCACGTTTGTGCCGCACACTGTGTCACTTAGCTTAGTCAGCCAGCTAGCTGGATGCAACCTTTTGGCCTTAACTAGATGAAGCACATAATATTGTGAGGTGGTCAAAATTGATTGGAAATTACCATAAATAAATGTTATTGAGGTTAATTATACTGTAGGAACAAAAACAGGCCCAACTTATGTGATTTTAGCAGTTTTTTTTATTTTTTTAAAGAAAAAATCCAGATCCAAACCCAAAACACGAAAACAAAACACGGAGGTGAGGTTTTGGCAAAACCAATCCAGATCCAAAACCAGGGAGATCCAGATCCAAAACCAAAACATGAGGGTCGGCGCACATCTCTAGCTTGAACCTAACCTCCCCCTCAACGCACCCTAAACCTAACCCCCCCTTAGTGTCTAATCCTAACTCTCCCCCACGAGCCTAACCCTAATCCCTAACCCTCCCCACCACCCCGTTACTTAACTTCGGCATCCCGGTGGTTGGGATGCCGGCGTCGGATTCCGGCGCCGGTAATATCAGCGCTGGCTTCGCGGCCACTAGGGATGTGTGCCGGACCATTTTTGCCGGATTTGGATTTGGTTCTAATTCATCATCCGGATTTGGATTTGCCAAACTGCGGTGACTGGATTTGGATTTGGATTTTTTTACAAAAATTTACAAAAAAAGCTAAAATCACATAAATTGGTCTTTTTTTTCTTCCTAGAGTATTATTAACCTCAATAACATTAATTTCCAGGCAATTTAGAACACCTCACAGCTTATAATATTGTTTTCAACATTATTGGCCAAAGGTTGCAGTGAGCTGACTGGTTACCAAGCGACAAAGCAGCGGCACAACGACACAGACACCACAGTATAAAGCACATCTATGACACATTGCCACACAGCAGTGGCAGAAATGAAAAGTAGTGCACCCACCCAGTGGGGTTCGGCCAGCAGAGGCACAGTACTTGTTTAGAAAGTGGGCTACGGCCCAAGGAGTCACAGTGCACAATCTTATTCACATTACACCGCACATAGTGCCCCTGATTCACATTACACCATAAAGTAGTGTCTCTTATTTATGTTACGACACACAGTAGTGCCCCTTTTACACAATGCCCACAGTAGTGCCTCTTTTACACAAAGCCCACAGTAGTGATGCCCCTTATACAATGCCCACAGTAGTAGTGCCAACTATACAATGCCCACAGCAGTAGTGTCCCTTACACAATGCCCCCATCAGTGGTGTCCCTTACACAATGCCCCCAGTAGTGTTGCCCCCTGTGCAGTCCCCTTAGTAGTAGGGCCCCCTATGCAGTGCCCCCAGTAGTAGTATGCCCCCCCAGTAGTATGCCCCCCATTAGCTGGCCCCCAGTAGTATGCCCCCCCAGTAGTATGCCCCCATAAGCAGTCCCCCCAGTAGATTGCCTCCCATTAGCAGGCCCCCCCAGTAGTATGCCCCCATTAGCAGGCCCCCAGTAGAATGCCCCTCCAGTAGTATGCCCCCAGTAGTATGCCCCCCAGTAGTATGCCCCCATAAGCAGGCCCCCAGTACTATGCCCCCCATTAGCAGGCCCCCCAGTAGTATGCCCCCCAGTACTATGCCCCCAATTATCAGGCCCCCCAGTAGTATGCCCCCCACTAGCAGGCCCCCCAGTAGTATGCCCCCCACTAGCAGGCCCCCAGTAGTATGCCCCCCCAGTAGTAGGCACCCCATTAGCAGGCGCCCATACACACACATAAGAAAAAAAAAAAGTCCGCTCTGCTGCCACGCGACTAGGAGGGAGCCGGAAGACGGAGCTCCTGAGTGAGCTCCAGCCGGGTCCCTCCGTGCAGCAGCCAATGAGTCTGTGTGACTCTCATTGGCTGCTGTAACAAACACACAGCTGCCGCTGGCGGCTGTGTGTTTGTTCTGTGTAGGGCAGACCGCTATCACAGCGGTCTGCCCTACACTCGAGGAGCCCTGATGTCGGATTCTCTAGCGAGAATCCGACATCAGGCAGCCGCCATTCGGCCCCGAACGGGGATCCGAGTCAGGCGGGAACATCCGAACAGGGTTCGGGTGGACTCGGATCCCCTATGTTCGGAGCGGTTTGGATTCCACAGAATCTGAACCGCTCATCTCTAGCGGCCACAAGCATATGATTTTAATCAGCAGAAGCTGCTTTTGCTATCTATATGCATTGTTGTGCGAATAAGATGCATTTGAAGGTAAAAAGACACAAGACACACTGAGCTCTCGCGTTATGTGTGGCGTGACGTGTAGCGCACGGAGGATAGATGTACTGTATGTAGGCACACCTGTACACTTTCCACAGTATACTATCTCAAAAGGCATTAAACCAGCAATATTCAGCACACCAGGGTACCCTGCCAATGCAGCACATACAAATGTCCCCCCAAGGATACAAAAATGGTCGACACTTTTTTTTTTTTTTTTAAGGTTGGGGTTAAGCACTTACCGTAGGGTTAGGATTAGGAACTAGAAGGGAAGGTTAGGGTTAGGCACTTACCATGACGGTTAGGGTTAGTCACCAGGAGGGAGGGTTAGGGTTAGAAAACAAACAAAAAAAAAGTGTCAACCATTTTTGTGTCGACCTTTTGTCCCTGTCGACCTATTGTCTAACATCTGTTGCCTATCTAGGCATTGTCTATCTTTTATAGCAAACTCATGTGCCTCATAGTTTGATATTATTGAGCCATGTACCAGACGTACATACAGTAAATGAGTGCTTATCTGTGAATGCAGTTGGTAAATAATTTCACCGAAGATATATTTTCAGTGACGGCCCCAGAGGCGGGGCTGCAGCACGGGCCAAAATTCAAGTAGGGGAGCCACACCAACTGCCACCCAAAAAGTTGCCAAACATCACCAGCTGGGACTCACTGGCCGTTGGTGTGACTCCCCTATTTGAATTTTTGGACTCTGCTGCAGCCCCACCCCTGGAGCCGCCACTGATTACCGTATTTATACATGCAGTTTCGGACTGGCCTACAGGGGGCACTAGGGAAATCCCCAGCAGGCCGCTGTGCCTGATAGTCACACTCCCTATAATAAAGTTCTCTTCTCAAGGTTTGATAAATCTCCCCCCTTAGTCCTCCATCTTGAGATGTGGACAAAGCCAGGTGGGGTGAGGGAGCATATGTGGACATGTTTTATTGATGATGACTCCACTAAAGATACAATTGCTCTTTAATAAATTAACTGTGGACCCATAAAAGTGAAGAGGAGGGTTACTTGTAAAGCAGGGTCAGGCCAGTGAGATGGCAAAGTGACAAATATAAGCTATTTTCTCCTTCGATTAAGAACTAATAGAACATGTAAAGGAAAAGAGCTCAGGCTGAGGGTTGACATATTGGATATTGTAACAAATTATCTAGACATTATGATAACATCCCCTGCTCAGTGTGAGGCTGTACTTATGAGGCAATAAAATTTGATGGTTTGGCAAAGTCCCTTGGTCATTATTTGGCAATGGCGTGCTAAGTACAGCGCGCAGAACGATTTATTGCAATTAATGTCTCTTCGAAATTTTATAGCATGATTAAAAACTGATATCTACAGCTCTTGTACAATTCATTGTCTTCTAAGCACATAAGTGATGGGATGGAGTTAATAACAGAGCAACATTACTAAGTGTCTGCCGAAATTATATGATGGCAGCCTGCCTTATTTCATTCATGTCCCCCTGATCTCATGTGCACGCCCTTTACCTCATGATTATATGATGGCAGCCTGCCTTATTTCATTCATGTCTCCCTTATCTCATGTGCGTGCCCTTTACCTCATGATTATATGATGGCAGCCTGCCTTATTTCATTCATGTCCCCCTTATCTCATATGCGTGCCCTTTACCTCATGATTATATGATGGCAGCCTGCCTTATTTCATTCATGTCCCCCTTATCTCATGTGCGTGCCCTTTACCTCATGATTATATGATAGCAGCCTGCCTTATTTCATTCATGTCCCCCTTATCTCATGTGTGCGCCTTTTACCTCATAATTATATGATGGCAGCCTGCCTTATTTCATTCATGTCCCCCTTATCTCATGTGTGCGCCCTTTACCTCATGATTATATGATGGCAGCCTGCCTTATTTCATTCATGTCCCCCTTATCTCATGTGCGTGCCCTTTACCTCATGATTATATGATGGCAGCCTGCCTTATTTCATTCATGTCCCCCTTATCTCATGTGTGCGCCCTTTACCTCATGATTATATGATGGCAGCCTGCCTTATTTCATTCATGTCCCCCTTATCTCATGTGTGCGCCCTTTACCTCATGATTATATGATGGCAGCCTGCCTTATTTCATTCATGCCCCCCTTATCTCATGTGTGCGCCCTTTACCTCATAATTATATGATGGCAGCCTGCCTTATTTCATTCATGTCCCCCTTATCTCATGTGTGCGCCCTTCACCTCATGATTATATGATGGCAGCCTGCCTTATTTCATTCATGTCCCCCTTATCTCATGTGTGTGCCCTTTACCTCATGACAGATCACTTATCTCACTCCAGAACTCTTAATTGATCTCATGTCTCTCCCCATTATCTCATGTCTCCCCCATATCTTATACCTTCCCATTTATGGGATTTTTTTTGCCTGGGTTACACCAGGAGAAATTAGAACACTGATATAACTAAATATCTAGATCAGGTGCAAAAATGTGTGTGTATGTATATGTATATATATATATATATATATATATATATATATACATATATATTTAATTGTTACCCATATTGCAGCTCCCAAAAAGGTTCTGGAAACACTAAATACACAGCAGAAAAAATACACACACAAGGGAGCGCTATAATAGAAAGTTACAAATTAATTTAATATAACATCATTGTTAGAATATATTTTACACCTTACATGTAATAAAACCACTTAATATGGCCAAAAATAATTTAAATATATAAAAAACTAGTAAAGAATAGGGCAAAATAGCCTCAAGAAGAACAGATATAAAGTCCACTATGCCTTTAGATATCCGTTTAAAATGCAGGGATCCACTTTGTGAAATAACATGTACATTTATCCAGGTATACAATATGAGGATCAGTAAGCCCAAATACTGGCTTTTCAAGCTCAACCTCCTCACTGTGAATTAACCCCACCACTTTGCAGATCTTGATCCCCAGTACTCTGGCCCGGAGTAACAGCGGTGGGAGGGCAATACCTCAGTGAATTACGCACCACGTGAGATGTACACGCATCCACCTGATGTATGTGAGATACGTGCAGGCTGCATGTGTGTATTTTATGTAAAAAAAGTGTAAAAAAATAGAAAACAAATGGTGTGGGTTTCCCCCCCAAAAGCATAACCAGCCCTGGGCTCCTGAGTCAATCCTGGTTCTAAAAATATGGGGGACAAAACGTGTAGCGTGTAGAGTAAGCAGCCGCTGATTGGCTGTGACCCGTCTGGCTGTTGTTTGGCTGTCAGCTTCATGGCTGTCAGAGGCCGCTTACTCTAGAGCGGCCTCTAATTGGCTGGTGGTCCGGCAAATGAAGGAAACCACCGAGTCTCCATCATTTACTGGGGAAGAGATGTACTGTATGTGGAAACACATTCATCTCTTCAGTGTCTCAGGGGTCCGGACTCGGTAAGTTTGTTGTTTTACCAAGGTCAGAACTCTACTGGAGAAGATGACTGACCTGTGCCAGAAGATAGGTGAGTAGTTAATTATTTTATTAGGGATGCCCTTGGATAACCTCTGTAGAAGGGGACCGATCATTGGGGAGAAGGGGAGTATGTGTGAGTGTGTTTAGTGTGTAATGCAATCTTAATATCTACGGTGTGTGTTTACTGTGGTTTTTTTATTTTAGTTTTTTTTTAAACCAGGAGAGATCAATAGAATATGTGCCTGGCCTACTCCTAGAGAGAACAGTAGTGTATGCGCCTGGCCTACTCCTGGAGAGAACAGTAGTGTATGCGACTGGATTACTCCTGGAGGAAACAGTAGTATATGTGCCTGGGTTACTCCTGGAGGAAACAGTAGTATATGTGCCTGGGTTACACCAGGAGAGAACAGTAGTATATGTGCCTGGGTTACACCAGGAGGGAACAGTAGTATATGTGCCTGGGTTACACCAGAAGAGAACAGTAGTATATGTGTCTGGGTTACACCAGGAGAGAACAGTAGTATATGTGCCTGGGTTACACCAGGAGGGAACAGTAGTATATGTGCCTGGGTTACACAAGGAGAGAACAGTAGTATATGTGCCCGGGTTACACCAGGAGAGAACAGTACTATATGTGCCTGGGTTACACCAGGAGGGAACAGTAGTATATGTGCCTGGGTTACACCAGGAGAGAGCAGTAGTATATGGGCCTGGGTTACACCAGGAGAGAACAGTAGTATATGTGCCTGGGTAGGGTAGTAGTATATGTGCCCCAGGAGAGAGTAGTAGTATATGTTCCTGGATTACACCAGGTTAGAACAGTAGTATATGTGCCTGGGTTACACCAGGAGAGAATAGTAGTATATGTGCCTGGGTTACTCCAGGAGAGAATAGTAGTATATGTGCCTGGGTTACTCCAGGAGAAAATAATAGTATATGTGCCTGGGTTACTCCTGGAGAGAACAGTAGTATATGTGCCTGGGTTACACCAGGAGAGAACAGTAGTATATGTGCCTGGGTTACACCAGGAGGGAACAATAGATTATATGCCTAGCCTACTCCTGAAGAGAACAGTAGTGTATGCGCCTGGCCTACTCCTGGAGAGAACAGTAGTGTATGTTCCTGGTTACTCCTGGAGAGAACAGTAGTATATGCGCCTGGGTAACACCAGGAGAGAATAGAAGTATATGCGTCTGGGTTACACCAGGAGAGAACAGTAGTATATGTGCCTGGGTTACACCAGGAGAGAACAGTAGCATATGTGCCGGGGTTACACCAGGAGAGAACAGTAGTATATGGGCCTGGGTTACACCAGGAGAGAACTGTAGTAAATGAGTAGTATATGTGCCTGGGTTACACCAGGAGAGAACAGTAGTATATGGGCCTGGGTTACACCAGGAGAGAACAGTAATATATGTGCCTGGGTTACACATGGAGAGAACAGTAGCGTATGGGTCTGGGGTACACCAGGAGAAAGCAGAAGTATATGTGCCTGGGTTACTCCTGGAGAGAACAGTAATATATGTGCCTGGGTTACACCAGAAGAGAACATTTGTATATGTGCCTGGGTTACACCAGAAGAGAACATTTGTATATGTGCCTGGGTTACACCAGGAGAGAACAGTAGCATATGTGCCGGGGTTAAACCAGGAGAGAACAGTAGTATATGTTCCTGGGTTACACCAGGAGAGAACTGTAGTGTATGGGTCTGGGTTACACCAGGAGAAAGCAGTAGTATATGTGCCTGGGTTACTCCTGGAGAGAACAGTAGTATATGTGCTTGGTTACACCAGGAGAGAACAGCAGTATATGCACCTGGGTTACAACAGGAGAGAACAGCAGTATATGTGCCTGGGTTTACACCAGGAGATTATAATAGTATATGTGCCTGGGTTACAACAGGAGAGAACAGCAGTATATGCGCCTGGGTTACACCAGGCGAGAACAGTAGTATCTGTGCCTGGGTTTACACCAGGAGAGAACAGCAGTATATGTGCCTGGGTTTACACCAGGAGATAATAATAGTATATGTGCCTGGGTTATTCCTGGAGAGAACAGTAGTATATGTGCCTGGGTTACACCAGGAGAGAACAGTAGTATATGTGCCTGGGTTACTCCTGGAGACAACAGCAATATATGTGCCTGGGTTACACCAGGAGACAACAGTAGTGTATGTACCTGGGTTACACCAGAAGAGAACATTTGTATATGTGCCTGGGTTACACCAGGAGAGAACTGTAGTATATGAGTAGTATATGTGCCTGGGTTACACCAGGAGAGAACAGCAGTATATGCGTCTGGGTTACACCAGGAGAGAACAGCAGGTATATGTGCCTGGGTTACACCAGGAGAGAACAGTAGTATATGTGCCTGGGTTACACCAGAAGAGAACATTTGTATATGTGCCTGGGTTACACCAGAAGAGAACATTTGTATATGTGCCTGGGTTACACCAGGAGAGAACTGTAGTATATGAGTAGTATATGTGCCTGGGTTACACCAGGAGAGAACAGTAGTGTATGGGTCTGGGTTACACCAGGAGAAAGCAGTAGTGTATGTACCTGGGTTACACCAGAAGAGAACATTTGTATATGTGCCTGGGTTACACCAGGAGAGAACAGTAGTATATGTGCCTGGGTTATACCAGGAGAGAACAGTAGTATATGTGCCTGGGTTACACCAGGAGAGAACAGTAGTATATGTGCCTGGGTTACACCAGGAGAGAACAGTAGTATATGTGCCTGGGTTACTCCTGGAGAGAACAGTAGTATATGTGCCTGGGTTACACCAGAAGAGAACATTTGTATATGTGCCTGGGTTACACCAGGAGAGAACAGTAGTATATGTTCCTGGGTTATACCAGGAGAGAACTGTAGTATATGAGTAGTATATGTGCGTGGGTTACCCCAGGAGAGAACAGTAGTATATGTTTCTGGGTTACACCAGGAGAGAACTGTAGTATATGAGTAGTATATGTGCCTGGGTTACACCAGGAGAGAACAGTAGTATATGGGCCTGGGTTACACCCAGAGAGCAGTAGTGTATGGGTCTGGGTTATACAAGGAGAAAGCAGTAGTATATGTGCCTGGGTTAAACCAGAAGAGAACATTTGTATATGTGCCTGGGTTACACCAGGAGAGAACAGTAGTATATGTGCCTGGGTTACACCAGGAGAGAGCAGTAGTATATGTGCCTGGGTTACACCAGGAGAGAACAGTAGTATTTGTGCCTGGGTTACTCCTGGAGAGAACAGTAGTATATGTGCCTGGGTCACACAGAAGAGAACATTTGTATATGTGCCTGGGATACACCAGGAGAGTACAGTAGTTTATGTTCCTGGGTTACACCAGGAGAGAACTGTAGTATATGAGTAGTATATGTGCCTGGGTTACACCAGCAGAGAACAGTGGTATATGGTCCTGGGTTACACCAGGAGAGAACTGTAGTATATGAGTAGTATATGTGCCTGGGTTACACCAGGAGATAATAATAGTGTATGGTCTGGGTTACACCAGGAGAGAACTGTAGTATATGAGTAGTATATGGGTCTGGGCTACACCAGGAGAAACCGGTAGAATATGTGCCTGGGTTACTCCTGGAGAGAACAGTAGTATATGTGCCTGGGTTACACCAGGAGAGAACAGCAGTATATGCGCCTGGGTTACACCAGGAGAGAACAGCAGTATATGCGCCTGGGTTACACCAGGAGAGAATAATAGTATATGTGCCTGGGTTACTCCAGGAGAGAATAGTAGTATATGTGCCTGGGTTACACCAGGAGAGAACAGTAGTATATGTGCCTGGGTATACACCAGGAGAGAATAATAGTATATGTGCCTGGGTTACACCAGGAGAGAATAATAGTATATGTGCCTGGGTTACACCAGGAGAGAACAGTAGTATATGTGCCTGGGTTATACCAGGAGAGAACAGTAGTATATGTGCCTGGGTTACACCAGGAGAGAACAGTAGTATATTTGCCTGGGTTACTCCTGGAGAGAACATTTGTATATGTGCCTGGGTTACACCAGGAGAGAACTGTATTATATGAGTAGTATAATTGCCTGGGTTACACCAGGAGAGAACAGTAGTATATGTTCCTGGGTTACACCAGGAGAGAACTGTAGTATATGAGTAGTATATGTCCCTGGGTTAGACCAGGAGAGAACAGTAGTATATGGGCCTAGGTTACACCAGGAGAGAACAGTAGTGTATGGGTCTGGGTTTACACCAGGAGAGAATAATAGTATATGTGCCTGGGTTACTCCTGGAGAGAACAGTAGTATATGTGCCTGGGTTACTCCTGAAGAGAATAGTAGTATATGTGCCTGGGTTACTCCTGGAGAGAACAGTAGTATATGTGCCTGGGTTACTCCTGGAGAGAACAGCAGTATATGTGCCTGGGTTTACACCAGGAGAGAATAATAGTATATGTGCCTGGGTTACACCAGGAGAGAACAGTAGTATATGTACCTGGGTTACTCCTGAAGAGAATAGTAGTATATGTGCCTGGTTACTCTATAATAGAACTGTAGTACTGTATATGCGCCTGGGGAATTAGTATGAGAGGGGAACCCTAGAGGAAAGTGTGGACTCTTCCATATAGGGGTCAGCGCAAAGTGGATAATGCGCCAAGTTGAGTAATTTGTTCAAGTTGTCCCAAATAGCCAAAGTGAAGGTGACAGAGAGAAAAACACTGATGAAGGCCGGTCTGAGCTGTCAAGGGAGTCGGGGTAAGAAACGTACAGTACCCCTAGTCCGGCTATAACAGAAATCTTCAATATTCCACCCATTTCCTTTTTCATCTATCTGGGGGATGCGATTTCTTCTGCGTTATGCGTAGTGGTTGAGGTGTGGAGTCGGACACTAGCTAATTTTAAAACTGTCTCCCGCTCCCTATATAACCCCTCCCCTTCCACCCTAAGCTTGGAGTAAGGCACTGGCTAGACCCTAGCTTTTAGTTAGGTTCATTTGATTTATTTTATGGTTTTAGTATGGTGCTTTAGTTCCTGTAAACAGGTGGGAAGCTATAGCAGAGTGGGAGTAGATAGAGGGTTGTGTGAACCCTGTATCCCACTCTAAAGACGGCCGCTTTTAGAGTACCCAAACTACATAGTCCCTGGGACTCTCTCCATACCAGACAGTAGTATTTGTGCCTGGGTTACTCCTGGAGAGAACAGTAGTATATGTGCCTGGGTCACACAGAAGAGAACATTTGTATATGTGCCTGGGATACACCAGGAGAGTACAGTAGTTTATGTTCCTGGGTTACACCAGGAGAGAACTGTAGTATATGAGTAGTATATGTGCCTGGGTTACACCAGCAGAGAACAGTGGTATATGGTCCTGGGTTACACCAGGAGAGAACTGTAGTATATGAGTAGTATATGTGCCTGGGTTACACCAGGAGATAATAATAGTGTATGGTCTGGGTTACACCAGGAGAGAACTGTAGTATATGAGTAGTATATGGGTCTGGGCTACACCAGGAGAAACCGGTAGTATATGTGCCTGGGTTACTCCTGGAGAGAACAGTAGTATATGTGCCTGGGTTACACCAGGAGAGAACAGCAGTATATGCGCCTGGGTTACACCAGGAGAGAACAGCAGTATATGCGCCTGGGTTACACCAGGACAGAATAGTAGTATATGTGCCTGGGTTACTCCAGGAGAGAATAGTAGTATATGTGCCTGGGTTACACCAGGAGAGAACAGTAGTATATGTGCCTGGGTATACACCAGGAGAGAATAATAGTATATGTGCCTGGGTTACACCAGGAGAGAATAATAGTATATGTGCCTGGGTTACACCAGGAGAGAACAGTAGTATATGTGCCTGGGTTATACCAGGAGAGAACAGTAGTATATGTGCCTGGGTTACACCAGGAGAGAACAGTAGTATATTTGCCTGGGTTACTCCTGGAGAGAACATTTGTATATGTGCCTGGGTTACACCAGGAGAGAACTGTATTATATGAGTAGTATAATTGCCTGGGTTACACCAGGAGAGAACAGTAGTATATGTTCCTGGGTTACACCAGGAGAGAACTGTAGTATATGAGTAGTATATGTCCCTGGGTTACACCAGGAGAGAACAGTAGTATATGGGCCTAGGTTACACCAGGAGAGAACAGTAGTGTATGGGTCTGGGTTTACACCAGGAGAGAATAATAGTATATGTGCCTGGGTTACTCCTGGAGAGAACAGTAGTATATGTGCCTGGGTTACTCCTGAAGAGAATAGTAGTATATGTGCCTGGGTTACTCCTGGAGAGAACAGTAGTATATGTGCCTGGGTTACTCCTGGAGAGAACAGCAGTATATGTGTCTGGGTTTACACCAGGAGAGAATAATAGTATATGTGCCTGGGTTACACCAGGAGAGAACAGTAGTATATGTACCTGGGTTACTCCTGAAGAGAATAGTAGTATATGTGCCTGGTTACTCTATAATAGAACTGTAGTACTGTATATGCGCCTGGGGAATTAGTATTAGAGGGGAACCCTAGAGGAAAGTGTGGACTCTTCCATATAGGGGTCAGCGCAAAGTGGATAATGCGCCAAGTTGAGTAATTTGTTCAAGTTGTCCCAAATAGCCAAAGTGAAGGTGACAGAGAGAAAAACACTGATGAAGGCCGGTCTGAGCTGTCAAGGGAGTCGGGGTAAGAAACGTACAGTACCCCTAGTCCGGCTATAACAGAAATCTTCAATATTCCACCCATTTCCTTTTTCATCTATCTGGGGGATGCGATTTCTTCTGCGTTATGCGTAGTGGTTGAGGTGTGGAGTCGGACACTAGCTAATTTTAAAACTGTCTCCCGCTCCCTATATAACCCCTCCCCTTCCACCCTAAGCTTGGAGTAAGGCACTGGCTAGACCCTAGCTTTTAGTTAGGTTCATTTGATTTATTTTATGGTTTTAGTATGGTGCTTTAGTTCCTGTAAACAGGTGGGAAGCTATAGCAGAGTGGGAGTAGATAGAGGGTTGTGTGAACCCTGTATCCCACTCTAAAGACGGCCGCTTTTAGAGTACCCAAACTACATAGTCCCTGGGACTCTCTCCATACCAGACACACATCTGCTGGCAAAGAGAAGGTCAGCTTTATACAGATATATGTAAAATACATTGTTGCCTCTATGTACTGCTTCCCGACACCCTGCTTTTGTCTCACACCTCCCCGGGCTTCGAAAGCACCTACAGCTTTCAGGACCCCGATGGTTCTCTTATAGGACCTCCAGAGTGGAATACAGAGCAGCAACATGCTGCTGGCTTTTGGCGGGAGAGAGGCTTGGTCGGTTCCAGGATGCGGTGCCGCTGCACGTGCGGGTGCGCCATGTGTGATGTCATCATTCCGGGTCTCTTGTAGTCTCCGGAGAACGCCGGAAGCAAGGATTACATCAGGTGTCCCGATGATGTGCCCAGACATGCCTCCCCCGGGTATTGTAGTTGCAGCAGCTCATGCGGCTTCAGAGCCTTGCAACAGTCCAGCTGATGAAAGCGACTGGTGTCTGCTTGGAGGAGTTTCAAAGCAGATACAGGGGGATGGCTGTGTACTAACAAGATAAGCAGTTAACTAGGATTATTACTTATGGGTATTAACGTGGTGATTTTTGGGGCTTATAGTATTGTGATGTATAGAGGACCGGCTTATCATTAGGCAGCTGCCTAAGGGTGCCGGGACCTGAGGGGCGGGCTGCTGAGGCTCAGACACATCCTTCTTCTAGCCCATGGGTCAGCAACCTATAACCACTCCACTGGCACTGAGAAAGGGCTGCAGCTGATATTTGTTGGAGGCACCCAGCAGGGCCGCCCCCCGGGTGCTGAGGATAGCAATAGAAAATAAGAGGCATGTGCCACCTGACAGGCGCCGTCAGTCATCGCCTGAGCTCCGCCCTTCAGAGCCTTCAGCGTCTGTGGCTCCGTCGAAGTCCACATTATCTCTGCACCAGGGGCAGGGGGGAGCAGCTGCTTTATGTGATGCCGGAAGAGGGGACCCGCTGCTGCCAAGCAGAACCATGACTAGCTTGCCTGATGGTCCCTGTGCCTGCTTCTGGGGTGAGTGCTTCCTGACTACCCCCCCCTTGCCCCAGCCCTCTTTCTATGTACCTTCATCACACTCCAAGGTACATATACATTTATATATACCCTGCCTGTGTCCCCCTGTACTACAGCACCAACATATATCCCTTGCAATGACCAGGCTCCCATTCCGCACATGTATACCACCAAGTCAGGACGCGTATGCAGGCCCAATTGCCGATTCTGGGATTATGTCACATAACCTTTCACACCCATTCTCTCTCCTTTCGTTATTCTCTTTTTATTGTGTTACCTCTTGTCTATCATCTTTATGAAGGGAGGTATATAGATATGTATCCTGATAGGACCCAGCAGGATGAGACTTTCCATGGGGCTATGCATGCTGGGAGGGAGTTCCTGTTTGTCTCAGTTCAGTTACAGATGTTGTTATACAGTAAGTAAATGAGTTATGTAGCACTCCTGAGTCCATGAGTCTTATCTTATACAGTATACAACACATCTACAGGTGAATTAGAGTCTTAATTAACCTCTCCTTGTTTTTTTGCTATTCAGTCCAAGCTACACTTTTTTCCATAGAAATTTAGGTTGCTATCTGTATTTGTTAGACCTGTCTTGTCTTTCTTCTTCAGTATGGATAAGGCAGACAAGGGTACTAAAAAAACAGGGATCAGTTACTGTTTATACTAAGATGTGAGAAAAAATTGCCAAAAGGTACGGACCCAGGGTTGCTCTATGCTGGTTGTTATCAGGGGATTTCATTACCAGGAGGTTCGGCTGAACAGCCGGTGATGCCTTGATTGGGCCAGGTCTATGGATGAGGTCATAGCTCAAGCTCCTACTTTGTCTGATCCCTCAGTAGATGTCTTGCTCAGATGGCAACATCCCTAAATAAAATGGTAAAGTTCTACAGAGGCCATAGCCGCTAAGAGACATTCAGGCCAATCATCAGTGGATTTTCCTGGAGAAGGGGCTTTAGCAATCTCTTCCCAGGAAGAAGGGGAATTGGATTATGACTGGGAAGACACCTCAGACTGGGAGAGTGACTCCCATTATGATTGAGGAGTTTCTATGTTGACAGATGCGGTCAGGGAGACTTTGCATCTGCAGGAAACAGCTATTCCAGAGACTAGTTCAGTTTCTTTCTTTAAATGTAAGATGAAAGATGTACTGTATCTGTTTTCCCAGAATTTTTACATTTTGTGGAAATATTAAAAAAAGCCTGGTTAAAACCTGATTCAAAATTTCATATTTCGAAAAAAATTTAAGTGTCTTTATCCATTTTCAGAAGAGGATACCAAGCTTTGGGAAATTCCACCCTCGGTGGATGCTCCTATTGCTAGATTGGTTAGGAATACGGTTATTCCAACAACACAGTCTGTAACTCCTAAAGATCCTATGGATATGAAGAATGAGGCTGTACTTAAATCTATATTCACTTTGTCGGGAGTCTTGCTGAGTGATAAAGGCTATCAATCCCTGGATGAACCAGATGATTACTGGTTTTCAAACAGGGGATTTGCCCGAAATTAGCTCTTTAGCTGATCAGATTTTGGAAGCTCTAACCTATATAGGTGACGCTTTAATAGATACTATTCAGTACAGTCTCCTATTTCAGCTTTGACAATTTCCGCCAGGCATTCACTGTGGCTCAAAACACGGAAGGCAGACAAGGAATACGAGCATGCACTAGAGGCATTGCCTTTTGAAGGAGTTTCTTTGTTTGATCCAGTATTAACGAAAATTGTTTTGTTAATACTGGATTTGTTACATTTTGGATTTGGAGGGTCCAGTTCCAAAAGGATTCTTTTCCACTCCTCTCCCAGTGGATGGATGCAGAACGGCTCTCATACAGGCAATTTCCGTGCTTTCCAATTCAGGAGTTCTTATTCCGGTTCCGGTACTACAGCAAGGCCTGGGGTTCTACTCCAGTCTTTTCTTGGAAGACAAACCAGACTGGTCGATTCTTCCCATTCTCAACCTCAGGAGGTTAAATGCTTATCTCCATTTAGAAAAATTCAAGATGGAGTCAATAAGGTCAGTCATTTATTCCATGGAGGTAGAGGAATTTCTGACTTCCATAGATATCAAGAATGCCTACCTCCATATTCCTATATGGAGGGGTCATAAACCTCTTCTGCGGTTTGCAGTGGGGCATCAGCATTTTCAGTTTCATTTAGTTTGGCCACCGCTCCCAGAGTCTTTACAAAGGTTATGGCACACATGATCTCCCTACTCAGGAGTGGGGGGATAAATGTGTTGGCTTATATGGAAGATTTGTTTCTAAGGGCATCCTCAATAGCCAGATTGCAACAACATCTTCATATTACCTTAGACATGCTCCAAAGATTCGGCTTGATCATCAATTTTCCCAAAATCTGATTTAATTCCATATAAAAGGATGGTAGTTTTGGGTCTTCTCTTCGACACCCAGTGTCACAGAGTGTTTCTTCTGCAGGCAAAGATTAAGGATCTTCAATCCAGAATGAGGACCATTTTACAGATGTCTCATATCTCAGTTCTCAGGGCTATGCAGATACTGCTAAAATTGTAGCTTCATTCGAAGCAGTTCCTTTTGCCAGATTTCATGCCTGTCCACTACAAAACCAATTGCTTCATCGATGGGTGAAGCGTGACCCTCTATTAAACAGGCAAATGTTCAGATTATCTCTGCAGACCCGGCAGTCTCTCCGGTGGTGGCTAGAGGATGCAAATCTTAACATGGGATGCCAATTGTCAGTAATAAATTGGACCATTGTCAACAAAGATGACAGCCTAACAGGCTGGGGGGCGGTGGACACTTACAGGGTCTTTGGTCTGTCCAGGAAGCCTCTCGTTCCATCAATATACTAGAATTAACGGCAATTTGATATGCATTGATTCAGGTTCAATGCCATCTAAGGAATTTACCAGTGCAAATCCAATCAGACAATGCCATGGCAGTTGCTTACATAAACAAGTAGGGTGACACACGCAGCTGGCAAGCAATGAGGGAGGTTTCTCACATCCTTCATTGGGCAGAAAATTGTGTTCCAGCTATTTCTGCAAGTTACATTCCAAGGGTGGACAACTGGGAGGTGGACTTTTTAAGTCACCACATTGTGCATCCAGAGGAATGGGAATTACACCAGGAGGTGTTTGCGGATATAGTTGCCAGATGGGGATCTCCAGACATAGATATAATGGCTTCTCGTCTCAACAAGAATCTTCCAAGGTACAGATCTCGGTCCCGGGATCCTCAGGCATCTCTGGTGGATGCCATGACAGCACCTCAGGTGTTCCAGCTGGGATACATCTTTCCTCCTTTGGTAATGCTACCAAAGGTGATTCAGCGGATTTGATCAGTGGTACGGCCGGTCATTCTGGTGGCTCATTGGTACACAATTCTTCAGACCATGTTGGCAAATGTTCCATATTGTCTGCACCTGTGTCCAGATCTGTTAATTGGGGAATCTCTAAACTGGGTAGACCAGCTCTACTAGAGAGCAGTGTGTCTAAAAGCATCAGTATCCAACACACTGATGGAAAAATAAGAACACAACTTTCTGGATAGCTGTGGTCATACTTCCATTCTGGAAATCACTTATCTGAAATTGAGCTGGATCCAAAAGTGGGTACACATCAGGCGATATATATCGTCCTATCCAGCGAATTGAAGCAACATACCGTACACATCGTTTGATGTGTACCCATGATTGCGCACTCCTGTGAAGCCGATGGTGGGTGTTGAAGTTCAAATCCCGATGTCTGCGATATTTGCATATTTTCGCACAACCGCTGTGTACAAATTTGCAGCTGCGGACGCATTGGCATACATCTTTGAATCATATCCAATATGCTGGCTTGTAACTCATCATCACAGCCTGTAGTTATTACTGTTACAATTATAGTAAATAAAAAAGTTTAACCAGTGGTGTAAAGTGCAGGGACAGCATAAAAAAATTTAATAAATAAGCCCACTAAATATAATTCATTCTATATAATAGTCACTAACACATTATAAAACATGCACATTGAATAATAATATATTTAGATAATTGTTTTACTTTAAATTAAGAAAATCCGTTGCCACATACGGGTTAATTCATTTCACACGTGCAAAATGAGAATGTGAAATAACTTCTTCATGGTTTAAATACTGAATCTAAGGCTGCAATAATCTGAATTTATTCTTTTCTATTATTATTAATCATACTTAAGCACATTCATCTTATTTCATTCGAGCTAACCAGAATAATGATCATGATTATTACTTCTAATTAGAGGAAGTAATAGATCATGTATAACCTTAGGATGAGTCTCATTAATTAACCTGGGTCCATAGGGACATTGGCTACAAGTAGATAAAGTACTTTATCTTTGTCACGTTAAGTTTAGTTTATTCTTCTCTACAATAGATAGTCTTATGGTTATTGAAATTGAAATAAATAACAAAAATTGATCAAATATAATAAACTCAGAGCGTCAATGCCTTCATAATATGCATTTACAATGAAAAAGGGTGAGCCGTGAAACATGTAATCAATTTTAATTAGTTTCAGAATTGTATTAAGCAGCAAAAACATTATAGTGAATGTATTACTTATATGTTTGACAGCTGCAATTATTATTATGGATAATACTTTATATTTCAAGAAGCTGAAGTGTTATTTTGTGGAAAATACCCTATGTACTTTTTTTTAAAATGTATTTATGTATATTTAATTTATAATGTCAAATGTTAATAATTTTATCTAATTCTAAGGAACTATATTTTCATAGTGAACTTTATACTTTTTAACCCTGAAGCTTTATGCCAACATGTTTTGATTTAATGTTTAACAAAAGTTATGCATTCTTCTAATATTTATTTTTATTTGTTAATGCTATAAAAGTATATATTTATATAAAAATAAAGCTACTGTTAATTAGTTTCACCCATTAGAACATTTACCCAGATTTGCTAAAATAAGTTTCTTTTGTTAACATTAAAATATATATATATATCTAATTTTCTAGAGGTGATACTTTTCTTGCGATAAAAACAAAAACCAAACTAAAACAAAAAAAATAAATTTAACTGTGGAATTTTTAGCATATCCCATTGTGCTTTACAATTGGAAATAAAATAGTAATAAAATAGGTTGTGTAATAACAGACAGACAGAGAGATAAAAGGACCCTACTTGCAAACTTACACTATATATTTCCCAAAATAATTTGGGTCCAATAGCTTTATATTTACTAAATCAGCATTTGATACATCAAATAAATAATGTTTTTTGTTTTTTTTACTGTTCCAATGTGCAAACGTGGAGCTTGCCAAATGGCTGAGATATCTGAGCCAAACTTCAATAATTATTTCCCTCATCTGTAAATTATATGCTACCTTTTTATTTTTTTTTATTTTTAAACTTTCAGCGATTAGTTGATATCAACATTAGTTGATATTGTTTTACAAAGAAAAACATAAATATTCTTTAGGTTCTGTTAAGCGAATTTCTGGGAATAGAGTACAATGACCGTTAATAAAACTCAAGTGTACAGGTAAGTTAACAAACATGCAACAGCAAACCTAAAAAACTAAAAACTATTTTTAATCTGTGTAATTGCTTTGCTGCGGAGTATAAGTAGGAACATTCTATGACTGGATATATTTTTTGGATTTAAACTACTGTATGTTACAAGTGGAATCCATTTTTCATAGGAAATTGCAAACTCTTCAGTGGCCGTGTCACTGAGACGTCAAAGAAAAAAAAGACACATCTTGAATTTTAGAGTTAGCATTGGGTTTAAAACTCAGATAAATTTAATAATTCCTTAAAGGTCATTTCTCTATTGGATCTAGTATCAAAAAAATTAGTCCCGTTGCCAGAGTGAAAGGAAAAAAAAGCCAAGGTCAGGGCAAGCATAAGTGGAAAATAGTTAAATAAGTTGAAATCAGTACACACTGGCAATCAAGCAGAGACAGTCAAGGACTAGTCTGTTCTGTACACAGGTAGCAACAGCTACATAGTAGAAGTAGAAAGGTGTGGAAGAAATCAAGATTTGGAGGCTTTCATAAAGTAAGAATAACTACAGTCACATTTACTTAAAAGTCAGGATTATACAGTATGTAAAGGGATTCACACCAGCATAGATTTACCATGCAAGTTACAAAACACCCCCATCATGATGTGACACGCTGATATAAATTATATTCTATCTATCTGTATTGCCGGTTGTCAGAGGAAACTCTACTAGCATCCTTTCCTTATCCTTCCCGCATCTCTCTGCCCAAGTGTACTGGTGCTGGGATCATTGAGAACGCTCAGCCTATTGGTTGAATAGCTTGCATGGTAGGTCACCTAAGTCAGTAATAGTTTCTGCTTTGATGTCTTGACATGTGCTCCTTAGATCTACTCATTGTTGCTGACCTGGTTCCATATATATACATTGGTGCTTTCTATATCCTGACCTTGGATATTCTTATGACCACGATTTGTTTGCTGCCAGCCCTGACCCAGGAATGTTGAATGCTATTGTTTGTCTCCATTCATTGACCTTGGATTTGTTTAATTACTATTAGTTTGGACTTTGTCTATATTATTACTCTCTCTGCAGGCAGACATTATTATTGGTGTTTATAGTATAGGTGTTATACTTTATACGCAGCCAGATTTCGTCACGGTTTTCTCTACTATAGTTATTAACACTCCGTATGTGATTATGGAGTACACAACTGTTATTCACCTGCAGCTTAACATTAACTGTTGCATACCCATTTGCCATTTGTACACTAACAGATGTTACTATACAGGCTAACGTCATGTGTTACCATTTTCTCTGCCTGTGATTATATTGGACATACTTCTGATAACACCTACAAGACCTAATTAGTGATAGGCATCTACTACTTGGAGTAGAGGTTCTGGAAGCATCTGAGTACCATAAGCATATTCAGCATTAAGAGAACAGCATCTGCTATAGGCAAATATTCCATCCCCCTTCCGGGGGATCATATTATTCAAAAGCTGAAGCAATAAAAAAAATGAAGAAAAAAAGACATTAACACATGCAGCACCCATTGCTTCCTTTTTGTAATTACACAAGTCTCATACATCAGGAGTTGTAACTTAACCATCTTAAGTATTGAGCCATAGACTCATATAAGATCATATATCTAATGGAACATAGGCCCTCATTCAGAGGCGCTCGCAAGAAGCGAGCGCTCGTTCTGAATGAGGGCGGCCACTTCTATTTTTAAGTGCGGCCTCCTGGTTGCTAGCTAAGCTGTGGGTTACCACCCACAGCTTTAGCGACCGACCAGGTTGATGGTCGCAATGGTCAAGACCATCGCGACCATCAGGGCTTGCGACGAGACCTTAAGGTTGGGTCTCGGCAACCGCAAGCCACAGGGAGCTTCCTGCTCTGATCGAGCAGGAAGCTCCCCACTGACATCACTGCTGATACCAGTGTGGCCGCCCACAAAACGGCAGGCTTTCCATCAGGAACACCTCCGTTTGTGTAGCCGCCCCCCTGCCACGCCTACAAAACGGGTCGAGCTGTCCATCAAAATCGACAGCCACCCCTTTTGTAGTGAGCTTCGGAGTGAGTGAAATTCTCTCTCGCCCCGGGGCTTGCGCACGCGCAGTGCAGCCGCTGTGCATGCGCAGGGCCTTAACATCGACCCGGTTGCGAGCGATCAGCTCTTGTGACCGGGTCTGAATGAGGGCCATAATCCCTCAGAGACCAGTGGTTCCCAAACTGTGTGCCGTTGCACCCTGGGATGCCTCATGGCACTTACAGGAGTGCCTCGGGTTGGTGGTCCAGTACCAAATAAAATCATTTTTAGTTAATGTGATAGGCAAAACCAGTGCTTATGGCTGCCATTCAAACAATATGTGGATAAAAAGAAGCGCAGCCCTGTCAACCACCACATAACTGAACTTAAGGGTGACATACAGTATAAGCACAATTGACTTCATTAAATTTTTGCTGAATTTCTCAATAATACCACTTTCAGACAGAAAATGGCAAAAAACACGGATTTTTCCCGACTTTTGCGTACCGGGTTGTTTTGCGATTCTCTGTCTGTACCCCCCTTCAGACAGAAGAGCAAATTACCGGGTCAAAAATATCAACCCGGTAATTTGCTGATTTACACGGGTATTTCTTCTATCTGAAAGGGTCAACCTGGGTCTAAATTCCCGTGTCTCCAACCCTGGTAAATTCCTGGGTCGAAGTCTCGGGAACTTAGACCCAGGTTGACCCATTCAGACAGAAAAAGCACCTGTGTAAATCACCAAATTACTGGGTTGAAATGTTTAACCCGGTCATTTGGATTTCTGTCTGAAAGGGGTATAAGAAACTTTTGCCCAAGGGGTGCCATGGAAAAAATGCTGATACTCTAGGGTGCCGTTATTCGAAAAATTTTGGGAACCACTGCCTTAGACCACTACATAATTTTTTACAGAAACGAGTATCAATGTTATCATCACATGCTAAAGGAATCCCAGTAACTTCTTAAGTTCTGGCAATTAAGACCAACTTTCACAATGGTGAGGTCACAGATACAAACCACAATAGCAAGGTAAGAAAAACAGAAAGCTGCTGGATTTAAATAGCTAAGCGCCCCCTCTAGTTGGCCACTGGTTATAAATAAATGACGTTCATTGGGTAATTAGAAAAACATAGCCTTTCGAGAATACCAGTTCAAAAAAGAACAGTTGCAGTGGAAATGTGAAAGGCAATGGAGCAGCAACACAGAGTCCAGGGTTCTAGGCCTGAGAAGGTTCAGTCTCCAGAAGTTGCTGTTGTTAATATGTGCGTATGTGTTGTCATATTTGCTTTGTTCAAAGTTTGCGTAGACAGGGAAAGCAAAGCACATCCAAGTTGAGGGGTGAGGTCATTTGAACCTCTGTTAAGGGATTGTAATCACCGACATGTGGATTAATGATAAATGTGTTCAGAATGGAGCAGGGGTGGATTAAGGGAGGAGGGGGCCCATGTGTAGCCTTGATGCTCTCTCCGTGGCACAAAGTAAAAATGCACCCACAGACTCTACTTGTTATAAGGCACTGCAGAACTGTCATCTTTTAAAATTAAGGGGGGTATCCGATTAGCCCAATTTTTTGCTGATTTTTTTTCTCCCTATCCTATTACTTCGGACGAAAACACATAGGATCCGTGATAAGTTCACGGTTCCTATGTGTTTTCGCCTTTCTATGGAGATGAAAATAAATGAATAAAAAGTATGATCATGTTCTTAATTTGCTAAGTTAGTATAAAACATCTCATTAAAATTGTTCTAATTGTTTCAAAATTTTTCTTTCATTTCTTCAGATTACTCCAGTTCCGGGAACTCATCCACTTTTAGTTTTTGTAAATCCAAAGAGCGGAGGGAAACAAGGAGAAAGGTTAGTTCTACGTAATATAGTGCTTATTGTTGTCTTGTATGCTTATTATATTAGTTTTTCGGGTATACAATCAGAATGTCGACACCAGAATGTTGACATGGTCTGAATGTTGACATTGACAGTGTCTTTAATAACGACCTAATTTCGACAGCCGATTTATTTCTAAAAACGATTTTGGGGTTAGGCAACGGTTAAGGTTAGGCTGTGGAAAGGGTTAGGTTTAGGGTTATAGATACTTACCGGGTGTGATATGTATTACCGCCGGCCCATTGGTTCAATTCCTGACAGCAGCTGCCCGACAAAGGAGGAAATCCTGATCATCCTAAAGGTAAGTATTTACTTACCTAACCCCCCTAACCCTCCTTATGGGTGCCTAACCCTAACCTCTCCCCCTGTGCCTAAACCTAACCCCCCCTTCCCCGCTGCCTAAACATGTCCCCTGGGGGGTGCCTAACCCTAACCTCCCACAGGGGGTGCCTAACCCTAACCCTTCCTCCCCCTTGCCTAACCCTAACCTCCCGGGGGGGTCCCTAACCCTAAGTCCCCCCCAGGAGCCCTAAACCTAACCATTCCCCCCCCACGGCTGTCCGCAGCGGCGCCCGGCATCCGCTCGATCGGGATGCTGGGCGCCGGTCTCCCGACATCGGGCAACTGACAGGCATCTAGATTTAGACGCCTGTCGTTCGTCCCTAGTCGGGATAAAGCAGTCTGGAAGCCGGTGGTCGGCATTTAGACCATCGGCTTCCAGGCTACATCCCATACTTACCTTGTCAGTGGAAAAATGCATGGCCGACAAGCTGCCTGTCGGCATTCACAGTTTTGTCATTCTGGCAGTGTCGACAATATTTTATTTGCCACATTCTAAATTTAAACATTTTGCACCACACCCGTTTATCTTCATTCAATTGTACAGGATATTAATATTTAAGTTACAGTAATACGGTGGCAATTTCGGCCACTTCTAGCAATCAGAAGTCCTATGCGAACATCTGCCTATATTCTGCGTTGGATGCATCTACGTGAACACATCACCCCTAGCCCTCCAGTCGCCATCATCACTAGTAACGGCACTCACACCCACCCCATGATTGACACAGAAGATGCAACTACAAATATCATGTACACTCCATATGCACATCTTATAATAGGTTGCAACTACAAATCCACAGGATGCATCTCATATGTGTGAAACACCGAGTTGCCGTCGTGTTAACCCCCAGTAATAGTGAGATGCGACAGGGATGGATCTAACTTGGAAACTTGTAGATGTTCCATGTTGCATATGTACACTGCGATGCATGCCCAGTAGGCTGAAAATCCCAAGATGCGGCCGCATTTTGAATTCCGTGCAACTTGGAATTAAGGGCCTGATTCAGAGCCGGACGCAATTAGCGCTCGCTCGTCCAGAAAATAGGGGTGGCTATTCAAATCAACCGTTCGCTCTTTGCGGTCTGTTCACGCCTCTATGTCTGAACGAGCGATCAAAACTTGCGGTCGTTTTTTGAAAAAATACGCCCCCTGGCCGCTCGCATCCTACGTCATGTCCGCTATTTATTAGATTAATCGAGTACATCGACCAGGGTATGAACTGCTCGCTATTCTTGTGGTTGGTTTTTGCTACCACAATTTTGCGAGCAGTTCTGGCTATAAAATAACCCAGTGATGTGGTCAATGACGCTGCTGTTTTAATTATGCACACCCTTAAAACGCCCGTTTTGACCTTTAAGCACGCCTGCGTTTGGATCTCCACTCCCCGTTTTCAAGCACCTTCCCCTGTTACCACCCACATACGCCTCATTCTGTCACTTAAAATAGCAGGCATTCGCTATTTTGCGAGCACACGATTTTCGGCCGCACTGACTGGTTCGCGCATGTGTATTACGATCCGTACGCATGTGCAGTTGGGCAAACATCGCTCGGAGCGAACGAGCGGCCGCTTACGAGCGGATCTGAATCAGGCCCTAAGACCTCTGTGCTGCTTTGATCAGTGATGGATTATGAGCAACTAATCCTAACAAGATGATGATCCATTGGTTTTAGGAAAAACACAGCAATTTATTAATGAATAATAACATGGCTTTCCGAGTGGGCTAGATGTGGCCCACCACCATCAGCTTCTCTAACAGCTCTATATACTTTCTTTGATGACATCATTTTTTTACTAGTATTCAACCTACGAGCACATTCTCTAATTATAGGCCGCCTCTGTCATGGAGACACTACAGAACTGTGTACTGTATTTATAATATTTAAATGGCAAGGTAAAATTATATATTCAAATATATAATCAAATTAATTAGTAATTATAATTAGGGGTGTGCACCGGCCACTTTTCGTGTTTTGTGTTTTGGTTTTGGATCTGGATCTTTCTTCGTGTTTTGGATCTGGATTGGTTTTGCCAAAACCACCCTTCCGTGTTTTGGGTTCTGGGTTTTGTGTTTTGGATCTGTATTTTTTTTTAAAAAAGCATAAAAACAGCTAAAATCACAGAATTTGTAGGTTTTTCTGCTCCTATGCTATTATTAACCTCAATAACCTTAATTTCCACTCATTTCCAGTCTATTCTGAACACCTCACACCTCACAATAGTGTTTTTATGTCCAAAACGTTGCACCGAGGTAGCTGGATGACTATGCTAAGCAACACGAGTGGGCGGCACAAACACGTGACCCATCTAGGCGTGAAACTGCAGTGGCAGACAGGATGGCAGTTTGAAAAACTAGGCCCCAAACTGTACATAATGCAAAGAAAAAAAAGAGGTGCAAGATGGAATTGTCCTTGGGCCCTCCCACCCACCCTTATGTTGTATAAACAGGACATGCACACTTTAACAAACCAATCATTTCAGCGCCAGGGTCTGCCACACAACTGTGGCTGAAATGATTGGTTCGTTTGGGCCCCCACAAAACAAGCTGGCAATTAATGTGTCCCTGCACAAACTGGCTCTATGGAGGCAAGATGTCATCCTCATCCTCCTCATCCACCAATTCCTCACCCTCTTCAGTGTGTACATCCTCATCCTCACAAAGTATTAACTCGTCCCCACTTGAATCCACCACCACAGGTCCCTCAGTACCTTCTGGAGGCTGGTCTCCCTGGAAGAGCTGATAATTCATTTTGATGAACATCATCTTCTCCACATTCTGTGGAAGCAACCTCCTACGCCTTTCGCTGACAAGGTTCCCGGCTGCACTAAACACTCTTTCGGAGTACACACTGGAGGGGGGGCAACTCAGGTAAAATAGAGCCAGTTTGTACAGGGGCCTCCAAATTGCCTCTTTTTCCTGCCAGTACAGGTATGGACTGTCTGCCATGCCTACTTGGATGCTGTCACCGATGTAATCCTCCACCATTCTGTCAATGGTGACAGTATCATATGCAGTGACAGTAGACATGTCAGAAATTGTTGCCAGGTCCTTCAGTCCGGACCAGATGTCCAAACTTGGTCCTGCCTGCCCTGCATCACTGCCAGCGGGTTGCTTAGGATACCTAAGTTTTTTCCTGGCAGCCCCAGTTGCAGGAGAAAATGAAGAAGGAGCCGTTGACGTGTCACGTTCCGCTTCAGCTGACAGTGTGTTCACCAGCAGGTCTTTGCACCTCTGCAGGCTTGTGTCGGCCGGAAAGAGAGACACCACATAGGCTTTAAACCTAGGATCGAGCACGGTGGCCAAAACGTAGTGGTCTGATTTCAACAGATTGACCACCCTGGAATCCTGGCAAAGCGAATGAAGGGCTTCATCCACAAGTCCCACATGCCGAGCGGAATCGCTCCGTCTTAGCTCCTCCTTCACTTTCTCCAGCTGCTTCTGCAAAAGCCTGATGAGGGGAATGACCTGACTCAAGCTGGCAGTGTCTGAACTGACTTCACGTGTGGCAAGTTCGAAGGGCTGGAGAACCTTGCACAACACGGAAATCATTCTCCACTGCGCTTGAGTCAGGTGCATACCCCCTCCTTTGCCTATGTCATAGGTGGATGTATAGGCTTGTATGGCCTTTTGCTGCTCCTCCATCCTCTGAAGCATATAGAGGGTTGAGTTCCACCGCGTCACAACCTCTTGCTTCAGGTGATGGCGGGGCAGGTTCAAGAGTGTTTGCTGGCGCTCCAGTCTTTGGCACGCAGTCGCTGAATGGCGAAAGTGGCCAGAAATTTTTCGGGCCACCCAAAGCGTCTCCTGCACGCCCCTGTCGCTTTTCAGAAAATTCTGCACCACCAAGTTTATTGTGTGAGCAAAACATGGGACGTGCTGGAATTTGCCCAGATGTAATGCCCGCACAATATTGGTGGCGTTGTCAGATATCACAAATCCCCAGGAGAGTCTAAGTGGGGTAAGCCACTGGGCGATGATTTCCCTCAGTTTCTCTAAGAGGTTGTCGGCGGTGTGCCTCTTACTGAAACCGGTGATACACAGCGTAGCCTGCCTTGTAACGAGCTGGCATTTCTGAGATGCTGCTACTGGTGACGCTGCTGCTGTTGCTGCGTAAGGTGATACATCTACCCAGTGGGCTGTCACAGTCATATAGTCCTTAGTCTGCCCTGTTCCACTTGTCCACATGTCCGTGGTTAAGTGGACATTGTGTACAACGGCATTTTTCAGGACACTGAGGACACTTTTTCTGACGTTTCTGTACAGTCTCGGTATCGCCTGCCTAGTGAAGTGGAATCTAGACGGGATTTGGAACCGGGGACACACTACCTCCATCAATTGTCTAAATCCCACTGCACTAATGGCGGATACCGGACGCACGTCTAACACCAACATAGCAGTCAAGGCCTCAGTTATACGTTTTGCTTCAGGATGACTGCTGTCGTACTTCATCCTCCTCGCTAAGGACTGTTGGAGGGTCAATTGTTTAGTAAAAGTAGTGGTGTTCCTACTTCCTCTCTGGGATGATGAACGACTCCCAGCAGCAGCAACAGCAGCAGCGGCAGCAGTAGGCGTAGCAATGCAGGATCCTCCGGAGGAATCCCGGATAGGAGAGTCAGTCATGCCAGTGACATGGCCTGCAGGACTACTTCCGATCCTAACTAAGGAGGAAATTGACGAGGAGGGAGTTGACGGTGTGGTTTGCAGGCGCTTGGATACAACAGGACAACGGGATTTAGGTGTCCCTGGACTGCTTACGGTCTTAGCCAAAGTTTCTGAACTTGACAGTAACTTTTTATGAACGCGCTGCAGGTGCCGTATAAGGGAGGATGTTCCTAGGTGGTTGACGTCCCTACCCCTACTTATTTCACCTTTACATATGGTACATATGGCAAGACAGTTGTTGTCCGGATTTGGATAGAAATATTGCCAGACCAAAGAGGTGGAATGTTTGGTCTTCTGCCCAGGCATGACCGTGATGGGCTTTTTCATCCCATGGACAACAACTGTCTCCCCCGGAGCCTGATTTAAACAAACCACATCACCATCAGAATCCTCCTCGCCAACTTCCTCCTCAGCGCCAGCTACACCAGTATCCTCATCCTGTTGTACTTCAACAGTGACATCTTCAATTTGCATATCAGCAAGTGGACTGTGGGTGCTCCTTTCAGCACTTGCAGGGGGCGTGCAAATGGTGGAAAGAGCCACCTCTTCCCGTCCAGTGCTGGGAAGGTCAGGCATCGCAACCACCACCACACTTGGACTCTCCTTGGGGATTTGTGATATCTTCTTAGAAAGCACAGTTCTTCGCTGTGCTTTTGCCAGCTTAACTCTTTTGATATTTTTAGTGGGAGGAGGGCTTCCATCGTCATGTGAAGCTGAACCACTAGTCATGAACATACTAGGGATCGACCTTAGCCGTTCCTTGCCACTCCGTGTCGTAAATGGCATATTGGCAAGTTTACGTTTCTCTTCAGCTGATTTAAATGTCTTTTTCAAGGTCATTTTCCTGAACTTTGCCATTTGGGATTGTATGTGCCCTCTACTATGACATTGGGCATCGGCCTTGGCAGACGACGTTGATGGCATGTTATCGTCTATGTCATGACTAGTGGCAGCAGCTTCAGCACTAGGAGGAAGTGGTTCTTGATCTTTCTCTATTTTATTTTTATCGGAGAAAGTTTGGTCCTCCATTTATGTTATATCGATTTGATATATACGTGCGGCTAAACACAGAAAATAATTTTTTTTTGGGTTTGGACTGGAGTGTACTTTGTGGGTTACAGCACCCTTTAACGGTCAAGCCAGCCGGCCCTTTACTTATGACACAGGCGCACGCTTGGCACTACTTTGTTGATGCACGTGCGGCTACTGCGCACACAATTCACAAACACAGAAAATATTTTTTTTTGGGTTTGGACTGGAGTGTACTTTCGGGGGTTACAGCACCCTTTAACGGTCAAGCCAGCCGGCCCTTTACTTATGACACAGGCGCACGCTTGGCACTACTTTGTTGATGCACGTGCGGCTACTGCGCACACAATTCACAAACACAGAAAATAATTTTTTTTTTGGTTTGGACTGGAGTGTACTTCGGGGGTTACAGCACCCTTAACGGTCAAGCCAGCCGGCCCTTTACTTATGACACAGGCGCACGCTTGGCACTACTTTGTTGATGCACGTGCGGCTACTGCGCACACAATTCACAAACACAGAAAATAATTTTTTTTTGGTTTGGACTGGAGTGTACTTTCGGGGGTTACAGCACCCTTTAATGGTCAAGCCAGCCGGCCCTTTACTTATGACACAGGCGCACGCTTGGCACTACTTTGTTGATGCACGTGCGGCTACTGCGCACACAATTCACAAACACAGAAAATAATTTTTTTTTTGGTTTGGACTGGAGTGTACTTTGGGGGTTACAGCACCCTTTAACGGTCAAGCCAGCCGGCCCTTTACTTATGACACAGGCGCACGCTTGGCACTACTTTGTTGATGCACGTGCGGCTACTGCGCACACAATTCACAAACACAGAAAATAATTTTTTTTTTGGTTTGGACTGGAGTGTACTTTCGGGGGTTACAGCACCCTTAACGGTCAAGCCAGCCGGCCCTTTACTTATGACACAGGCGCACGCTTGGCACTACTTTGTTGATGCACGTGCGGCTACTGCGCACACAATTCACAAACACAGAAAATAATTTTTTTTTGGTTTGGACTGGAGTGTACTTTCGGGGGTTACAGCACCCTTAACGGTCAAGCCAGCCGGCCCTTTACTTATGACACAGGCGCACGCTTGGCACTACTTTGTTGATGCACCTGCGGCTACTGCGCACACAATTCACAAACACAGAAATTAATTTTTTTTTTGGTTTGGACTGGAGTGTACTTTCGGGGGTTACAGCACCCTTAACGGTCAAGCCAGCCGGCCCTTTACTTATGACACAGGTGCACGCTTGGCACTACTTTGTTGATGCACGTGCGGCTACTGCGCACACAATTCACAAACACAGAAAATAATTTTTTTTTGGTTTGGACTGGAGTGTACTTTCGGGGGTTACAGCACCCTTAACGGTCAAGCCAGTCGGCCCTTTACTTATGACACAGGCGCACGCTTGGCACTACTTTGTTGATGCACGTGCGGCTACTGCGCACACAATTCACAAACACAGAAAATAATTTTTTTTTTGGTTTGGACTGGAGTGTACTTTCGGGGGTTACAGCACCCTTAACGGTCAAGCCAGCCGGCCCTTTACTTATGACACAGGCGCACGCTTGGCACTACTTTGTTGATGCACGTGCGGCTACTGCGCACACAATTCACAAACACAGAAAATAATTTTTTTTTGGTTTGGACTGGAGTGTACTTTCGGGGGTTACAGCACCCTTTAACGGTCAAGCCAGCCGGCCCTTTACTTATGACACAGGCGCACGCTTGGCACTACTTTGTTGATGCACGTGCGGCTACTGCGCACACAATTCACAAACACAGAAAATATATTATTTTTTTAGCACTTGGGGGGAGCACCCCTGATGGACAGAGCACCCCCTGGACAACACTACAGCACTCCTTTAGGACTGGGACACTGCACAGGACTTTGGAGTGGACACAGCCCCTATGGAGAACTGACTGCACAACACAGTCCAGCCAGCCCCTATGGACTTTGAAGTAGTGGACACAGCCCCTATTAACAACAGCAGCACAGCACAACACAGCCAGCCCCTATGGACTTTGAAGTAGTGGACAACAGCAGCACTACACTACACTACACTACACAGCCCTAACTCCCACCCTCCCTCTTCACTGTCCACAGCCGAGTGAGAAAATGGCGCCGACGCGGGTACCTTATATAGGATCCAAAACCCGCGAGACTTGGAAGGCGGGATGATGACGTTTTGCCTCGATTTCAGATCCGAGTCAGGCGGGAAAAGTCGAGCCTGACTCGGATCGGACTCGGATCGGGGGGGCTCGGGGGGGTTCGGATTTCAGAAATCCGAACCCGCTCACCCCTAATTATAATTAGGTAGTTAATTAGGAATGTGTCGATTACAGAAACTTTGCACTAATATTCTACTTCTGTCACATGTAAACTTATCACTATTGTCCATTCCCCTGTCTTGTCTGCTGACTGGCTTTGAGTGTGATATTGATGTGAAACACCACTGTTACTGAAAAGGAGTCAGGTCTATGGGGGTATATTTACTAAAGTGAGAGAGTTTTTAGAAGTGGAGATGTTGCCCATAGCAACCAATCAGATTCTAGGTATTATCTTCTAGAAGATGCTAGTTACATGTTAAGTAGAATCTAAAAACTCTCATTGTAGTAAATATACCTATATGAGCAGAAATGTGTTTAATGCTGTGACACCTCCTTGACATTGCAGATACAGTATGAGATGGCACCTATTCAACACTATCAAAATGGAACATAGGGTGGGGGAGCATTGTTTGGGAGCAAATTTTTAGTTATTGCATTGGCACATTATTGTGGTCCCTTCCCAGTCTGATGGATTCTTCAGTTACTTACACAATTCTGCTAAAATTCACTATTGCAATGACAGAAATTAAAAAATAATCAAAAAGAAAGTAACTGGATATAGTGTATTGCATATCGTCCACTTGCCTTTTTGTACTAACTTTTACATTTACTCCTAACTTACTGCTCAGATACAGCATTTGCCCTTCCACAATTTTTATCATATACCTAATTTTATTACTCATTATTTTACTCATTATTTTATATATAAACCGTGAACGTAATCAACAGGGAGTGTTCAGTTTTATTTTACTATACTGTTATGAAAAACATTTTTCATTCTTACAGTTTCCATCACATTAATGAATTATTTATTATCGATGAAAAAAACAAAACAAAACAAAAAAAATTAAATATTAGCGGAGATTAACAAATATACAAAAAATAAGCATTATGTCTTTATTGCGCTATAAAATGCCAATATGTTTCTTTTTGTCATTCTATATAAACTAGTAAGTTTTATTTTATTATTATTATTTTTTTTATCTGCAGGATACACAGCAAATTTCAGTACCTTTTAAATCCAAGACAGGTTTATAGTCTTGCTGGGATTGGACCGATGCCGGGGTAAGAACTTCATCTAGTGAATAATTAAAATTTGCTTACATTATTTACTTAGAAATGCCTGCAGGTGATCTTTTTTTTTTCCTGGTGAAATTAATATTTTACATTTTGTAATCTAATTTAACAAACGCAACGTGAAACTAAATAATTTTATTTAAAAACATAATCTTTTTTATTCTTGAAAGTACTCTCTGATTGAACAATTTATCAGTGCATGTCAAAGTCTATTTGAAACATTTATGTATGACATAATTAAACAGTGAATTAAATATTAGCTGTATTTCTGCTTTCTGCAACTATGGGGGATATTTTTGGATTTTTTTAACAGTGCAGTAAACCGTGACAACCTTCAGAAAGCTGTTGATAAGGTGAAAGTTAGATTAATAACTTTCTGGTTGTTTTGGGTTACTAAAAACTGTCTGCACAATCTATGGCTTATATCATATGTAGATACTAGGTTATTTCAGGAAGATTTTCAGTTTCCAATGCATTTTGTGTCTGTAAAGGTGCCCACACACTAGACGATTCTCTGCACGATTTCGATGCATCGTAACGATAAATCGTTCAAATTTGTGCAAATCATGCAGTTTCCACTGAGCGATAACAATCCGATGCACAGTCCCGTGGGCCGTTAATCGTATCTTCAGATCTTACCTACTGCAGGTAAGATCTGGCAATCTCTTGAACAATGCTCTGGAAATAGTTAAGGCCGCACGATAGGTCGTTAGTAGATCTTTTGTCAAAATGAACACATTATGCACGATATCGTTTGTCCAGGACTGCCAGGGAGCTGCCGGGGAGTTCAAGGGAAATCGTTAACGAGTCGTTTAGTGTGTGGGCATCTTAAGAGTATGCAGGATATGTCTGTAGTTTACAGGGTATCACAGTAATTGTGTGACAAGTGGCTCGGTTGTGAGAACTACATGAGCTGGGAAAGGAAGTACTGCTGGGGCTTTTACGTATTACAATGTAATGAGTCTACCAAAAATGGGCCATCGACCTACTGACATTGAGTAATCCTTTCATTGGGAATAGACTGAAGCTGAAGAATCTTGTGCAGTAATTTACATGCTTAGAGTGTCGACATTCATCATATCTACACAGATGACATGTCGACATGATAAAATGTCAACCTAACGTCTCTGTTGGCCCAGCGGTCACTTACCTGGTCCCGGCAGCAGCGGCATCTCCAGTGTCACCTTCCAGTGGACATGTTACCATGTGACATGGCCGCTGGATTCCAGTGAGTATTTTATCCCTGTCACTAACCCTAATCCCTACCCCTAAGGCTCCTAGTCTAACCTGCGTAACCCCCACCACCACCACCACTCCAACCGAACCCTACACCTCCCTCCCTCTGAAAGCCTAACCCTGCTACAGCAGCATTGGATATCATCAAGTTCCACTCTTGTCAATGAGAAACATGAAGGTTTGTTATAGTGTACTAAGAAACACAAAATAGTATATTTATTAATAATGCATTAAGTGCAAGTGTCTGAAATCATCTAGCCACAAGTGGTATTTATACTAAAGTGCAGGTTTTAAAAGGTGGAGATATTGCTCATAGCAACCAATCAGATTCTACTTAACATTTATCTACTGTAGCAGCTTATAGAAGTTAATAGCTAGAATTGGATTGGTTGCTATGGGCAACATCTCCACTTCTAAAAACCAGCACTTTAGTAAATGCACCCCTTAAAGTTATACTCTAATTTACACTTGATAGTTAAAAAATAATTGCTGATTGGTTGCTGAGGTTCAGTAAATGAGCCCTAAAGGCTGGATATTGGTGGATTGTAAAAACATTGACTGGTTCCTGTAATTACACACTGGTGAGAGAACAAGGATACAGTAAAAAGTCCATTGAGCCATTATTCCAGGTGTTGCCTATACAGATTACTTTGGGTGATGGCTCTTGCGTGCGCAGAAGAACTAAAAGTACTTTATTTAAATAAGAAAGCATTTTTTTTCATTGAATTTCTCTTGCTTTTGCCATCCAGAGATGGTGAGACCAAAAGACGAATTGTGATCTTTGTTAAATACTGTTCCCCATAAAAAAAAAATAGTGCCTCCGGGGGGATCTACCGCCAGTGATAGCACTGTCATGGCGTGTGATCCTTTGATAGATCGGGATAAGCCCTTTTTCTGGTGAAAACACTTGGTAGTGTATTTCAATGGCAGCACTAAGGCCATTGAAATGCATTGCCCATAGAAATACAGTAAGTGGGAAACGCTGAGCCAATAAATTATGATTTTGCACCATTTCCATACATTTTAATGCTTACATTTTTTTTATATTTAAAATGTGACAAACACTTTTTATTCTTTAGGCTGAACTTCTTCCGTGATGTTCCAGACTTCCGGGTTCTAGCCTGTGGGGGTGATGGAACAGTTGGCTGGATTTTAGATTGCATTGGTAAGAAAGAGAGCTGCATGAAACTTTCAGAGATGCAATATATATATATATATATATATATATAAAAATATATACGCAGACACACTTCTACACACACTATATATATATATTTCTGTAAAAAATATTTTTAAATGTGATTGCAATTGCTAAAAGAGCAACATATTTGAAAAGTATACTTAGTGTATAATCAGACGAGTCACATAGAAAATCTATAAAACAATAATACAGAAACACATATGATATATAAAGAAAGACGCTATACATAGGTAAGGCGAATAACAAGGAAACGGGTCCATAGAAAACGCTATCTCACATAAGTGCAGTAAGTAGAGCCTGTTCATTCAGTACACCTTATTTAGGCAATCATTGTTCTAATAGAGAGAAATTAACAAACTCATTCTTTACCTTACTCATTGCGGTGTATTGTGAACAACATGTTCGTTAGTGACCCTTCCTCATTTCTTTCTAAGAGGACTCTGACAAAATTTATAGATACCCAAGTGAAATAGACCTACTGGATTTCATCTGGTGAGAAATATGCAGATAACATTATGAAGATATAGACATGTACTAAAGCAACGGCCACCATGAACAAGGGTTGCACAATTGTTTGCGAGTTTGGACTGGAAAAAGAGGAAAGACGCCACATCAAAGTCCATTTAACACCCTTTAGGACCAACCTCTTCAAGCATTTCAAGTGTTCAATATTTTTGCCACAATGCTACTTAGTGGTGGAGTCGTAATTATGCCCTACACTAAGAAAGAGAGAGAGAGAGAGAGAGGGGTCTTTGGGTTGTATTTATTTCATGTGTCACCTTAATGGGTTTGAAACGTTTAATAAAAAATGTACATAGGGTTTGCTTTCCCATAAAAAAGATCACATAGAAGACAGAAAGGTATTCCATCAAATGTATAGATCCTGGTTTCCACCACCTCCAATGACGTGCTAAAATCATGTTGTTTTTCAGAGAATAAAATGCAAATCAGTAATAATAATGTCAGCAGCTGCTCTTTTATCTCTGATGTTTACATCTAATAAGGTTCATTAATAGCGGTGGTCATCGAATATTTCCCAATAAAATTATCCAAAAATTTGAGGCTATTTCATGCAACAAGAGTTTACTAGCAATCCATGGAATGTGTCTACATGTATGACATAGGTGGAGTCCAACATATAAGTAACACAAGGCAAAAAGGACCCATTATAATCGTAATTCCTACTGTAGATAATGGTGATGATTAGATGGTTCTGTTATTGTGACTCAGATCTTGGTATAGAAATGTAGAATACTTAAACTTTATTTCATATGTTCAGTGGATGCCTATAGTGCATGTTTACAATGCATAATAACAGTGACTGCTTCCTTTTTTTCCCCAACAGATAAGGCCAATTTGACAAAACAACCCCCAGTGGCTATACTACCTTTGGGTACTGGAAATGATCTAGCACGATGTTTGAGGTGGGGTGGAGGTAAATAAACACTGTTTTTAATAATTGATTTTAATATGTACTTTGTATGATCCACAGACAAATATGTGGTGATTAAGGACCATTAAATTGATCACGTTGATCTAAAGCTGGGTACACACTTTGCCGACGGATTGGTCAGCAGACCGATCTTCCATCAGATTGGCCCGATTGGTGAGCTATACACACTTACCAATCGGCTGGTCATTGTGTCTGGGGCCTGGGCTGACATTACGACTGGGCAGGTATTTCAACTTGCCCGCCCAGTTGTGATGTCAGTGTCGGCGGTTCCTGTGTCAAGTGTTTCGGGTGGACGGCGGGTCGCCCGTACACAAAGCCAGATGCATTGATATCTTTCAGATATATCAGCATCGGCTTCTGCTGCACGGCCGACCCGATATGTCTGTCAATGACGTTGTTCACAGGCACATCGGATGTACACACCCGCCGATGCACTCGTGATATATTGCTCGTGTGTACCCAGCATAAGGCTAGATTCCAAAATGGCACTCTTGGTAGCTAGTTGTGTGCAAACACCTGAAAATTTGCTCAGGAATAAATATTGTCTCAACCCCCTACATCCTAATAAACATAAACATATAAAGGTATGGGGCTATCGGTGGGATACACATACGGTAAGTGAGGTCACCGGGACCCCACACATAACTAACTACACCAATAGACCCGGGGCCTAAGTCTTCCTGATGTCTTGTTAATCCTGCTGTCTACCCAGATAATTACAGGGTCCAGTAGGTAATTGCTGCTGTGTGTCAGCGCCCAGCTGTTTATCTCCACCTCACAGGCAGAGCCCTGTCTATTATTCCTGGGAGCCCCCAGTTCCCGGACCTCCCTCCTCCCTGCTCTGCATTCCAGGGATGACAGATGCAGGGAAAGTGACTTTGAGTCCTATGGGAGAAAAGCGCTATATAAATAAAATTATTATTATTATTAAGCTCTGCTCAAACTATGGCATCCATACACAACTTAGCCATATCTGTGGATAGCATAAAAAGCAGGTTCTTTTCAAATAACATACAAAGCAAAGTCAATTATGGCACAATGATTCTATCCAGATTCCAAAGCCCATTGATGTGGCTAGTGTACAAAGCAATCCCCAGTCAATGAAAACAAGTCTCAATCAATGGCTGATTAACATAGATAGATCCGTAGCAGTCTCCAAGATTCTCAGGAGTATATTTACTAAAGTGAGAGTTTTTAGAAGTGGAGATGTTGCCCATAGCAACCAGTCAGATTCTACTTAACATTTATCTAGCACCCTCTAGAAGATAATTGCTAAAATCTGATTGGTTGCTATAGGCAACATCTCCATTTTTAAAACCCGCACTTTAGTAAATATACCCCTCACTGTCCACGACATCACTACCCTGGCAGACGTTAATGTACACAGTTCTGTCTGCGTTCTTTTTTTGCGCCCTTTAGCAGACTGCGCATGGATCGGACCCTGCATACACAACTTTGAGCAATTACGGGTTATTCAAAGTTGTATGGATCTCAGTTGTGTCTCCACTTGCGACTGAGTAGATGCTACTGAGCATGCACGTAGGATATAATTGCCGTGGGTATATTGACAGAATTGCGGGCTTGTCTGACTTCAGTTGGATCTTTTGCACCCACTATAGGACGCGTGTAAATGCTGATGATGACGGCTACGTTTACCATGGACCAATGAGGGTGGCGCAGTTGCATAGATGCAACTGACTCTGAATATAGACTGAGATACACATTTTTGTTCCAAGCAGTAGCGGCCGCAATTGTGGCTTATTTATGTACAACCTTGAATCAGACCAAATATGTTTCATACTCAAGGCACTATCATATACTGTAAACCAGACTTTTGATCTGGTGTCTAGCGCATTGCACATTTCTTATCTGGGAGCTAATTTATAAGACTGGACTCCACTGTTGTAGTGTCACATCAGTGTCCAAGACCCCGTTACTAGGTCAGGATGCTATCACCATTCATGACCCCACTGGCCGCCTGTGGTAGCCCCAAAGTGTTTAGTCACTTATCTGTAAATGTGGCTGGCATTTTACTCCTGGCGGTTCCTACTGTTCTGCATCATGGGATCTGCCATCTTTGATTGTATAACATGATGCGTTGCTCCCAATAACTCCAGTAATAGGTTTTACCTAGCCTATAAGTGCTTAGAATGCCATATTTAAACCAGGAACTGCTGAAGGCACATTGTCAGTACAACATCTTTCTCAGAGGATCAGTACCATAGATCCTGCTTCAGTACTTGCTCCATGTTTGCTTTACAGCATTTTGCCTCAGTATATACCAGGAAGCTTGCTTCAGTATGTGCTTCACAGCATTCTGCCTCAGTTTGTACCAGGAAGCCTGCTTCAGTATTTGCTTCACAGCATTCTGCCTCTGTATATGCCAGGAAGCCTGCTTCAGTATTTGCTTCACAGCTTTCTGCCTCCATGTGTTCCAGCACACCTGCTCCAGTATTTACTTCACAGCATTCAGCTCCAGTGCAATCTATCACACCAAATCCAATGTTCCAGTAACTTCTGGCTTCAAACAGAGCATAGTGCAGTCTGGTAACTGCAACTGAGCCACATCACCTGATGAATGTGTAGTTTCCCCAGAATAAGCACACTCCAGTGGTTGTTTGTACCATGATCCAGCTTGTGATTTCCTTTATGGAGTAACATCTTGCTGAAATCGCTCACCAATGATTTCTTGGCAGTTTCGGACAGGTAATAAGTTTATACGGTTTCCTGTCTCGCCCTACGAGTGAATCAGAGTGCTGGCAGCTGTCATAAATATATTTCTGACAACTCCCCATGGCTCTTCCTCTAAGTGATGAGCAGACGTCTGCGGAGCTTGGCTGCTGTGCAGCGGAGCCATACATACTTTGGAAAGAATGGATACCCTTCTCCCAGCTGATTGCTTATCTTCTACTCAGCTCCCCCCTTTGCCTCCATGATTGCAGTTGTAACTCCTCTTTCCAAGTCTCGGAAATGTCATCTGCTGGGCATCTGAATTACTATTTTTAGGCAATCTGCATTCTGGAAAAGGAAACACAATCTAATTGCGGATCATTTTTGAAGAGCATTTCTGCACATGACTTATCATGTAACTAATCCCTAATTTACCTTGTATTCTCCATCAGAAGGTGCAATTCTTTCTCCCCTACCTTCTTTGCCATGTTGAATTGCATAAAGACAAGCTTTTATCCCTTTAAAATATAATAATAATAATAATTATTATTATTATTATTATTATTATTATTATTATTATTATTATTATTATCTTTTAGTTATATGGAGCCATCACGTCTCCATTAGGTGAAACCGGGAGAATTATAGTGAAAAACAAACAATATAATATTAAAAAAAAATTCAAAAAGACTGTACAAGGGGATTGATCAAACAGTGAAATATTAGACAACTGGGTGAGAGTTATCAAGAGTAGCACTCAGTGACCCAGTGCCCTGTGAGGATGGACAGAAAGTATCAGATACGCTGACTGAAAGAGGGAGCTCACTGGAGACATGGATAGTTCAGAGTGAGAACCAAGAGGTTGGAGGGCTCTCCTCCCAAGAGCTGACAGTCTAGGGGAGTGAACGGGGAAGAGATGTGGAGGGAACAGAGGGCCTGATTCAGACCCGCTCGCGAGCGCTCAGCGCTCGCAAGCGGGTCGATGTTGCCCAAGTGCGCATGTGCACGACGGAGGCGGCTCCGTCGTGCGCATGCGCGAGACCCGAATAACGACGGCCAAGCCGTCATTATGGGTCTCGCACCAAAGGGGGCTTGCTGTCGATGGTGATTGACAGCACACCCCCTTTGGTTGGCGTGCCGGGGGCATGGCTGCCCAGACGGAGGCGTTCCCATGGGAACGCCTACCGTCTGGGGCCGGCCCCACTGACATCACTAGTGATGTCAGTGGGAGTGCTTTTGGCTCTGATAGAGGTCATCCACAGCAATGCGAGCGTCCAGGAGGCCGCTCCAAAAAGTAAGAGGGACGGCCCTGATTCAGAGCGAGCGCTCTATCAGAGCGTCCGGCTCTGAATCAGGGCCTGAGAGCTAAAAGTGTGAGTAGAACTGGTAGGCTTTAATGAACAGGTGATTTTTCAGGGCACTTTCAGAAGACTGCAGGGTAGGGACATGAGTTCCAGAGAGAGAGAGACAGAGACAGAGACAGAGAGCAGCCGATCAGATAACAGCGCACAAATAGATATGTCACATCATTCCTCTAAATTGCAGGATTTTAATTTCTATCCAAAGTGGGAGCCTGAATTGTTGGCATTCCCCAGAAGTATGTTCTTATGTATAGGAGTAGCTTATCTGCATATATGCTTTATGGGTTAGTTTCAAAAAGAGGTAACTATAGTAAAGAAATGCCATTGACACTGTCCAGAAGTCTAATCTCCTACATAGCTCCTAAATCTCAAAAACATCCACAATATGGAAAAATTCACATTACACTTACATTTTCTGTACTTTGTAGGTTACGAAGGTGAGAACCTGCTGAAGTTCCTCAAGGACATGGAAAACGGCTCAGTAGTTCAGTTGGACCGATGGAAAATTGAAGTGATCCCAAATGATAAAGACGAAAAAGGAGACCCAGTGCCTTACTCCATCATAAATAATTACTTTTCTATTGGAGTGGTGAGAAATATGTTATTTACTTATAGCTAATGGATGCCATTGCGTGGTGTTTGTGTTTTGGTCAGTGCAATGCAGGTCAGGGGGTTTCTGACACATGTAAATAGGGACTATGGTAGTCATGAGACATAAATGTAAAGATCAAATGGCCTGTACGATTGTCGTAACCATCTCAACCACTGGCGACTTTTTTTTTCTAAAATGTCATAAAAATTGCAGATTTTTATTTTTATTATCAAGAATATCTTTTTAAAAATGTATTTACCTATTTTAGTAAAAGAAAATATGAGTAGGGAGTGTCTAGTGCCCACCCAGTGTCCATGTGTCCCCCATTGTAACATTACCCACCAGTGTCCATAGGTCCCCAATGTTGCACTACCCATAACTCCACCCCTCCCCCAACTTAGTGCTATGTGCCACCATTGAATTTTTGCATCTCACTTCCCCTCTCAGTGGCATTACATCTTTATAGGGCAATGGATTCCCCCTAGTGTTATTACCCACACCTCCATGGTATTAATCCTTCCCCTCACCATCCTGCAGTAGGCAGGTCTCCGTGGTAACTGTAGATCGGTCCCCCTGTTGCAGCTGATCTCAGCACCTGCGGAGGAGGAGGAGGACACGATCGCAACTCTCATCCCATGCAGCTGTGCCAGTTCAGTGGATAAAGTGGTACTTTGCATGGCAGTTGTATTTTTAGGCAGAGGGTGGTTTCTAGAATATCGTTGGTGATGGGTAACATACAGGAGGGAGCACTGTGTATAGATTACCATGGGCTTGGTGAGTAGAAAGGAGGGTTTGGTTGTTAAAGAGCGTAGGATATGGGGATGAAGTATGTTGTGGTTTTTAGATTCCAAATTCTTGTTATGTACATGTACAGTACTTATAGAACAGCCGCATGTTGCAGTATATAGATCTATTTTGGTGAAACTAAATGAAATATAAATCGTACAATTGTCAATTTGATAGAAAAAAGTGGAAATGTGCTTTGATAGGTAAAGTGTATATTCACATACAGTACATACATCTATATAATAAGTTAGAAAGTGTGTGTGTCTGTCCTTTATGCACGGCCAGAGTTTTGCTCCTACAGTAGCTCCACCAAATTTGGCATGGTAGTGTAGTTTGACAGGATTAGATTTTTGGCTATGTTTGAAGTTTGTCAGGGCTATGGAGGTCTACATGGTGCCCACCAAGTAGGCCGTGGAGTCTCTGATTTGAAATTTTGGTTTAAGCAAGTTCTTTCAGGCTGTCTTCCAATGCCTAAAACTGCACTGATCTGAAGGCACAGGCTGCTATGTACCAGTGGGGGCAGGCAGAGCTCCAACAGAAGAGCAGTGAGTCGGAGGATCAACTGTCACACTGCACCTGCACTGACAGTTACTCATTTCCTCCAAGAACATTTTTATATGCCAAGGTTTCCAATGTTAGTCTGCAATGTAAAAATTGAAGGCTGTAGATGCACTTCAAGGTCCATTATCCATTATTATTATCCCAGCTAGTATACAACATGGGGCTGATGCACAGCTGGTACCAACACGGGTGTAAGCCTTTCCTGAAATAAGTGCTTGCAAACGTGTATTTGTGCACATATGTAGATCCTTACACATCACCAGATACATACAGCATGCCTCTACATTGCAGAACATACTGTATGTAGATCTGTACATGGGATGCAGTCAGGAAGCCGATGGTCGAAATGCCAACCGCCGGCTTCCCAACTGTCTAATCCCGACAGGGGACTAATGACAGGCGTCGAAATACTGACGCCTATCATTATGCCTACGCCGGGAGCCCGACACCCGGCATACCGAACGAAGATAAGCTGGGCATGGGCAGCCGCAGGCTCCCAGGGGGACTTAGGGTTAGGCACCCCCACGAGAGAGTTAGGGTTATGCTAGGGAAAGGGGGGGTTAGGGTTACGCACCCCTGGGGGGGAGGTTAGGGTTAGGGACCCCCGGGGGGAGGTTAGGGTTAGGCACCCCACAGGAGGGTTAGGTTAAGGCTGTGGGGAACTGGGTGGTTAGGTTTAGGCACTTACAGGGGGGATTAGGGTTAGGCACTAGGGGGGGAGGTTAGGGTTAGGCACCCCTAAGGGATGGTTAAGGTTTGGGGTGGGGTAGGGTTAGGTTACTAGGTTAGTTACTATACTTACCAATCGGGATTTTCAGTCCTGCAGGTCTAATGGTGCCGGGCATAGGTCCGGCGGTCATTCATACCGATCCCCTGTACACACCTCCAGATACATACAGCATGTCTCTACATTGGCAGCACATACTGTACTGTATGTATATTTGTGCACACCTCCATATACATACAGCATGTCTCTATATTGGCAGCACATACTGTACTGTATGTAGATTTGTGCACACCTCCATATACATACAGCATGTCTCTATATTGGCAGCACATACTGTATGTAGATTTGTGCACACCGCCAGATACATACAGCATGTCTACATTGGCATCACATACTGTATGTAGATTTGTGCACACCGCCAGATACATACAGCATGTCTCTATATTGGCAGCATGTACTGTATGTAGATTTGTGCACACCGCCAGATACATACAGCATATCTCTATATTGGCAGCACGTACTGTATGTAGATTTGTGCACACCGCCAGATACATACAGCATGTCATGTGGGCGGGGGGGGGGTGACTGCCGGCAATGTTGAGGACAAGATGTACTATGCTGTGGAGCTGCCAGTAAGGAGTCTAGTGGCGGAGTGGTGGCAGGTGTGTGGGTGGGGGTCAATATCTTTTGTGGGGCCCCCACAGCTTAGTTGCCCAGGGGCCCCCACAGACCTTAATCCGGCCCTGCTCATGGATTTTGTTTCAATCCACAATATAATGGCCTCTTCTGTGTTGAGGGTGGCAGGTATACAATAACAGACACATATACTATTAGTACAGATTATACTTTTTATTTTACGCTTTAACTTGTTTCACTGGCTTATTAGTGGAGAAGCGGATCGTTAGTCAGATTACTGTTCTAGAAAAGTTCATGGCTCAGTTTAATAATCCAGTTGTGGTCTTGGAAATACAAAGCGTGATTTAACGAGAATACGTCTTACCTGTTCCGATAATAAAAAGTTTCCCTACGCGTCTATGTACGGCTCATGTGTTGCAAAAGCACGGGTAATATTAATACCTCCTTTACAACATATTAAAGTGTCAAATGCAAAATGGGACCTCAAGGTCTCATTTGCACTAGAGAATGTTTTTTCAAAAGGAAATATGAAGCCTATGACCCAATTCCCAAGCTCACATCATGGTGATATTTCATCTTAATAGACATAGGATAAATGCCAATTATATATCGAAAAATATTTTTATCTTCACATTTTTGTATTTTGTCTCGCTATGCAGATTACAACCTGGCTTTTAAAGCTTACTTAACATTTTACTAAAAACCGCTGTAAGGAAATATTAAAATGGCTTGCCTTTGTTCATCTCTTATTACCAGAAAGTAGGGACATATTTCCACGCTAACAGCCAATTGAAAAATAGGCCAGTGTATATACTCTCTCATGGCTAAATGTACATCTCTCCTTAAGCAAAGACATGTACAGTAGATTGGCCAAAAAGTTGAAACATTAATTAGAATTTTTTACATTATTGTATTTCTTCTTTGACCTAAATATTGATACTATTGATATCTGGAGAAACTTGTCCTCCCCTGCAAAGTGTTAGTTTTTATACTAATGAGAGTCGTTTGCCGAACCGAGTTTATATTGCAAACTGTTTCTGCTGTCACTGTCTATTTACAGATTTGTTTTAATTAGATTACACAAACCATGTTTAGAAAACGATAGCTCGGTATAACTTTTCAGCAGCTTTTAAAAAGAAACAAAATTGACTTTTTATTTGCTTTTTATATAATATCTTGTGCACTGTGGGCCTGATTCAGAACCGGACGCTATGCTGCACTCGCTCGCATTGAGCGATCTTTCACAATCTGCGCATGAGTCGCAATGCGCATGCGCGAACCAGTCATTGCGATGGGAAAGAGCTCGACTGTAGCCCGCAGTCGGGCCGCTATTTTGAGTGACAGATGGTGGTCACAGGGGAAGGTGCGTCAGAACGGCGTTTAATGGGTGTGCATAATTAGCAAAGTAACGTCATTACACACGTGACTGGGTTGTATTTTAGCCAGAACTGCTCGCAATGTTGTGGTGGGAAAAGGCTACCACAAGCGCTGCGAGCAGCTCCGATGGCTCTCGATGTTCCCGATTAATCCTACAACTGCCGGAGATGACGTGCGTTGCGAGTGGCGAAGGGGCGTCTTTATACAGGTACGAGCGCATAGTGCGGTCGCTCGCTATTACTTAGTGGGCGGTTTTACGTGACGCAGTGCGAGCACATGATTTAAATAGCCGGCCCCTTTTAGCCAGCGAGCGCCCGCAAATAGCGTCCGGGTCAGAATCAGGCCCAGTGTAATAAGCAGAAAATATTGGTTTTATTCACATACCAAAACAAAACCACCAAAAGTATTATCATGGCATATTGTTGTTGTTGTTGCTTTTGTTGTGAATAATAATAATAATAATATTATTATTATTACTATTTAGTTACTGAATACAGTGCCATCATATTACAAAGGTATGTTACGCATTTTTGCATTTGATTTCAAGTGAGTTTGTGAAGTTCGGATCTTAGAACAAGGCAAAACTTAGGCTGAGCATCCACTATTCAATTTTCTGTCAGGTATCTGTCTAATCTGGCTGGTTGGAATGAAAACCTGGTAATATATGGTAGCAAATGACAGTCGATCATACGGTTTTAAACACTGAAAAAAGGACAAAAAAATTTGTTCAAATTGGTTACATTTCTGAAATCCGAGCCCCCCCGATCCGAGTCCGATCCGAGTCAGGCTCGACTTTTCCCGCCTGACTCGGATTCTGAAATCGAGGCAAAACGTCATCATCCCGCCTTCCGAGTCTCGCGGGTTTTGGATCCTATATAAGGTACCCGCGTCGGCGCCATTTTCTCACTCGGCTGTGGACAGTGAAGAGGGAGGGTGGGAGTTAGGGCTGGCTGGGCTGTGTAGTGTAGTGTAGTGTAGTGCAGAGTAGTGTTGTGCTGTGCTGTGCTGCGCTGTGCTGCTGTTGTCCATAGGGGCTGTGTCCACTACTTCAAAGTCCATAGGGGCTGGCAGGACTGTGTTTTGCAGTCAGTTGTCCATAGGGGCTGTGTTCACTCCAAAGTCCTGTGCAGTGTCCCAGTCCTAAAGGGGTGCTGTAGTGTTGTCCAGGGGGTGCTCTGTCCATCAGGGGTGCTCCCCCCAAGTGCTAAAAAAAAAATATTTTTTCTGTGTTTGTGAATTGTGTGCGCAGTAGCCGCACGTGCATCAACAAAGTAGTGCCAAGCGTGTGCCTGTGTCATAAGTAAAGGGCCGGCTGGCTTGACCGTTAAAGGGTGCTATAACCCCCAAAGTACACTCCAAACCAAATAAAAAATTTTTTTCTGTGTTTGTGAATTGTGTGCGCAGTAGCCGCACGTGCATCAACAAAGTAGTGCCAAGCGTGCGCCTGTGTCATAAGTAAAGGGCCGGCTGGCTTGACCGTTAAAGGGTGCTGTAACCCCCAAACTACACTCCAAACCAAATAAACATTTTTTTTCTGTGTTTGTGAATTGTGTGCGCAGTAGCCGCACGTGCATCAACAAAGTAGTGCCAAGCGTGCGCCTGTGTCATAAGTAAAGGGCCGCCTGGCTTGACCGTTAAAGGGTGCTGTAACCCCCAAAGTACACTCCAGTCCAAACCAAATAAAAAAATTTTTTCTGTGTTTGTGAATTGTGTGCGCAGTAGCCGCACGTGCATCAACAAAGTAGTGCCAAGCGTGCGCCTGTGTCATAAGTAAAGGGCCGGCTGGCTTGACCGTTAAAGGGTGCTGTAACCCCCAAAGTACACTCCAAACCAAATAAAAAAATTATTTTCTGTGTTTGTGAATTGTGTGCGCAGTATCCGCACATGCATCAACAAAGTAGTGGCAAGCGTGCGCCTGTGTCATAAGTAAAGGGCCGGCTGGCTTGACCATTAAAGGGTGCTGTATCCCCCAAAGTACACTCCAAACCAAATAAAAAATGTTTTTCTGTGTTTGTGAATTGTGTGCGCAGTAGCCGCACGTGCATCATCAAAGTAGTGCCAAGCGTACGCCTGTGTCATAAGTAAAGGGCCGGCTGGCTTGACCATTAAAGGGTGCTTTTACCCCCAAAGTACACTCCAAACCAAATAAAAAATTTTTTTCTGTGTTTGTGAATTGTGTGCGCAGTAGCCGCACGTGCATCATCAAAGTAGTGCCAAGCGTGCGCCTGTATCATAAGTAAAGGGCCGCCTGGCTTGACCGTTAAAGGGTACTGTAACCCCCAAAGTACACTCCAGTCCAAACCAAATAAAAAAATATTTTCTGTGTTTGTGAATTGTGTGCGCAGTAGCCGCACGTGCATCAACAAAGTAGTGCCAAGCGTGTGCCTGTGTCATAAGTAAAGGGCCGGCTGGCTTGACCGTTAAAGGGTGCTATAACCCCCAAAGTACACTCCAAACCAAATAAAATTTTTTTTTCTGTGTTTGTGAATTGTGTGCGCAGTAGCCGCACGTGCATCAACAAAGTAGTGCCAAGCGTGCGCCTGTGTCATAAGTAAAGGGCCGGCTGGCTTGACCGTTAAAGGGTGCTGTAACCCCCAAACTACACTCCAAACCAAATAAACATTTTTTTTCTGTGTTTGTGAATTGTGTGCGCAGTAGCCGCACGTGCATCAACAAAGTAGTGCCAAGCGTGCGCCTGTGTCATAAGTAAAGGGCCGCCTGGCTTGACCGTTAAAGGGTGCTGTAACCCCCAAAGTACACTCCAGTCCAAACCAAATAAAAATTTTTTTTCTGTGTTTGTGAATTGTGTGCGCAGTAGCCGCACGTGCATCAACAAAGTAGTGCCAAGCGTGCGCCTGTGTCATAAGTAAAGGGCCGGCTGGCTTGACCGTTAAAGGGTGCTGTAACCCCCAAAGTACACTCCAAACCAAATAAAAAAATATTTTCTGTGTTTGTGAATTGTGTGCGCAGTATCCGCACATGCATCAACAAAGTAGTGGCAAGCGTGCGCCTGTGTCATAAGTAAAGGGCCGGCTGGCTTGACCATTAAAGGGTGCTGTATCCCCCAAAGTACACTCCAAACCAAATAAAAAATGTTTTTCTGTGTTTGTGAATTGTGTGCGCAGTAGCCGCACGTGCATCATCAAAGTAGTGCCAAGCGTACGCCTGTGTCATAAGTAAAGGGCCGGCTGGCTTGACCATTAAAGGGTGCTTTTACCCCCAAAGTACACTCCAAACCAAATAAAATTTTTTTTTCTGTGTTTGTGAATTGTGTGCGCAGTAGCCGCACGTGCATCATCAAAGTAGTGCCAAGCGTGCGCCTGTATCATAAGTAAAGGGCCGCCTGGCTTGACCGTTAAAGGGTACTGTAACCCCCAAAGTACACTCCAGTCCAAACCAAATAAAAAAATATTTTCTGTGTTTGTGAATTGTGTGCGCAGTAAGCCGCACGTGCATCAACAAAGTAGTGCCAAGCGTGCGCCTGTGTCCCATAAGTAAAGGGCCGGCTGGCTCATTTCTTAAAGGGTGGTGTAACCCACAAAGTGCACTAGTCTCCAAAAAAAAAATTTTTTTCTGTGTTTGTGTGCGCCTTAGCCGCACGTATATATCAATATAACATAAATGGAGGACCAAACTTTCTCCGATAAAAATAAAATAGGGAAAGATCAAGAACCACTTCCTCCTAGTGCTGAAGCTGCTGCCACTAGTCATGACATAGACGATAACATGCCATCAACGTCGTCTGCCAAGGCCGATGCCCAATGTCATAGTAGAGGGCACATACAATCCCAAATGACAAAGTTCAGGAAAATGACCTTGAAAAAAACATTTAAATCATCTGAAGAGAAACGTAAACTTGCCAATAAGCCATTTACGACACGGAGTGGCAAGGAACGGCTAAGGTCGATCCCTAGTATGTTCATGACTAGTGGTTCAGCTTCACATGACGATGGAAGCCCTCCTCCCGCTAAAAAAAATCAAACGAGTTAAGCTGGCAAAAGCACAGCGAAGAACTGTGCGTTCTAAGAAGATATCACAAATCCCCAAGGAGAGTCCAAGTGTGGTGGCGGTTGCGATGCCTGACCTTCCCAGCACTGGACGGGAAGAGGTGGCTCTTTCCACCATTTGCACGCCCCCTGCAAGTGCTGAAAGGAGCACCCACAGTCCACTTGCTGATATGCAAATTGAAGATGTCACTGTTGAAGTACAACAGGATGAGGATACTGGTGTAGCTGGCACTGAGGAGGAAGTTGGCGAGGAGGATTCTGATGGTGATGTGGTTTGTTTAAATCAGGCTCCGGGGGAGACAGTTGTTGTCCGTGGGATGAAAAAGCCCATCACGGTCATGCCTGGGCAGAAGACCAAACATTCCACCTCTTTGGTCTGGCAATATTTCTATCCAAATCCGGACAACAACTGTCTTGCCATATATACCATATGTAAAGGTGAAATAAGTAGGGGTAGGGACGTTAACCACCTAGGAACATCCTCCCTTATACGGCACCTGCAGCGCGTTCATAAAAAGTTACTGTCAAGTTCAGAAACTTTGGCTCAGACCGTAAGCAGTCCAGGGTCACCTAAATCCCTTTTTCCTGTTTTATCCAAGGAATCGGTGGATGAGGAGGATGAGGACGACATCTTGCCTCCGTAGAACCAGTTTGTGCAGGGACACATTAATTGCCAGCTTGTTTTGTGGGGGCCCAAACGAACCAATCATTTCAGCCACAGTCATGTGGCAGACCCTGGCGCTGAAATGATTGGTTTGTTAAGTGTGCATGTCCTATTTATACAACATAAGGGTGTGTGGGAGGGCCCAAGGACAATTCCATCTTGCACCTCTTTTTTTTATTTGCAGTATGTACTGTTTGGGGCCTAGTTTTTCAAACTGCCATCCTGTCTGCCACTGCAGTGTCACTCCTAGATGGGCCACGTGTTTGTGCCGCCCACTCGTGTCGCTTAGCATAGTCATCCAGCTACCTCGGTGCAACCTTTTGGCCATAAAAACAATATTGTGAGGTGTGAGGTGTTCAGAATAGACTGGAAATGAGTGGAAATGAAGGTTATTGAGGTTAATAATAGCATAGGAGCAGAAAAACCCACAAATTCTGTGATTTTAGCTGTTTTTATGCTTTTTTAAAAAAAAATACAGATCCAAAACACAAAACCCAGAACCCAAAACACGGAAGGGTGGTTTTGGCAAAACCAATCCAGATCCAAAACAAGAAGAAAGATCCACATCCAAAACCAAAACACGAAAAGTGGCCGGTGCACACCCCTAGTTTTAACCAATTTGGCTGAACGACCATTTTTGGCTATTTTCCAGTGTTTGTGAGCAAATGGACGATTGTCATTGGCTCCCATACATTACCAGGTTTTCATTCTGGGTAATGCCCCTCATGGTATGACCATGTCCCCAATTGCATGCCAACACTCTCTTCATACTGTGTCCTGACATTCATCCTGGTGGCCCTGTGTGTGTAAGCCACCTCTATAGGTAAAGCAATCACTACAGTACCTCCAGCCTGTTTTACCAATGTTCAGTAGTTTTCAGTATTATATAACACATTGTAATACACTTACTTAGTTACATAGTCACATATTCACGCAGTTGGTATGGTTAAAAAAAAGACAGAGGTCCATCGAGTTCTAGCCTTACTTTTGCTTTTGAGTTTCAATAAAGCATTTTGTAAGAGAGCTACAAAAACTTTTAGAAGACCAAAGATCAGCTCCGAGCAGCACTAAAGTTGGTAGATAAGGAACATGTTCTCTTACATAAAAGAACGCAGACCAAATGAGAACTTTAAGAAGAAGAAAAAAACCACTGTTACAAGTACATGCAGTACGGAATTTCGGGGAACAAAATGCAATAAGTGTGATCAAAATCGGAAGATACAGTAGGTAACATTTTAAGACAGAGACCATTTAAATTGTTGATATTGCAAGAGACAGAAAATGTAGCAAAATTTGTCAGAATGAAATGAAATGAGCAAAGATTAAAGCTCGGATCAGATTGTTAGACAAGGAGCCTGATGCACAGGTCAATGTTCCAAAAAGTCTACTCCAGAATGTTGTTTTATGTACATACACAGCCAGTACAAAATATTGTCTCACTAAGGGGCCTATTTATCATTGTGTATTTGTGGCTTAATCCCCAAAAACAAACAGTTTTCGGGGGTTAACTGCAAATATTATGTTTCCGCAGGGCCGGTGCAAGGTTTCAGGGCGCCCTAGGCGCGGTTCACAATGCCACCCATTTTCCCCCAAACCCTCCTCCCAGATTGCAGACACAAACGCAGCGCCCGAATAATAATATTCACATGACCCAAATTAAAGGGATGATTCCCCCTGCAGTGCCCCCAGTAGTAAGGGCCCCTGTAGTGCCCCCAGTAGTAATGCTCCCTGCAGTGCACCCAGTAGTAATGCTCCCTGCAGTGCCCCCAGTAGTAATGCTTCCTGCAGTGCACCCAGTAGTAATGCTCCTTTCAGTGCCCCCAGTAGTAATGCCCTTGTAGTGCCCCCTATAGTAATCCTCCCTGCAGTGCCCCCAGTAGTAATGCTCCCTGAAGTGCCCCCAGTAGTAATGCCCCTTGAAGTGCCCCCAGTAGTAATGCTCCCTGCAGTGCCCCCAGTAGTAATGCTCCCTGCAGTGCCCCCAGTAGTAATGCTCCCTGTAGTGCTCCCAGTAGTAATGCCCCTTGAAGTGCCCCCAGTAGTAATGCTCCATGCAGTGCCCCCAGTAGTAATGCTCCCTGCAGTGCTCCCAGTAGTAATGCCCCTTGAAGTGCCCCCAGTAGTAAGGGCCTCTGTAGTGCCCCCAGTTGTAGTGCTCCTAATAGTGCCCCCGTATGATGCCCCCAGTAGTAAGGTCCCTCTAGTGCCCCATGCAGTAAGCCCCCCCTGCGCACACACATAAACACACACACACACACACAAAAAAAAAAAATACTTACCTTAAACCCTGCTCCAGTGCCTGCTGCCGTCCGTCTCCCATAGTGCACTGCGGGACCCGGAAGCCGGAGCTCAGGAGTGAGCTCCGTCCTCCGGCTGCCACTGGCGCCGGGGGGAGGAGAGAAGGAGCCTGGAGCCCGCTACTAACACAATCTCAGTGGGTGCCCGGTAAATGGAGGGTGCAGGGGGTGCGATCGCCACTGTAGTTAGGCGGACTCAGAAGCGCCCTCTAGTGGCCGGCGACCCTAGGTAGCTGCCTAAGCTTGCCTAGTGGTAGCGCCGGCCCTGTGTTTCCCCAAGATGTATGAAGGAGGGGTTTCTATGGGGCATGCCTGCCGTTTGTGGGCGGCCCTACTGACATCCCTTGTGATGTCAGTAGGTGGACTTCCTGCTCTATTAGAGCAGGAAGTCCACTGGGGCTTGCGGCAACGAGACCCTACCGCAAGGGTCTCGTCGCAAGCCCGATGGTCTTGACCATCGCGACCATCACCTGGCCGCCCGCTAAAGCTGTGGGTGGTCACCCACAGCTTAGCAAGCGGCCAGGAGGCCGGCTCAGAAAAAACAAGCGGCCGCCCTGATTCAGAGTGAGCGCTCGCTTTTTGCGAGCGCCTCTGAATCAGGCCCTCTGTATCCCCAGTTCCATTGCTTTGGATTACTTCCCAGGTATGCAGGATTTGCTTTTTATACACATCCACAAGTCAGGGTGGTTAGGTGCAATCACCGCCCGGTTCACTCTCTGAAACACCCTATTTCATGTTAAGACAGATCCGGCCAAGTTGCGTCCGACTCAGAATAGGATGGACATGCAAAAATGCGTAGTCACTATTGCGCATGTCCTAAATGCAAAAACTCGCCAATAGCATCCATAAAGAGAGATCAGGATCAGCCTCATAAGGTGAAATATACACTGGAAAGTTTTTTGGTTTTTTTGAAAAGCTAAAAAAAAAGTGATTAAAAATAAAATACATTCACGTTAGTTCATCTCAGCGCTATACAAGATAAGTAACAAGATTGTAGATAAGTAACTGTACCCTGTGTTAGAGATTCCCAGACGTGGTGTTCGAGGCACTGTAGCCGTCCAAGTTTTTCTGATATCCATGGTTGAACACAGGTTGTTAAACCAAATTGACCTGTGGTCAAGCATGGATATCCTTAAAACCTGGACTGTTAGGGTGCCTCGAGGACCTGAGTTTGGGAACCTCTACCCTATGTGGAGTTTCAGCCCTTGTGCTGAGATCCTCACCCGGTTCTTGCATTGAGCAGCCAGTATATATACTGTACATAGGGCCTGATTCAGAGCTTTCCGTTATGACAATGTTTTTGCATTTGAGCGACCATTTTGGAGGCGTGTACCAGCCACCTACTGCACTCATGTACACAGGAAACAGGGCTTCAACGTCTGAGTTATGGCAGCCATTTTGAGTGACCATAGACTCACTCAGGAAGTTGATGTTTGCATGAACTGCGTCATATGCTGCGTATGTGGACACAGTTGCGGACTGGTGCGATGGCTCAGGTGGGCGTCTCAGCAGTGGCGTCACAAGGTGGGGGTGGGCTGTGCCCGGGTGTCACCCGCCGAAGTGCAGACTCCCCCTCAGTGACAGGAGCACTAGGCTCCTGACAACTGTGAGGGAGCCGGCCTACACTGCACACAGGGCAATCCGCACCTCCGGCAACCCCCCTGCCCCCCCAGTTATAACGGGACCATGTAGGTTCGGCCGCAAGGCCACGCCTCTGTCTGTAAGGCCATGCCCCCTTTTCTGAGGCATGCAGCATCCACAGCTGTGGCAGCATTAGCATACAACTCTTAGCATAGACCGCAGAGAGCACTGTAGCAGGTAGGTAAAATATTCCAGACTGTATTTTCTGCATAATTTCTGCATATCCCCAATGGACTCCAGGCACATGTGGGTCATATTGTTAAAGAGTGTTAGCCCCCAAACTACGTCTCAAAAGCCCTCTAAGCATCTTCTGTCTCTGTGCAATGCAAATGTGCCCTTTCCCATCACACCGAAATATAAAGTCATTCATCTTGTCTCGTGTTCTCAGATCTAAATATAAGCATCACAGGGCTAATGTCATTCACAGATAATGATAAAGCAACATTTACAGTACACAAGCTAACATGACTGTGGATATGTAGCCATACAGGTCCTTACTCGGAGTGAGGCATTAACGTGAACTGCGTTTTTTTTTGGCCGCAAGTTGCATTTTTTTTTTTTGCATGTGTACCTATAACCTGCAACTGCGTACGACTAGCAGCCAGGATCATGGCTGGAATGAGTGAGCAGACATGGGCGGTGGGTCTGAGTACGGCTGCTCTGACCTGGGTGTAACATCGATGATGATGATGATGGCTGCGTGTGATTGGTCACACTAGGTGAAAAAATACCCTGCTGTTTGCTTCTCTGTATATCTCTCCACCAGATCAGCACATGTTCATCTAGTGCAAGTGTCTGTAACCTGAGCTGGTGATACCTTGGATATCCCACAGCCATTTCCACTGGAAGACCAAGAAGATGAGATTCTTGATCCACGAGCATGCAGTGATCACAGGGGAGATGCCACAGCCAAGACATTGGTGCTGGTGGCCTGTTTCTGGCTTCCGTTGGTCATGGTTCAGTGCTGTAGTCCTGATCATGATCCAGTGGGCTTGTCGGGGGAGGGGGCGAAATGAGCGGGATGCTAACTGGGAGAATCATTGTTGACTAGATCACCACCAACTACCCATCCTCACCACATCTCTCCGTGTGATTTTGTATGGCTCAATTTTATATACCAAGTGATCATATAACTGAGGTTTAAGGTGCATGTGGCTGAGCTCTAAATACTAGGGATGTGCGCCGACCCCTGTGTTTTGTTTTTGTTTTCAGTTTTGGATCTGTATCTCCTTCATGTTTTGGATCTGGATCTGGTTTTGAAAAACCACCCTTGCGTGTTTTGGTTTTGGATCTGGATCTTTTTTAAAAAAAAATATAAAAACAGGTAAAACCACATAATTTGGGGCTGTTTTTGTCCCTACAATTTTATTAACCTTAATAACATATATTCCCAGTCATTTGCAGTCAATTTTGACCACCTCACAGCTTACAATAATGTTTTTGTTTTTCACCTAGGTTAGGCCTAGGGCCAAAATGTTGCATCCAGTTAGCTGGCTGACTAAACTAAGCGACAGCAGTGGGAGGCACTAACATGTGGCCATTTTAAAAAAATTAAAGGGGCATACAGGAGATGCTGAGTGTGTTGCGATTACAATACAACCGAGGCAGTAGTGATTGATGACACAGCAGACAGCACCAGCCCAGATGGACACAGCAGACAGCACCAGCCCAGATGGACACAGCAGACAGCACCAGCCCAGATGGACACAGCAGACAGCACCAACCCTACACTACCCACCCTCTCTGTTCACTCTCCACAGCCGGAGTGAAATGGCGCCACGGTGGGGACTCCTTATATAGCAGAGATGAAAGGTTGCGAGCCACGAGATTTTGTCTCTGAGGTTTTGCCTTGGTTTGAGATCCAGGGCCGGCGAGGGAACCAAACACACGTTCAGTTCTCACCCCGGATCTTAAATTCGGGTGGGTTCGGATCGCTGTAGAGATGTATGTATTTCCACATACATCTCTACCCCGGTAAATTACAGAGCCACGTGGGTTTCATCATTTGTCGGGCCACCAGGCAATCAGAGGCCGCTCTAGAGTAAGCAGCTGCTGATTGACTGTGAATCACATGACTGTTGATTGACAGTCATGCGCCTTACAGCCAATCAGCGGCCGCATACTCTAGAGTGGCTTCTGATTGTCTGACAACCCGGCAAATGACAGAATCTACCAGCAGTCAATGGTGAGGATAATCAACACCTTACTAAATATACCCTCTGGTCTTATGCAGTCACCGATTGCCAGGTTAGACCCACTGCATTTGCGAAACATGAGGCTGTGCATTATCATTGTCATCATCATTATATAAGTATATGTGGAGAACGGGATGTAGTCGGCATCCCGGCGTGCGGGATGCCGACGGTCTAAATACCGGCGGCGAAATGCCGACAGGTCCGGATCCCGGGGCGCCAGTATACAGACTGTCAGCATCCCGAATGGTAAGTATCGGGGTGCACAGGTAGGGTAGTGTTAGGTATCGGGGTTAGGTTTAGGCACTGGGGTTAGGTTGAGGCAACGGGAGGGAGGGTTAAGATTAGGGTGTGGGGAGGGGGAGGTTAGGTTTAGGCACTAGGCGGGAGGTTAGGTTTAGGCACAGGGGAGGGATCTTAGGTTTAGGTTGCGGGGAGGGGGAGGGGGAGGTTAGGTTTAGGCACTAGGAAGGGGGGTTAGTCTTAGGCACCAGGGAGGGATGGTTAGGGTAGAGAAAAGACTTGCCTTGCATTCCTATGGGTGTCGGTATTCTGGCTGTCGGGATACCGCTGTCGGTATTCTGAATATCGGCATCCTGACAGCCTGGATATCATACCCAACCAGTGGAGAACATATACCTTTATGAGTAAATAAGCATAGCATAAATGTGTAAAGAAAGTGCTCATCTGCCCAACAAGGTAGGATCATTACAGATATTGAGTGGACATATGCCATAATTAATTAATGCTTTTGTCTGTTATTAAGCTTTTGGAAATCGGTAATCTGCCACCGTCATCTCCTCTTATAACAAGTCATTTCCAGATTTACACTATAGATAGCAATCACGTGACTTCCATGTATTCTAATGGGTTTGCTTGTGCTATCATTAAACAAACTAAACCAATTTCATTTCCCCTAACTTTATCATTTCCATGTGTTTTTTAACTTCCTAATAGGGGGAACACAAGACAGTTAAGCATGGATGCAACAGGCACATACTGTCACCCTGTAGCTGTACCTAATCTTTTCATTTATTTGCAAACTAAAAAACAATAACATTATTATCAGGATCGTGAAATGTTCATTCTTAACTATTTTTTTTTATATTTTTACACCATTTACAATTTTCCTCCAAATATGGATTCTCGTCTTAAAATGTTTGAAAGGTTTCCAAAAGAAAAGTTCCTTTTAATGATATTTAAAAAAAAGAAAAGAAAATTTATTACAATATTTAAAACAGTAATTCTTAAAGTTGTCGTCAGTTTTAGTAACCTAGTTATCTATATTTATAATAAAGTTGTAATGGTTGTGTCTGTACATATAATTTTTTGGGGAGAAATGTTCTCCTTGGGTCTGTGTATGAACTATGGAGACAATTTTTTTTTCTTTTTGGTTGTCTATTTGTTCCGGCATCACACAAGAGAATTTGGATTGTGTTTTCAATATTGTATAGCTTAGTCACCTAGAATGAAAGAGGTATGTATTATCTTAATGTGACATCAGGGAGAGGAGCAAATTTGATAAACCAGACACTTGACACTCGGCATGTGCAATGTGCAGGTTCCTCAAGCCAAAAATGACTAGATGTATATAAATATATATTTTTTGGAACAAATATACTTTTAGGGACTGTATGAACTATAGAGACAATTTTTTTTTTATTGGAATTTGCACAGGCTCCTCAAGTTCAAAATGCCTATATGTACTGTATATAAATATGTGTATGTGTGTGTGTGTGTATATATATATATATATATATATATATATATATATGTTACATACCCCTTACATAAGCAGTTATATATGTACGCATATATAAATACTTAGATACATTTTCGCAGGAAAATCCAACTATATGTTAAGCACTATCAGGAAGCTTATTTTGACTCATGTTGCAGTATACATGTCAATCCAGTAGATGGCGCACCAAGAAAAATACTACATATCATAAGGTGGTTGCTCATATTACTTGCAACCTTTCAATGTTACTGTAGGTTAAGTAGCAACGGATATGGGATCTACAAAGTAGTGCAGTTGGACTACCAGCGCACAGCATTGCACTGTAAGTTGGTATTCCGATCATGCTACTCCGCCAAAGTTATGCATCAGAACCCGACTTAAAGTCACTGCTCTATAGAGGAACCTGACTGAGGCACAGATACTAACAGGATCTGGTACAGGTGAGACTGTGCTAATACCACATATACCCCTTATCCCCAACAATTTTCCTTTTCAATTCAAGTGCATGCAGTTTCCTGTAAGCGTCTGCTTCGCTATGAAGATCAACAAGTCACAGGGACAAACACTCAGGCTGCAGGCGTAGATCTTAGGACCAGCTGCTTCTACCATGGGCATCTTTACGTGGCTTGCTCACGAGTTAGTTACCCCGAGCATCTTTTTGTGTTAAGCCCTGAAAGAAAAACTGCAAATATTGTTTACAAAGACATTTTGTGATCAACGTCTACAATATAAAATATACATCATAATATTACAGTACATGCCACTACTGTCTTTGTTATTGCTCAGCGGAACTAATTTTACAGACAGCCACACAAGCCAAGCTGTGGGCAAACGCTATAATGGTATAAAACGAGAGTTTCCAGCTATATGTTCAATAATACTTGTTGAGTATCTATGATCTGCCTATCACTGTCTGTTTTCGTGTATCCTCAATATTGGTCACATTGTAATATTAAAACACATAAGCAGACTGTAAAGCTACAACTTCTACCCTTCTGTAGACCTAGTTAGACCATTTCACAGCTATAATATATTGCACTGTAATTTGAAATAAAAGAATTATAGGAGGCAGTTGGCATGATAAGTATTGGAAAAGAGAGAGCACATGGGAGGAAATGTACTGTAATCTTGTGTAATTATTATCATATCTAATATAAATGAGAAAATGTAAGTTTTACATTTGTTCGTAATGAAATATAGCACAGATAAGGGATTCAACCCATTCAGTCAGTGTTGGAATATAGGATAATAAAATGTAGATAGTGTCTTAATCACTCTGCATTATTAAACATTAATAGAAAATCATTAATAGCATTTCTGTTACCGTGTGTCATCCAGTTCTGTGTCTACGATGAGTACTTCTGTTCTCGGATACTTACTGCGCATTAGTGAATTTCTGACGACTCTATTATTAACTGCTTCAGCTCCACAGCATGCCCGGGTTGTTGGTCATTTCCATGTATTGCCCCCTCAGTTAATGCCAGCCTTTGTAGTTATGATAATCATGCCCCATGTAGATACAGTATACTTCACTATGTGACTTGTACAGTAGCTGCATGCATGCTACAGGGCAGTCTTCCTGCTAACCCCTGCCATACCCCCTGCGATATTCATCTATCATCATTGCCCAACTGCGGTATGATTGGGTGGAGAAGAAAAACCATTATTAAAGTTTATTTATATTGCGCCACAAATTCCGCAGCATAAAACAAATAAAATCATAACAGTTGCGCCACAAGACAGGTCCTGCATAGACTTTGGAAGCAGGTATAATCGTACAGCCGAAGGCATATACAAATCGTGACATAATAATCTTATAGAAGTAGCGCAGACTTGAGACGTTCCAGCACCACAAATGTTTGAAAAACACTGTAGTGCTCCCAGTTCACATTATGAGGGGAATTCAATTAAGGGCAATTATGTTCGCCCAGCCGGATCTGCGTGGCAGCCCGCACACTTTGGGCACAAAACTGTTCGCTATCTCTTTGGGTAGTGAGCGCTTTTGTGCAAATCGTCCATTCAGTTGGCCAGGCGAATGGGGCAAGATTTGCTGCTGTTAGCGGCGTTTAAATTCCGCAGCAATGGCAATTCGCACCCCTCGCCGACAATTGATTCCACCCATTGACACACAGAAACCCAAGTTCACATGCAGTATGCCACAGTGCCCTAAAGCTGGTGATGTAGCCATATATGGGGGCAGTGGCGTCCCTCCCCGCTGTGACACCCGGTGCGGGGAGGGATGCCAGGCTGGCGAAAGGGGGCATGGCCTTGCTAACAGGGGGCATAGCCTCACGGCCCGAACCCCAGCCCGTGCCGTAGGTATCATAACTACAGTGGTGGGGGGTGGCGGAGGTGCGGGCAGTGCCGGCTCCCTAACTGTAACAGGTGCAGAGTGCTGCACTTAATGCTACAGTGCAGCACCCGTCTCCTGTCACTGAGGGGGAGCCAGCACCTTGGTGTCACCCCTCAGTGGGTGACACCCAGGTGCGGCCCACACCCCCCTTGTGACGCCACTGTATGGAATCGGTATGAAATACCGCTGACCGCATGGCCGGCGGTTCGATTCCCGGCAGCGCCTGGCCGACCACAGCAGAGTTCCCGGCTGCGGAAGCCCGACAGCGCTGGAAATCCCGATCGTCCTTAAGGTAAGTATATACTAACCTAAACTAACCCCCTAACCCTCCTTAGTGGTGTCTAACCCTAACCTCCCCCCAAGTGCCTAACCCTAATCTCCCCTCTAAGTGCCTAACCCTAACCCCCCCTTCCAAGCTGCCTAAACTTATGTCCCCCGTGGGGGTGCCTGACCCTACGTCCCCCCGGGGGTGCCTAACCCTAACCCTCCTTCCCCCTAGCCTAACCCTAACCTCCTGGGGGGCTGCCTAACCCTGTCCCCCCCGGGTGCCCTAAACCTAAACCCCGCGGCTGTCACTCGCGGCACCCGGCATCCCTTCGATCAGGATGCCGGGCGCCTGTCTCCCAGCATCGGGGAAATGTCAGGAGTCTACATCTAGGTGCCCGGCATTTCACCCTCGCCGGGTTATGACAGTCGGGAAGCAGGCTGCCGGTATTAAGGCAGCCGGCTTCCCGATTGTATACCCACTGTATGGGGGGCCCCCATGTGTGAGGACACCTGGGTGGTCGCCCCAGCTGCCCTGTTGTTAATACAGCACTGTGGGCCTGATTCAGACCCGCTCGCGAGTGCATAGCGCTCGCAAGCGGGTCAATGGCGGGGTACTGCGCGCCGTGCGCATGCGCAAGCCCTGGAGCGAGAGAGAATTTCTCTTGCTCCAGGGCTCACTACAAAAGGGGCAGCTGTTGATGTTGATCGACCGCTCGCCCCGTTTTGTAGGTGGGGAGGGGGTGTGGCTACACAAATGGAGGCATTCCCGATGTCAGTGGAGAGCTTCTTGCTCTGTTAGAGCAGGAAGCTCTCTGGGGCTTGCGACGAACGAGACCCTACCACAAGGGTCTCGTCGCAAGCCCCGATGGTCATGATGGTCACGACCATCGCGACCATAACCTGGCTGCTCGCAAAAGCTGTGGGTGGTCACCCACAGCTTAGCGAGCGGCCAAGAGGCCGCAACAACAACAAAAAAAAGCCCTGATTCAGAGCGAGCGCTCTTCAAGAGCATTCGGCTCTGAATCAGGCCCTGTGTACCTAGCTGGACTAATGCCCTCGCATGGCTCCAGCTAGTACTTAATGTGACCGACCATACAATAAATTGGAGAGCTCACAGTGTAACAATGTTACTTATTAAATAATAAATATATGTACACTGTAATGTATATACCAGTGAAACTTCACAAAACGGTAGCAATAGCAAGAGTTGTTTGTTTTTGTTGTATTGGGTATAAACTCAAAAACATTGTGGCTGAGCTGTCACATAGAGTACTTGCCAATTACACCACCAGAGAGGGAAAGAAAGTATTTAGACGTCTCTATCGCTCTGTAATCTCTTTTCCTTGTGCCTGCGGTATCATCTTTTTCTTTCTTTCTTTTTTTTTTTTCCCTGAAATCAATAAAAAGTTGAATTTCTTTCATTTAACATTTAAAGATCATACAACGGTTGCAAAAAAGTGAATCTCATACAATAAGGAGAAACAAATTGCCTACTAAACTAGATTTAATGGCTGTAGCCAAATTACACACTTATGCATTAGTCTGTAGTCATTGCTATTTTTGCAACATAAAGTAAAATACATTTGTGCGTTGTTGGAAAGGTCAGCGTAGAAACATAGAGTAGGACAGAAGATAGGAGCCAACTGGCCCGTCTACTCTGTCCATTTTCCTATCTACTGCTAAGCCTCAGACATATTTAATTATTGGGCTTATTTCATATTCTGGATAGACAGATGACTTGTATCTATTGATTGATTTTAATCTTAACTCTTCGTTCCTCATGGCTGAACATGATGTCTTACCACGGCCGTTTGCACTTTGCCCAAATTGGGATGGGGTTACTGGAATAAGCAATTACCTGCTACGTATCTGTTGCACTTGCTTTCTAGAACTCAGGGCCACCACCTAGCAATGTTGGGCACCGATACAAAGGGGGCATAGCCACTCTCCATCCCCATGGTCACTCTCCATCCCAGGCATTAAAAGGAATTGCAGTATTTGTATTTGTGCTGCAGCTGAACTTTCTCCCATGCTGCGGCTGAACTTTGTCCCAGCTTACACCAGCAGTATTGATCCAAAATTAAACCACCCACCATGCATTAACATAGCAAACCGTAGGGTCCACTGATGTCTATGCAGAAACAAATGGTCAGTGCACACAGGTTTTTATGGAAACATCTCTTAGAAGACCACGACTTTGAAACCACCTCTGGCCAAGCATATTTAATACCTTATACTAAAGCGAGATTCTGTAGGGCTAATGCAAAGGTCCGTGTGGCTTGAGGTGGGAATCCACTCGATCCACTGTACTTCCATCCACAGCCGCAACCGTCATCATTAGTATCGGCACGTGCACCGACCCCAAGCTAGGGGCAAGAGATTGGTCAGAAACAGGCTTCCCTTCTCCTAATGCATGACTCAGAATAGCAGGGAGCTCTATCTATATGCCTACGACCTTTCCATGACCAGGGCCATCCTGAGCTCTGATGGTCCCAGGTACAGGGGATGTGGCCAAATCCGGGAGGCGTGGCCATGTCAGCTCTAAAAAAAACTTTAAAAATGACTATGCGCTGTGCAGGGAGTCGGCAGTGTGATCGCCCCCTACCTGTAATACTTCTCCTCTCTGCCCACTGCCGCTGGCCACGTTTGTATTACAGTACAGCCACAGCGGCATATTACAGAGTAAGAGCCTGGAGCCGCAGCAGCAGTCTCTGCTCTCTCGCTGCCTGATATACAGACTTGTCCAGCGGCAGCGGGCAAAACAGTGGGGGTGATCGCAGACCCGTTCCCCATTAACAGTCCTGGATAAGCAGTACCAGCATGGAGATATGTTAAAAGGAATACATTTGCTTCATGCACTAAAACTCGCTATTTGCATCTGTGAAAAGGAATTTGTCCGATTCAGAATCAACCCCCTAGCTATGCAACCTCCAAATGTTCCGTCTCAGCTTGAAATTCAGTAGACTATCCCATCCTGCTGTAACCAAAATCTCATTTTACAATTGGCTGAAAACATTGCAATAACGCTGCAGCCAATCGGAATTCAGCGAGTCATGCCGCAATTCGCTGAGCGGAACAGCCGCCACCATCCTGACATGGGAACTGATGGGCACAGACAAAAAATGCAGGTGCCAAGGAATAGACACAGGTGCATGAGAAGAAGCAGTCGCTGCAAATTCCCGTTCTTCTGCGTTTGCAAATGACCTTTGCTGTCTTTATTTGTCTTTCTCTCGTTCTCTCGAAACTGATTTCGGGAAAAAAAAAGACACAACTGTACATTTAATTATACAGTATTTCAGCATATTTTCCAAAATATGTATTCATGTTGAATATACAATCTTAAAGAAAAAAAGAAAAAATATTCCCCAGATGTTTCCAATTCTTTATTTTTAAATTGTTGACGCTGTTATCTAAACGATACATTTCTTCACTTTCTGACTGCTAGAACTCATTATAATGGATTTTGTGAAGAAGATAGTTAGTAGGTAACATGTATTCAGTGTCGATCTAAACTCCAGCTGATTGAGCCGGCAGCTGTGGGGCTTCATTATGTTTTCAAAGGCGGCATGTCACGCCAGCTGTCCCATTCTAAGGGCACGGCACCGTCTTTTACTATACTAAATGTAAGACTTGTGCATCAACAAAAGTGTCAGCTGAGTTTTGTAGATGAACGAGCAACAGTAGCTCAGGGAAACAGCCAAATAGAACGAGATAGATGATGGGAAGGAGGAAGAGCCGATCTAGGTACAGGACGGGAGGCACAGAGCAATGAGAAGGGATAAAAAAAAAAAAAGCAGGTGAGTAGTGGGTGTGTGCATGTGCACAGGGGCGCATTTATAATGGGTGCTGGGTGTGCGGTGCACACAGGCCCCTGGGATCAGCACATTATGCACCCATATTTTTTAATACTTACACCTCCGAAATCTTGCGTCTACTGTAGCACTGCACAAAACATTTTGCACATGCTCAGTAGGGAAATCGCCGGGAAATGGCACGCCCACCATTTTCCCTGCGATTTCCCTACTGTGCATGCGCAGTAGACCTGAGCATAGACTAGTGCCCAGAGTTTACTGCTCCAGTGACGTGGCCGGGGAGAGAAGAGGAGGCCGTGGATGGGTATTGCACATGGGCCTCCTCCTCTCTTTAATCCGCCGCTGCCTGTGCAGGCAATAAGTAGAGATGAGCTGGTCCGGTTCTTTGAGAACCGGACCCACCCGAGCTTCCAGATCCGAGATGAGAACCGAGCTAGCGCAGTGTGATATTCTTTTTCATAAATAATTAGTCTTGTGACACTGTAAGTGGTAGGGTAGTGTGTTATTCTTATTCATAAATAATCTTGTGACACTAAGTGGTAGCGCAGTGTGCTATTCTTATAAATAATTAATCTTGTGACACTGTAAGTGGCAACGCAGTGTGTTATTCTTTTCTTATTCATAAAAAATCTTGTGACACTGTAGGTCATTGATACCGCAGTGTAATATTTAAAATTGGTACAAACTGACATGTGTGCTGTACCCCATTTCATTCATGTTTGTTTTTATGGATAACGACCAATTGAGACGAGAGGAGACCAGGAACCACATAATAGTGCTGGAGCTGCTGCCAGTGTCACCAGTCATGACATTTCTAGTCCATCTACGTCTTCTACTTAAGCCTATGTACAAGGGCATGCAGGGCTTAAGTCAGTGCATCTAAAATCAAAGGACCAATCTTTTACAGTGGTAAAGAAAAAAACATCAAAGGGAAAGTTAGCTGCATCAAGACCTAAAATTGGCAATATGCCTTTAACCACATGAAGTGGCAAGGAAAGGCTTAGGCCTTGGTCTTTATGACTGGTGGTTCTGCCTCTTATGATGATGTAAGCACAAGTGAACATGCTGACATAGAAATAGAGGATGCTTCTGTGGAAGTGCACCAGGATGAGGAGGATATTTGTGTAGCTGACTTTAATGAGGATGTTGATGAGGATGTTGTTGTGTAAATCAGGCACCAGTGGAAGAAACAGTTGTTGCCCATGATAAGAAAAAGCCCATTTTCATGTCTGGGCATAAGACAAAAAAATGCACTTCTTATGTGTGGAATTATTTCTACCCAAATCCAGACAACAATAGTCAAGCTATGTATACCCATTGTAAAGCCAGAGTAAGTAGAGTTAAGGACCTTAACCATCTAGGAACTTCCTCCCTGTTACGTCATTTGCAGCAAGTTCATGGGACATTTTTGGGAAAATCAGAAACTGGTGTGAAAAAATTAACAGACAGTCCAGCATCAGTTAGCTCCCTTCCCTCAGCTAGATCCCAGCACCTACAATCTCCACTGCCAACACCATCATCAATATCCTCACTAATGATTGGAGGTAGTTATGCATCTAGGATAAGGCTATGTGACTCCTCCCTTATCCAGTATTGCTTAGAAAAATCCTTGAGGGCTAGGCCTGCTGCATCTGCTGCTGGGGGTGGATCTTCATCCCAGAAAGAGACCGAGAAGACTACAACTAGTAGTAATTTAAAAAAACAATTGACTATTAAACAATCCTTTGATAGAGGAATCAAGGATAACAGCTGTCACCCAGTTGCACAGCGGATCACTGACATCATGACGGCTGTGCTAGTATTAGATGAGGATGATAATGTGGAGGAAGTGCAGTAGAAGGATGAGGGGCAATTTGTGTCCTGTCTGACGCTAATGAGGGTGTGGATGATGAGGATGTTGTATGTGTATATCAGCCACCAGTGGCAGCAGTTCTTGCTTGTGATAAAAAGAAAGCCATTGTCATGCCTAGGCATAAGACCAGAAAAGCCACGTCTTGGGTGTGGAATTATTTTAACCCAAAACCTGACAACAGTTGTGAAGGCATCTGTACCATTTGTAAAGCTAAAGTTAGTAGAGGTAGGGACTTTAACCATCCAGGCTTCTCCTCCATGTTACGTCATTTGAGGCGAGCTCATGCACTTTATTTAACAAAATTATAATAATTTGTAAATTAATAACAAGCAGTCTAGTATCAGCTACCAGCAGTTTGGACCATCTTCACCACCAATACCCTCATCATCAACCTCCTCCTTAATAATTGGAGGTAGTCCTTCCAAAAAATGTTTTGTGGGGGCCCAAACAAACCAAGGACTTCAGCCACAAAAGTGTCAGTCCTTGTCACTAAAGTGCTTGGTTTGTTAAACTCTGCATGTCCTTTTTAATATCTCACATAAGAGTGGGTGGGAGGGCCCAAGGACAATTCCATCTTGCTCCTCTTTTCTTTACATTTTGCACAATTTGGTGCATTGCTCATTGACATTTTTATAGTTTATTAAACCATGTTTGCTGACATTTAGCATCCTCCTTCCGGGAGGGAGCTGTTGGGTTTTCACAGGGTGGGGCATGTTGCTGTAAAAGGAGAGGTGGGCTGGCAGATGGCGCATCATTGGGGGTGGGGCGTGACAGCGTGATCACGTCATTGTGGCCCCGCCCCCTCTTCACGATGCTAATATTAATGGCATTGTGAACCAGGAGGCGCTGCTGGGATTAATACTGTAACTCTGGGGGGGCTGGACAGGTCGACGGGGGCTGGGATGCTTGCCTGCCTTTCCGGGGGGGCCGGGAGCGGCAAGTATGTATTAAACTGCCATCCTGTCTGCCACAGCTGTGTGGCAATGTTTCATAGATGTCCTATATTTTTTTAAACTGCTGTGCGTTTATGCCGCTGCTCTGTCGCTTACTTTAGCCAGCCAGCTCGCTGCAGCCTTTGGCCTATATTGGTGAAAAGTAGTAAAAACTATATTGTGAGCTGTGAGGTGGTTAAAAATGCCTGGAAATGCCTCAAAATGATTGTTATTAAGGTTAATAATACTGTAGGAACAAAAACAGACCCAAATGATGTGTTTTTAGCTGTTTTTATCAGTTTTTGAAAACCAATACAGATCCAAAACCAACACACGCAAGGGTGCTTTTGTAAAACCAAATCCAGATCCAAAACCTTGCAGGAGATACAGATCCAAAACCAAAACACGCTGGTCGGCTCACATCCCTAAGTACTAGTAGATTCCATTTTGTGTGCTTAAGATTTTAAATCATTAGATACCTTTACACCTGGCTAGTTAGCAATACAGGTGGAAAATGTTCTATTAATAACTGTTTTGTTTTGTTAGGTAATATATGTTGTGGCATTTCATACATTTTATTTGACACATGTTTACTGTGTTGTGTTTTTTCTGGTATTGGGGAGGTTGTGATTGGTCCGCTGGTGGTCGTTATTGCACCTTTTACGATTGGTGTTCTTTTGACACAGTAGCGGGGTGCAATTGATCACCAATGGGACACTGAGATAGGCTCAGCTTCTATTATGGGTATTGTTATTGTTTTTAGTGTGGGGAAACAAGGGATTTATTGTTGCAATATGGTTCGCGACGTCGGGCTGGGAACCTTTTGCTGCTCCCCGGGGGCATGGAGCGTCCTGTTGGTTCTGCCTGCCAGCGTCACTTCCGGTGTGATGTGGCGCAGCCGATAGGTCTACTCCGATGTCTGGGGTGTGCTTAGTGCCTCCGTCCACCACGATAGCCGCCGGAGATGCCATGTGACTCACACAGGTGAGTGTTGTTGTGATTTATTATGGTTAATTAGAGCGGTATATACCCTGGCTTAGGTAGATGAATGAGCCTGCAGTCCCTTGAGGAAGGTGTGGGGGGGTGCCTAACCCTAACCTCCCCACGACTGTGACTAACCGTAACCCCACATTCCCCTAGCCTAACCCTAACCCTCCCGGGGGGGTGCCTAACCCTAAGTCCCCCCCCAGGAGCCCCTAACCTAACCCCCCTCCTCCGCGGCTTTCCGCGTCCGCCGCCCGGCTTACCTTCGATCGGTATGCCGGGCGTCGGACTCTCGGCGTAGGTAAAATTACAGGCATCGGGATTTCGACGCCTGTCATCAGACCCCTGCTGGGATTAGACAGTCGGGAAACCGGCGGTGGGCATTTAGACCGTCGGCTTCCTGACTGCATCCCCTTGTTTCCCCCTTTTTTAATATATGCTTGGTAAAATAAACTGACACTAGTTCAGAGGATGGATGGTGTTATATATTGTTGTTTCTAATCTGGCACCTGAGATTTATAAACATTATTTTTGAGGTAGTGTGTGCGATTTCCATATGCACAAATATATGTTTGGATAACACCGAAACGGCTGCTGTTGAGCGTCACTGGTCTGAAGGGATCCGGTTTCATGCTGTTATAATGAGTACCCTCCGGCTTGATGCATGCTATTGTATATACCCGGTTACCCTATGCCCCTCTTTTTGAATATGCACTTTAAAATGGATGCTCTGAAAACCTATTGATGCACTTTTTATGTGGATACATCTTTTCTATTGACTAAATTGGATGTGCTGGCTCATTTTCTACATATATATATATTTATTCATACATACATATAAATATAGTATGGAATTGGTATGTATGACCGCCGGACCCCAGCCCGGCGGATGAAATGCCGACGCCGGAAGGCCTGCAGATAAAGATCCCGACTGAGGTGAGTAACTACTCTAACCCTCCCCTCTCCCCCCGTAATCCTAACCCTCCCTTAGGGGCCTAGCCCAATCTTCCCCCCTTAGTTCCTAACCCTAACCTCCCCCCTTCCCGCACCATAAACCTAACCCTCTTGGGGGGGTGCCTAACCCTAACCTCCCCCCAATGGTGCCTAACCCTAACCCTCCAGGGGGGGTGCCTAACCCTAAGTCCCCACGGCAGGGCTGGTGTAAGGTTTCTTGGCACCCTAGGCAAAACTGCAGCCTACTGAGCCACCAATACCCACTTTCTAACCCATCAGGTGAAAGTGAGAAGGCATCATCTTAGTTCCACAGCTGCCACTTGCATTTAGTACAACAATAATGTCTCTCTCAGTCACATCCTTAATATTGTGATGGGAAGACTGTGTGGCGCCCCTCAGATCCTTGCACCCCTAGGCAGCTGCCTAATGGTAGAGCCGGCCCTGCCCCCCGGGAGTCCATAGAGTTAACCCTCCCCCCCCTCACGGCTATGAGCTCCGAAGGCCGGCTTACCTACGTTCGGTATGCCGGGTGTCAGTATTTCGGCGTGGGGCTAATAATAGGCGCCTATCATTAGTCCCATGCCGGGCTTTCACTGTCGGGAAGCCAGCGGTCAGCATTTCGACCATTGACTTCCTGACTACATCCCATACAGTATATATACGGTTTGTGTGTGTGGAAACCCCCCTGTAAAAATCCTGCGTTTGCCCCTGTGCTGCATGGCCATATTACGGCTGTTGCTACTGCTAATATAGCAACTACTTCCAAAGCTGAATATCGCCCATTATCTGGTGATCACAGGACATCATACATGCCTACCCTCCCGGTTTTCGCGGGAGGTTCCCGATTTTTCGGGTAACCCTCCCGCACCCCTGGAAGGGTAGGCATTTCTCCCGCATTCTGCCCACTTCCTAGTGAAGTGGGCAGAGTGAGGAGAATACCCACGGCGATAGCTGGTCTCCGTGAAGGGGGCGGGGCTTAAGATATGATTCTGCATGAATCACAGCATTTGGCCCTGCCCCCTATGTAAATTTTACCCAATCGCGGCAGTTTTGCCATGAGGGGGCGGGGCTTAATGACGCAAATCGTTAGGCATCGGCCCCCTGCTGCTTCTCTTACCAGGGCTTCTCCTGGGAAGAGATGATAAAAGGTAGGTAAGTATGCAGTAAGGCCCTGATTCAGAGCCGGACGCTCTGACCAGAGCGCTCGCTCTGAATCAGGGCCCACCTCCATTAATATGGAGCGTCCTCCTGGACGCTCGTATAGCTGTGGGTCACCACCCACAGCATATACGAGCGTGCAAAATGATGGTCGTGATGGTCTTGACCATCGCGACTGTGAGTAAAAGCCTACGGTTGGGTTTCTCAACCGCAAGGCCAGGAGTGATTTTGGCTCTATCAGAGCCAAAATCACTCCCACTGACATCACTACTGATGTCAGTGGGGCCGGCTTCAGACGGTAGGCGTTCCCTTGGGAACGCATCCGTCTGGCAGGCACGCCCCCGGCATGCCCACCAAAGGGGGCGTGCTGTCAGTCACCATCGACAGCACGCCCCCTTTGATGAGACACTCTGAGCTAAGGAAAGTCCTTCGCTCGTCGGGTCTCACGCATGCGCACGACGGAGCTCCCTCCGTCGTGCGCATGCGCAGTGGGGACCATCGACCCACTTGCGAGCGGACTGCCGCTCGCGAGTGGGTCTGAATGACCCCCTAAATACTAAGGTGCCACATCATTTCAAAGAGGGGACTCCCTTACATATCTGAAGGACATCTTCCCCCATCCCTGTACTATAGTGAAGAGGGGTCACACAGTTTGAAAGAAGTGACTCAACTCTTTTAAACAAGAGCACCACATCTTTCTACATTTTATGTTGGGGAAGATGCTGTATATGGACTTAAAATCTCTACACCCACATTTTTCATTTGCAGCAAAGGGAATAAACTGTTAAATAAATACATTGTTATTTGAAAAAGAGAAATTACTAGAATAACAAAAGTACACTGGTCTGCTTTATTAAAGGGGTTTATAATAGTCTTTTGGAAACAGAACTAGTTAAGTCTATGACTTGGCGTGTGGATAGACTTTCAGAGAAATATAACAGTGTGCTCTGAACAACCTCTAGGTAGTTTGCTGAGTTTACGTAGCATTTATCACACTCGCAGAAAAAAAAATACTAGACATTTCACCTTCCTCTACAAAATACAAATATTTGAATGGTTTAAGGTTTAATCCCACTTTAAATCCAGTGATTTGTCGAAATGTAGCATAATACAAGTTAAGATTAATACTAAAATAATATTGTCGTTCCTGCAGTATAGTGAATAAGCCATGTGCACGTTGTAGCTGTCCTTAATAATCTATGTCATTTGCTCACAAATCTCTAGCGCAAAATGCTTCCTGTTTCGGAGACAGTGTATTAATAACAAATAATGTATGAATGAAAACCTTCCTTTGTCTGGGAAGATATTACTGCGTGGGGAATAGCGATATGGATTTTTTTAGTTTCAATTGATGCTGGAGCTTTTGGATGAATATTTTCAAGCTATTTGTCTTGAGTAAAAGTGTTTCACTGCTCTAGTGGGCAATGGTGGTTGTCCCATCGCAGCTACAGTACATGGCTTAGGGTACGAATCAGAGACGGACTCTAATGCGATTTCAGCCTCGATTTCGTACGCATCACAGTTGCGAAAATATGCTAATGGTTGTAAAGCTCACCCGAGCATAGGGACGCCCGCTCCTGCCTTCTCATTTGCGTACAACGTCGTTTACATGTGTAAATATCGGTAACATTGAAGTACATCGAGCAGCCATCTGGCCCTTGTGGCAGGTCTGACCTGCAGCAGCCTTTGGAGCTCTCCTGACATGCAGAGCTGCCTAGTAGATCGCATGGGCTAATATATGCACGCCCATGAAACGGTGTTCAAATGCACAAACACCCCGTCACCACCTCCAATCGCTGACCGCCTGTTGCTCACTTTGTGATGGATTCCTCTGTGCATCCGTAGTCGCAATGTGATTGCTGTGCACGCGCAGTGCGGCTTATACGCGCGCGCAACGGCAAACAATCGCTGGATCTGCGTCCATAATCGCCACTGCGCCCAGCTCGGAATCAGGCCCTTAGTGCGGAGTGTTTGAATCAAAGCATATCACAATAAAGTACCCACGTGCAAATGTAGATAATAAATCTCTCTGTAAGGAAGGATACCGTTCATCTTACAATAGAACATAGGGGATGGGCATGCAGTCAGCATGTCGATAGTACAGTGTCGACATCATTGGAATGTGGACTGCTAATATGTCGACATCTGCAAAATGTTTACAGGTTCGCAGTGCTTCATGCCAGAACCTACTGCGCATGCACGGGTCTCCGGGGAAAATGGCACCAGCGCCTATTTTCCCAGGGAAATCTCCTCTGCGCATGTGCGGAGCAGCACATTGGATTCTACGGAGAGGTAAGTATATTAACTATGGGTGCAGGGTGTGCGGTGTGGGTCCCCCAGGGGACCGTGTGCACAGCACACCTTGCACCCATTATAAAGATGCCTATGAATCCGACCCCAGACCGACTATTTGGCCAAGTGTGTGCCCTCGCTCGTCCGATGCTTTCATCTAATCCTGTTCGCCTGGTCAGGTCAAACGGTTTTTAAACATGCTTAAAAATCGGGACAACCAACCGCCGATCAGCCAACCAGTGTAGAAGTGTTTGGCTGCTAAGACCAGAGCTGGCAACCAATCTCCTAACCCGGGCAGCTCAGCACACCATCGGCAGCAGCTGTCATCTGGATACATGCCAGAATCAGCTGCACTGCCCGGCAGCCGGGGGGTTAACAGACCTGGCAACCGTGAATCAGGGTGTGTTCATGGGGAGCTGGTATGAAATACCTTGCGGCCGGCGGTTCGATTCCCAGCAGTGCCTGGCCGACCAAAGCAGAGTTCCCGGCAGCGGAAGCCCGACAGCGCTGGAAATCCTGATCGTCGATAGGTAAGTACCGACTAACCTAACCCCCTAACCCTAACCTCCCCCCCAAGTGCCTAACCCTAATCCCCCTTCTAAGTGCCTAACCCTAACTCCCCCTTCCCCTCTGTCCAGGGGGAGTGCCTAACCTTAGGTCCCCCCGGGGGTGCCTAACCCGCCTTCCCCCTAGCCTAACCCTCCCGGGGGGGTGCCTAACCCTAAGTCCCCCCCGGGTGCCCTAACCCTCCTCTCCCGTGGCTGTCCGCTCGCGGCGCCCGGCATCCCTTCGATCGGGATGCCGGGCGCCGGTCTCCCAGCGTCGGGGAAATGTCAGGCGTCTAGACGCCCGGCATTTCACCCTTGCCGGGATATGACAGTCGGGAAGATACCGGCAGCCGGCTTCCCGATTGTATACCGTTCATGGAGATGGAGATGGTTTACATGCCTGCTGAGCTGTTGCATTGATGTACTGTTGATGGTTCTCAAAAAAAGGCTTTTGTAATAAACCAAAATGTCAATATACCTGAACAGCTATGTGGTGATATGATTAATCTTCAATAAATTGATCTTTTGGTCGAAAATCTGGTGAGTGCTGTCTTTACCACACCTGTGGAAAAACTTTGGATTTAAATCTTTATATAGTATAGAGCTGGACAACCTCCCAAGAGTGGCGAATTGAGAATGTGTCATGAGGACACGCACCCTCCCTGGTCGGCCACGCCCACTATTGGGAGCACGCGCAACAAAGCTCTAACTGCAGCTCAGCCTTCTGCCCCCAGTCTGCCTTGAACACTAATTTCTATCATGCTTTCATAGGATTTATTTATTTATTTTTGGGGGGGTTCCATTTTTCAATATGCCCTGGGTGCCAAAAACCCCAGTTACACCTCTGGTCTCCCGATGGTTTCCAGCCCTGGGCTGACCAGTATGGGGCTGGTTACCGTAATGGCTGGGGGACCCCACTCTGTGTGTCACCCTGCAGCTCCCCACCTTGTTCGCCCTAGTGCTGGTTATTGGAAAATAGGGGTAACCCCATGCCATTTTTTTATCCAATTTTCCAGTAGCAGACCAGGCTCAGAAGTCCAGGGCTGGTTATTGATTGGATGTAGAATCTGTGACCAGGTCTGCAGTAAAATTGTGTAAACAATCTGATCTGGAGTTGCATCTCTGGAGGATTTGACAATTGTGCACCCAGCTATAGGATTAAGATAAGGGATAGGGACATAGGGCCTGATTCAGAGGCGCTCGCTATTTGCGAGCGCACGCTCTGAATCAGGGCAGATTTTTTTTTTAAATCCGCCTCCAGGCTGCTCGCATAGCTGTGGGTGGCCACCCACAGCTTTTGCGAGCGGCCTGGAGATGGTCGTGATTATCGCAACCATCGGGCTTGCGACAAGACCCTTGTGGTAGGGTCTCGGTTTTCGCAAGCCCGAGTGAACTTCCTGCTCTAATAGAGCAGGAAGTTCACTACTGACATCACGAATGATCGGGAACGCCTCTGTTTGTCCAGCCACCCCCCCTCCCCACCTACAAAACGGGGCAAGCTGTCGATCAACATCGACAGCCGCCCTGTTTTGTAGCGAGCCCCAGAGCGAGTGAAGTTCTCATTCGCTCCGGGGCGCGCACATGCGCCGCATGCGCCGACCATCGACCCGCTATGCGCTCGCTCGCGAGTCCGAATCAGGCCCATAGTTTCCGCTGCAACAGATGTGTTGCGACCTTAGCCGCAACCTGTGACTAAAACCCCAAATGATGAAACATGAGCTACAGCCGCCGGGTTAGGCTTAGGTTTAGCATTAGGCTTAAGGTTAGCGTTAGGGTTCAAACAGCTGTAATAGCTGCATCGCCACACCGCCGTCTGTTGACATTGTTAGTATGTTCTATGTCTCTCCAGATCAGTGATAAGCAGCTTGATACACTTCAGGGCCGCATGGATAGCCCTCTACAAAAGACCCTCACATTACCCATAATCCTGTTAATCAGTGTCGGCTCCAGGGCTAATAGCGTCCTGTGCTCGCCGAGTGCTCCGCGCTCCTTATCGCGGATGAAATTGGGGACGTGGCTTAATTTCCATAGGCCACGCCTCCTAACGTCCCCAACCCCCACCGATTTGACCACCCGCGGGCTACTTCGGGCCACGGATGGAACAGCGGGACAGTACTGTCCTGCTGAAATCGGGATGCTGGGGAAGGGTGCGACTTCTATGGGTGGCGCCCCTGTTCAATCGCTCAGGTCGAACACCCCTAGAGCCGGCCCTGCTGTTAATATATAGGGGACAAAGGTAGAGGAGGATCATAAATATTTTAATTCTAAGTTTATGGTGCTTCTGCTTTTATACCTGTGTATATAAAGGTACTCTCATTGAACTTAATATCTAGGGGTAAATTTACTAAAATTAGAGTTTTTAGAAGTGAGTTTTAAAAGTGATGTTGCCCATAGCAACCAATCTTAATACTTAACATTTAAATAGCACCTTCTAGAAGATAATAGCTAGAATCTGATTGGTTGCTATGGGCAACATCACTTTTAAAACTTCTAAAAACTCTCACTTTAGTAAATGTACCCCTACTATGTGATCCTGCACTGATATAACAGTCACATGACCTACTCTAGATACAAGCATGACAGCAGATGCTTTCTTTCCTCATTCCACCCCTAGGTATGGATAAAAGTACTCTCACACACTATTCACTGCAGCACACATTGTGCAGCAGCTGCTCATGTCACGTAGCCAGGGCCGTAACTAGGCGTGTGCGACTGGTGCCACCGCACAGAGGGCCTGATTCAGACCCGGTCGCAGGCGCTGAGCGCTTGCAACCAGGTCGATGGTGGCCCAGAGCACATGCGCACGACGGAGCCGGCTCCGTCGTGCGCATGCACGAGACCCGGATAACGACGGGCAATCCGTCGCTCCAGGGCTCGCACCAAAGGGGGCGTGCTGTCGATGTTGAGTGACAGCACGCCCCCTTTGGTGGGCGGGGTGGTGGCTGCCCAGACGGAGGCGTTCCCATGGGAACGCCTACTGTCTGAGTGCGGCCCCACTGACATCACAAGTGAGACTCTGTTAGAGCTGAAATCTCTCTGGGGCTTGCGGCCACGAGACCCTACCACAAGGGACTCGTCGCAAGCCCGATGGTCGTGATGGTCTTGACCATCGCGACCATTATCATGGCCGCTTGCATTAGGTGTGGGCGGCAACCCACAGTAATGCTAGTGGCCAGGAGGCCGCTCCATACAAAAAAAGAAAGGCGCCCTGATTCAGAGCGAGCGCTCTGTCAGAGCGTCCGGCTCTGAATCAGGGCCAGAGTGCAGGGCTCTGTGAGCAGCACTGTCGCTGCCCCATGGCCCTTGCTTCTGGCTAGCAGGGTGCTTGGAAAGGCACCCTGCAATCAGTATCACTGAAACAGTGCCGCCTGTAGTGTCCTTTTTGTTATTTTATATATAGTGTTGTACTATACCTTTTATTAGTTGAATTTCAAATTCAAACACAAGTGCCTAATGATATATCCTTTGACATATCTGATATACATGTGCTGGTTATACTTATGGTACTATACATGCTGAGTATATGTACAGTACACGTCTCTCTGTATGATCCAACAGGAGGCAACTGTTGTGCTTTGATTAGACCCAACAAGATGTTACTAGGACATGTGACGTGCGGTGAGGTCAATGGCTGTGGAGGCACCGGCTGATTAACATTCCTCCCTTATAAAAAAAACCAGCATAGGGTTCCCCTATATAACACTAACCAACACCAGGCTGATCCAGCCAGGAAGATATTGCCATAGCAGGGGAGTACACTCAGATCCCCCTGCCGTCACATTAACCCCCCTTTAAAGTAGTCATCTGAGGGATGGAATTCCTCGAAAAGTGGGGATCCAAAAAAAATAAAATGGGGTCCACCCTCCCAAGCCACAACCAGCACTGGGCTTTCAGCCCAGTGCTATGCCCCGCACCACTGGTGGTGGTGGGTGTGGGGTTCATGGTATGATAACATTGTTCTTTACAGGAAGCCTACAGATCTTACCAAGCCTGCCCCAGCATGCTGGCAGTTGGAGAACCATAAGTGCCTGTATGCATTAAGGGCCTGCTGGTACCTGTAGTCCACCTGTAAAGAAAATATTAAAATAAATACAAGACACATGTTTTAATAAAAGTTTATTATACAGCATCTTCACCTGGGGTGTGGCAGCCTTTCAGCTTTTTTTCGTGGCCGCCGCCTCCCCAGGGCTTCCGGCATCTTCACCTGGGGCGCCGGCCTTTCAGCTCTTTTACATGGCTGCCACCTCCACAGGGCTTCCAGCATCTTCATCTGGGGGGCTGCGGCCTTTGAGCTCTTTTGCATGGCTGTTGCCTCCCCAGGGCTTCCGGCGTCTTCACCTGGGGGGAAGCGGCCTTTAAGCTCTTTTGCAACATACACAGTGAAAGTAAAATTTTATTATAACATAGATGCCAGGGCTTCCAAAGTCTTTTATCTTCAGGAGCTCTTGCACACTCCTTCCCCGCTAGCGGACTACCAGGCCCTGCCTCGCGCTGACTTATGTAAGCCAACAGAGGGGGCGGGGCGATGACGTTGACGCTGAGGAGCTATTTTTGAAATCTGCACCACTGTTGAACTCTGCAGCATGCCTGCCGCCATGCTAGCTATCTCCGCCAGGTCCCGCCGTCATTAGTGTCCACACCTCCACCAGGTCCCACCGCTGCTAATGCCTGCACCTCCGCCTGGTCGTCGCCGCATTCCCACCCAGTGATGACAGCGGATCCATCACTTGATCTGCTGTCCAATTACATCTGCCTGAATGATGGGCGTGCTTTCATGTGTTCTGAAGGTACATTCCTGTCACTGAGGCATATTTCTATAGGTGCTGCTTTCCCCTGTATTTTCAATGGGCTTTTACAGCCCGTGGCATGGCCCCGCCCTCTGCTTCAGACACTTTTCTGTTGTCAGCGTGAGGCAGCACTCTCACTGCTTCCCGACTGATTTTTACTATAAAATAATGCAAAGCAGATATTTATGACACAGAATCTGTGTTATAAATATATTCTTTGTATTATTGTAATCATTATGTCAGGTGAGGCTCTGCCTCCCCTGACTGCATGTCCCTGCTCCAGGGGGCCTAATCATTTAGCTCTATCCTCTGGTTTTGTTACCCAACATTAACCCTTGCTACTGAAGTGTTAATTTTATAGGTGATACTGCACTATCCCTTCACTGATTGAATCTCAAGCATTACTGCTGTATGATATTCTATTGGATCCTTTTGAAACCTGTGCTTTTGATATTGTTCTGGAGATCTACATGCTCAGTATATGTACCATACTTACTGACTTTGCTGCCCCTGGGTCGGCAGAGCGGGAGCGTGGTGGCCGGGAAAGTGGGCGGTGCAGGTGGTGTGGCAGCACAATCGCATCATCGTGGCCCCGTCCACGCTATACAGTACACTGACAGCTACGATAACATCTTCGTACCCCCCCTCCACTGGACCACCCACTTTTGCTCTGTAAGTGGGCGGCCTCAGTGATGGACACGTGGGGGTGTGTGCGAGTGCATGGAGGGGGGTTGCGGGGGGGTGTGGGAGGTGGAGAAATGTGCAGGAGACACTGGAGGCTGGGCAGCTTATGTAAAGTAAAGCTAATTTGTAAACAGCTTTTTTCCACCTAGTATTCAAAGGGACTGTGTGACAAGGTCATTTGTACATTATCACTAAAATAATCCTACACCATTCTATTGATGCTTACTGTATCAGATTGAGTCAGGATAGATGTGTCAACAATTGTGGCAACTCTTTTAATCCTGACCAGATGTCATAATGTTTCATAAAAGGAAAGAGAAAAAAGGACCCCAACAATGAGGCACACCCCAAACATAGAAATTATACTGAGTTATAGCATAAGAAAGGAATGTATAAAAATTCAAATTTTATTAGTTTTATTAAAATCAATACTAAGTCTATAGGCAAGAATCACACGATCAATATATAACACATAACAAAAACACAATAAAGACAGTCACAAAACATAGATATCTCAAGATCGTGTTGCGCAGTGGGATAGATAATAGAAAATATAATAACCAACTTGCTCGTTCCAAATGTTATATGGTCATAGAGACCATTCAGGATTATATCTACTTGGAAAATCCTCCTCCTCAGAAATAGTGTGAGGGATTAATAATCACCTATTATATGCTGAATAATTACCACAAGTGGCTCCTGACCAAAAACTCGCAACAGAAATACTAATAATTAGTCCTAGGAAATATATTCCTCATAAACATGGCGAAAATCTAATATAACTTAATATACACAGCATACATTTATCAACATGACATAACACAATTAAAAGGCTGTATACCGCAATCGATAATTGACCCCGTTTCATCAAAAAAGTAAGTATATAGTATACATAGAGGCGTCCCTCTGTTAAATGTATGAGAGCATATCATGTGTTTTATAGATTTGAAATATAGAACGTATGCACTTATGGGACAGATGCTGCTGTTCCACATCAATGAAGTCAGAGGATGTGGAATGAGTTTCACTGTCACCAGGCATACATAGAAACAGTGCAGACTGCCTCTGCTATTAGTACCACTGTATAGGTGATATCCCTGTTGCTCCAGGCAGCGCAGAGATTCACAGAGCAGGCAACTAATGAGAGAGCAGAGAAGGAGAGGATAGCGGCAGTACCTGTATGGAGTATGCTCTCAAAAATGGGTGTCCGGTAAAGGGATCCCCAGTGCGCACTGGGGTCCCCCAGCTAACGAGCCGACGCGCGTTTCGCCGGAAGCGGGCTTTCTCAAGGCGCTGTCTCCATGCTGTGAGTGGGCCGGATGTAAATAGTCCCTGCCATAGCGTGATTGGCGATGTGTAGGAGATTGACATTGTTCACGGACCGGTTACAATTGTAGTGGGCGGGAACAGGGCACGTATCCATAGTAATGTGTATAACACAAGTTTGTCAGAGATACGCTGGTCAGTAGGAAATATAAGGGATATCTTAATGAACGTGTGCATCTAATGTTACAGCGGATATAGATACCAGTCTGCATACAATGAAGGGCACCATTAATATTCCTGAAGGGCCATACCGAATCTTAAAACTCATATGATATAAATCAAAGGTAGTCATGTTTATATAAGAGCAAAAAGGACAATAATGGGTCAGTGTGATATTCGCATGTATATGTTAATACAAGTGTCGATGAATAGAGAAATGATGTTCTCTGTCCCACTAGTAAATCATAGATGATTACTATCGGTCATAATTCCATAAATGGTAGTATATAACTGATGTTCCTAAATGCCAATCGATGTTGAAGTTGTTACAGAAAAAGGTTATGCGATATACCAATAGGATGTAGATATCCCAGCCTTTACAGGATAGTCATAATGGTGAGCACAATCATATGATATAGTTAACAATAAGTAGACGGGTTACTAAACTGGTACTAACATGTACCCATGGGTATAAAATAAAATAAAAATAAATATGAAAATAGAAAGTATGATAAGTAAAAATCAGAATATTGCAACTACAAAATTATATAATGTGCAAAAAGAGGTACTGGTCGGTATTCAAGAAAAATTCTTATTAAAAAAAAACACAAGATTACATGAAAATGATGTTATGGATTTCAGGGACATAAAAATTATGCTAAATATTGGTGAGCAAAAAATTAATTAACAAAAGATTACACGCCAAAATGTGTAGTAACAATAATATAATGGTCCAACCGATAAATAATAGTCTAAAATGGGTCTGATAAGGAAAGTTAATCAAAGATAGAACACTTAAATTGGTTATGCATTCTACAAGCTGTATATATTAATGCAATGTTGTAATAACTGTTCCAATTAAATGGACATAAGGACAAACCACACTAGTATATAAACACATTAGTGTCCAGTAGTTTCAATCATAGAGACAGATAAAGTCTAATATGAACCAGAACAAAAACAGCAAAACTGATGTTGTCACACATTCAAAAAGGGACTGTAATTAATCATTTCATTCATGCCTCGTGGACTAACTGAGTCCAATCGGAACGTCCACTCGCATTCTCTTTTTAAGAGTTCTTTAGTGAGATCGCCTTATCTAGGGCCTATCAATACTTTGTCCAGGCCAAAGGCTCTTAAGTCCCTCCAAGACCCATGATGACAGGAAAGGAAATGCCTCGCCACGGAAGTAATCTTCTTCATCTTCCGTAAGTCCTCCTTGGCATTCCTAATGCTTCCAATATGCTCAAGGATGCGTTGTTTCAGATGTCTGGTTGTCATACCAACATATCTCTTGTCACATGGGCATTCCAAACAATAAATTACACCGGTTGTATTACAATTGATGTAATGTTGGAACTTGTGTTTCCTCCCAAATCTGTCAGTAATGTCCATTTTGCTACTGATCATGTTAGGACAAGCTTTGCATTGTCCACAAGCAAATGAACCCGTAATTACAGGCTTTTTCTTGGATTCTGATGAGAAATGACTCCGAACACACATGTCCTTCAAACTTCTGGCTCTGCGCCAGCTGAAGTGGACCCGTGGGTCTAAAACTCTTTGTAAATCTGGGTCCAACCTCAGAATATTCCAATGTCTCTGAACTATGGCTTGGATAGATTGCCACTCAGGACAGAAATTGCCAATAAATCTGATCTTATCTGGGACTTCTTTAGTTTCTCTATTTTCGGGAAAGATCAAAGTGTCCCTATCAATCTTGGACACAGAATGATAGGTTTTCTTGATCAGCCTACTGCTGTATCCCCTATTTTTCAGTCTAGTTGCCAGTTCCTTACTTTGAACCTTAAAGGTGCTACTATCAGAGCAGTTTCTCCTCAGTCTAAGGTATTCACCTTTGGGTACATTGTGTATTGTGGGAGGAAAATGACTACTGTCATGATGTAACAAACTGTTTGTAGCTGTAGGTTTGCAGAAGAGATCTGACGATAGATTACCTTGATCGTCTATGAGCAGTTTGAGGTCCAAAAAAGTAATTGACTCCTCACTCATCTCATACGTGAATCTCAAATTGAGGTCATTGATGTTCAGTTTAGTCATGAATTCATGGAATTTCAACTCTGGTCCATCCCAGATAACCAGAATGTCATCGATGTAGCGGACCCAGAGCAGTATCGATGAATTAAATTCATCGTTTTCCTCATTGAAGACATGGGTATGCTCCCACCACCCTAAAAATAAATTGGCGTAGGTGGGAGCGCATGCAGACCCCATTGCTGTTCCCCTCGTTTGTAGATAGTATTTACTATTAAACAAAAAGAAATTCCTACGCAAAATAAATTCCAGTAGTTCAATCAAAAACCTGTCAAATTCCGATGTATCTGTCATGTCCAGGAAGAATTTCACTGCCCGTATGCCCTTCTCGTGGTGTATACTCGTATACAGTGACTCCACATCGATACTGGCCAGTATTTGATTAGGTTCCAGTTTGATGTCATGAATTTTCCTTAGTACATCTCGAGTATCCTGGACATAGGAGGGTAGCGTGGTAACATACTGTCTAAGATGTGTATCGACAAAGGTACTAGCCTGTTCCGTTAGTCCCCCTATGCCAGACACAATCGGTCGCCCTGGTGGTTCAGCTTGCCCTTTGTGTACCTTAGGTAACAGGTGGAAGGTAGGAATTTTAGGGAACAAAACTCGTAAGAAATCGAACTCATGTTTGGTTATGATTCCATCACATCTTGCCCGTTCTATAATCCTATTGTATATGTTAGTATAATTTTCCAAGGGGTTAAACAATAGATGCTGATAGCAGCTTTGATCTTTAAGTTGGCGGTGTGCCTCTCTAAGGTACATGTCGGTGGGCCAGATAACCACGTTTCCCCCTTTATCTGAAGGTTTGATAACCACATTCTGCCAGGTTTTAATTTCTTTTAGAGCTATGATCTCATCTCTGTCCAAATTATTCATTGTCCTTGTTGATTTAGTTCTCATAGTTTGGAGAAACACATCATTCATATCCCTAGATACAAGGTCCTGAAAGATCTTGATCTCGGGACAGTTAATGTTTTGAGGAAAAAATGAGGATTTCCTTTTACATATTGGTCTATTAGCCTTTCCACATGATACTGACTCAGGGATGCTATTAGATTCCCATAGTTCCTCAAGATTCGCAAGTGCCTCCATTTCTTCCACAGTACTTAATATGGGAGATTTTTCCCTGGAATCACTGGAGTGTTCAGATGGAATTAGCCACTGTTCCAGTACTGATATCTTTTTTGATGAGTCCTTGTCTGTCCTGCATGGCTCATTCGAGGGGACAATGGGGTCCTCCTCGTGGGTGTACTCCTCATTGTCATTTCTCTTATTAGAATGAAATTTAGCCAAAGACAATTTCCTACAAAAAAGGTGCAGATCCTTCTCCCAACTGAAGCGATCAAAATTCCCAGTAGGGGAAAATGATAATCCCCTTTGTAAAACCGCTATATGTTTTTCATTTAGTATAATGTCGGATAAGTTAATAATTTGTAGCCTATCACATTCCATTAGCGTCGTTTGTTGATCTGCTGGGACTGGCGTTGAGGCAGAGGTCGCTCCCATGATCTGTCCTCCCTTTCTCTTCTTCCCCCTCCTCGTCTGTTTCCTCTTGGTGTTTTGAATCTGGACCTGTGTCCTTGAGGATTCTCTAAAAAAGTTATCAAAGAGGAGGAGGGTCTAGGGGCAGCAGCAGTGTTAGGGTCTACAATGTCTTCAGTACCTGAGGACTCCGCCTCTGATGAGGTATATTGCGGATTATAGGGCTTAATATAGTCTCTTCCCGTTTTTTTGTTCCATTTAAAGATGAGACCATTCATAAAGTCACATTTGTCCCTGGCAAACTTATTTCTCTTCCTCTCAATAATGCCCTGTTCGTATTCATCCAATTCTGATTTAATTTTCTCAAAAGACTTTTGGAAAATGTGATCTTTCTCCCAGGACTCTAGTTTTTTGCCTTGTAATTCGATCTCCTTTTCACATTCATCAAGAATGAATAGATCATGCTTTACCAGTATGGTCATTAGGTCCTGGGAGCACTTCAAGAGACACGTTTCCCATTCTCCTTGTAGGGTTGGTGTAGCTAATTGGAACGCAGGGAAGATTTTGGGTCTCAGACCTCTAGGGGAAATTTTGTTCTTTAAATAACTTTGTAGCGTATTGACATCCCAATGTGTTCTTGTCCTTTTCTGTAATATCTGTTTTAGGGAAATAAGATTCTGTTCCCAGTCTGTATTGGGGAGGATATCTTGAACCGTTTCCGGAAAAATATCTTCCAACTCCTTAACAGTCCGTCTTTTATTCATCAATTCACTCCTTAAACTGAAACTTGCCATTGAATAAAAAGATATAAAGTGAAAGAAAAGACCCTATTAATCAGTATAATACTAAGTAAAATATCCTGGGTTTCAACCCCGTGCTGACTGTGTGGACACTGGGTAACCAGTGAAAGTATATGCTATGTAGAAAAAAAGAGAGGGGGAAAGGGGAAGCAGAGGACAAGAAAAGAGAAACAGTCGCACAGGAGTATAGTGATTCCCGGTAGATTTACAATAGGGTAATAATAAAGTCAGGGGGTGCTCCCTGGAGTAAAAACAGTATTGTAAAAGGAAAGGGAAAAAAAGGACCCCAACAATGAGGCACACCCCAAACATAGAAATTATACTGAGTTATAGCATAAGAAAGGAATGTATAAAAATTCAAATTTTATTAGTTTTATTAAAATCAATACTAAGTCTATAGGCAAGAATCACACGATCAATATATAACACATAACAAAAACACAATAAAGACAGTCACAAAACAGATATCTCAAGATCGTGTTGCGCAGTGGGATAGATAATAGAAAATATAATAACCAACTTGCTCGTTCCAAATGTTATATGGTCATAGAGACCATTCAGGATTATATCTACTTGGAAAATCCTCCTCCTCAGAAATAGTGTGAGGGATTAATAATCACCAATTATATGGTGAATAATTACCACAAGTGGCTCCTGACCAAAAACTCGCAACAGAAATACTAATAATTAGTCCTAGGAAATATATTCCTCATAAACATGGCGAAAATCTAATATAACTTAATATACACAGCATACATTTATCAACATGACATAACACAATTAAAAGGCTGTATACCGCAATCGATAATTGACCCCGTTTCATCAAAAAAGTAAGTATATAGTATACATAGAGGCGTCCCTCTGTTAAATGTATGAGAGCATATCATGTGTTTTATAGATTTGAAATATAGAACGTATGCACTTATGGGACAGATGCTGCTGTTCCACATCAATGAAGTCAGAGGATGTGGAATGAGTTTCACTGTCACCAGGCATACATAGAAACAGTGCAGACTGCCTCTGCTATTAGTACCACTGTATAGGTGATATCCCTGTTGCTCCAGGCAGCGCAGAGATTCACAGAGCAGGCAACTAATGAGAGAGCAGAGAAGGAGAGGATAGTGGCAGTACCTGTATGGAGTATGCTCTCAAAAACGGGTGTCCGGTAAAGGGATCCCCAGTGCGCACTGGGGTCCCCCAGCTAACGAGCCGACGCGCATTTCGCCAGACGCGGGCTTTCTCAAGGCGCTGTCTCCATGCTGTGAGTGGGCCGGATGTAAATAGTCCCTGCCATAGCGTGATTGGCGATGTGTAGGAGATTGACATTGTTCACGGACCGGTTAGAATTGTAGTGGGCGGGAACAGGGCACGTATCCATAGTAATGTGTATAACACAAGTTTGTCAGAGATACGCTGGTCAGTAGGAAATATAAGGGATATCTTAATGAACGTGTGCATCTAATGTTAGAGCGGATATAGATACCAGTCTGCATACAATGAAGGGCACCATTAATATTCCTGAAGGGCCATACCGAATCTTAAAACTCATATGATATAAATCAAAGGTAGTCATGTTTATATAAGAGCAAAAAGGACAATAATGGGTCAGTGTGATATTCGCATGTATATGTTAATACAAGTGTCTTTCTTATGCTATAACTCAGTATAATTTCTATGTTTGGGGTGTGCCTCATTGTTGGGGTCCTTTTTTCTCTTTCCTTTTACAATACTGTTATTACTCCAGGGAGCGCCCCCTGACTTTATTATTACCCTATTGTAAATCTACCGGGAATCACTATACTCCTGTGCGACTGTTTCTCTTTTCTTGTCCTCTGCTTCCCCTTTCCCCCTCTCTTTTTTTCTACATGTCTGGTGTGCTGTGTTGACTCATCATCATTATTATCATCAGTGGGTCTCTTGGAAAAGGTCAGTTTTTTCCTGGCAGCAGCATTTGCAGGAGAAGTAAAGTAGGAGATGTTGTCATGTCATGTGCCATTTGAGCTGATAATTTGCTCGTCAGGGGCTCTTTGCATCTCTTAAGATCTGTGTCAGTTGGAAAGAAAGACATTAAATAGGACAAAACCTAGGATCAGGCATGGTTGCAAACATCTTAGCAAAATAACTTAGTTTCATCTCCTCCTTCAGTTTCTCTAAGTGCTTTTCCAGTAGTATAATTAATGGTATAATGGTAGCTTGCATAAAATGCAGAGTATTCTCCACTGTGCTAGACTAAGGTAACATACCTTCCCCTCTCCCTATCTCAAGGTTTATTATGTACGCTTCGATAGCTTCTTGCTATTCCTTCAATCACTGAAGCATATAAAGAGTAGAATTCCACCTGGTTACTACTTCTTGTTCCAGTTGGTAGCATGGAAAATTATACTGTTGTTGCAGCGGGATGTAGTCTGCGTCCCGATGTATGGGATGCCGATGGTCGCTATACCTGTGCTTGAATCTCGACAGCATTGGGATCCTGGCTCCAGAATCCAGACCGCCGGCATCCCGAAGGTAAGTATCGGGAGTTAGAGGAGGGGTAAGTTTAGGGTTAGTGGTTAGGGTTAGGCACTAGGTGGAGGGTTAGAGTTAGGAAATAAGGGCGGAGGTTTGTGGATGGGGGGTTAGGTTCAGGCACTAGGTGGAGAGGTTAGGGTTAAGCACCAGGAAGGGAAGGTTAGGGTAGGGAGAGGGGTAGGGTTAGCATATCGGCCAACAATCGTCGGTATGTTAACCCTGTCAGGATCCTGGCATCGGCATTCTGACCGCCAGGATCCCGACTGCCAGCAACCCATACTCAACCCGTTGCAGCAGTTGCAATCTTCTACATGCAGTTTCTTAATGCCATAAATGTCCAGAAGTTTTTGGCCCACAGACAGCATGTCCTGTATGCACCTGTCAGTTTTTAAAATTCAGAACCACCAAGTTTATTGTGTGCACAAAATATGGTATGTGTTCAAAATCACACAGTTGTAATGCTTGTACAATGTTACTTGCGTTATCAAAAATGACAAATCCTGAGGAGAGTCCTAGTCAGGTAAGTCATTATGCTACCACCTCTCTGAAGTTTTCCAACAGATTGACACTGGTATGCCTTTTAGTGAATGCGGTGATACAGAGAGTAGCCTGCCTGTGAATGAGCTTGCCTTGTGTGTTATAGATACTGGTGCTGCTGAATGTGATACACCCACCTAGTGGGCTGTCACAGTCCTGTATTTTTTAGTTTGACCAGTAGCACTTGTCCACATATCTGTAATTAAGTGGCTAGTCAGCACTATGGCATTTTCTAAGCCAAGAATAACTTTTTTTTTTTATGTCCCGGTACAGGTGAGGAATTGTTTGTGGGGACAAATGACCTCAACTAATTGTCTAAAACCAAATGCATTGCTGGCAGATATTGGATGCAGAGCTAATACTAACATAGCTGTATGGCTTCAGTGATCCGTTGTGCAACAGAATTTCAGCTGACATACTTTGTTCCTCTTGAGAATTCTTGTTTCACAATTAATTGTGGTTATTGTTTGATGTTCAGTGGATGACTAAAAAGGTGCAGGTGCAACTAAATAACATATAAATGAATTTGAGTGACCAGATGAGATATGTATAATGAGATATGTATATATGTCGTTGTTTATTGTCTTAGAAGACACAGTGCTCCAGTATAAACAACTGGTAGTATAAAATCCCAAGGAGTGGGAATAGTTGCCAGGGATATTAGCACGCTCCTTTAGGGTGCCTCTATCCGTAATGTTGAATGGACCCTACAGCTCCCTCTAGACCCCTAATGATGTGGCAACCTTTCTTGAAATAGGTATATGGGGTTAACAGGGTGGTGAGTGTGCCTCTTTATAGGGTTACTCTCCATATGTTACATACGTCATCCTTTGTACACTGTGGTTGTGTAGCTGCGAACCTTTATGTGTCCTCTGGATACCTGTGGTGTAGCCACCTTCCTGAATAGGTATAGGTGGTTAACTGGGTGGTGAGTGTGCCCCTTTAGAGGGTTGCTCTCTGTATGTTTCTAAATACACTGTAGGTGTGTAACAGTAAACCCTATTGTGCTGTGCAAACACCGGGATGTAAGAAGACCTTTGTTATAAGGGTTCCTTTCCGTATGTCCGATATGTCATACGTTGCCCTCACTGCTCATTCAGACAGAGTTTATGTAACAGTGCAGTTGTAGTGAGTCACAGCCGCAGCATCCTGCGTGAGAGCTTACTGGTCTGATGTTTTAAAAAAAAACTCCTGTGTGTCCGCACCTTAGAGTATGCTCCATAGGGGAGGAAAATAGTTCTGTGCTCTCCTAGCCACGGGAGTCCATATAAAGTACCCAGTTCATGATGGTAGGATAAGGTGGAATATGCTCCTTCCAGTTCCCGGACGTTGTAACTGTCAGCAGGGTGGATCTGCTATGCGAGGAGATGAAAGACTGTAGCAGCATGAGACTGTGCACTGGTCTTGTCTCACAGTTAATTGTTGTTTGATACTACTGTTCTTCGCCACCTTCTGAGTTGAAGATTCACCACCAGCAACAGCAGCCCTAGCTTGCAAGGATTCATCTTGGAAATCCTGGATAAGGATCTAGTCAGTTAGCCATTGCAAAATGAATGCAGAAGGACTACCTCCAATCACTAATGAGGCGGTTGATGATGAAGGTGTTGGTGGTGGAGATTGCATGTACTATTATCTATCCATTCTGCTGGTAGATGATGCTTTGCTGCTTGTAATTATTTTACAGGATTTTTGAGAGTTTGATAGATAATTGCATGAATTCACTGCAAATGACGTAACAGGGAAGAGGTTCCTAGATGGTTAATGTCCCGACCACTACTTACTTTGACCTTACAAATTGCACAGATGTCTTGACAAATGTTGGTAAGATTTGGGAAAAAAAATATTCTACATGGAAGAGGTGACTTTTTTGGTCTTATGCCCAGACATGACAATGGCCTTCTTCTTAGCACTGGCAAGAACTGCTGCCATTGGTTACTTTGACACAAGCAACATCCTCATCATCAACATCCTCATTAGTGTCAGATGCACAAATATGCCCCTTATCCTGTAGCACTTCCACAGTAGCATCCTCACTTTCTGTGTTATCACCATTACTTTTACTACTACTCACCCTAACATTTGCAGAGGATGCAAAAATGGTCTGAAAGAGGATTTTCTAGGATTACTGTTTCAAAAATGTCAGACTCAAACATAACACTAGTGGACACCCTCAGACTCTCTTCAGGGATCTGTGAAGCTTGTGAAGACACACAGCTTGTTCTTCAGCCTTAGGGCCAAATGTAATAGGGTGAGAGTTTAGAAAATGTGAGAGTTTAGCCGTAAAGTCTCACATTGGTCGAGTTTTATCTTCAAAATGGGAAAACATCTGGATGAGATTTAAAATTGTGAGTTTTTTGAGTCTGAAAAACATGCAAGTTTGCTCTGTTGCTTTGTTCACGTGCTCTATTACATTGGCCGAGTTTAGAAAATGTGAGAAAACTCTCACATTTTCGAAACTCTCACCCTATTACATTTGGCCCTTTTTGTTTTTTTGTGCACTGATTTTCTGTTTTAAAGGTGACACATCTAGACTTAGGTATATATTTACTAAAGTGCAAGTTTTTAGAAGTGGAGTTGTTGCCCGTAGCAACCAATCAGATTCTTGCTAAATATCTTCTAAATGTTGCTAGAATCTGATTGGTTATGTATGGGTACCAACTCCACTTCTAAAAGCCCTCACTTTAGTAAATATACCATTTAAAGTGAGAAGGTATTGCATGCAAGGTTACAGAAGATGCCAGAATTTGGCCCTGGCTCTCGCAATAGACATTCTAGTTCAAGAAACAGCAGTAGCAGGACCACCACTTGCAAAGGAATTCCATGGCCTGAGCCTTTCCTGGCCACTGCATTTGGTGTATGGCATGTTGGCAATTTTACGTCTTTAGGCAGTAAATGTTCCCTTCATAGTTAGAGGTAATGCTTGGACATTGAAAGAAAACATTAGTAGTACATATGTTTTTAACATTTAGCCCTAACCATTGGTTTGGGAACACTGATAGTTTCCGATGTTTCTACTTGTTTAAAGTGAACTAGTTACAGTACTTTCAAACAGTCCACAAACACTCTGGGATAGGAGTATGGGGCAGATGTAAAATGTGCCGAGATATTTAGATTTGAGAGGGGCGTGTTGTAGCTCAAATATAAATATAAATTACAGTGTATATAGTAAATAAAGCTGTCCAGGTGTAAAGTTTCTCTTTTTGTTTTTGCTCCCAACTCTGAAGCAGACTCAAAATGTTTAACGTGTTTCAATGGATGAAAATTATTTTTTATTTAGTTAATTGTGAACAGTTCTCACAGTGCATCCATTTGTCTCTCTAGACGTAGTGATACATTTATACTGCAATACGTGCCATAAGTACAGGAGAGTATTTTACTATAAGAAAACAATGTGCCCTAGTGTAGTAATGTCATTGTACAGTACTTTGCATTCTCCATTTGGTAAAGGGAAGACATTTCAGCAGACCGATCTCTGGCTGTGTTGAAGATCTCTGCAAGTCATTGTTTCTGAAATGATGAATGCTTTCTTTTCCCATAGGATGCATCCATTGCTCACCGTTTTCACATGATGCGGGAAAAACACCCAGAAAAGTTCAACAGTCGGTAAGAGACGTAAACTTCTATATTACACCTATTTTTACGGAAGCATTTTCTCATTATTTGTGTTTAGTTTTTAAAGGGTCACTTCCTACGTTACTGTATGTTCTTTTGTTTAATATTTGTATTTGCAAATCTGTTTGACCGAATCATCTTATCTAGACTACTACAACTTCTGGTGGCACCATAGAACTGAATGAATTTGTCTAAAGAAGAGTTTATCTACCTACAAAACATTAACCCCCAGGGTTGCCTCAGACAAAGGCTCTAGTGCAGTGTAAGATGAATGAGCCTTAATGTGAAATACTAGCCCTGAACCTGCTGATATCCCTTTACCACTGTAACGTTGTCCATAAACAATTAAACCATGCAGTCGGGACTTTCTGTGGGTCCTCTAAGATGAGCCTCATAATATATGTTCCCCACATATTCCCCATTTGACCGCCTCCCACATAGCATATCACATAACATTTTGGAGGTCACGCCTAGGTCCTTTTTGCCTAGCTGCTACCTTTATGGCCCTATTTATCAGTTAATATTTGCGGGATATTCCCCGAAAACCCGGGTGCAATAATTAGTATCCCTTGAATGTATTTGCAGTGGACCCTCTTTGGGGGCCGTTTCATTGCGGAATTTACCAAGTCACAGTCTGTAGCGTGGCCCTGATAGCGAACGCCATCTGAAGAGGCCATTAACCATTATAGTATATAGGGTACAGTCAGCAAACCCGGCACTCTCTACACATGTGTCAGAAAATGAAAGTAAAGTGATTGCTGTTGCTTTTACATATGGCAGGGACAGGCCGGCCCTATCGCTGCATGTGTTTTATGACACACACTGGCAGTACATAATTTCTAATTGCCATGATAAGCAGCAATAAGCAGCAATAAGAAATGATAAGTCTAGGGTCTAAAACCTGATACCTAATAAAAGCTATCTCACCGGGCAGAGTCAAGCAATACAACCACTTCAGTCCATAATGCCAAGAATATTTTATTAGATTAAAAAAGAGAAAATAAATACAAAAAAAATTTAGGGGGCAAATTATGGAACTAGAACATGAGTTGGTAAACACTGAGAATATAGTTGGAGAAATATGGTCAAATCTCTGACTTTATTATTCCGGAATGTTAATGCAATTCACTCAGGATTATTATATAGCAACATCGGTCATTTTACTGAGCACATCTGTGGGGTCGGGAGGTTAAAATAAGCAATGTTGCTTTATCATAATGTAGCGGTCACAATCTGCCGCTGTAACAAGCGTTCCTTCTCTGTTCCAATGGCACATTGTGCACATTGCTCTGATTTGAATATGCCCCAACATGTCAATCTTATTGGTTTGAAAGTAACTAGCATTACGGATGTACGCAATGCAGGTTTCTCTTTTTTTTTTGCAATCCACAACGTTTGAATAAAGAATATCTATTTTAAAGTTAATGGATTTTCCCACATATTAGAAGTCTTTTTAATTTCATTTAATCAAGCAATTTACATTATTTAAGACCTCAAAGTACTGTTCTTCAAATTTGTTATAAACAGATATGCATTTTAGCATAAACATTATAACACCCTTTTCTTTGTACGTCAAATAAAATTAGTATACACCTACACATAGTAAAAATTTTTAGTAGTATTTTTAGATTACAATGTAAAATTACTTTTTTTTTATATATTTAGAGTTAATGCGTATTTTTTCTTTATCATACTTTGCTTTTGTAATAGTTTTGTTTACATTGTATACTTTTGTTGCCTAATTAGCAAGCTAAGTGTGGGGAAATGTTCTATTTTATACTCAAAATGTTCATTTTGTAATATATAAAAACTTATTTTAATTACAAAATTAACATGTAAGTACATTTTTGTAAATATATTTCAACTGTTTATTTACTATTTAAAATAATCTGAAATGTGTTATATAACAGTTCCTTTCAAATCCTTAGGGGTTTTATATTTTTCTTTCTATTTAATAAATGAACCGAGGAAGGGATCAAAAATAGTTTAAAAATTACACACTATTTAATACAAATTCATTAATCTTCTAAATGATCTATTGGAAAACACAATTTCATAATCCTTTAATGTTCTTTTAAAATTTGGCATTTATACACTCAATGAATAATATATTTCTTCAAATAAAATGAACAACAAAGACAATTAAAATGCTGTGTGTTGTACTAACAAAAAATTGTATGTTTTATTTTCCAGTCACATTAAAATAATGTTTATACCTTGTTAATTTTTAATATATCTCCCTCATTTTATTTACAAGTATTTCCCATTTTATTCTAATTAGAGGATAAATAATCAGTCTATAATCTCAATAACATGGCTGTTTATTTTTTGTTATATATTCAACTTGTTTAAGCACCAGGGGGAGCATTATTGAAAAACTTTGAATGCTTGAATATAAATGACATCAAAACCATTATATTTTATTTACATGGAAACAAAAGAGGAAACACAATTTGACCTGTTAAACTTCTTTGGGAATGTATAACATAATTCAACAATGTTGTTTATTTTTACTTATATTAATATTATTTGCAGTACTACTATATTGAGACTAATTAGTTTATTACTAAGGTATTGATTGATATGTAGTACCTTGTAGCAAAAATCCTTTTTTTAGTCATTTATTTTATAAAATAAGATATTTTTTAGGTAAATATTGGTAAATTATATTTTTACATTTTATTGCATGAAAAACATTTTTATATTCTGAAAAGTATGTCTGCACAATTATAAAGAATGAAATTCATTGTTGAATTTTAACTTATTCTCCAAGGTTATTTAGTAACATTCACAAAGTTTAATGAAATGTTTTATGATAGAATTAGAGATTTTCCTTAGATAAGCATTTACTCTTTGCAAAACCAGGCAAGATGAATTTTTCCTTCAATACTTCATTTGTATTGCAGAGGAGATAGAAATTGACCTGCTGTATTTAATTACTTGTATCAAAATATCTTAGAACCATAGTAAACCTTTTTCTTTTTTTTCTTAAGTTTATTGAAACTTTTTAGTTAAAGTAACATACCATAAACATTAAAGTTATAAATGCTGTATATGGTGGGTTTCATTCTAATCAAAGTGAATAGTTATACACATAACCAAATGAGTGAGTACAAATCAACACACTTTATTACAAGTAACAATCAACAAACAACATACAGAGTATATAATAAACTGTTGTCTATGTTTTCAGACAACAAAGTTCATCTGTAGAGCCCTCATTTCACAATGCCCAGATCTTTCAACTTACATTATAGGCACCCTGCTGCAGTCTCAGGTCCTGACACAAGCTAAAGGGCTTTTGTCTGGGTCTTGCATTATATACCATAGTCTGGTGTTGGCTTCTGGATGTTAAGCCCATATTAGTTACATACTGGGTGCCAAGCATCTTATGTCTTGCACATGTGCAATAAGCACAATCATATACCCAAGTCAAAGAAATACAGTAATGACTTGTCCTAGGATGTCTAGAGAATATGGGCATCACTATCAGTAACCCATAATGCTTAGCATCTCTACACATCTTATAATGGTCATTCTAATGGAATGTGGATGCTCACACCATATAAGGTACTGCCTCTTAGAAACCCGTTGTACATCTCTGCTACTGTCAGGTAGAACTAGGCCCCTCAATATATGTCTTGTCCAACCCTAAAGGTGAAGCTGACCATTCTGTGAAATATGTATAGTAAAACTGCATGAATACAATCTCCTTTCCAACCCTCAATGGGGGCCCAAAATTAGGTAGCAACTTATATACTTATGTAGAAATTAAATCTTTAACCCACTGGTTACAAATGCACTATATGGAGCTGAAGCAGAATTGAATGAAAGTCAGTAGTAACTGCTCCCATAGTGGGTGTATTAGCCTATATGCAGAGCTGAAGGCATCTTTGGGCTGCCCCTATCTGTATGCTTGGAAGGATACTGGTGGAATATAATGGGTGGAGTTTCGCACAGGACAAATCTAGAATGGGAGAATATATAAAATGTACCCATCCTATTATGTTCCAATTAACCTAAGAGTGATGTAGTACATAGAAATTCTAGAAACCAACTACGATGTTTTATATCACCAAAAAAATTGGTGGGTACGGTTTAAGAGTTGGCAGTGCTCCCCCGAGTCAGGGCAAACAAGTATATAGATTAGGAGAGAAAAGAAGACTCTTTTTTGGGGGGCACTCAGTATATACGTCATCTATCTGATCTGACTCCGGTCACGTTATCCGGAAGACTGGGCACTCCCCCATCTGATGCGCAAATGGGATTTCCCCTGCACATCAAGTATGCCGGACCAGTGACCGGTAGCTCGGACCACCATCTCGCTCCGCTCATATAATCCGGGAGACTGGGTACCGCCCCACCTGATGTGCACACAGGATCTCCCCTGCACACAAACTCTGCCGGATTGTTGATCGGCAGCACGGACTACCCGCTCTCCATGGCCGTATCGCTGCATCACCGCTGTGACTCTCACGAGCAGCACTGAGAGCAAGTACTACATAACGCTATCACTCTCACCCGCTCAGGACTCAGCAATTATTAGTCGCTGAGCAGGGTTTACTAGGCATCTCCTAATATAGTAGAATTTATATAGGCACTGCATGTACTAAGGTTAACGGGGATACCCCCTCTTTACTATATCAGGTGTACCAATCATCAGTTCCCACTTTTTTGTTTACATTTTGTATTTTTGGCTTTGGGATTATACATGGACAACTTGTAGTCCAGATAACAGTTCAGTTCCACCTTCTCATTTTCTGTCAAGCCAATCACATTTTATGTGCTATATCTATTTCTTCTTTTTCGCACTCTCTCATCAGCTGACCGTCTCTGTCTGTCCTGCAATATCTTTGCATACCAGGGTAGCCAGAGTTTGCGCACACTGACAGCAGAAGTGCACATACCCCTTCCTTCCTACCAGCTGCCAACCACACTCTCTCATCCCATGTCCGCTGTCTTCACAAGACGTGGCGACAGCAGAAGTGAGGGAGACAGATACTGGGCCTCTTTTTTATCTTTATTTTCTGTCACTTGGATGTTTTACATTGTAACGACTTCATGATGCTGCACATTAATCACTGAATTTTTGCTTTGCTATTTCTTATTACTTTCATTGTATATGCAATAATCGATTTGGAAAATATTTCTCTAGGTGACAAATGCTGGTGTATGCCTCATATAGGAGGGGCATACATATATAATTAATATCTCTCCTGTACAGACACATTTTTTGGAATTTCTAATGGACACACATGGTGGGATGGTAGTCCAGATTGCTTAAACACATTGCTTGCCATTCCATCTGGTCAAGTTATATTATCAATGTTTTATTAATTTGCTACTCATTATTGATTCTGATTTGGTTACCTGATTTTGGCTATTGAGTATTACAATCTCGCTATAATCAACCTGTAAAGGATTGTTATAAGGTGATAACTCCACTCACACGCCTCCAATTATAAGGAGGGTATATGTATATACTAATATAATTTGTATATACTACTTTGATTGTTCTGTTATTCCTTGGAAGACCAGGTACCTCTTTCTGTGTTGAAAAGTATCATCCACCTTATATCAACAACTTAACTTACTGGCAATGCTCTGAAATTATTTTTCGGGGTTATTTGTCAATTCTGTTTTGACAGGTTATCATGTGACCCATTAACCATACTATAATCAATCACGGAGATCCATCTGCTGTAATCTCCATGTTTGACTATTCCACCTGTAAATTGTTGCAGGTGCCTATCCTCATAACCTTGTATGCCTAGGATTATCTCAATGTGATAGCAATATATACAACTAGTGTACGCTGTTGCCATAGGAGGGCTATGATGCACAGCTAAACTGTGTACTGTGGGGGTCATTCAGACCCGCTCGTGAGCGGCAGTACGCTCGCAAGCGGGTCGATGTTCCCCCACTGCGCATGCGCACGACGGAGGGAGCTCCGTCGTGCGCATGCGCGAGACCCGGCGAGCGACGGGCTCTCCATCGCTCCGGGTCTCGCACCAAAGGGGGCGTGCTGTCGATGTTGATTGACAGCACGCCCCCTTTGGAGGGCGTGCCGGGGGCGTGCCTGCCAGACGGAGGCGTTCCCATGGGAACGCCTACCGTCTGAAGCCGGCCCCACTGTCATCACTAGTGATGTCAGTGGGAGTGATTTTGGCTTTGATAGAGCCAAAATCACTCCAGGGCTTGTGTTCAGCGAGACCCTACCGCAGGGTCTCCATCGCAAGCCCGATGGTCGCGATGGTCAAGACCATCGCGACCATCATCATGGACGCTCACTATAGCTGTGGGTGGTAACCCACAGCTATGTGAGCGTTCATGAGGACGCTCCAAAAAAAGGTAGGAGGGCCCTGATTCAGAGCGAGCGCTCTGGTCAGAGCGTTCAGCTCTGAATCAGGCCCAGTATTCCATATTTATACCATTTGGTATCTTTCTGACCATATTTGTGTTTTTCTCACACATCTATGGCTACTCAGATTTGAAATTCCTTTTCAAAATATATTGACTATATTGAACTTTTTCTCTAATATTCGCCTTCATCCAGTTTTAGTTACTATTAATATATTTTCTCATATCCTTATGAGCATATGTTTCGTGAGGTTCTCTGTATTGACAACCACTGTCTAAATTATGTGTGTTTGTCTTGTGTGTTTATACTTATTTTAATACTATACTTATTAAAGGTTAATTTTTAAACTTTCACATATATACTGAGTGCCCCCCCCAAAAAGAGTCTTCTTTTCTCTCCTAATCTATATACAAGGATACTGGTGGAACAACTGCCCTGACACTGCTGGGCCTTTCACAGCATATAGAGAGTATTAAGAGGGGCCACCTTCCAAGTTCCCACTAACATCCAGTCAATATAGAATTTTTGTCAGTAACAAACTATTGATTTAAAAGGATTATTGACTATAATGACGGTGGAGATTTCCACTACTGTCTGCGAAAAACAAGAAGATGCTATTGTATTAGACTAAGGAACACAAACTTCTAGATTATGAAGAACTGAAATAGCACCTGATCAAATGAATTCCATCTATTTCACAGTAAAGGAGGGTCCAGAATATGATGAAAACCCATGAACCCTTAGGGGTATATATACTAAAGTGTGGGTTTTTAGAAGTAGAGATGTTGCCCATAGCAACCAATCAGATTCTACTTATCATTTATCTAGCACCTTCTAGAAGATAATAGTTAGAATCTTATTGGTTGCTATAGGCAACATCTGTACTTCTAAAAACCCGCACTTTAGTAAATATGTCCTTCAGATTCGTAAAAAAAAAAAATGTTGATTCGATTGAGATCTGGTCACTAGGGAAGCCACTGCATAAAGCTGAATTCTCAGCTAAGTTACTGGAACCATTCTAGGACTGGCATGCACAGGTGCTGGGCAAGGGGTGTGTGACCACAACCTCCTACGCTTCCCCACGCGCGGGACACAGACTACCAAACCCCACTTCTTGCTGAATCATAGACTACCAAGCCACCTTCCCACCAGAGAAAGGAAGAATATACCGCGCTTAAAGATTGCCCAATAGAAATGGTAATAATCTAGATATTTAAAACAAATGCCATAGATAAAAAAATAATAAAAAACAAAATCTGTTAATAATAGCAGTGATAAGGATAACGATGGTTACATTTGATAAGATACGATAATGCTTTCTTTAAACCGATGAGCAAATAATAATCACAGATCAGAAGCAGATATTCAAAGCTCTATATATACATGTCACTTTTTTATCAGCAATGTGTCTTTCTTCATATAGACATAACACATTTCAAACAGAGCAAGTATAAGCTCATAAAAAATAATAAAATAAAAACAAGAAATTAATTTAATATAGCCGTGTCCGGCTAATTAGAAAAGCAATAAAACACAAAATCTGCCGCACCGGGATGCCCCTTGTGTGAGGAGTCGGAGGGTTGGAACTTTTCCAGACTGTGCCTCCGTGGCGGCCGGCTTCGCCGTAAGATGCTTTGGCTTTGTGACCACAAGTATGGATAGCTGCGGCAGTCACAGAGTATACAGGGATTAAAAACTGAGCCTTGATGGTTCACCGGAGAAACAAGAAATGTTGAGGCGGATGATAGTAGCTGTCCTTAACGCGTTTCTTCCGTTTAGGATTTCTTCAGAGGGGTGTGGTTATGAGGTAAAGTTGAATCCCTCTTTATATACAAGTCTTGAGGGAGTAAATTATTTACATATGTAGGTAGTTAAAAACAATCAAAAACTAATCAAAGAGTGTGCATGGTGCAGAGTAAATAGTGACACTCTTTTAAAATTACTAATACATGATATGTTATTTATATAAATGTACCTATCGTATGTATATATATATACATATATATATATATATACATATATTCTGCTTAATACATAGCAAGAAAGATTTTGTTAATAATGCTACAAGTATTGCAATTAGCATCTATGGAAAACATCGATTATAAATAATCATAGAATGACAGAAATAATACATAGATGGAATAAATTCTAGTAAAGAATAACTTTGATACAAAATCAAAATATATTAATAATAATAATAGATGTATTTTTCATCTTATATAGGTATCCTTCCCAATGAGGATAAAATTAGAAGAGTTGAGTTAAAAAGATTAGATTAAAATGTTGGATTAAGAATGGCTTATCTAGAAAAAGAGAGACTTGTTCCAAACAAAGTTGTTTTGTTTCATTTGTATTGTTATTTTATGTTGATTTATCATATATTATATATTATTTGTATCAAACTAGTGCTCCTATGTAATTATCAATATCTAGTACTGACGCAAATACAAAAGGTGAATACTTTGGATAGTATTCAAAAGGTGGCTTCATAAACAGACCGAAAATAAAATCCAAACAGTGTCTAACAGGTAAACAGACTCACCAGGGCATAGACTACCAAAACCTCCACCCTGGACAAAGACTACTCACTTGGGTGGCACTGTCTCCTCCCCACATCTCAGCCAGCTCCCACGGATTGCCGATGTGAAATTGTTCTCTCCAGATAGCTTTTCACATTCATTATCTTGGATTCAAAAAAAGGCCGCCTCTTCCCTTGGAGCCAACTGAAATGCGGGTAAAAGACCTTTAAGGTAGAGTTTGAGGCTGTCTAAAGGGTGTGCAGACGTGCACCCTGTGCATCCCGTCCCCACGTCTATGTAGCTTAGCCTTGTGTCTTTCTTCTTCAGGGAGCACTATCTTCTATCTCTTAAGATCATTAAAAGATGATAGACTTCTGCCATGAGGGTAGCATCTCTTAAGCACATTCAGCGTCTGCTCACTGGGATGGTACAGATCACTGTTAGTGGTACATCTGGTGTGTTGAATTTTTGGATGCGGAGCAGATCATTAAACGAAACTATCAACACAACATGACTGTATCTAATCTGTTCATTTGACCGATTTAGTCCACAGTGGTACAAATGTTCAGTTATTATTTACATTTATTCTTATTGTAGTTAATGACTGAAAATGATAAGTGGCCTCCAATAATATGTGATAATCACCAGACCACAAAAATGAGGTTCTATAGAATGCAGACATCTGTAATCAATGAATGGCTGGATATGTCTAAAGTACCTAACCATGTGTGCTGTAAAATTCGACATAGATGTGGACGTCCATTGATCAGGCTGAATATACAAATAATATTGTGTGTGGCCAATCCAAAAAAAAAAAGCCAGCAGCTTTTATAATGTGATGACTAAGGACCTCATTCAGACCCGCTCGCAAGCGCTATTTGCTCGCAAGCGGGTCGATGGTGACGGCCTGCGCACGCGCAGCGCTCGTACTGCATGTGCGCAAGCCCCGGAGCGAGTGACAAATGCACTCGCTCCGGGGCTCGCTACAAAAGGGGCGGCTGTCGATGTTCATCGACAGCTCGCCCCGTTTTGTAGGCGTGGTGGGGGGGTGGCCGGACAAACGGAGGCATTCCTGAAGGAACACCTGCCGTTGCTTCCTGCTCTGTTAGAGCAGGAAGCTACCTGGGGCTTGCAGTAGACGAGACCCTACTGCAAGGGTCTCAGCGCAGGCCCCGATGGTCGCGATGGTCTCGACCATCGCGACCATCACCTAGTCACTCGCTAAAGCTGTGGGTGGTAAAAGCGGCCGCCCTCATTCAGAGCGAGCGCTCACTTTTTGCGAGCGGCTCTGAATGAAGTCCTATGTCTTCTTTGCATTTGCTGACAGTTAATGCATTCCATTATTTTCATATACTATATATCAGGGCTTCAGCTAGAAGCTCTGCTGGAGAAACATAGCTTCTACATAAACAGAAGCTCCAATGTACAGCATACATTTTGTAGTCTACAGAACAGAAAGGAGGTGTCAGGAAGCAGGACCATGGAGATATAATAGCATACTTACAGATAATACACTGGATTTTTAAGTGTGAAGGAGGTTCTGTAAGAATATTAAAGGTTTAGTGTGTTTTAAATGCAAATTGACAACATTTGAACAAAACTATTTAACCTTAAAATTCTATCTGTAGTAAAGCAAGTTTTCCCCCCAAGGTATGTGTAAATGTTTTTGACTAGCCATAGAAATATTTTGTAGGTGTTTCTGTGAATACTATTGCCAGTATTTAATTTATTTATTTATTTTTCAAAATTCAATTCTGGCGAGGGGTAGTCAGCCTGCAGTGATATGCGGGACTGTAACTAGGGTAGTGCGACCAGTGCCATGGCACAGGGCACCGCAGGTCAGGGGGCGCTGTTTGGGTATGTCAATTTTCTGTTTATAATCATTCTCACTTGTAGCTTCCTCTTCTTTTATCCCCGGCACCTCTTGGCCTCTCCTATCTCTTCCCCGTGAGGCCATGGCCCTTTTTTCGGGTGTCTTTCTTATGTCCCTATTTAAAAAATGGGTGGGAAGGGGGGGCACTGCTCTTTCTGGCACAGGGCACCAAAAGTCTAGTTACGGCTCTGGTGATATGATAGCAGTGAGTGGCAGAAAATGCCATTTTACATTATCCATTGCATTTACAGCAGCTGTATACAGCGTGGTCCTAAATCCAATTGCAGATGAAACTTGCGGATATTTGCAAACTGCGCATGCGCCACAAAAAATAATTGCAGTCAGTACCACACATGCGCACACGGGCGGAGATTAAAAGTGCGGATGTAGCAGCCGGTCCATTGACCGATTTCCCTTCGTATGAGATGGGGTTTCCGGGCGGTTACCTGCAGATGCACGGAACAGATTCATCTCGTAGGAATGTTATGGGCCTTAGGCAGACTTCCATACTCGCTGGGAGCATGCGTATGGATATGGGACGCCTGTTTCTGACCTATTACACCCAGCCAGGAGCGTATCTACCCATTGGTCAGGATGGCACTTGCCAGGGGCGCCGGCCAAAGGGGTGTGCCGTCCGGCAGTGCCACCAGCAGCCAAGGGGTGGAATCAGGCCGGGACTAGTTACAGGAGTCCTGGTACTCCCCCGGGCCCCACAAGTGTAGGGCAGACCGCAACGAGAGTGGTAGTGGCCGCTACTGGTGGCACTGTATAGGGGGGAGACTACTACTGGGGGCACTGCATAGGGGGGACTACTACTGGGAGCACTGTATGGGGTTGGTGGCCGCTACTGGAGGCACTGTACAGCGGGGACTACTACTGGGGGACTACAACTGGGGGCACTGTATAGGGAGGACTACTACTGGGGGCAATGCAGCATAGGGGGGACTACTACTGGGGGCAATGCATAGGGGGGATTACTACTGGGGGCACTGCATAGGGGGGACTACTACTGGGGGCACTGTATGGGGTGGTGGCCGCTACTGGGGGTACTGTATAGCGGGGACTACCACTGGGGGCACCATATAGAGGGGACTACTACTGGAGGCACTGCATAGGGGGGACTACTACTGGGGGCACTGCATAGAGGGGACTACTACTGGGGGCACTGCATAGGGGGGACTACTACTAGGGGCAATGCATAGGGGGGACTACTACTGGGGGAACTGCCTGAAATTATGGGGGGAGAGGGGCGCCAGTCCAATACATTGCCAGGGGCACTCGGATCCCTAGATACACCCCTGCACCCAGCATGGGCAGTACGGAATAATCATGATAGATGGGCAGGCACTTGGATTAGCATGGTAGTAAGCAGGATGCCGAGGCTGAATGGAATCAGGCCCTGTCTGTCTCCCCCATGTGACATCACCAAATATTATTAGCTGGGTTAACCAGACTACATGCAAAGTCCTGACTGTACAGAAGGCAAGACAGAATGATGTTTGAAGAGGAGGATGAATAATTATCCTAACCAAAGCAAAAAGTCTTGCCAGGCAATGCCGTATCCTCTAATCTACTATAGAGCTCACCATGTTGTATTGACAAATACATATGATTAGGATTCATGGATTTAATTTAAAAAATATATACAAGTCACTTGGATGTATTTTATTCTATTAGCGTCTAAAAGTAAACTGTAAAAGTCTCTAAATGTTAAGTGAATAAATAAAAAAAATAAAAAATGTTTGTAGTTTGTCAATATTTCCTCCACTTTCCAGAACAAGTGTTCACCAATGGTAAAATGAGTGTGTCAGACACAATACCCCAAGCAGAATCCATATCAAAGGCTCAATGTAGCTAATATAGTGAAAGACAGGAGGACTGAAAGGACTACCGGCAACATATCAAAATTCTGAGAAACATAATGCTGACTGTACATATCTAGAATGGTGTGGTATTGAAACAATCCCTATAGCCATGGGGATGGTAACTGGCTCTTGTGTAAACATGAAATATATTGGATCTATTCTTTAAATACATTTTTACCCACAGGGTTTAATGACTCTTTTGATGTTAATGTGTTTATAGAATGCTAATAGTCATTCACTTTCTGCTTTCTATGTGGCATTTTATGCTGATTTGCTTTATTTGTTGTTTTTTTATAGTAATTTAGAATTTTTAATTTATTAAATATTTATTGTTTGGTAACAGAATACTTTTATTTCTAGTTTCTTTTTTTGGTAATCCATCATGTATCATTTAATGTATGTTGTGCAATTACACCAGATAATTTTGTTGCACTTCCTGGGTTGTTTCAATATCTAAGTATAACGGCCCCTACATATGCCGGGTAACCTCAGTCTGTACCCCCTGCTTGGCAACGCCCTTGTTCTTGTAGACCCATCCCCTTCCTGCTGTTCCCCGTCCCCCCACCACCCTGTGGTGTCTATATTTCAACCTCCTCTTTGCTGCTACGTTGCGGCTCTGTTCCGCCCCCCGTGGCTCCGTACTGACCCCCTCCAACCCACTACGCTCCATCCTAACCCACTCCATCATTTTGTTCCACCCTTACCCCACTCCCATACTTACCCTATTCCCAGTGGCCAGTCCTGTTGTCCGAAGGCAGTCTCATCTCTCTTGGATTGGGAGCCATTGGGGCATGCTTCCATGCTTCCACTGTGCTCTCATTGAGGAGATGAAACAGACCTTACACAGTTATTATGTAGATACCAGTTGTATAGCACTAGTAGAGTGTCACCATTCCTACACACTGCATAGCAAGGGGAACACTTCATGCACTGAATGCTGTCAGTAAACTAATGTTATAAGTGCAACTTTATATGTGTGAATAAATTACTAATACCACTTCATCAGTGATTTTAATGTACACAGGAGCTTTGAACACTTCAGATGTTACCATTCAATGACAGACCACATTTGAAACTTGTTTCTCTGTGTCTGAGGGGTCTGTCATTATATAGATCCAGTCCACATAGCAAGCAAGACACAAGCTATAGACTATTGTTGCTTAGCAGATATAATTAGACTGCAAGGTTTTTGAAAATACAGTCATGTTCTGTGGCCAGGGGTGGAACAGTGTGTAGTCAACCCTACAACAAAATTTAGGTTTCAAAAGGGTTATGTTGTTGCTATCGGTATTGTAAAGCAGTCACTGATGCTTTCTATATTGTATGGAGGTCAGTGATGTTCTCTGTATGGTATGATGGTCATTGATGCTCCCTGTATTGTACGGCAGTTACTGTGATGCTTTCTGCATTATACAGCAGTCACTGTGATGTTCTCTGTATTATATGTCAGTCACTATGATGTTATCTGCATATTATGGTGGTCACTGTGATGTTCTCTGCGTTATATGGCAGTCACTGATGTTCTCTGTATTATATGATAGTCACTGATGTACTCTGTATTAAATATTGATCACTGCGGTATTCTCTGCATTACATGGTGGTCACTGTGATGTTCTCTGCATTATATGGTGGTCACTGTGATGTTCACTGCATTATATGGTGGTCAGTGTGATGTTCTCTGTATTATATGGTGGTCACTGTGATGCTCTCTGCATTATATGGTGGTCAGTGTGATGTTCTCTGCATTATATGGAAGTCACAGTGATGTTCTCTGCATTTTATGGCGGTCACTGTGATGCTCTCTGCATTATATGGCGGTCACTGTGATGTTGTCTGCATCATATAGCAGTTAATGAGCTCCAAGAGGCAACCACGGAAATTAATGTAGTGCAGAATTTTTTATTTTTCCCACAAATTACCTTTGGGGTAAATAGTATCTTTCCCCCAGGAGGGTTAGGTTTAGGATGTGGTAAGGGGAGGTTAGGGTTAGGCACCCCCGGGGGGAGGTTAGGGTTAGGCACTAGGGGGTGTGGTTAGGGCTAGGCACCACTAAGGAAGGGCTAGGAGAGGGGTAGGGTTAGGGTACTTGCCTACCATGTCGGGATCTTCTCCCTTCGGGTCGTTTAACATCTTCCTCTGCAGCACGATACATAGAATCAGGGCTATTTTTCTGGAAAAATAGGTTCAGGAACTGTGGGTGGAGCCACTGGGGGTTGTACTATAAAAAAACAATTATATATATAAATATATATATATATATACACACACACACATATATATAGTATTTAGAAAATAAGGCATTCAAAAGGGACTTTAAAATAAAACTTATCTTATGGAAAATACATTTTGGGCCAGGACATTAGGTCATAGTTAGTGAGAGGTTCAGGAACTGAGGAGCTCATTCAGACCTGCTCGCTATGCTGCGCTCTCTCGCAGCCATCCGGGGGGGCGGATATGCAAATTCCGCAATCGCATGGCCAGGCTTAAGGACGCAACATTCAATAAAAAGTAACAAGTGGTCTACCTGTATGTGAATGAACCATTATAGTTTTGTGTTTAACCTTCTGTAAATGTTTTAATTCTGCATCATTTATAGAATGCAACATTCTACAACTCAATTCTGCTTGAGTATTGCACTTGTTTTAAGGCATACAGAGCTAGTGTTCTCTACTAGATATCAGAATACACAGACATTTTTTCAGCATTAAGTTACACAACTATGACAGGTAAATCAGAAACTTTCCATTGAAACAGTAGACGAATATTTTAAAATCTAGATCAGGTTCTCGTGATTATATTTTGCATATGTGAAACTTGGTTGTTTGCTGTTTTAGACATGTATCACTTCCATGCAAATAAACTGAATGATGGCGATTTTATCACCAAACACTTAATAATAGTTTATCGTCTATTAGTTTTGCATAATGATGTAGTACATGCAAAATTAAATGCCCTTTCTATATACAGTAAAATCACCTTATTGCTTCTGGCTAATAAAATATTTAAAATATTTTAACAGCATTCACGGGGTCAGTGGCCAAACCTAGTTTTGATTTTCCAGGCTAAATTGTGCACAATGTGCTATGACATTAAGTAACAGAGGACACACTGACATGGCTGAATGGTTCTGTGTATATACTTATAGGAGTAGCCACTTGCATGCTGGGCAGAAGACACTGGCCTGATTCAGACCCGCTCGCTAGCAAGCAGCTGCTCGTTACTCGTGTAGTTCGCAATGCGTGTGCGCAAACTAGTACGAGCGATCGAATTTTGCTCGCTCGCCCTGCAAAGACAGCCCAGTGGAATGAGTGACAGGAGAGGCCATTTGTGGATGGTAACAGGGGCAGGCCAGTAGTAACGGGGGAGTGGAGTTGCGGACGCAGACGTGCCAGAGTGTTTCCATGCCATTTCTGGGGCATGCATAATTAACAGGCAGCGTCATAGTGCACGTCACCTGGTTGAAAAATACACTGTAGTGCTCGCAGTGCTTGCGGTAGGGTACAGTCAACCGCAAGCGCTGCAGTCAGATCCGATGTAACCCGATGTACCGATGGCTGCATACACTTCCTGGAGATGATGTACGCTAGTGGGCGGCTAAAGACAGGCATCTTTAAACACAAAGTGATCGCTCGCCAAGACATAGTGGGTGTGCTTATGCCTTACCGAGCGAGCGGTTGCCTTGATGTCACTTTGCTAAATTTCCATGCGCTGGGAGCGAGCGGCCGCATCTAGCGAGCGGGTCTGAATCAAGCCCACTGATCTGCACTGACAAGCCCTTAAAAGTAGAGATGTGCGGGTTAATTTTTTATTAGGTTCTTATCGCCAAATTAGCGCAAGTTCGAATTAGTTTGGATTTATCTTAATGCTATCCAAACCATGTGAGAGCCGGGTAGCCAATATGATTCTATTTATGAGAACCAAACATATCCGAGTAAAACCAAACCGCTCATCTCTTCTTGAAAGGGTGAATCAGTCTTGGTTTAGATATGAAAGATTTCACAGCAGTGGTATGCATAATGCTTTTACTTGATTTAAAGGACTGACATGGCAGTAACATTTCTTAGAGGGCTGTTATTAGGAATTGAAGCAGTTTAATATCCTTCTTAACCCTCTTCCATATTTCAATGATATTTACCATGTTTTTCTGCATGCAGTTAAGGAGTATAAAAAAACTGTTACCGAATGCTGCCACTTCTTGCCAGAGATTCATGAACTGATTCTTGTTTTAATAAATCAGTTCTAGTTAATTAATCAATGCACATCAGAAGATGTGTGTACACATGGGGAAATCACACTGATGAATACGCAATTGGTTTCTCTCCAAAGCCGCAAGTATCGCGGAGTCGTCCGTGTGGTCTGTAAATTGGTTCAGAGGAGAGAAGTACGGACCAGTGGCGTATCTATGGGGCTGATTCATAGACAGTGATGTAACTATGATACTTGTAGCCCAGTGCAAGATGAAAAACAGAGCCCCCCCCCCCCAAGTATATCCGTGCACTGAAAAAGTGGGGCTTGATCACCGAAAATGGGGGAACGTTAACATGACACACCACCGTTTCTCATCACTCTGGGAACATTCTTTTCCATTCCACATGACCCCAGTAGTATTGCCCCTTATACAGTGCCCCCCATAGTGCCCCTTACATACATAACACAAAACACAATACTTACCCGATTCCCTGCTCCTGCGCCCACCGCTGTCCGTTCCTCCCGCTCGGCACTATGGGAGAGACATCATGACGTCTCTCCCTTCACCCACTGTGGGGGCCGTAAGGCTCCGACCTTGGGCACAGCATCCAATGAGAGTTTGTCTGACTCTCATTGGCTGCTAAAACAAACACACCGCCGCCGGGTAGCACACTCACTGTCGGTGTGTTTGTTTTACTGCGTAGTGCTGACTGCAAACAGTGTGGTCCACACTAAACAGTGAAACCACTGACCTGGACCACTGACCACCTCCCACCCAGGGCACATGCCCCACCCGACCCCCCTAGTTACGTCACTGTTCTTAGATGTATGCAGCGGCTGTGCGAAATTATGCAAAAGCCGTAGGAGGCTTATTAAACATAAACAGCACGCAGGCAATACTATGCCTCTGCCTGATTGACACGTAGAATCGTTTGTGGGGCGGTGCAGGGATGGCCTGCGTTCCAGGAAACGAGGGTTTGTCAGCACCCGTTTTTCGGAAATGGAAAGGCCAGGATCTGCGCCCATGGACGCGGACTTCCTGGCCTCGCAGGCTGACAAGACCCAGCCAGGCTACGGTAAGCTTCAGCTACCACAGCCTGACCAAAGGGTCAACCATCGCAATCGGTCTTGATCTCGGTCGCAGCGCTGGGATCGCAGATGCAGCAAGGAGGCATCAGACACCTACTGCTTCATTTGCATTTTAGCAAGGACGGAAGTGCCAAGCTGCTGGTGTGAGGCTTTGCCTTTCCGTAGCAAATCGGGCCGCCATGGACTCCGGCACTCTCGGCTGCTTTGCGTCCCACTAAGACTCAGACCCCAATAAGTGTAAGTCTGCAGTTTTTGACGCAATCGCAACGCCAGTGGGTAAACAGTCTACGGCAGGCTGAGACCAGTGATGTTAGCAGGTCGTCTTATTAATTAGGGAGAATGACATGAAGTGAGCTGGAAAGGCTACTTTTTTATTTCAAAACTTTCAACACTTAAAATCTATCGCTATATGCAAAATATGAGGCCTGCGAATGCACAATGAGATGATGAATGTATGTATGATAAACACAGAACAGAATGAATGCATAATAGACACCTAATTATGATGACATGCTTTACAATCAAAATGTATTCATCCAGAATCATTGATGACCTTGCATACTTGTTAAAAGTAAAGTGTGTCTGCAAGTGATGATCACCATGTAATAAAGAGAGAAAGGAAAAACAATACAGGGAATCCCAGATCAGATGCTGCCATGGTAAGAAAAATTGTGTCTGATTAGCATCTAGGAAAAATGCTGAATAATGTCAAAAGTATTAAAAAAAAATAAAAGTTCAAACGATGAATAAACAGCAGATGATCTGCCATTTAAAGTTGTTTTTAAAACTAGATAATAAGGGCAAAATTTACTAAGCGGCGGTTTCTATTCTATTCTAAACCCCGGGGGTTTGGTGGTGGTTTCTATTCTATTCTAAGCCCCGGGGGTTTGGTGGCGGTTTCTATTCTATTCTAAACCCCGGGGGTTTGGTGGTGGTTTCTATTCTATTCTAAGCCCCGGGGGTTTGGTGGTGGTTTCTATTCTATTCTGAGCCCCGGGGGTTTGGTGGTGGTTTCTATTCTATTCTAAGCCTCGGGGGTTTGGTGGTGGTTTCTATTCTATTCTAAGCCCCGGGGGTTTGGTGGCGGTTTCTATTCTATTCTAAGCCCCGTGGGTTTGGTGGCGGTTTCTATTCTATTCTAAGCCCCGGGGTTTTTTTGGCGGTTTCTATTCTATTCTAAGCCCCGGGGGTTTGGTGGCGGTTTTGCAGTAGTTTTTAAATGACAGCCCTGTTCTATTCTATTCTAAAATGTGTTTTGATGGCAGTTTTGCAGCGGTTTTGGCCTTAGTAAATCTGCAGATAGCAAAACCGCCGCCAAACCAAAGCCAAAACACATTTTAGAATAGAATAGAACAGGGCTGTCATTTAGAAACTGCTGCAAAATCAAACCCCCAGTGCCCCTGGGGGCAGGGTTTAGAATAGAATTGAAACCGTCACCAAACCACTGGGGTTTAGAATAGAATAGAAACTGCCGTCAAACCGCCGCTTAGTAAATTTTGCCCTAAATCTTAAAGGAGAGGCCCATCCACAGACATTTTTCATATCACTTCTGCCCCCCAAATGTCTGACTACAGCTAGGTGCCAGGGGTCCCCATTTCCTGAAGGTCTGGTGCACTGGAATACCTACAGGCCGTGCACGAAACGGGTGGGGGTTCTGTGCCACAGCCCCATTGCACATAATGTTGGGGGCATGGCCATGCATCCTTGCCCCCTTTTGTGCCCTGCTGGGGGTGTCCCCAGGGCTTTCTGAGCTTCTCCCAACCTCTGTCTTTACTGATTAGATGCCGCACACATCCATTCACCGCTTTGCAGAGCAGCATGTAAGATTGCTGCCTCTCAGTCTTCTCCCCCCCCATTCCTGCCCGAAAATTGGGATTCTCCCGCCAAAATTGGGATCGTTGGGTCCTCAAAAGCGGAATGCCATGGGGCCTCATTCACTCTCAGTATGTAAGTTGTAATGGGCGGGCACTCCTTACACATGTTCATCCGTCAAACTATCCTTCCTTCCAGTTCTCCTTGTCTCTTGTCCCTTTCAGCGACCCTGACTCGGTGTGCTCGTCCTCTGCACGGTACCGGCTCATTACATGCTGAACTCCCTTCACCTCCTAGCGATTCCCCTTAATTTGCCTATTGAGATAACTGCGTCCTACCACATTTGTTGATTTATTGTTCCAAAGATATTGTATGTCAGCTTACAGTTAGTGTACTATTGATATGTCTTGTTTCACTGTTACTTTGTATATACCCTGTACGGTGCTGCAGAAACTTTGTGAAGCCTTAAAAAGAAAGGACAGTAATAATAATAATAGTAATAATAATAATTCACGGGATTCTCACTACCTTGTCACATTTCCAATGGCTCATTTTCCTGCTACAAGAGTAGAATTTTCAATGATTTTTTCCTGACACATAAGGACCAGAGCACTGGTCAGTTACCATGTGTAGGACGTGCTGAATTTCATAGCTGCCTTGCCATTGGCCATGGATGATTTACCTGTTAGAGAGGCATCGGGAGAGTTGGCTGTATGGGTATAGTAGGTATTACCGCCAGGTTCAAATCCCGACAGCGGCAGCCCGGCAAGGGTGAAGATCCCGATCGTCCCTAAGGTAAGTATCGCTAACCTAATTCTACCCCCTAACCCTCCTTAGGGGTGCCTAACCCTAACCTCCCCCTAAGTGCCTAACCCTAATCCCCCCTGTAAGTGCCTAAACCTAACCCCCCTAAGTGCCACTGCCTAAACCTAAGTCCCCAGGGGGTTGCCTAACCCTAACCTCCCCCTGCGGGTGCCTAACCCTAACCCCCCCTTCTCCTAGCCTCTCGCGGGGGGGTGCCTAACCGTAAGGCCCCCCTGGAGCCCTAGACCTAAAATCCCCCCCCGCCCCCACGGCTGTCCGCGCCCGGCTTACCTTTGTTCGGTGCATCGGTCTTCCGGCATATGCTTAATGACAGGCGTCGAATTTTTGATGCCTGTCATTAGTACCACACCGGGATTAGAGAGTCTGGAAGCCGGCGGTCGGCATTTAGACCGTCGGCTTCCAGACTACATCCCGGCTGTATAGTATACTGAAAATGCCTGGCCCAAAACACATGAGGCTTCTGCTGTTCTGATACTTCGAAAGGGAGGGTAGTTTAATATTAAGGGCTCTATTTACTACAATGCGCATTTAAAAATGCAGATGGTAGTGTGATATTTCCTAAATCCGCACTGCAGGGACAGAGCATGCGATTAAGCTGTCTCTGGGAATCTGCTTCACATACTTTCACTGTATTTTCCGCACAAAATACTGTATGTGTACATGCATGTGCTGCCGGCCACCGCTAGTAAACAGAGCTCAATTCTTTCATGGGGTGTAAACTTGGATTCAATATGTTTATTTGAAACTTGTTATATGACACAGAAATTATATCATTACAACTGAACAATTGAGGTCTTTAATATTCTTTAGAAAGCGAAAATCAACGGCACTGCTGCCCTACCTACAGGTTGGCCAGGATGGCAATCACTAGGGGCACCGGTCAAGGGGGGAAATGCCACCCCACTCAGCTGGCCGGAATTATGAACCGCTGTGGGCCCCACGGCACTCAACACCAGGTAATTCTATACGCAGATTAACCCATACTTGCCAACTCTCCCTCATTGTCAGGGAGACTCCCTGAAATAGTAGCAATCTCCCTGAAGACTCTAGCAATCTGCCTCATTTCATCCTTACCCCCATTATGAAGCTGTTATATAAAAAAAACCAGAGATATATACATTCAAATGGGATCATTAGTGTCACTTCCTTGCATTGGTTATTATAAGGCACAATGATCCCTATGAATTTCTGAAAAGTATTAGTATGTTTCACCAACAAACAGATCTTACTAACTGCTTTTGGGCTGGTTTACATTTGGATGTAAGTCAGTATTAGGACACGCCTCTCAGATGTATCAGTACACGCCCATCACATGTATGACACGCCTCTCAGATGTATCAGTACACACCCACTGTAACACGTGCTCATAGGTGCTGCTTTCACACTCTCCCTGAAATGCTTTTTCAAAAGTAGGCAAGTATGGATTACCCCAGCCTTGCGTTTTGCCCTGAGTTCCTGCCTATGGGCCTCGTCACCGAGCCTAGATGATGATGTGGCTCCGAAGTGCAACGTACGTGAAGTCATGACAGAAGGAGTTTTAGCTAGTTAAGCCATTCACTTTCCCAGGAGGACCCCTAGATACGGTACTGGACATTGTTTCTCATCTGTTTTCACTGTATATGCAACAAGTCAAACAAAGCCGTTTTTAAAGAATGACATCCAGCTGACATTTATTATTATTATTGTAAGGGGTTTATAGCTCTGGATCTCACCTGTACTTCTCTGTTGAGATGTTTCTGCAAATACCTGGAGTGGGATGTAGTTTGGAAGCCGACTGTCTAAATCCCGACCGCCGGCTTCCAGACGTTCTAATCCCGGTGTGGTACTAATGACAGGCGTCTAAATCTAGACGCCTGTCATTAACCAGACGCCGGAAGACCGACGCCCGGCATCCCCATCGAAGTGATGCCAGGCACCGGGCGCAGACAATTAGGTTTAGGGCTCCCGGGGGGACTTAGGGTTAGGCACCCCCCCGGGAGGGTTGGGCTAGGGGAAGGGGGGCTTAGGGATAGGCATCCCCGGGTGGAGGTTAGGGTTAGGCACCCCCCAGGGGACTTAGGTTTAGGCGGCGGGGAAGGGGGGGGTTAGGTTTAGGCACTTAGAGGGGGGATTAGGGTTAGGCACTTGGGGGGGGGGGGGGAGGTTAGGGTTAGGCACGCCTAAGGGAGGGTTAGGGTGTAGAATTAGGATAGAACATACTTACCTTTTGACGATTGGGATTTTCACCCTTGCCGGGCTGCCGGTGTCGGGATTTGAACCACCAGACATGCGTGCATGTTCATCGTGTGACATCAACACGCATTCACAAAAATAATAGGAAGGGTCACATGGCAACTCGTTCAGTCAGTGCTGTAGTCAATGCCCAACATGAGCCAGTGCTTTGTCACTGCTCATCCTTAATGGGAATCATCAGTGTAGGATACAGGCTCTGTCTAGAATGCAATTATTACGCTGAAGTTCCCTTTGGTATCGAAGCAGTGGGTCAATCCAAAATAAAAAAACACTTATCAACTACTCACTAAAAGAAAAAGTTGGTTCGCTCATCTTTAAATATTAACACTTAGGGGCCTATTCATGATGCTAATTATCGATAATTAACATTCTAACTCGCTGCGGATTCCGGAGCAATTCATCATTGATCTGGTGCAGTGACAGCTGATGCGAAATCAGGTGATTACTGAATTTAATCAGTGCTTGCTATACATTGTACACTACCTCTAATTGTCCATCAGTTGTGGGTGCTAACTATATAACCACTCCTATCACATATACCACTTATTGTTATTCATTATCTGTCATATCACCTTTATCTTAGCGATGATAAGGCAGTAGATGTAGGAGAGATTATACTCAACCCTCTGTAGATAGGGAATCAATGCACCTTTTTTCCAAGTAGTATATGACAGCTGGCTATAGTGCTTTGTGACAAGAGAAAGAGAGGGACTTACATATAGTGCTATAAGGAATGGGTGTTCTATACCGCCGGCTGCATGGCCGGCGGTTCGATTCCTGTCAGCAGCAGCCCGACAGGAGCAGAGTGCGACGCAGCGGAAGCCCGACAGCGCTGGAAATCCCGATCGTGGATAGGCAAGTATCCACTAACCCAACCTAACCCCCCTAACCCTAACCCTCCTTAGGGGTGCCTAACCCTAACTTCCCACCCAAGTGCCTAACCCTAATCCCCCCTCTAAGTGCCTAACCCTAACCACCCCCTTCCCCGCTACCTAAACCTAAGACCCCCGGGGGGGTGCCTAACCCTAAGTCCCCCCCGGGGGTGCCTAACCCTAAGTCCCCCCCGGGGGTGCCTAACCCTAACCCTCCGTCCCCCTAGCCTAACCCTAACCCTCCCGGGGGGGTGCCTAACCCTAAGTCCCCCCCGGGAGCCCTAAACCTAACCCTGCCCCCCCTCGCGGCACCCGGCATCACTACGATCATGATGCCAGGCGCCGGTCTCCCGGGGTCGGGGAAATGCGGGCGTCTACATCTAGACGCCCAGCATTTCACCCTTGCCGGGATAAGACAGTCGGGAAGCCGGCTGCCGGTATATAGGCTTCCCGATTGCTTCCCGTGCTATAATACCATTTTATAATAACTAAGGATAACACAGAGTGGATTATTTGAGCACCAATATATTTATTCCTTTAAATACATTCAAGGTGTTATACAGTATGAGAGATTGATCACCACATTATGATCAATATTGTGGAGAACACATATTTTAAATTATTTACATTATCTTTAGTTTTTTTATTTATATTTCGCTTATTTTAAAGGACATAATAAAAGTTCCATTTTATATTTTGTATGGTCACTTGAGGTTTCGGTGTCTGATACGATTAATCCGAGAGTGCCCCATTATAGGAATACTTTGCTTCTTTTGCTTTTTTGTTGCGACTCACTACATTCCTGGGAGCACCTCTCTTCAATAAACAAATATATCATAATTATAATTACAGATAATGAATTATATGAAATGGGGAAGGATAATCTTATGAAGAATAGTCTGTGCGGATATATTTTTCTATTTCTTAGCGAAATCAGCTGTCCCTACGAGCCACAGTGACGCAGCCAATCGGCGCAGTGACGTGCTGCACATGCGTGACCTACAGGTCACACATGCGCACAAGAGCCCCGATATCTGGCAGAAGGAGCCGGACAGGGGCGAAGGAATCCGAAAGTATCTTTCTTCGCGACCCAGGAAGAAGGAGCAGGTATCTGGAGCATTCCCTGTCTGAAGATGGCGAATGCTCCTGCACTCAAGCTCTGAAAATATAATATTTTCGGAGCTTGATAAATTCTGTCCCCATACTAGTGTATGGGGACAGTGGGACATTCCGCCAGAGGAAGGTAGGCAGGAGATATCTGTGATACTAGTGTATGGGGACAGCGGGCCATTCCTCCAGAGGAAGGTAAGCAGGAGATATCTGTGATACTAGTGTATGGGGACAGCGGGCCATTCCGCCAGCGGAAGGTAAGTAGGAGTTATCTGTGATACTAGTGTATGGGGACAGCGGGCCATTCCGCCAGAGAAAGGTAAGCAGGAGATATCTGTGATACTAGTGTATGGGGACAGCGGGCCATTCCTCCAGAGGAAGGTAAGTAGGAGTTATCTGTGATACTAGTGTATGGGGACAGCGGGCCATTCCGCCAGTGGAAGATAAGCAGGTTACTAGTGATGGGGTGTATATCTGGGATATCTACTGCTTTACCTTCTTGATGAATGGTCCGATAACTTAATTTTTACAATTGCAGGTGAAAATGTTTATTTCCACCTGCTTTTGTAAATATTAAGTGATGATGAATAGGCCCCTTAGGGTTAAGCAACAATGTGATATGTTGGCATGGAAAAGGCTGGCATTGATTGCATGCAATAGGCAAATTCCTTTTTGCAAATCACTTCAATGAGGTTTGCATGCTGGATTTGCAGTATACATAATACTGTATTATTTAGCAAATCCAGTGCGTTCCCATCTATAGGAGGATATTTGATCACATTTACATAATAGTAACACGAAAATGTAAAAGAAATAGTTTCCAATGAGCTCATTTCTACGTGTTAGAGAATACAGACCTCTTCAACCTTCTCTTGTTCTTGCAATTATATAGGATGATGTTTCACGTGGAACTTAACTTTATAGGAAACATAGGGCCTGATTCACTACGGATCGGAACTGCATTCGCAGCTGCGATTGCTACTCCATTGCGATCGCTATGCCATCGCAGCACTACATACAGACGCCCACCTTACCTTACACACATCCGTAATGTTTAGCAAGATTGTGAAACCATCGGTACAATAGAGAACCATCGCAGCCTCACACACACTTGCACAAGCTCTGACCTTACTCAGAAATTGTTAACTTCAGCGCACGCCGTGTGTACTCAGGCTGCGTACGGCATCGCAGTGGATAATTTCTGCACGCCCCTACAGTGGCGTTCAAATGCACTGGCACGCCTGCGTTTCACCCCCCACCCCGTCACCACCCACAAAAGGTACTGCCTGATTGTTTCTGCAATCGCAGTCCCGATCGCAGTGGCTAGTTTACGCATGTGCTCTGCGATGCATACATCTGAGCAGAACACAACAATCAGCCAATTGCGTGTGTAATCGCAGCTGCCATCTGTAGTGTATCCGTCCCAAAGTGACATTCCTGAAAATAATAAGAAAAACTCATGCAGCTCATTTCATTGTATGAGATTTTTGGTGAGAATAATCAGATTTAAATAGGTTTGGCTCATATATATTAGGGGTGTGCACCGGCCCCTTTTCGAGTTTTGTGTTTTGGTTTTGGATCTGGATCTTTCTTCGTGTTTTGGATCTGGATTGGTTTTGCCAAAACCACCCTTCCGTGTTTTGGGTTCTGGGTTTTGTGTTTTGGATCTGTATTTTTTTTTAAAAAGCATAAAAACAGCTAAAATCACAGAATTTGTGGGTTTTTCTGCTCCTATGCTATTATTGGCCTCAATAACCTTAATTTCCACTCATTTCCAGTCTATTCTGAACACCTCATACCTCACAATAGTGTTTTTATGTCCAAAAGGTTGCACCGAGGTAGCTGGATGACTATGCTAAGCGACACGAGTGGGCGGCACAAACACGTGACCCATCTAGGCGTGATACTGCAGTGGCAGACAGGATGGCAGTTTGAAAAACTAAGCCCCAAACAGTACATAATGCAAAGAAAAAAAAGAGGTGCAAGATGGAATTGTCCTTGGGGCCTCCCACCCACCCTTATGTTGTATAAACAGGACATGCATACTTTAACAAAGCAATCATTTCAGCGCCAGGGTCTGCCACACGACTGTGGCTGAAATGATTGGTTCGTTTGGGCCCCCACAAAACAAGCTAGCAATTAATCTGTCCCTGCACAAACTGGCTCTACGGAGGCAAGATGTTGTCCTCATCCTCCTCATCCACCGATTCCTCACCATCTTCAGTGTTGTGTACATCCTCATCCTCACAGAGTATTAACTCGTCCCCACTGGAATCCACCACCACAGGTCCCTCTGTACGTTCTGGAGGCTGGTCTCCCTGGAAGAGTTGATAATTCATTTTGATGAACATCATCATCTCCACATTTTGCGGATGCAACCTCCTACGCCTTTCGCTGACAAGGTTCCCGGCTGCACTAAACACTCTTTCGGAGTACACACTGGAGGGGGGGCAACTCAGGTAAAATAGAGCCAGTTTGTACAGGGGCCTCCAAATTGCCTCTTTTCCTGCCAGTACAGGTATGGACTGTCTGACATGCCTACTTGGATGCTGTCACCGATGTAATCCTCCACCATTCTGTCAATGGTGACAGTATCATATGTAGTGACAGTAGACATTTCAGAAATTGTTGCCAGGTCCTTCAGTCCGGACCAGATGTCCAAACTTGGTCCTGCCTGCCCTGCATCACTGCCAGCGGGTTGCTTAGGATAGCTAGTTTTTTCCTGGCAGCCCCAGTTGCTGGAGAAAATGAAGAAGGAGCTGTTGACGTGTCACGTTTCGCTTCAGCTGACAGTGTGTTCACCAGCAGGTCTTTGCACCTCTGCAGGCTTGTGTCGGCCGGAAAGAGAGACACCACATATGCTGTAAACCTAGGATCGAGCACGGTGGTCAAAATGTAGTGGTCTGATTTCAACAGATTGACCACCCTGGAATCCTGGCAAAGCGAATGAAGGGCTTCATCCACAAGTCCCACATGCCGAGCGGAATCGCTCCGTCTTAGCTCCTCCTTCACTTTCTCCAGCTGCTTCTGCAAAAGCCTGATGAGGGGAATGACCTGACTCAAGCTGGCAGTGTCTGAACTGACTTCACATGTGGCAAGTTCGAAGGGCTGGAGAACCTTGCACAACACGGAAATCATTCTCCACTGCGCTTGAGTCAGGTGCATACCCCCCTCCTTTGCCTATGTCATAGGTGGATGTATAGGCTTGTATGGCCTTTTGCTGCTCCTCCATCCTCTGAAGCATATAGAGGGTTGAGTTCCACCGCGTCACAACCTCTTGCTTCAGGTGATGGCGGGGCAGGTTCAAGAGTGTTTGCTGGCGCTCCAGTCTTCGGCACGCAGTCGCTGAATGGCGAAAGTGGCCTGAATTTTTTCGGGCCACCCAAAGCGTCTCCTGCACGCCCCTGTCGCTTTTCAGAAAATTCTGCACCACCAAGTTTATTGTGTGAGCAAAACATGGGACGTGCTGGAATTTGCCCAGATGTAATGCCCGCACAATATTGGTGGCGTTGTCAGATATCACAAATCCCCAGGAGAGTCTAAGTGGGGTAAGCCACTGGGCGATGATTTCCCTCAGTTTCTCTAACAGGTTGTCGGCGGTGTGCCTCTTACTGAAACCGGTGATACACAGCGTAGCCTGCCTTGGAATGAGCTGACGTTTCTGAGATGCTGCTACTGGTGACGCTGCTGCTGTTGCTGCGTAAGGTGATACATCTACGCAGTGGGCTGCCACAGTCATATAGTCCTTAGTCTGCCCTGTTCCACTTGTCCACATGTCTGTGGTTAAGTGGACATTGGGTACAACCGCATTTTTCCGGACACTGAGGACACTTTTTCTGACGTTTCTGTACAGTCTCGGTATCGCCTGCCTAGTGAAGTGGAATCTAGATGGGATTTGGAACCGGGGACACACTACCTCCATCAATTGTCTAAATCCTACTGCACTAATGGCGGATACCGGACGCACGTCTGACACCAACATAGCAGTCAAGGCCTCAGTTATACGTTTTGCTTCAGGATGACTGCTGTCGTACTTCATCCTCCTCGCTAAGGACTGTTGGAGGGTCAATTGTTTAGTAAAAGTAGTGGTGTTCCTACTTCCTCTCTGGGATGATGAACGACTCCCAGCAGCAGCAACAGCAGCAGCGGCAGCAGGAGGCGTAGCAATGCAGGATCCTCCGGAGGAATCCCGGATAGGAGAGTCAGTCATGCCAGTGACATGGCCTGCAGGACTACTTCCGATCCTGACTAAGGAGGAAATTGACGAGGAGGGAGTTGACGGTGTGGTTTGCAGGCGCTTGGATACAACAGGACAACGGGATTTAGGTGTCCCTGGACTGCTTACGGTCTTAGCCAAAGTTTCTGAACTTGACAGTAACTTTTTATGAACGCGCTGCAGGTGCCGTATAAGGGAGGATGTTCCTAGGTGCTGTAACCCCCAAAGTACACTCCAAACCAAATAAAAAAATATTTTCTGTGTTTGTGAATTGTGTGCGCAGTAGCCGCACTTGCATCAACAAAGTAGTGCCAAGCGTGCGCCTGTGTCATAAGTAAAGGGCCGGCTGGCTTGACCGTTAAAAGGGTGCTGTAACCCCCAAAGTACACTCCAAACCAAATAAAAAAATATTTTCTGTGTTTGTGAATTGTGTGCGCAGTGAGTGCGGAACTATATGACTGTGTGTATATATTAGGGGTGTGCAGCGGCCACTTTTCGTGTTTTGTGTTTTGGTTTTGGATCTGGATCTTTCTTCGTGTTTTGGATCTGGATTGGTTTTGCCAAAACCACCCTTCCGTGTTTTGGGTTCTGGGTTTTGTGTTTTGGATCTGTATTTTTTTGAAAAAAAGCATAAAAACAGCTAAAATCACAGAATTTGTAGGTTTTTCTGCTCCTATGCTATTATTAACCTCAATAACCTTAATTTCCACTCATTTCCAGTCTATTCTGAACACCTCACACCTCACAATAGTGTTTTTATGTCCAAAAGGTTGCACCGAGGTAGCTGGATGACTATGCTAAGCGACACGAGTGGGCGGCACAAACACGTGACCCATCTAGGAGTGACACTGCAGTGGCAGACAGGATGGCAGTTAGAAAAACTAGGCCCCAAACTGTACATAATGCAAAGAAAAAAAGAGGTGCAAGATGGAATTGTCCTTGGGCCCTCCCACCCACCCTTATGTTGTATAAACAGGACATGCACACTTTAACAAATCAATCATTTCAGCGCCAGGGTCTGCCACACAACTGTGGCTGAAATGATTGGTTCGTTTGGGCCCCCACAAAACAAGCTGGCAATTAATGTGTCCCTGCACAAACTGGCTCTACGGAGGCAAGATGTCATCCTCATCCTCCTCATCCACCGATTCCTCACCCTCTTCAGTGTGTACATCCTCATCCTCACAAAGTATTAACTCGTCCCCACTTGAATCCACCACCACAGGTCCCTCTGTACGTTCTGGAGGCTGGTCTCCCTGGAAGAGCTGATAATTCATTTTGATGAACATCATCTTCTCCACATTCTGTGGAAGCAACCTCCTACGCCTTTCGCTGACAAGGTTCCCGGCTGCACTAAACACTCTTTCGGAGTACACACTGGAGGGGGGGCAACTCAGGTAAAATAGAGCCAGTTTGTACAGGGGCCTCCAAATTGCCTCTTTTTCCTGCCAGTACAGGTATGGACTGTCTGACATGCCTACTTGGATGCTGTCACCGATGTAATCCTCCACCATTCTGTCAATGGTGACAGTATCATATGCAGTGACAGTAGACATGTCAGAAATTGTTGCCAGGTCCTTCAGTCCGGACCAGATGTCCAAACTTGGTCCTGCCTGCCCTGCATCACCGCCAGCGGGTTGCTTAGGATACCTAAGTTTTTTCCTGGCAGCCCCAGTTGCGGGAGAAAATGAAGAAGGAGCCATTGACGTGTCACGTTCCGCTTCAGCTGACAGTGTGTTCACCAGCAGGTCTTTGCACCTCTGCAGGCTTGTGTCGGCCGGAAAGAGAGACACCACATAGGCTTTAAACCTAGGATCGAGCACGGTGGCCAAAACGTAGTGGTCTGATTTCAACAGATTGACCACCCTGGAATCCTGGCAAAGCGAATGAAGGGCTTCATCCACAAGTCCCACATGCCGAGCGGAATCGCTCCGTCTTAGCTCCTCCTTCACTTTCTCCAGCTGCTTCTGCAAAAGCCTGATGAGGGGAATGACCTGACTCAAGCTGGCAGTGTCTGAACTGACTTCACGTGTGGCAAGTTCGAAGGGCTGAAGAACCTTGCACAACACGGAAATCATTCTCCACTGCGCTTGAGTCAGGTGCATACCCCCTCCTTTGCCTATGTCATAGGTGGATGTATAGGCTTGTATGGCCTTTTGCTGCTCCTCCATCCTCTGAAGCATATAGAGGGTTGAGTTCCACCGCGTCACAACCTCTTGCTTCAGGTGATGGCGGGGCAGGTTCAAGAGTGTTTGCTGGCGCTCCAGTCTTCGGCACGCAGTCGCTGAATGGCGAAAGTGGCCAGAAATTTTTCGGGCCACCCAAAGCGTCTCCTGCACGCCCCTGTCGCTTTTCAGAAAATTCTGCACCACCAAGTTTATTGTGTGAGCAAAACATGGGACGTGCTGGAATTTGCCCAGATGTAATGCCCGCACAATATTGGTGGCGTTGTCAGATATCACAAATCCCCAGGAGAGTCTAAGTGGGGTAAGCCACTGGGCGATGATTTCCCTCAGTTTCTCTAAGAGGTTGTCGGCGGTGTGCCTCTTACTGAAACCGGTGATACACAGCGTAGCCTGCCTTGTAACGAGCTGGCGTTTCTGAGATGCTGCTACTGGTGACGCTGCTGCTGTTGCTGCGTAAGGTGATACATCTACCCAGTGGGCTGTCACAGTCATATAGTCCTTAGTCTGCCCTGTTCCACTTGTCCACATGTCCGTGGTTAAGTGGACATTGTGTACAACGGCATTTTTCAGGACACTGAGGACACTTTTTCTGACGTTTCTGTACAGTCTCGGTATCGCCTGCCTAGTGAAGTGGAATCTAGACGGGATTTGGAACCGGGGACACACTACCTCCATCAATTGTCTAAATCCCACTGCACTAATGGCGGATACCGGACGCACGTCTAACACCAACATAGCAGTCAAGGCCTCAGTTATACGTTTTGCTTCAGGATGACTGCTGTCGTACTTCATCCTCCTCGCTAAGGACTGTTGGAGGGTCAATTGTTTAGTAAAAGTAGTGGTGTTCCTACTTCCTCTCTGGGATGATGAACGACTCCCAGCAGCAGCAGCAACAGCAGCAGCGGCAGCAGTAGGCGTAGCAATGCAGGATCCTCCGGAGGAATCCCGGATAGGAGAGTCAGTCATGCCAGTGATATGGCCTGCAGGACTACTTCCGATCCTGACTAAGGAGGAAATTGACGAGGAGGGAGTTGACGGTGTGGTTTGCAGGCGCTTGGATACAACAGGACAACGGGATTTAGGTGTCCCTGGACTGCTTACGGTCTGAGCCAAAGTTTCTGAACTTGACAGTAACTTTTTATGAACGCGCTGCAGGTGCCGTATAAGGGAGGATGTTCCTAGGTGGTTGACGTCCCTACCCCTACTTATTTCACCTTTACATATGGTACATATGGCAAGACAGTTGTTGTCCGGATTTGGATAGAAATATTGCCAGACCAAAGAGGTGGAATGTTTGGTCTTCTGCCCAGGCATGACCGTGATGGGCTTTTTCATCCCACGGACAACAACTGTCTCCCCCGGAGCCTGAGTTAAACAAACCACATCACCATCAGAATCCTCCTCGCCAACTTCCTCCTCAGCGCCAGCTACACCAGTATCCTCATCCTGTTGTACTTCAACAGTGACATCTTCAATTTGCATATCAGCAAGTGGACTGTGGGTGCTCCTTTCAGCACTTGCAGGGGGCGTGCAAATGGTGGAAAGAGCCACCTCTTCCCGTCCAGTGCTGGGAAGGTCAGGCATCGCAACCACCACCACACTTGGACTCTCTTTGGGGATTTGTGATATCTTCTTAGAAAGCACAGTTCTTCGCTGTGCTTTTGCCAGCTTAACTCTTTTGTTTTTTTTAGTGGGAGGAGTGCTTCCATCGTCATGTGAAGCTGAACCACTAGTCATGAACATACTAGGGATCGACCTTAGCCGTTCCTTGCCACTCCGTGTCGTAAATGGCATATTGGCAAGTTTACGTTTCTCTTCAGCTGATTTAAATGTCTTTTTCAAGGTCATTTTCCTGAACTTTGCCATTTGGGATTGTATGTGCCCTCTACTATGACATTGGGCATCGGCCTTGGCAGACGACGTTGATGGCATGTTATCGTCTATGTCATGACTAGTGGCAGCAGCTTCAGCACTAGGAGGAAGTGGTTCTTGATCTTTCTCTATTTTATTTTTATCGGAGAAAGTTTGGTCCTCCATTTATGTTATATCGATTTGATATATACGTGCGGCTAAACACAGAAAATAATTTTTTTTTTGGTTTGGACTGGAGTGTACTTTGTGGGTTACAGCACCCTTTAACGGTCAAGCCAGCCGGCCCTTTACTTATGACACAGGCGCACTCTTGGCACTACTTTGTTGATGCACGTGCGGCTACTGCGCACACAATTCACAAACACAGAAAATAATTTTTTTTTGGTTTGGACTGGAGTGTACTTTGGGGGTTACAGCACCCTTTAACGGTCAAGCCAGCCGGCCCTTTACTTATGACACAGGCGCACGCTTGGCACTACTTTGTTGATGCACGTGCGGCTACTGCGCACACAATTCACAAACACAGAAAATAATTTTTTTTTTGGTTTGGACTGGAGTGTACTTTCGGGGGTTACAGCACCCTTAACGGTCAAGCCAGCCGGCCCTTTACTTATGACACAGGCGCACGTTTGGCACTACTTTGTTGATGCACGTGCGGCTACTGCGCACACAATTCACAAACACAGAAAATAATTTTTTTTTTGGTTTGGACTGGAGTGTACTTTCGGGGGTTACAGCACCCTTAACGGTCAAGCCAGCCGGCCCTTTACTTATGACACAGGCGCACGCTTGGCACTACTTTGTTGATGCACGTGCGGCTACTGCGCACACAATTCACAAACACAGAAAATAATTTTTTTTTTGGTTTGGACTGGAGTGTACTTTCGGGGGTTACAGCACCCTTAACGGTCAAGCCAGCCGGCCCTTTACTTATGACACAGGCGCACGCTTGGCACTACTTTGTTGATGCACGTGCGGCTACTGCGCACACAATTCACAAACACAGAAAATAATTTTTTTTTAGGTTTGGACTGGAGTGTACTTTCAGGGGTTACAGCACCCTTAACGGTCAAGCCAGCCGGCCCTTTACTTATGACACAGGCGCACGCTTGGCACTACTTTGTTGATGCACGTGCGGCTACTGCGCACACAATTCACAAACACAGAAAATAATTTTTTTTTGGTTTGGACTGGAGTGTACTTTCGGGGGTTACAGCACCCTTTAACGGTCAAGCCAGCTGGCCCTTTACTTATGACACAGGCGCACGCTTGGCACTACTTTGTTGATGCACGTGCGGCTACTGCGCACACAATTCACAAACACAGAAAATAATTTTTTTTTAGGTTTGGACTGGAGTGTACTTTCGGGGGTTACAGCACCCTTAACGGTCAAGCCAGCCGGCCCTTTACTTATGACACAGGCGCACGCTTGGCACTACTTTGTTGATGCACGTGCGGCTACTGCGCACACAATTCACAAACACAGAAAATAATTTTTTTTTTGGTTTGGACTGGAGTGTACTTTCGGGGGTTACAGCACCCTTAACGGTCAAGCCAGCCGGCCCTTTACTTATGACACAGGCGCACGCTTGGCACTACTTTGTTGATGCACGTGCGGCTACTGCGCACACAATTCACAAACACAGAAAATAATTTTTTTTTGGGTTTGGACTGGAGTGTACTTTCGGGGGTTACAGCACCCTTAACGGTCAAGCCAGCCGGCCCTTTACTTATGACACAGGCGCACGTTTGGCACTACTTTGTTGATGCACGTGCGGCTACTGCGCACACAATTCACAAACACAGAAAATAATTTTTTTTTTGGTTTGGACTGGAGTGTACTTTCGGGGGTTACAGCACCCTTAACGGTCAAGCCAGCCGGCCCTTTACTTATGACACAGGCGCACGTTTGGCACTACTTTGTTGATGCACGTGCGGCTACTGCGCACACAATTCACAAACACAGAAAATAATTTTTTTTTTGGTTTGGACTGGAGTGTACTTTCGGGGGTTACAGCACCCTTAACGATCAAGCCAGCCGGGCCTTTACTTATGACACAGGCGCACGCTTGGCACTACTTTGTTGATGCACGTGCGGCTACTGCGCACACAATTCACAAACACAGAAAATAATTTTTTTTTTGGTTTGGACTGGAGTGTACTTTCGGGGGTTACAGCACCCTTAACGGTCAAGCCAGCCGGCCCTTTACTTATGACACAGGCGCACGCTTGGCACTACTTTGTTGATGCACGTGCGGCTACTGCGCACACAATTCACAAACACAGAAAATAATTTTTTTTTGGTTTGGACTGGAGTGTACTTTCGGGGGTTACAGCACCCTTTAACGGTCAAGCCAGCCGGCCCTTTACTTATGACACAGGCGCACGCTTGGCACTACTTTGTTGATGCACGTGCGGCTACTGCGCACACAATTCACAAACACAGAAAATAATTTTTTTTTAGGTTTGGACTGGAGTGTACTTTCAGGGGTTACAGCACCCTTAACGGTCAAGCCAGCCGGCCCTTTACTTATGACACAGGCGCACGCTTGGCACTACTTTGTTGATGCACGTGCGGCTACTGCGCACACAATTCACAAACACAGAAAATAATTTTTTTTTGGTTTGGACTGGAGTGTACTTTCGGGGGTTACAGCACCCTTTAACGGTCAAGCCAGCTGGCCCTTTACTTATGACACAGGCGCACGCTTGGCACTACTTTGTTGATGCACGTGCGGCTACTGCGCACACAATTCACAAACACAGAAAATAATTTTTTTTTAGGTTTGGACTGGAGTGTACTTTCGGGGGTTACAGCACCCTTAACGGTCAAGCCAGCCGGCCCTTTACTTATGACACAGGCGCACGCTTGGCACTACTTTGTTGATGCACGTGCGGCTACTGCGCACACAATTCACAAACACAGAAAATAATTTTTTTTTTGGTTTGGACTGGAGTGTACTTTCGGGGGTTACAGCACCCTTAACGGTCAAGCCAGCCGGCCCTTTACTTATGACACAGGCGCACGCTTGGCACTACTTTGTTGATGCACGTGCGGCTACTGCGCACACAATTCACAAACACAGAAAATAATTTTTTTTTGGGTTTGGACTGGAGTGTACTTTCGGGGGTTACAGCACCCTTAACGGTCAAGCCAGCCGGCCCTTTACTTATGACACAGGCGCACGTTTGGCACTACTTTGTTGATGCACGTGCGGCTACTGCGCACACAATTCACAAACACAGAAAATAATTTTTTTTTTGGTTTGGACTGGAGTGTACTTTCGGGGGTTACAGCACCCTTAACGGTCAAGCCAGCCGGCCCTTTACTTATGACACAGGCGCACGTTTGGCACTACTTTGTTGATGCACGTGCGGCTACTGCGCACACAATTCACAAACACAGAAAATAATTTTTTTTTTGGTTTGGACTGGAGTGTACTTTCGGGGGTTACAGCACCCTTAACGATCAAGCCAGCCGGGCCTTTACTTATGACACAGGCGCACGCTTGGCACTACTTTGTTGATGCACGTGCGGCTACTGCGCACACAATTCACAAACACAGAAAATAATTTTTTTTTTGGTTTGGACTGGAGTGTACTTTCGGGGGTTACAGCACCCTTAACGGTCAAGCCAGCCGGCCCTTTACTTATGACACAGGCGCACGCTTGGCACTACTTTGTTGATGCACGTGCGGCTACTGCGCACACAATTCACAAACACAGAAAATAATTTTTTTTTGGTTTGGACTGGAGTGTACTTTCGGGGGTTACAGCACCCTTTAACGGTCAAGCCAGCCGGCCCTTTACTTATGACACAGGCGCACGCTTGGCACTACTTTGTTGATGCACGTGCGGCTACTGCGCACACAATTCACAAACACAGAAAATATATTATTTTTTTAGCACTTGGGGGGAGCACCCCTGATGGACAGAGCACCCCCTGGACAACACTACAGCACCCCTTTAGGACTGGGACACTGCACAGGACTTTGGAGTGGACACAGCCCCTATGGAGAACTGACTGCACAACACAGTCCAGCCAGCCCCTATGGACTTTGAAGTAGTGGACACAGCCCCTATTAACAACAGCAGCACAGCACAACACAGCCAGCCCCTATGGACTTTGAAGTAGTGGACAACAGCAGCACTACACTACACTACACTACACAGCACTAACTCCCACCCTCCCTCTTCACTGTCCACAGCCGAGTGAGAAAATGGCGCCGACGCGGGTACCTTATATAGGATCCAAAACCCGCGAGACTCGGAAGGCGGGATGATGACGTTTTGCCTCGATGTCAGATCCGAGTCAGGCGGGAAAAGTCGAGCCTGACTCGGATCGGACTCGGATCGGGGGGGCTCGGGGGGGTTCGGATTTCAGAAATCCGAACCCGCTCACCCCTAGTATATATATATATATATATATATATATATATATATATATATATAATTATATATACTATATATAGATCACATTTTTAAATATGTTAAGTTTAAAATCAATTCAGGTTAGGAACATGTATTTAAAGGACATTTTTTCCCCCCAGTATGACTATCAATGACCAATTGGGTGGTCACAAAATGCTGATATTTGTAAAAACTCCAAATAGCAACAATTTACTGACCTGTGTGTCCTCGCATACACTGATTCCTACAATGACATTTTCTCCTGCGATAGTGGGATCCAGCCCAGCCAGCCTACATTTAAGTTTTTTTCTGAAGAAGAATCTGAGCTGATCGGAAAACTTGAAATCCAAAATAATTAAAGTGCAAACTGCAGTTGCGAGAGCAGAAAATTTGCGTAAATCCTACATTTTATTTTTTTCCTCCTCAGATCAATTTCTCTGGTATGTTAGTTGTTTCTTTTTTAGTTTTTTCACAAGGAGGTAAAATAAAAGTGAGAAATTCAATTTTTGGTTTCTCTTAGTTCAGTGGTTCCCAAACTCTTTTGAATCACGGCACCCTAGAGTATCAGCATTGTTTTCACGGCATCCCTAAGTTTACTTTATTTTTTCCCGAATTTCTCAATAACAAACTTAAAGTAGTAAAGTGAAGTAAATTGTGCTGACCTGTCATCCTTGGGTTCAGTTATGTGGTGGTGGACAGGTTTGCCCACATATTTACATTACATTGACCATAAATAATTTGATGGTGCTGGACCACCAACCTGAGGCACCCTTGCAAGTGTCCCAAGGCACCCCAGGGTGCCACGGCGCACAATTTGGGAACCACTGTCTTAGTCCTTCATTTGTTGGTACCTTTTCATGCCTTTTATCTTGTATGGCACCATATCTTTCCCTATCATCAGATTTTTATTTTTAATACGGTTTCCTTTTCCGCATGCCTTGACTAGTATACTGTACTTACTAAATTTGTTGGCATGCTGTGTCATGTACCCAGTAACTTATCTACTAAACATGCAGAAATCTCCAGGAAAATGGCCGCCGGGCCATTTTCCCTGTGATTTCTGCTGCAGCACCGATGCAGGACTCCGCAGGGTGTGCTTCCATTGTATATTAGCCAATGCATGCTGCCTATTAGAGCTACAGACAGCTCTGAATAAGGAATCTTTTGGCCATGTTGTGTGTGTGTGTGTTTGTATTTTTAAAAACAGGACTTAAAGTCTCTTGATTTTTTTTTAGATCAAATGTCTCAGACTACACTGTGGATCTGTAACGGGCCCCATTTATGTCCTTTTCAATTTAAATGGTTTTCCCTTACAGGTGGATCTGCCCAGGCTGCCTGTGTGCAATGCATTGTGTGCTTTGCAGACATACACAGGATTATTTATGATAAACATGACAGTGGCCAATTACTATTAATGCAGTTCTGTTGTAAGGGGACGGGTGTGTTCTGGTGTTCACTTCCTGCTGTGTCTCAGAAAATACAATCAATGCCTCTTTATAATTAAGGACTTTGAAGGTCTGTCATCTAAATGTCACATTAAGCAGACAAGTGATAACCTTACTACTGTGTAGATTGAATTTAATATTTTCATGCGTTTATACAGTATTTATGATGTGTGCCCTGCCAGGAGATACGGTAGATTATATTACATATGCTGAAAAATGTGTGTGTCAATTATCCAGAAAACAACAAAATGCCGTATCATCCTACAGCACATTTACCTTCTCTCCAGGAGACTAGCCATAGGCAAATGCAGGAGGGGGTCCAGTTGCCCAGAAACCCCCACCTTCCAGGTTAAATCCTGACGACAATAGCCGTAGTATGTAATATGAATTTAACAGTATAGGGTCAGCGGCAGCAACTTCTCTTACTAAGTCTACTGTGTGTGTGGATCTGAACACTCAATCAGCACACCATACCAAAGACCAGAGAGCAGCTGCCAACAAGAAGAGACAGGCATCCTAACATGAGGTGGGAAAATGTGTGCTTAGAAAGCCCAGTTCTGTCTCCTACTAGTTCTTTTATGGATGTACATTTATTATGGGATGTTTAATATTTTCCGCTCAGGCAGGCTGGCCCTATCGCCGTATCTAATGGCTTCCCATGAACTCTAGTCCTGTATATGTCTGAAATAATACATAAACTGCTCTTTGAATGATGCAGACTTGTTAAGTGCCGATTATGCCCACCTCATGATGTGGCCACACTCTCTCTAAAATCAAGCATTTGGACCCCCCCCCCTCCTAGATATCCTACATTTGCATCTGCTAGTGAATCTCAGCAAGTTTTCCCAGACACTCCCCTTTACAATATTGCAAATCCTGGGATTACTATGGCGTAACACGTGATGCCATGCTACCCACACTATTCACCTGGACGTCGTCTCTTGGTTCTCCCAGAGGGGACATTTACAAAGTACAGTAGGTAAATACATTCTACAGTCTATATTCACCCATGAAACAAAATAAAGTGGAGTTATTACACTTAGCATAGAAGTGGTACAGATATGCCCAGCTGTATCCTTGCTGCTGGTGCGGGAAATCGCGCCACGCATAGCAAGAAACGCGCATCCGTTACCGGATGCACACACTGTGTACACGACTGTGCCTCCATAAGAATGCATGGTACGATCGCAGTGCATGCCATAGCATACCGTAGCATATGCAGGTGCGGGGAATCGTATGGTGCAATGCGTGCTCACGTTTGTGGCGGGATCAGCCACAATGTAACTGGGCTCATATGTACTTTGAGGCGTAAGGCTGATTTTAAGCCTGAGATCAGTTTAAACCCCAAGGTTGAGTGGTGAGTGGCCCGTTTAAAAAAATTACATTTTGTAGGTGTTTAAGTGGTATACAATCGGGAAGCCGGCTGCCGGAATCCCGTCAGTTGGCTTCCCGACTGCTTTATCCCACCGCGGGATAAATGACCGGCGTCTATATCTAGACGCCGCTCATTTCCCCGATGCTGGGAGACCGGCGCCCGGCATCCCGATGGAGCTCCATCGGGATGCCGGGCACCGCGAGCGGGGGTAGGTTTAGGGCACCCGGGGGGCACTTAGGGTTAGGCTAGGGGGAGGGAGGGTTAGGGTTAGGCACCCCTGGAGGGGACTTAGGGTTAGGCACCCCCCCGGAGGACTTAGGTTTAGGCAGCGGGGAAGGGGGGGTTAGAGTTAGGCACTTAGAGGGGGGATTAGGGTTATACACAGGGGGGAGGTTAGGGTTAGGCACCCCTAAGGAGGGTTAGGGTTAGGGGGTTAGGTTAGTAGATACTTGCCTTACCACGATCGGGATTTCCAGCGCTGTCGGGCTTCCGCTACCAGGCTCTGCTGTTTTGTAGGGCTGCCGCTGCTGGGATTCGTACTCCCGGCCATGCAGCAGCCAGGATATCATACCGATTCTGTTTCAGTTGCTAAATTAGTTATTATCAGTATATTCTATTGTTGTTGATCGGTAGAGTTTTTGTTAGGCTTTCTTAGAGGGTGTCAGGTTGCAGCACTAACTCTTGTTTTGAAATTTCCTCTGTCCAGCCCATGTTATTTTTGATTTTCTTGTCATATTTGTCTGTTGACGGAAAGTACGGATGTTTTGGTGAATGTGCTATATCAAATTAGTTGGGTGCGATCTCCTCACAAATTCTTCTGAATTTTAGGTTATATTCATCCTGTCCAGGATGTGCAAATGTTTGTTGATGAGAGTTGAACACCAATGATTGTGTTATGGTACTGTGGGCCTGATTCAGACCCGGTCGCAAGCGCTGAGCGCTCGCAACCGGGTCGATGGTGGCCCAGAGCGCATGTGCACGACGGAGCCGGCTCTGTCGTGCACATGCACGAGACCCGGATAGCGACGGGCAATTCACTCAACATCGACAGCACGCCCCCTTTGGTGGGCGGGCCGGGGGGGTGGCTGCCCAGACGGAGGCGTTCCCATGAGAATGCCTACCGTCTGGCGGCGGCCCCACTGACACCACAAGTGATGTCAGTGGGAGAGCTTTTGGCTCTGTTTGACCCGAAAGCTCTCTGGGGCTTGCGGCCACGAGACCCTACCACAAGAGTCTCGTCGCAAGCCCGATGGTCGCGATGGTCTTGACCATCGCGACCATCATCCTGGCCACTCGCATTAGCTGTGGGTGGCAACCCACAGCAATGCGAGCGGCCAGGAGGCCTTTCCATAAAAAAAAAAGTCGCCCTGATCTGTCAGAGCGTCCGGCTCTGAATCAGGGCCAGTATGCGTGTTGTTGTCTTGTTTGTCTCTGTTCTTTTATCTGCCACCATGCTAACAATTCTAAATTAGTTCAATCAAAATGTCAAAATAAAATTTGTCACATTTTATATGCCAGCTGTAGTTGATGTGTATCGGTTTTTTATTTCTATAAGGTTTACATGTCAAAGAATTTATTAAACGAGAGACTTCAACCGGAATTTAAAGCAACTGTCCTTACACGCAGCAAAAAACATAGAGGGAGCTTATATTCAACAAACAGAAATGTAGAGATTGGCCTTCTTGACCCTCCCTCCCCAGCCAGCGCACATTCTAGGGGGTGTGACTATTTCGACCAATAGTAGGCCTCAAGCTTTGCCATTGGTCCCTGGGTGAAGAATAGCACTTAGATTTTTAAGAAAAAAAAAACTATTTCTATCAAATTTGGGGTACATGAAAATGGGTGCAAGCATATTTTTAAGTCCCTAAAGTTATTTTTCAAAATTCTTCAAAAATGCACCTGCTGCTACTACCCGCATTCTGTAAAACACCTGCCGCACACTTGGGAACCCCTCTGGAATTAATTTTGGTAGTTTAAAGTTTGCCCCCCATTTTTTTTTTCACCCCAAAATTAAACTTAATTTTTGGGGTTGTCCCGATTTTTTTTTTTTTTTTAAACTTTTTTTTAACACATATCTTTTTTAGGGGATATTCCCATGGATGCAGGGTACTTTTTTTAAGCCTGCACCCCTAAACCCCAATTCTGAAATTGGGGTTTAGGGGTGACAGCGGCAAAAAGTCTTTGAATTTGAATACGGGGACAATTTTTGCAGCCAAATTGAATATTGCCCTATATATGTGAACTGAATGTGCTCTATTTTATCCTCAGTAATTATCGGCTGGGGGCTTTGTTAATTTTATTGTTTTTCCTAAAACATATTCAGTAAAAAAAAAAATGGGATTCGTTGCACATGCACGCAATTCAAGATATGTGCGATTCTTCACCAGGAGCGTATAAGAGCTTCTGTTTAGGGTCTATTTATCATTCCTTAAGGTTGGGAACAGATTAATTTTCACCTACTTTTGAAAGAATGAAGTATTGGAGTCATTATAAAAATAATGCAGGAAATATAACGCATATCTCCTGCTTATCTTGCATTTCCAATGTGGCCCACTTTCCTCATACACATGGGACCTATTGTACATACATCAAACTACAGAAACTGAAAATTTTTGGATTTTGATTGTGGGAACTGACGTCATCTTCGGATGTTCTCTGAGCCCTGCTCCTTGGTGCAGCAGCTGTCCACGCAACGGATTTTGGAAACCCCCAATGCAATTCTTGGTGAGTCAGTGACCTAATTAACGGACAGAGGGCTGAAGGGGCACAATGATGAAAATGCTCCCGAGTCCCCTGCATCTCTTGCATCAATAGGTTAAATTTATCTTACAATCTCCCATTAGAAGTGGCCTACTTGCCTACTCTTTGGGTTTACCTTCAAGATACACTAAAGAGAAGATCCAAGGGGCAATTGCTAGGCCGGGGGGAAGAAGGCATGATGATGCAAATTTGCGTAATTGTGTTCCCACTCCCTGCTGCGTTATGATGCGAGGCATTACTCGGCAGGAGTGGAGTATGGCGAAACATCAATACGCAGCAGGGCGCAGAGTTCCTCCCAGAAAATGTTGCCAGCTGGGCGGCATTATGTAGCCGCTGGGTGGAGGCTGTGTAATACTGTAATACTTCACAGTAATGAAAATTTTTTAAATTCTTATATTGATTTGAACTCAAGATTAACCATTTTAATAAATAAATAATTTTTAAAGACTCTTGCAGATATTGCCTACTTGCTGGCTGGACACAGATATAGAAGTGTAGCGCAACTCTGATTTTATTCGTCAGACCTCTGTAGCAGTGTAGCGCCAAGTGGCATTTAAAAAAGCCAGGTGGAGTGCCCGTGAAACTGATAACCGGGAGAACATAGGATGCAAATTGCAGTATTTTATATCTTGCTTCAAGAAAGAGAAGCAAGATCTTAGAGGGTGGCCTAGTCTTCCAGGAAATTCGGAAGGGATGTGTTTGGGCATCCCGGCGGTCAGAATGCCGACTGTTACATTACCGGCGTTGGAATACCGGTGCCAGCATCCAGATCGCCGGGATGCCCAAGGTAAGTAGCGGGGTTGGGGGGAGAGTTAGGGTTAGGGGTTAGACACTAGGGGGTGGGTTAGGCACTAAGGGGGGTGGGTTAGGCACTAAGGGGGCAGGGTTAGGCTCTAAGGGGGTGAGTTGGGGTTAGGCACTAAGGGGGGTGGGTTAGAGTTGGGCACTAGGGGGAGGGTCCGGCACTAAGGGGGGTGGATTAGGGTTAGGCACTAGGGGGAGGTTTAGGGTTAGGCACTAAGGGGGAGGGGAGAGATAGGTTAGGGTTAGGCACTAGGGGGAGGTTTAGGGTTTGGCACCAAAGAGGGAGTGTTAGGGTTAGCATACCGACCAACAGGTGTCAGTATGTTAACCCTCTCGGGAACCAGGCGTTGGGATTTTGACCGCCTGGATCCCGACTATTGGTATTTCATACTGATTCCAATTCAGAAGCCTCTTGGACATTACATGACAGTAGACAAGTATGCTGTAGAGTAGCAGTACATTTCCAGGTTAAATTATCCTTTAAGCAGTCGTTGTTTATCAGAACCCACTTTGATAGCAATTGAAATGTGTAATATAATTCGTAAATCACACATTTATTTGTATTATTATTATTGTTATTTTTATATTAAAATTGTTAGCATGTTATTTAAAAAAGAGAGGAATATAAACAGTATGGGTTTTTTTCTTGCTTGTTTTTCTTTCCCTTCATATAATTGAAGCTTATACCAATTCTTTTTGAAAAGAAGATCATTTATGAAAGTAACAAACTGCCCTACTGATAGGTTACATTAATTTGCTTCCAAAGCTTTTCCCTTGTACTTTATAAGAAGGTGATAATTAGGTTTGCAGATTACAATATAATCAGAACGCTTGTATCCCTGCTTGTTAAAAATATATTTTTCTTCTTTTGATGGGTTCTAAAATAATTAACCCATGTTAAACAGAAAAACAATTAATATATATATATATATATATATATATATATGTATATATATATATATATATATATATATATATAAATATTGTTATATTGTAGCACTTCTGAGTTTTTCACGGACTATATCATGGTCACAAAATCATTTTGGAGGTTAAAAAAAAGAAAGGAAGATAAAGGTAATAGGCAGACGAATTTACGTAATAGCAGCAGGTTTTTCTAGAACACCTACAAACAGTTCTCATTCATATCCTGATTTAATTTAGTTCCCTGTCAATACCCATTCTACATTTAATCTCCTATAAATCACACATAAACATCCCATGCATGTTATTTAACACCCAGCAGTTGCAATGTTTTTTTAAAAAAAATAACCACACGATAAAAAAAAAGGTTTAAATTAATGAAGTACGCAAACAAAGTACCATCTGACCACTTTGCAACATTTCAGCCCTAGGTAGTGGTGTGGATAGAAGCATTATGGAGAGCTTTGTAAAAGAAAAGCAGGATGTCTAGCTTTTAGGGGCTACTGTGGGGACCCTAATGTAATGATCTGTAAGATTAAGAGAAAATAGCATTGAAGCAAAATGTTTCCACGTGACTTTTTGTATTGGAAATCTGTAAATTGGAGTGTAATTTTCTGTAAGATATATACAGATGTAGCCACGCTCATCCGTCCCGTGATGCGAGCGCATCGCGGCATGGATGGCGCGACTAGCGTGTTCGCATCTATGGCGTGCGCATGCGTATGTATGCACATGCCATAGACTTTAATGGTGAGAACGCAGAGCACGCCTAGTTGCAGCCCGGTGAGAGCTGCGATGCGTGACGCTGTGCGCCCGCATCGCGGCAACGATGACGGCGGCTACATCTGTATAGCCGCCTAAAATCTAATTTTATAACTGATGTTTTCCTCTCCCCAACTTGCAAAAATTGATGGGGACCCAAATTGGAACATTCTTAATCGGTATCCAGTTAGAATGTTGATAGCTACTGTAGAATGTCGATATGTTCTCAATGTTGACATAGAAATATCAATATGGTCATAATGTCGGCTTGTTCATTATGTCGACAGTCACAATGTTGATGGTCCCTTTAAGTGTGAGAGTTAGGTTTAGGGTAAGGTTTAGAGTTAGGCTAAAATAGTGGCAAAAAATGCTATGTCGAAATTCCGATTGTCGACGCTGCTATAACACGGTCACTGCACGGACCATTCTTGTGCACATCCAGTATCTAGCTACCTCCTGATCAGCGCCCACGATAAGCCAGCAATTGCGTCTCAATTGTGCAAATGCCTTTGTGTACACTTTCTGTAACACATGCACCGTAGGAGTTTTTAGAAATTTCCAATTACTTATGTGCACATCGGCATTGCGTGCAGGGTGCTTGTCTGGAACATCCCTTGCAGTAGCGCTAGTTGCTGCAGGGTGCCGTTTCAGGCACCCTGCAAGCCACAAGCAGGTGCAATGGGGCAGCCATAGTGCCACCCACAGGGCCTGGTGCTCTGTGGGGCGGCACCGCTTGCACACCCCTAGTTACAGCCCTAAGTAAAAACCATTAGGCCAAGGCCAGCTCTAGGGGTGTTCGACCTGAGCAGTCAAACAGGGGCTCCACCTATAGAGGACGCACCCTTCCCCAGCATCCCTTCCCCAGCTGTTCCACCCGTGGGTCAAAGTGGCCCGCGGGTGATCAAATTGGGGGGTTGGGGACCCCCACAGCGGTGCGGCGGTGCTGGGACCCCGGAGTCTGAATGAATGCTGCGCACATAAGTTCAGTGCCGTGACAGGACTGGGGGAAGCCCAGCTAGTGAGGGTCCTCCCAGCCTGACGTTATTTGACGGCGTGCCATGCAGGCACGCCCCTCAGATAAGGTCACACAAGGAGGCATGGCCTATGGTAATTAGATCACGCCCCCAATTTCGGACGCGCAGAGCACTCGGCCGTCACGGGACGCTATTAGCCCTGGAGGCGGCCCTGCATTAGGCTTAGTTCATACCATGGTGTAAAGGACTTTTACCCTATAGCAGCCATATGCTTTCATATGTTTAGTGCCATTTGCAGAGTGCGGCAGTGTGCCGCAGCGTATGTATGAAGTAGGCGATCAAATAAGTTAATTTGCACATCTGAACCTGTTTCTGGAGTACATACAGGCAGACAGACTGTTCCGGCAAGCAAAAACATTTCTTGCTCTTGGCAAAACACTGGAAAAAAAAGAAAAAGAAATGGGTAACGCAACTGCTGATGATAAATTAAAGCACAATAATGATTTTATTTAAAAAATTTGCCTTTGTAACAATATTCTCATTAAAAATACTTTTGCATACGACGACGACGCTTTTGAAATGTATTTACTTTCTGGTCTAAGCACACTGTATCGCTACCCTCAGAGGGAATAAAGCAACCGAAAACTACAAACAAATCGCAATTCAAGGTATTGCTTTGCAGATGTAAAATTAATCTCAATCACAGCAGTGCGCTGACAAGTATAATCAGGAGGCAAATCAGGCACACATTAAATTTTACTTGTTTTGCATTTGTTCTCAAATGAAAGCTTGACAAGCCACCTCTGCACTGAATATACACACAGTAGATTAAATCAATAAATAAACCTGAAAACATGCCTTTTAGTTCCAAAAGTAAAAAAAAAAAAAGCAAATTTCCAGCCGCTTACAACCTTTTCCATAATGAAGTGGAGTCTGCTCTGTTTGTGTATTTATTTGTGGAACAAATAAAAAAAAGATTTACATTTTTATCCAACCAAAACTCATATTTACAGGGACTAAAACAAAAAATATTTTTTATTTTTTCTACATTATTTTATGTAAAATCAAACGTTTTATTAATTGTAGAAATTTTAACTTAATGCAAATTAACAAAAAGGTTTAAAAATAAATTGCCGTATTTAAAGTTTCAAAAAGAGTTGTTTAATGGGAATAACAGCTGGCTGTAGACTACATGTTATCAGGATACACAGTGTTGCTTTCATTTTTTTTTTAATTGTCTATATTTGTATTGAGCACTTCACCATTTCCCTTACATTTGTATTAAGCCCCACCCCATGTGCTCTACATTTGTATTAAGCCCCTCCCCATTGCCTTACATTTGTATTAAGCCCTCTCAATTTCCCTTACATTTGTATTAAGCCCCTCCCCATTTCCACTACATTTGTTTTAAGAACCTCTCCATTTCCCTTACACTTATATTAAGCCCCAGCACCTGACATGAGAACACTGCGCCCCCCAAACCCATGACGTTGTGACATCGCGGCTAGGGGGCAGAGCCATCAGCTATGGGAGTAGGGCACAGCCCAGAGAGTCTTAAGAATGCTCCAGGCAGCTCTACAGGCTGCAGGGTGTCTCTACGGAGTGTCCCTTGGATTCTCCAGGAAGCTGCCGTACAGCTACTGGCTGCAGGGTCCCTACATTTTTATTAAGTCAGTTATGAAATTTCTACGCACAAATAAAAAAGTAGTGTACTATAAATCTGTAATATTAATTGTAAAATAAATTGCTAGGTCAGTATATACACATTTTCAAGTGATTAACAAAACGCTAGTTGTGTTAATCTAAATTAAATTACACAATCTTTTTAATAAATGTCATCGATCCCTCGCAGCCATGAGCAGCGTGGTCGGCTGCTCCCACCTCTGGGATCGCACAAGTCACTGACATAAACATAATTACAATGAATAGCAATATTATAATTATGACTTATGGCGCTAACACATTCCATGGTGCTGTACAAGGAGAATGTTATATTTAAGCACATCAGTCCCTGCCAGGCAGGGATGTATTTAAGTTCCCACCAGAAGAGGTGAAAGAAATGGCAAATTGTACAGTGAATCGCAGTGGCCTGTCGAAGCTGGATAATTGGCTGAGACAAGATCAGTTTAAAATTGGATCGCAGCGACGCCATCTTGCGACTGGCCGCAAGACGCCATCTTGGAAATGAGATCTCAAGACGCCATTTTGCGAATGGCCGCCTAAGCGCCATTTTAGATAAACTCACACTTTAGTACATGTGGCGATATTACTATTAGCATCATGCGATTGCATCTGTGGCCATCGCCATAAGTTACGGCGATTCATCAAAAGCCCATTTCATGACTTGACGTAGTTTGGGTGCTCTGGATAAAGTGTGTGTATTATTATAATTCCCCTAAAGGATATAGTTCAGAAATAGCTGTATGTCAAAATTGGATTGCATTAGCTAAACAGAGCAAATGGTCACGTGACAACTAGCATGTGAAGACAAGCTTCATGAACATAACGTCTGCTCTCACTCCAGGTGGCCCTGCTCGAATACAGTAAGAGGGTCGTTTGTAGCACCTTACATTAGCAGGCTTCCTACAATAAAATACCTTCAAAGCCAAGAGTGTTATCTGAGGTTTGGGTCTTGTAGCTGTGCTAATTTGCATCTACACAGGCCCTGGGAGAACAAAGACCAGTATTTTGGAGCCTGAAAAGGGTGGGGGCTGCTGGGGCATGAGCAAGTCATGGAACTATAATGCTCAGCATTCCACACTGCTAGGTGTTCACTTCTAGGAATAGCTGAGAGCGAAGAAGTGCTCCCCATGTCGGTCTATGGTGGTCTCCCTCCACACAGATTCTCTAAGACTTCAGATCAGCATTATCTCTGTGCTCTAATGAATTCACGTGCCTGTAGAGGCTCATGCTGTAATTGCGTAATCACTGTGAGCTTAAGTAAGATTTAAGTGCGCCATTTCTCATATACACATTAATACGCACAATTGCACTGTTAACTAGTCGCATATTAGCGAATGCATAAGACCCTGTTTGAAAACGCTGAATATTAGCTCCATGCACACGCATTTGCCCCAAGTTAACTAGCATCTTTACATCAAACCTCACATACTCATACATTACATATTCACATACAACGTTCCATAAGCTTTAAGGTATAAGATTCGAGTATGCACATTTATTATCATTGCTAGGAAATAAAAGTTATTTCGTAACTAAGGTTTTATACGTGATAAGTAAGCCATGTTTGGTATTGTACTGATCCGTACTCTCTCAACAGTATTCCGGTAATATCGATGGAGAGATCGCAACATGCATTCTCAACTTATAGACCGCAGAGACTTCAAGCAACAAAATGTACATTATATGAACAACTGTTAGGATTTGCATGAGGCGGGAAACCAGAGACCACCAGTTGTTAGAGGCTGGATTGTTTCTATTTGAACCAACTTGCTAAATGCCTTGTAACATATGCCCTCTGCTTTAGGACCAATGGTATTAGCAACAAACTTCTCTATTGTGTTGTTTATTCCTGGGGGTATAGATATGTGTGCTCTGACCCTGGGTTCCTAGTCTTCGTGCTGAATGCTGATTGACGAGGGGTTTCTTGCTGATGCCTACATCTGGACCAGAGAGCACTGCGTATGTATAATTGTACTTCGGTCTGTATAATCTCTTTGCGCTAAGATTATATGAGGATCATAGCGTGTAACTGCTGTACTTTTACTTGAATAATACTTTGTGCTTTGGAACCACAGGTTCTAGGTCTGGAGTCTTTATTTACTGTATGACTGCGTACGCAAATTAGCATCATCCTTAGAGGTTTATAGGAAGGATATTAGAAGGTATAGGCAGGGGAATTTATAAGGTTCAAAGACAGAATCCTTAGGCCCATAACAAATAAGGAGAAAAAAAGAGAAATAAGCCTGTGACTTTAGCACCTGTTCTGATTTCAAAGGACCTGCATGACATGCAGACATGTTTAATGTCGAAATTCTGAACATTTCGACATCCAGACCATGTCGACGTTATAGTGCTGACATTCTGAATATTGACATTCTGACTACAACTCCTGTAGTTATGCATGTGAATGGTTTTAGAGAAGTTCTCATAGACTGCCTTTGTTAATTGTATGACAATGTTCCCCCATACTTAATGTAGCAGATCATTAATAAGCTGCACTTAATCAGCCTTCAAGAGGGATCCCGCTATTGATAATCTATCAGAATTTGGATGCAATAAGATCATACATTTAGTTAAACTGAAACATTGGACAGTGATGGATAAGTAATGTGGTTTATTACGTGAATATTAGCCTATTCTTTTCTTATTAATCATAAAATAATTATACTTTATGGATTTTAATCCTTCCTAAATTAAAAAGCTATCTAACATTTTTGTGTAAAGATTTGACAAGTAGTTATCTATTGCTGTACTGTATGTATGACAAGTAGTTTGTACGTTTTATATAAAGGTATGAGATTACAGATTGAGTCTCCCATATCCAAAATGCTTGGAACAGGGGTATTTTGGATATCGAAATATTCCGTATTTTGGAATATTTGCATATCATAATGAAATATCCTGGGAATGGGACCCATATCTAAACACAGAATACATTTATGTGTTATATACACCTTATACACACAGCCTGAAGGTCGCTTTATACAATATTTTTAATAATTTTGTGCCTTAAACAAAGTTTGTGTGCACTGAACCATCAAAAAACAAAGGTGTCGCTATCTCAGTCATGCAAAAAAAATTCCGTATTTTGGAATATTTGGATATGGGAGACTCAACCTGTATATAAAATTATGCAAAATGGAAGCAAGACTGTTGAGCGCAACTGAAAGCTGCCGTGGGTATATTACACTGGTACCCGAGAGGGGAAATGCGAGTAACGTAAGTGATAATGTACCCTGGGTGCTAAAGGATGTAATGAACGGTATAAAATCGGGAAGCCAGCTGCCTTAATACCGACAGCTGGCTTTCCGACTGTCATATCCCGGCGAGGGATGAAATGCCGGGCGTCTAGATGTAGACGCCTGACATTTCCCCGACGTCGGGAGACAGGTGCCCGGCATTGAAGGGATGCCGGGCGCCGCGAGCAGACTGCCACGGGGGGGCGGATTAGGTTTAGGGCATCCAGGGGGGATTTAGGGTTAGGCTAGGGGGAGGGAGGGTTAGGGTTAGGCACCCCTGGGGGGGACTTAGGGTTAGGCACCCCCCTGGGGGACTTAGGTTTAGGCAGCGTGGTGGCGTGGAAGGGGGGGTTAGGGTTAGGCACTTGGGGGAGGGTTAGGGTTAGGCACTTGGGGGGGAGGTTAGGGTTAGGCACCCCTAAGGAGGGTTATGGGGTTAGGTTAGTAGATACTTACCTTAGGATGATCGGGATTTCCAGCGCTGTCGGGCTTCCGCTGCCGGGAACTCTGCATCTGTCGGCCAGGCGCTGCTGGGAATCGGTGGTATTTCATACCGATTCCTAATGAACAATAGGAAATAATAAATAGTACTTTGTAGTAATTTGGCTGGAATATTATACAGAGAATCTGATGCTATAGGGGAGGAGAAAATATAAAGTAGTGTGATTTCTTCCGAACACAATCAGTATAACAGAATAACGCTTCATAAATATTATCTTAGTATTCTGTAAAAGTAGGATATGGCAGGAATAATGTCTTAGTAAATTTATTACAATTGTCTTTCTTTGAACAATACTGCCCTGTCATTCTCACTACTCATTATACCATACTTACCTACTATCCCGGAAAGTGCAGGAGGCTCCCAATTTTTCAATGTAGTCGTCCAAAACACCTGGAAGAGTGTGTGAATCTCTCGCATACCGCCCGCTACCTAATGGGAGCTAATACTGGGAATTGCAGGTTCGTATGGAGGGGGCGGGGCTAAAATTATGCAAATTGTCTTATAGTATCATACCGTCATCCCCTCCCCACAGGCCTGAAGTATTTTGCAATAAATGGTGACGCAGCCTTATGACGTAAAGAGCCGGGCCCCTCCCCAAAGTGGTCAGCTGCATCTCCTCTCCAGGTTTCACCTGAAGAGGAGAATGCAATAGTAGGTAAGTATGCATTATACTATTTACTTCTAGCAGCGCTCCTCACAGTGACTGGAGGAGGAGGAGGCACTTGGGGGATCATGTTGGTGTGTGACCTTCTCACTATCTTGTATGTCAGTGCTCCTCACAGTATTCGCTTACAGCTTGGTGATTGTGGTGCCACCTAAAAGCTGGATGGTGCTGGATACACATGAACAAAATAATGAGTGTGATCATATGTAATGCGAACACAACTCCAGGCGCCTGCCGCAAACGGAATGCGAATGAATTGCAAACTAAATGCTGATGCGACTCACGTGCTAAAACACACTTATAGGATCACCCCACTATCGCGTATGCTGTCACCATTATCACTTATACCTACCCCATGCTAAGTGCAGAAGAGGCGACTGAAAACGACGGCCAGAATGCATACGCGCCATTCTCCCTGACACATCCACAAAATGGCTCTTGTATTCAGCGGGGCTGTGTGAAAATACGCAAATGTTACAGTCGCCGGCTTTGTATTGAGAAGCCCACCGCCAGCTTTGCAAATCTAAGGGACTGCGTACAAAGACGGAGCATCGGACGCAAATCAGACGATTATCAAAGTTCTAAGTAACCCTATAGCTGCAGGAACTGAGCCACCGCCGCCATTTTTTTTCTGCATATGGGATCAAAATCGCAGTTTGAATCATCCCCCCCCAAAATAGTTGCGACATTTCTGCTTTTGAGCCACCACTCTCCCGTTACTCCCTGACTGTGAATCACGCTGCTGCCAAAACCTCGCTGCGACCACCGGCGGTAATGTAACTTGATGCATGCGCAGTGAGGCTCATACGCATGCGGAGAACAGCTCGACTGCGAAAACATGAGGCTTACGTCCATCTCTGAACCAGGCGCTCTGTCTTCTAGAATCTGCTTATAGTAGTATCATACTTGCCTACCCTGCCGATTCGGCCGGAAGCCTCCCGAAAATCGGGTGCCGCTCCCAGCCCCCCGCATATGCAGGCAAGTCTCGAAACCCTCCGCCCCCCGCAGTGGGGGAGGCCAATGACGCTGAATTGCATCATTTTTGCGCCATTGTGTAGTGGGGGCAGGACCAAAATTACACGTGGCCACGCCCCTGCTCCGCTCACAAATGCCGGGTAAGCTGTCCAGCTACCGCCTCCCTGCTACGCCGTACTGGCTGCTCCCTCCTGGATGGGGCAGTCAAAATGTCGGCAACCCTGAGTAATATAGTAATGGGGAAGGGATCAGGGACTGAGGCCGTGGATGCTGAGTTATCATTATACCTCAAGTTTAATAAAGCCAATTCTAAAGGAATGGCAATAATATTTACTAGCTGAGATCTTAATTCACTGCTGTAAACCTCTATTCCTGCTTCTGAACGGTTGTATTCTGTTCATTTGTTTGGCTTCTTCTGTACGGTCAGACTGACATTTCTCTTATTGGTATTAGGCTGTACGGACTGTGCAGACAGCATTACCTGTCTCACCCCTTCTAATACAGTATGTGTGTGTGCGTGCGTGTGTGTGTGTGCGTGCGTGCGTGTGTGTGTGAATATAGACACACACATAATCATCTACATAGCGGGGGCGTATTAAGAGAGAGGAGGGGGCTGACAGCAGCAGTAGACTCCGGGCACTAGCCTGTGCCCGGAGTACACTGTGCATGCGCAGTTCCCCGAGGAAAATGTTGCGGCATTTTCCCGGTGATTTCCTACTGCGTATGTGCAAAACGCCGGGAAAATAGCCGCGCGACCATTTTCCAGGCGATTTGTGAAGCGCTACTCCATGGGGCTTCGGAGGGGTAAGTATGAAAAAAAAAAAGTATGGATGCAGGGTGTGCAGTGCGCCCCCCCCCCCCCCCCCGGGACCCAGGGGCCCGTGTACACCTCTCACCCTGCACCCATTATATATACACCCCTGCTATAGAGTAGCCCCTCCCTACACTGTATACGGTACTTTGTGGAAATAAATATTATCTTTAGTCTCATAGTTACGTCCCTTTGTAGCAGCAGAACTCCAGCCCTCTGACCTCCCGTAATGAACTGCGCAGCGTCACTGGCGTTTTACTAATGCATTCATCCTACATCTCCAATTATATTACTGCTAACACCAAATTCATGCAGCACATTTCTCAGTGTCAGCTGCGCTCTGATGGGAACCTCTTTGGTAAATGAGCCGATCTTGCATTTAGGTCACATTAAATCTTATTTAATAGCGTGTTATAAATGTGGTGTAATCTGTAGCAACCACAATGTTCCTTTCATTAGTGTATCATGCACTGACTAAGGCTAATAGATAATTGGCAGCTACAGGTTACAGAATGTGCTATTTCTACAACGTTATTAAAGTACAATGTTGACTGAATATAATCTGAATATAATCTCCCCCCTACCCATAGAGATCTCTCCAAAACATTCTTATAGCTCCAAATATAGGCAGCAGTATGATTATCTACTGTATCTATCTATTTGTCTGTCTGTCTATCTACAATGTATACAGTATTTGTAGTGATGGGTTGCAGATGCCATCTCTTAGTGTACTGTGTATGGCGGCACATACTGTAGACACAAAAGCAGCCACTTCTGGAGACAGATGCAGCAGTTTAGTGCAGTTAGGCCCTGATTCAGAGCCGGACGCTCTGAGCAGAGCGCACGCTCTGAATGAGGGCCGGCCTCCATGAAAATAGAGCGTCCTCCTGGACGCTCGTATAGCTGTGGGTCCCGAGGGAACGCCCCCGTCAGGGTGGCACGCCCCCGGCACGCCTACCAAAGGGGGCGTGCTGTCAAACAACATCGACAGCACGCCCCCTTTGATCAGACACAAGGACTTTCCTTCGCTCGTCGCGTCTGGCGCATGCGCACGACGGAGCTCCCTCCGTCGTGCACATGCTCAGTCCAGAACATCGACCCACTTGCGAGCGGACATCCGCTCGCGAGTGGCTCTGAATCAGGCCCTTAGTCTGCAACTAGCTTTATTAGTCAATAAGTGAGCAAGCAAAAAGAAGAAATATAGCCCGAGGGCATGTATAATCAGTGCCGGACTGGGGCAGGAAGGACCAATCAGGTGTATGCAGTGGTAGGGGCCTATGCTTTAAGGGTGTGGTCAGCCACCAGAGTGGGTGTGGCCAGATACTACAGAGGCATGGCTAACCATTAGAGAGTGCTCACGCCTCATCTATATAATAAGCAAGAAGCCTGTCTGTCTGTTTGTCCTTCATGCATGGCCAGAATTTTGGACCTAGCTCCACCAAATTTGGCATGGAGGTGTAGTTTGACCAGGATTAGGTTTTTGGCTAGGTTTGAACTTCGTCAGGGCCATACAGTAGGGCTGGGGAGTAGCGCTAGCCAGCATCGGCTCATTGCCGGAGGCACGGTCACTGTATGTTTTGCAAAGAATACAGTGAACAGTGGAGCTTATTCAGACCCTTATTCAGACCAATTGGAGTAGAACTAGTAAAATTCTACTCCAACCCCTAGTATCACTTATTTTTAGTAAAGCAGATCGCATTTCCCATAATTGTAATGGGAAATGTGATCCGACCATAGTTACTAAAAATAAATTGTAAAAAAATACCGGGGGAAGCCCTGAGATAATAACGCCACCTGGAGGTGGCGTTATCCAGGGTCTCCCCCGGTTACCGGGCTCCCACTTTGTCCAGGAATGATGATGTTCGTCCATGCAAGATGACGTTTTGCCTCTTTCTGAGTTCCGTTTTTTTGTAGGGGAAAATCCGAACTCAACGTGCAAACTCAAACCTATCCGAGCCTGCACATCCCTACTTTGAAGTAGCGTTTATCAAGGTCTGTCTATAAAATAATAGGTAGGAGCTGATTGGTTACTATGGGCAACTTCACTGGTCCACTCTCCATGCTTTTCACTGCTTAATACATAAACCCCTAAGGGTGGGATATTCAAGGAAGACATTATTCTGGCTTAGCCAATCACGAGGCTGCCGGAAACTGATCCAGTAGTAGCATGCTATTTAAATATTTTGCGTTATTACTTTTAAAATAGATCGTCCTTTTTTAATTATAGTTATTTAAATAATATTTTAATATTTATATACTTTAATGTTATTAAAAACAATTGGTTTCATTTATACCAGTATAGATTCCCATATAGGAGCATAGGAACATGTACTGTGCAGTCATTAATAAAATATAATACAGTACAGTTACTGCTATGATGTTTATGTATGAGTTCCATCATTATATACTGCTCCGTTTCAACAGCCATTCACAGCCAAAGATCCATCTGACTGATGTAAATGAAAAATAGGAAAAAAAAAAAGAGAGAGCACCCGGGAACTACTATTAAATAATGAGCAGCTTATAATGACAAATATATATACATCAAATAGATGAATCGTTAGCTTATCAGCGTGATCTACCTCAGAGTTCCCCAGGTAATGGTGGCACGTGTTCCCAGGCAGTGGCGTAAGTTCACCCCAGATGCCCGGAGGCAAGGAATAATTTGGTGCCCCCCTCCCCGTCAGCAATTCACATGCAGACAGGCTATAGATAGACAAAGGCAGCAGCTAATGGTCTGACATGGAGCTCTCCACTAGCGTAATGTGGCTTCCCAGGTGCCAGGAAGAGGTGCCATGTATTGGGTGGCCGTGACGGTACACTCCGGGTACATAATAACAACCCTAGTAGGGGTGAATATGTTGTGGACAATGGAGGAGGTGCCCCTTCAGAGCTGGAGCCCAGCGGCAGGTGCCTCCATTGTCTCCCATAGTTCTGCCCCTGTTCCCAGGAGAGATGACGGAGAAAGCATCCATGAATTACTTCCTGGTGGTGTAGTATTCAAAAATAACGGTCATAAACTAGGACTAAAAACTTGTATATTTGTGAATTGAATAGAAGCTTATCTGACAGCTGACGTAGGGATCAGTGGAAATCCTTTATAGCTGTTTCGATTAGAGATATGTGCAGACTCCCGTGTTTTTGTTTTAGTTAGAGATGTGCGGATTCGGTTCCCAGAGAACCGACAACAACTGGATTTAGGGCTTCCAAGCCGAACCGAGTCCGAGTTCGGAATCACTTTGGTGTCAAAGACAAACCGATTCTCGGTTCGGATCTTCCCGTGGTTCGGAACGCGGATTTTAAAACCTAACTCTAGTTTTGGATTGCATGTAAACAGGTCAAAATGACATAATTTTAGCTGTTTTTTTATTTATTTAAAAAATATATATATAGATCCAAAACCAAAACAGGAAGATGAATCCGTATCCAAAACCAAAATATGGGGGTCGGCGCTCATCTCTAGTTTTAGTTATAGTTTTGGCAAAACCATCCTCAAATGTAATGGTTTTGGTTTTGTCAAAACCATCCTCAAGTGTTTCGGATTCGTTTTATTTTTTTAGATTGATGAAAATAGCTAAAATAGTTTATTTTGGACCTGTTTACATGCTATCCAAAACCCGAGATTCGTTTTTAAAATCCGAATTCCAAACTTACAGCAGACCGGAGCCGTGACTCTGTTCTAATCGGAACCCCAAAAATGATCCGAGATGGGACTTGAATTCGACTTGAAACCGCAAAGTTTGGGTGTGTTTGTTTTGCCAGGAAAACCGAACCTCTCATCTCTAGTTTCTATACATCCGCACTTTAGAAAAAAAAAAAAGAGAGTGTAAATTGGAGTGATGCAAACAGTTTTGACCATGTTTGAACTAGAGATGAGCGGTTCGGATTCTGTGGAATCCGAACCGCTCCGAACATTGGGGATCCGAGTCCACCCGAACCCTGTTCGGGTGTTCACCGCCTGACTCGGATCCCCGTTCGGGGCCGAACGGCGGCCGCCTGATGTCGGATTCTCACTAGAGAATCCGACATCAGGTCTCCTCGCGTGTAGGGCAGAGCGCAGTGATAGCGCTCTGCCCTACACAGACACAGACACACAGCCGCCAGCGGCAGCTGTGTGTTTGTTACAGCAGCCAATGAGAGTCACACAGACTCTCATTGGCTGCTGCACGGAGGGAGCCGGCTGGAGCTCACACATGAGCTCCGTCTTCCGGCTCCCTCCTCAGCGTGTGACAGAGCGGACGGCGCGGGAGCGGGGATACAGGTAAGTTTTATTTTTTTTATTTTTTTACTTGTCAAAGGTCCGGGGGCGCTACTGGGGGGGGGGGTCTGCACTACTGGGGGGGTCTGCTACTGGGGGGGGGCTATACTACTGGGGGGGCCATACTACAGAGGGGCCTGCTACTGGGGGGGCTATACTACTGGGGGGGGGTCTGCACTACTGGGGGGGGTCTGCTACTGGGGGAGGCAATACTACTGGGGGGGCCATACTACAGAGGGGCCTGCTACTGGGGGGGGCTATACTACTGGGGGGGGTCTGCTACTGGGGGGGCCATACTACTGGGGGGGATCTGCACTATTGGGGGGCCATACTACAGAGGGGCCTGCTACTGGGGGGGGGCTATACTACTGGGGGGGTCTGCACTACTGGGGGGGGTCTGCTACTGGGCAGGGCTATACTACTGGGGGGGCCATACTACAGAGGGGCCTGCTACTGGGGGGGGCTATACTACTGGGGGGGGTCTGCTACTGGGGGGGCCATACTACTGAGGGGCCTGCTACTGGGGGGGGCCATACTACTGGGGGGGCCTACTACAGGGGGGCCATACTACAGGGGGGGCCCATACTACAGGGGGGGCTACTACTGGAGCAGCCTACTACTGGGGGGGGCTGCTACTGGGGCAGCCTACTACTGGGGGAGCCATACTACTGGGGGGGCATACTACTGGGTGGCATGCTAATGGGGGGCATACTACTGGGGGGGCCTGCTAATGGGGGACATACTACTGGGGGGGCTTGCTAATGGGGGGCATACTACTGGGGAGCATTCAACTGGGGGCACTGCATAGTGGACCGTACTACTAAGGGGACTGCATAGGGGGCACCACTGCTGGGGGACATTGTGTAAGGGACACCGCTACTGTGGGCATTGTGTAAAAGGGTCACTACTGTGGGCATTGTGTAAAAGGGGCACTACTGTGTGTCGTAACATAAATAAGAGACACTACTTTATGGTGTAATGTGAATCAGGCCCTATGTGCGGTGTAATGCTAATAAGATTGTGCACTGTGACTCCTAGGGCCGTAGCCCACTTTGTAAACAAGTACTGTGACTCTGCTGGCCGTACCCCACTGGGTGGGTGCACTACTTTTCATTTCTGCCACTGCTGTGTGGCAATGTGTCATAGATGTGCTTTATACTGTGGTGTCTGTGTCGTTGTGCCGCTGCTTTGTCGCTTAGTAACCAGTCAGCTCACTGCAACCTTTGGCCAATAATGTTGAAAACAATATTATAAGCTGTGATATGGTCTAAATTGACTGGAAATTAATGTTATTGAGGTTAATAATACTCTAGGAAGAAAAAAAAGACCAATTTATGTGATTTTAGCTTTTTTTGTCAATTTTTGTAAAAAAATCCAAATCCAAATCCAAAGCCAGTCACCGCAGTTTGGCAAATCCAAATCCAAAGCCGGACGACGAATTAGAACCAAATCCAAATCCGGCAAAAATGGTCCGGCGCACATCCCTAGTTTGAACTTAAGGGGCTAATTTAGAGTTGGGAGCAAAGCAGAAAAGAACAGTAACTTTGCACCTTGATAAAATGATGTAAAATGTGCAGAGATATCTAGATATGGGAGAGGCGTGTCCTAGCTCAAATCTAAATTGTAGTGTAAAAATAAAGCTGTCCAGTGTTTGTGGGCTACATGCAAAAGCAGCCGGTATTTATCCTGCATGCAAAGACAACAAATGTATTTGCACCCCCTGCATTGCATCATGGTAGTCATGCTTGCTTTTTTTGCTTACCAGCTGCTCTGGTATACAGTGTGTGCTCCCCGCAGCTCCCCCCCCACCCACCGCAGGACACTGCGGCCCATGGGTGGAACAGCAGAACAGTCCCAGAAAAATGGGACTGTACCGATGAATGCAGGTCAGTTGGGAGGTATAGTGGACCTCAAATTTGAATGGTGAACTTTAAACACAGTAAAGATAACTCTTCAAATGTAATTTTTTTTTTTTATAATAATACTGTAAAAAGTAATAATTGAAGTTCGAACAATTATTAAATTATTTTATACATATTTCGGCTTTGATACCAGAAATTATATAGGAAATTATACCATTAACATGTTTGAGACCCGTAAACTGTTGAAATTCAATTGGAATCCAAACAATTTTGACCTTTTTGAGCATCATCTACTCATGATTTAGTTAACCAATCACCAACTGATCCTGTTGCTCCACACTCGTTCTGGCAGGATCCATTTCCCATTTCGCCGGACACATCGAACGGCCAGTTCGCTACACAAACAGGTCGATAGACTTCATCCGCCAACTGGGTTTTTGAGCATAGTTCAAAATGATGTTGATTGTTTTTTTAAACAATACGTGATCTCTTATTGGCCAATCTACCAATATCAGCGACTGTATTGCTGGATCTGTGTTAAGCAAATTTCATTTTTCAAAATGTCTCTTAAAGTTTCCCAAACCTGCTACAATTTTTGACATGCATGTTATGTTACGATGTTACCTTATAGCAATAAAGCATCAAGGATGTTGATGATGTATTTTATTTCTTTCTGGTAATTTCGCCGAATCGCGTCATTTTGGCCCGCCCCCTGCTTCACAGTGCCGGGACTATCGGCATTGTGTAGTGTGGAGCGGGGCCTTAATGACGTGATTGTGTGGCCACGCCCCCAGTTCCACCCACAATCGCCGGCCACGCCCCCCGGTTTTGCCGATCTGGCTGCCCCCTCCCGGAAGGGGCAGCCAGAATGTCGGCATGTCTGCAGTTAGGCCATTTAGGAAGTACTGCAACTGTTCAGAAATCACAAAGTGTCTGGCCATCAGAAGTGTTTAGGTACAGATCGGGGCTTGCCGATAATGTTTTCGAATACTGACCATAATGGCCATTCATCCTGGGCCGGTGTTCTGTATAGGGATGTCCTTGTTCACCCATGGGTTTTTGCGCTATATGGACAAGACACATGGTGCAATTTAGACGCTGCGTCATGGATACCTACAGTAGTTTTGGACTTTTTCACGCTGTAGCCGCATGTAGACAGGATTGTAGCGTAGGCCTTATAATTTGTACTTTTCTAGCAATTGTAGTAGTGTAAATTCACACAATGTCGCTTGGTGGATTGCATGGCGCAAATCCAGTAAAATATGACCGGGATACATGGCGCAGCTTAGTCGGATTTTTCATGGCTTGCCAAGTAGGGCTATTTGGTGCAATATGAGGCTAGGTGAATTAGGACACATCTGTATTATAATGCATTAACAAAATAAATTATAAGTAAACTTCATGACAAGTGTTATTTTAAAACTTTTTTTTCTTTTTACAATTTATTGGAGCACAAGAGAAGCAGAGAAGTTGCATCCACATTAAAAACAAGCAATGAAAAGTTTAGGTATATTTTTATAACAAGTCTTGTACAAAGTAGTAAATGGGCGGTTATACAATACAGAAAGTATCACATGTAATACAGAGATCAAGACTAAAATAGACTTAGGGCCTCATTTATCAACGAGTTTTATCATTCACAAAGAGTGATAAAACTCGCTGCATATATTAATGGTGCTCCAGCCAATCAGCTCCCAACTGTCATCTGTTGGAAAAATGACAGTTGGGAGCTGATTGGCTGGCACACCATTTATCATACGCAGCGAGTATTATCACTCCTTGCGAATGACAAAACTCATTAATAAATGAGGCCCTTAGAAAGAAATTAGTTAGTCTTGTAAGTACAGGTTGAGTTTCCCATATCCAAATATTCCGAAATACGGAATATTCCGAAATACGGAATAATTTTGGCATGACTGAGATAATGAAACCTTTGGTTTTTGATGGTTCAATGTACACAAACTTTGTCTAAGGCACAAATTATTAAAAATATTGTATAAAATTACCTTCAGGCTGTGTGTATAAGGTGTATATGACACATAAATGAATTTAATTTCTGTACACAAACTTTGTGTGAACCATAAAATTATTGACTATATTGTATAAAATTACCTGCAGGCTGTGTGTATAAGGTGTATATAACACATAAATGCAGTCTGTGTGTATATTTGGGTCCTATTCCCAAGATATTTCATTATGTTATACAATTATTCCAAAATACGGAATATTCCGTTATCCAAAATACCCCTGCTCCCAAGCATTTTGGATATGGGAGACTCAACCTGTATATACAAATTTTATACCATAGAGTATAGTGAAAGCAGTGGTAAAACTGCTCCCCGAGATGGAGGGAGCATCAATAGAAGGTCGTCAAGAGGGTTACCCCATCCTTTCGGCTGGCGTTGATTTCAAGACCTTAAAACTTTTTTGTGTAATGTTGGTAATTATAAGATATATTAAAGGAAATTTATATATAGCAAAATGTATTTTAGATTTTGTTCCTAGAGACTCTAATAATATTTATTGAGCACTACTGTACTGTGGGGCTGATTCAAAGGTGGGCACTATAGCGCAGCTGCTGGGTCTTTATACGCAATGGCTGTGCCACCTCGGGAGGCATCCTGTGTAAAAACTAAAGGCGCCCACTGCATCCGTAGACGTATCATTGGCTCACCTGCGTGAACATCGCCTGGCCATTGCACATCTGTGACCCTAAGGTTGTCCGGCAAAACTACGCTGCTGCAGCCATTGAAACGGCATCCAGAGACCTAGCTACTGACTTTTGACACGCTCAGTAAATGGGGCCGACGCGGCTACGGCTCTTGAGGCACTGAGTATGACGTTGCAGGACCAGATCTGCACATGCGCAGTCCAGCTCCTGCGTATGGCAAATCCATACTTGCCTACCCTCCCACCGACCCCTCCGGCACTCCCCGTGGTAATAAGAGAATCCCCAGCAGTAGGGGGGGGCAGGTGACTCGATTCTCGCCCGAATCATGTCATTTTGGCCCCGCCCCTTGCTTCACAGCATCCCCCGCTCCGCCCGCAAATGCCGGCCACGCCCCCTTGATTTGCCGATCTGGCAGCCCCCTCCCAGAAAGTAGGCAACCCTGCGCAAATCTACAGAAGGTTGGAGATTTGCAAGAATATCGATTCAACATAAATCCCTGAATCGGCCCCTGTACGTCTTACCTCTCAGTGCAAGGGGTTGAAACTCACATTAAACAGCATATTCTCATCAACACATTTAAATGCTGTTTATGCCCTGTACCTTCCCAAGAAGGTTCAAGTATGCAGTTATTGCCGTCTGTAATTCTTTCTTACGATCTGGAAGAAATACATATAAAATAGAATACAGTGTCACAGCCAGAGATTTAGTCTGTTGCACCGGTTTTTTTTTTTAATAAGATTATCAGTGAAATATAATATTTCTTTTGACAAGGAGCTAATTTGTAATAAACATTGACATGGAAATCCCACAGAGCGACCACTGTGATTTGAACTTAAGCATGACAACACTGTGTGACTATTTCCAGGCTGAAATGATGTTTGTCCTCATCGAAGTAAGGGAAAAGACATTTGTAAATTGTAAAGAACATTGCGTGATTAAGGCTATCATTTTTATGCATGAATGCTTAATATTTCTCGCTGTCTGGGTTTTATTTTTTTTTTTAAATAGTAGTCAAATGGGAAAAGTCTTTTATAATTGTATACATCCTATTTTAATCCTCCAGAGACAGCTTTAATGCTGCTATTCTCCAATAAATTTCAGTTTCATATTTGCACTCCTCTTAAATAAAAGTGTAAACTTTAAGAAACAGTCCCGGTAGAAGCTTATTATTAGTATAATTAGTATACAATTTTTTTGAAGTGCCACCAGTTTATATCGCTGAAACATTACATATTAAGATGACGGAATATGGAAGGGTGAGACAGGTAATAAGGGACCTGATCTTGAAAGTATACAATCTAAAAGTTCCTGAACTCCAAATATGATTTTAAAACTACAATGATCCAGTGTTCAGTCTGTAATACAGATTTTGATTTGGTCTAAGGTAGTGGTCCTCAAACTCTGTCATCAGGACCCCACACATTTCACATTTTCCAGGTCGCCTAGCAACTGCACAGGTGTAATCATTACTCACTGAGACATTTTAAAAGATCCACAGATGGAGCTAATTATTTCACTTGTGATTCTGTGAGGAGACCTGGAAAACATGTACTGTTTGGCAGGGCTGCCAAGAGAAATCCTGGGCCCCGGTACAGCAACCTCCCGGGGCCCCCCTGGAGGGGGTGTGGCCACAGCATATTGGGGACATTGCTGTACCTCTTTGGGGGCGTGTCTCTCATGTCATAGTCCCAGCAACTGGGCCAAAAGTACACTGGGTACACCTCTGCACAATAACATCCCGATTTGGCCAAGTCAGACTGACAAATCTGGTATATTGTGCAATGTGTATGCCCGATTTGCACACTCCCGCAGTCGCATGCAAAATCTTCTGGTTGGCCGTACTGCACGATCATTCAGAAGATATCTAAAAAGTTCAGACAGACACCAACTGTATCATCAACGTTTCAGATGTATTATAACATCTATTGTCCTGATGATATATGTGATAATACATCTGAAATGTTGATGATACAATTGGTGTCTGTGTGAACTTTTTTCAAATCCGGGGAGTGCCGCACTATTAGGGGTATTCAATATGGGAGCGAAAAACATCGTTTTTGCGTTAATATCGCAACTATGACGTCATTATCGCAGGTTTTAGTTTTACACCGTATTCAATTTCAAAGACTTTTCGCAGGTTCGAAAAGTCGTTGATAAAAAACGGGGATAACTTTTCACCGTTGAATAGGTGTCGAAAAAAAGTGCAGAATTGGGGTTTAGTGGTGCAGGCTTAAAAAAAATAGCCTGCACCCCTGGGAATGACATTTAAAAAGGAACTGTGTCAAAAAAAGTTTAAAAAAAAAATAGGGACACCCCAAAAAATTAATTAAAAAATTGGGGTGCAAAAAAAAATGGGAAAAAATTGTTTAACAATAGGGAAATAGGTTCAGGGCTATTCTGCAAGTATGCGGCAGGTGTTTTCTAGAATAGATTTATAGCGGCAGGTGCACAATTGCAGAATTTTTAAAAACCTACTTTAGGGACATCAAAATATGCTAGTACCCATTTTCATGTACCCCAAATTTGATGGGACCACTTAAAAAAACAAAAAAAATAACCTAAGTGCTCTTCTGCATCACTTCTTCAATGTCGGAAAAAAAACACCTGCTGCGGCTATTTAAATCCCCGACTTTCAATTACAGGCTAAAACGTGGGTACCCATAGTGATCCCCCATGTTTTTGCATCTTTAGGGGGGTCCTACAATTTTTTTAAGGAAAATTTCATAACTTTACGCAAATCCAACTTCGCAGGCTCCCGTTTTCGTTAGTTTCATATTGAATACAGGCCCGATACTTTAACGCAGGTAAAAGCTCCGATATGAAAAGTAAACTTCGACAGCGAAGTTTACGTTTCATATTGAATTCCCCTCTATGTTGAAAGTATTGTACTATTGGAGTCTGAATGATTCTCAGGAGAGCACCCAGGTTTTGTCCGGCTTTGAATTTGGATTTGCCAAACCGCCGTGACTGCTTTTGGATTTTTTTTCAAAAAAGCTAAAATCACATCATTTGGACTTAATTTTCAGTTATTTACAGTCAATTTAGACCACCTCACAGCTTACAATATTGTTTTCACCATTATTGGCCAAAGGCTGCAGTGAGCTGGCTGGTTACTAAGCGACAGAGCAGCGGCACAAACACTGCAGTTTAAAGCACATCTATGAAACATTGCCATTCACTACTGAGTTACAGTGCTTGTATACACAAAGGACTATGGCCCAAAGAGTCACAGTGCTTGTATACACAGTGGGCTAAGGCCCAAGGAGTTAAGGTGCTTGTATACACAGAGGGCTATGGCCCAAAGAGTTGCGGTGCTTGTATACACAGTGGGCTAAGGTCCAAGGAGTTATGTTGTGTGTATACACAGAGGGCTACAGCCCAAGGAGTCTCAGTGCTTGTATACACAGTGGGCGACGGCCAACAGTCACAGTACTTTTATACACAGTGGGGTACAGCACCAAAAAATATATATTTAAGTTTTAAATTTCTTGAAAGTTTTTATTTACTTTTTTAAACTTTTTTTTTAATTATTTTTTTTATTACACACAGTCACTCTGGAGTCTGGACACTTTAATCAGCAGAGTATAGCGCAGCATACATCAGCGTGCAGTGTGCCCCAATACACAGTCACTTTACCAGTACAGCCACTTGTGAGTCTCTGGACAGATCCACTTTAAACAGCAGAGTAGAGCGCAGCATACATCAGCATGCAGTGTGCCCCCTTACACAGTCGCTTTGCCAGCACAGCCACTTGTGAGTCTCTGGACGCAGCACCTAATCATCAGAGTAGAGCGCAGAATACATCAGCGTGCAGTGTGCCCCCTATACACAGTCACTTTACCAGCACAGCCACTTGTGAGTCTCTGGACGCAGCACCTAATCAGCAGAGTATAGTGCAGCATACATCAGCATGCAGTTTGCCCCTATACACAGTCACTTTACCAACACAGCCACTTGTGAGTCTCTGGACAGAGGCACTTAGGGCCCCATTTACAAACGAAGGGAAATGCCAGCGGCAATTTTCGTTTAGTATCACTGTGATACAAACGAAAATTCCACTGGTATTTAGTAACGAGGTCCCGCGAAATGCAGGGTAATCCTCGTCCTCGGCGAGGTCCTCAGCTGGGCTGCTGGCAGCCTAACGCTGCCAGCAATGGGGTTCCAGTGTCATGCACATGCGCAAAGGTCCGTCTGTGCATGTACATGACTGGGAGACCCGGCAGTACCTGGAAGGCTTCGCGGAAGCCGGAAAAGCACCTCCGGGTCTCCATTGCCGGCAATGGTGCCTGCATCGCTCTTGCCATCTAAAAGATGGCGAGAGCGATGCTGTACAAACAGCGGTAATCTAAGATTACCGCTGTTTACTAAATACAGAAAAGCAGCATAACCCCTTTAGCGAGTGCTAGAGGGGTTATTTTTCGTTTGTGAATGGGGCCCTTAATCAGCAGAGTATAGCGCAGCATACATCAGCGTGCAGTGTACCCCCTTACACAGTCACTTTGCCAGCACAGCCACTTGTGAGTCTCTGCACACAGCCACTTTCAACCGAGCCAGTGCGCAGCGTGTGAAGCGTGGGAAAGAAATGGCGCCGAATCCCGATCACGGCGCCTTATGTAGAGTCAAACTCTCGCGAGAATCCGACGTCGGGAGGATGACGTTCGGCCTCGCAGTAGGAGCCAAGTCAGGCTTGACTCTCATCCCTGCTGTTCGGAGCCGTTCGGATTCCACAGAATCCGAACCGCTCATCCCTAATATATATAAACCCATACACAAATATACATATTTATACACACACATGTGTGTGTATATATATATATATATATAACAATAATGGTGATGAGTGCTTTATATTTATAAATTCATTATATAGAAATTATATATTTACAGCTTTCAGCAGCAGGCAGCAGAACCACAGTGTCAAAGACAAGCCATGTTATTCACATAGGACTCACAGTTAGGGGTGCGCTCAGCTCTTCCCTCAGTGAGTCATACACAGTTCCACACTCCAGGTCATTATTCTTACTGACTGTATCTGGCCACGCCCACTGTCACCCAGCCTGCCTTTCTGTAGTTCCTCCCAGTCCACGCCCGGAGCTTGGTGTCTGGTGAAGAGAGAGCCTCGCGAGATGATGATGTCATCATCTCGCAAGACAATTAGCTCTGCGGCGGCCGTTGGCTGCAGTGACTGCAATCTGCAATCGAGTGACACACTGTATGGGGGTCATTCAGACCCACTCGCGAGCAGCAGTACGCTCGCAAGTGGGTCGATGTTCCCCACTGCGCATGCGCACGACGGAGGGAGCTCCGTCGTGCGCATGCGTGAGACCCAGGGAGCGACGGGCTTCCCATCGCTCCGGGTCTCGCACCAAAGGGGGCGTGCTGTCGATGTTGAATGACAGAACGCCCCCATTTGTGGGCGTGCCGGGGGCGTGGCGGCCACACAGAGGCGTTCCTATGGGAACGCCTACCGTCTGAAGCCGGCCCCACTGACATCACTTGTGATGTCAGTGGGAGTGATTTTGGCTCTGATAGAGCCAAAATCACTCCAGGGCTTGTGGCAGGGAGACCCTACCGCAGGGTCTCAGTCGCAAGTCCGATGGTCGCGACCATCGCGACCATCTTTTTGGCCGCTCGCATATGCTGTGGGTGGTCACCCACAGCTATACGAGCGGCCAGGAGGCCGCTCCATTTTCATGGAGGAGGGCCCTGATTCAGAGCGAGCGCTCTGGTCAGAGCGTCCGGCTCTGAATCAGGCCCTATGTGCGGTATAGTGAATATTGCTGAAAAAAAAAAAGTTGGGAAAAAATAAAGGCTACTATTGTGCTGCAGTCCAGGCCCCCTGCCATTCCCGGGCCCAGGTAATCAGTACCAGCTCCCCCCCTCTCGGCGCCCCTGCTGTTTGGGGTCCTGAGGACCAAGTTTGAGAACCTTAGGATTTGGCCAAGAGAATTCAAATCATACTATTCAGCTCACATAATTGCTGTTTCTAGAACTAAGACATATATGATAACATTTTGTCTAGCTTGATGTCCTTTACACTTAATTTGAATATGCAAATTAGGGGTCTGGTCTGGTTTAGACTTTCAGCTGAATCCACGATTAGCGATAAACACAATATATATTTCTACTTCTAGGCCTAATGGGCCTGGTTTTGTATTTAATATAAATCCAGCCACTAAAAATGCTGAAGATGTGCAACTTTGAAAAGCGCTACTTAGGTCCCACAGGTAGTAAGCCAGGGAACAGTTTCTTAGGTACTGATCAATAGGCAAGGATCTGAAATTGTGAGATGCATTGTACAGCCGCCCATATCTTACGTGTCAAACATACAGTACCTCTACCCAGATAACTGGTCATAATGTTGACACCACAATGTTGACTATGATGTTGACATTGTTAGAATGTTGACAGACAACATGTCGACATTGTCAGAATGTTGACATGTGAAATGTCAACATTGTCAGAATGTTGACATTAGGGAAGATTAGGGGGGAGATTATGGTTAGACTATGGGGGGTAAGGTTAGGCACTAGGGGGAGGGATAGGGCCAGGGGTAGGGATAGGGCAGGTATATTCACTGGAAAGCTGCTGCATCAGATGACTCCTCCGGAAGGACACTCACATGACCGCAGGTTCCGGTAGATGCCACTGCAGCTATTGAAAGAGGAGTGCGCTACTGCACAGACGCCAGCCTTCCTGTCCCTCCAGGGAGGCTTCATGTCCTGTTCCAAGATGGCTACCTAGGTCACTACTGAGCATGTGCAGTAGCCATCTTGTCTTTACTGTGTAAGAGTGACATGGTGGGAGACAGTTGTTTGCTATTTAGCTCCTACGAAAGACCTGGTTAATTCCCTGCTATAAAGCTGTTCCATCATCCTGCACAGCTACCCACAAACAGCATACACTCACTGGCTGGTGAGCTGTATGGAACCACCACCTCTCTCAAGCTCTGCTCCATTACCAGTGTGCATGTAACAGTGAGTACAGCTGCATCTGCTATCTCTCAATAAACCAACACCACTGGATAAGTAGCTGGGCTTTTCATAGTTTGAGTCAACCACTGGTGTGTGCCTACATAACTCTGCAATAACAACACTTGTACACACATTATTTCCAACTATCGGGAGCAGGTAAGTCACCGCTGGCCCACCATTCTAACATGTCGACATTTCATAAGTGTCAACACGACAAATGTCAACATAGTTATTGTCGACGTCATGACTATGTCGACATTCACATGTCGACATATCATGCAAGCACCCGTCAACAACAGTAGGTAAAATATCACACATGAGTTGTCTCATCATGTTCCTTTAAAGATGAACTTTGGGGCACTTCTGCCAAATACGGAAAGTTTTCGTTTAGAAATAAATGTAAACTGAACTTATTCACACCAGAAAAACAGCGAGAAGACAGAAAATAGCAACACTACCTGTCACTGCATTTGACAGGCAGATTAGTCATTCCCCATCAGCATGCACTTCCAACAGAGCAAGCACTGTTATCCGAACTTCAGCCTGATAGTGTCACCGTGTCTGGCCTGATGTGGCATTGTCACTTTCAGAGTAGGGAACAAAACATTTGTAAGTTCTGAAGAATAGGACATGATATAGATTAGCATTTTTATTCATAACATCTTCCTATTTCTCTTTTTTTTTTAACTGGAGGTAGGTATCTTTCACCATCCACTTACTGTAGCTAAATAATGGTTTCATGCAGACACAATCCTGGCAAAATGCAGTCATTTTATATATACAGTATAACAGTATGCTATATTTGCATTGCTATAAAAATGAAAGATATTGAAATGAATGACGGCATTTGTTGGGAGTTTTGGAGTACCCCAGAAGGGATGTAGAAGCCTAATGGTGACCACCACCCATGGTCATTATGCAGGAAAGCTTTAGGGGCCCATTTATCAAAGTTAATTTGAGGTAAATTCCCCGAAAACACCTGTTTTCGGGGGTTTACCTCAAATATTAAAGTATCCCCCGGATGTATGAAAGAGGGACCTCCATTGCCGCCCGCAGCCGCTTCCCCCATAGGTTTCTATGGGGTATGCGATGCTGCCAAATGTATCAATATCGGGAATGCGAAGCATTCCCGATATTGGCCCCAGCAGCTAACGCTATCTGAAGATAGCGTTAGCCGCTGTAGTCTATGGGGACTTACCGCATTTCAGCCGGCGGAGGGATCTCTTAGATCCCTCCGCCGGCAATGGGCGCCGCTCATGTGCAGTCCGCGGGACTGCGCATGTGCAGCAGTCCTGCATGCACTCCGGCAACATCACAGGGACGGGCTCCTCTCGGAGCCCGTCTCCCTGCATGTGCCGGTACATACATTCAGCCGGTATGATCGCATTTTGCAATGCGATCATGGACGGTACTGGATGCCCTGATCGCATTGCAAAATGCGATCATTAATAAATGGGCCCCATAATGTTGTAACTCTCTGTAAATATCATCACCAAGCCCACAGACTGCCCCCTTCGCTGGGGAAGTGGGGGTGATCCGCAAAGCTGACCTACACTCCCTAGAGTATAGGACAGCTCCCTGAAATTCAGGAGTCTTCGGGAGAGTAGATAAGTGCGCAGGTGGGAGATGTGCATAGTGGACTGGGTCGTCGAGAGCTCTGATGGGCCCTGGTACTGAGGAGGGGGCATATCCAAATCTGGGCGGCATGACCACGCCCCCTCCCTGCACGTTCGGCACAGGGGTGGCTCCTGGGGGAGGGAGGGGCGGCCCCAGGCCCATCTGTAATAATTCTTCTGTCTGCCCACTACTGCTGCGGCCGCGTCTGTATAGCAGCGCAGCCATAGCAACACATCGAGCACTGCAGCCGCAGTGGTAGAGGTCAAAGAGGAGGATTTTTCCAGTGAGGGCGGTCTCTGGCCAAGGTTAGAAAGATTCCCTCTCGCTTGCTGCTCTGCTCTCATAGTGAATGAATGAGCAGGACATCCATACACTAGGGAGAGGGACTTAGGACAGCCCAGCAGTTTGGGAAGCACTCATTTTTTGCATGACCATTTGTGCTAATATAAATGCCTTTACCTGCACCAAATGCTTCTGGATGGAAAGTATAGAACTCCTGACTACTTCTCCTGTAGTTCCCCTCCCCACACACACACACCTTAATTTCAGGATGCCCCAGTAAAGTTGGTCTCTTCAATTTCAGTTAATTCATCCTGTAAAATGAAAGCTTGTTTTTGCATTTGGAAACAAAATGAGGTGAATGGGTGTGCCGAGCCTAAGACAGACCAACACTATCATCTGTATGTGCAGATCAATACACTTCCCATGCACCATGTGCATTTGTGCAAAAATATCTGCCTGCACCAGTATCTGCTGTGGGGTTGGGTACAGGATCCCGGCTGTCGGAATACCGACAGTGGCACCCCGACAGTCACAATCCTGGCACTGAGAGGTAAGTTCCCTACACCTAACCCTTACCTCTACCCTAACCCTCTCTACCCTAACCCAACCTTCCCACCTAGTGCCTAAACCTATCCTCCCCCTCCCCGCACTCTAAACATAACCCTCCCCCCTTAGTGCCTAACCCCTAACCCTCCCCTAACCCCCACTACTTACCTTCGGCATACCGACGCTGTAGGGATTCTGGCGCCGGTATTTAGACTGTTGCCATCCTGTCTGCCGAGATGCTGACTACATCCCCTGCTGTGTAAGGACAAATATGTGCATGTTGCTAAATGGAGGACTACTCTATGCAATTTCTGGCCAATTCACTATGTTTATTCTGAATAATACCGAAACTCATGCTTACGAACTGATTTATACTGTGATCAAATGAAGCATATACACAGCAATTGCAAAGCGATTTCTATCTTGATGCCTTGTTCTAACCTTCTCCTTACAGTACCAGTCTCTGACCATTCCTCTCAACATTTACCATATTACCCTCCTGGTCTGCTCAGCCAGGTTCCAGTTACAAGGAGGAAGTCACATGACTGTACCACGCTCTTCTTGACCATCAGAAATTTGGATTTGTAGAACAAAAACTCCCAGCATCCCCTGCAATCTTTCACCTTATGGTTTTTGTGGAACAATAAAGCTGGGCACACACTCGATGGTATAGTATGTGTACAGTGTACTCCTGATAGATCTGTAATCGACGGCAGTTATATCGTTCATATCTGCTGGACCGACCGACCGACCGAGCAAGCCATATGCTGGCCAGAAGAAGCCGTTAAAATGACGTCAGCACTGTTCCTTTGCTCTGGCATATTGCTCTGACGATTAGTAAATGTGTATGCACTTCCACAGGCACATACTTACCAAATTGGTCGAACAGCTGGTCGGCTGGACAGCTGATCCATCGGCCAAGTATGTACCACACACAAGTTCCAGCATGCGCTGTTACCCAGACCCTCATAACAGATCCAGCCAGTAGGACAAAGATAGGAACCTGTCTTTCACCAGCTTTTGCGGAAATCAAAACCCTGATATAGGCAGATTATGCTGGGACTTCTGGTTCTACAATCTGGTGGGCCATATGTTGCTGAAGCATCCCTCTTGCATTCGAGACATAATCCTGTTATTCGTCTAGATTGTGTAATGTGCAGAAGCTACGGATGATTATTTTATACACAGTTTACACATTTATGTTTTCTTTTAATTTAAGTTTTTTTTCTATATATATAATTCTGGCGGCTGGTGGACAGCTGCATGCATAGAATAATTTTGAATAAATGTGTGGGAATGAGTATAAATAATTAGAGATTCTTTTCTTGTTTTTCAAACACGCTGAGAGGTAGAATAAATGGTAAAGCAGGCTTTCATCCTCGATCAAACTGACAATCTGATAGTCAGGAAATTCCCATAGTTGAGATGAGTTCATAGAATTACTTTGTACACACGACTGGTTTGATAACAATCCTTTCACACTTTGGATATAGATTAAAGATGTGTGTGTCTGTGTTTCACAATAAATGACTGGTTGGAAATGAAATGGTTAATGTGGTTTCATTTGTAATATAGACAAATGCAGTGGGAAGTATTATAATTTCACAGACGATGGGGCTCCGCCTCCACAGTTTCCTATTAAAAAAAAACGGGTGTAAAATGCAATTAATTAAACATATCCCATTTACCCATTCGGAGGGGGGAGGAGGAGAAAGAAATGCAGTTATTATGACGGCATTTCAAAAAATTTATAAAAACAGCTAAAATCATCTAACTTGGACCTGTTTTGTTCCTATAGTATTAATAGGGATGAGCGGTTCGGATTCTGTGGAATCCGAACAGCGGGGATCCGAGTCCACTTGAGCCGCTGCTGGGGTGTTCCCGGCCGACTCGGATCCCACTTAGAGGCCGAATGTCATCCTCCCGACGTTGGATTCTCGCGAGACTTGGATGACGTTTGGCCTCATTATAAGGCGCCGAGTCCGGGACTGGGCGCCATTTGTTAGCCAGCGCACACGCTGCGCAGAGCTCTGCAAAGTTGACAAAAGACTCCAGAGACTCCATTGGCTGTGCTGTTAAGTGACTGTAGGGTAGGGGGAAGACTGCACGCTGATGTATGCTGCGCTACTCTGCAAATTAAAGTGGCTGTGGTAGCCTGTGTCCAGACTCCATTGGCTATGCTGATGTATGCTGCTGATTATAGTACTGCCCATCTGCTCCAGTGTAAAAAATAAATAAATTATATAAATAGAAAAATAGAAAAAAAAATATTAATACAAGTTAAAAAACATTTTTTTTGTGCTGTATACCACTGTGTACTGTTATTGTATACAAGCACCGTGACTCCATGGGCAATAGCCCTCTGTGTGTATAAGCACCGTGACTCCATGGGCAATAGCCCTCTGTGTGTACAATTCAAATTCAGTCGGTAATAACACTACAATCTGCATTCAAAATGTATAAGTGTATAAGCAGCACTGTGACTCCTTGGGCAGTAGCCCTCTGTGTGTATAAGCACTGTGACTCCTTGGGCAATAGCCCTCTGTGTGTATAAGCACCGTGACTCCTTGGGCAATAGCCCTCTGTGTGTATAAGCTCCGTGACTCCTTGAGCAATAGCCCTCTGTGTGTATAAGCACCATGACTCCTTGGAAAGTAGCCCTCTGTGTGTATAAGCACCATGACTCCTTGGAAAGTAGCCCTCTGTGTGTATAAGCACTGTGACTCCTTGGGCAGTAGCCCTCTGTGTGTATAATTCAAATTCAGTCGGTAATAACACTACAATCTGCATTCAAAATGCGGATTGTAGTAAATAGAGCCCTAAGTGTATAAGCACTGTGACTCCTTGGGCAATAGCCCTCTGTGTGTATAAGCACTGTGACTCCTTGGGCAATAGCCCTCTGTGTGTATAAGCACCGTGACTCCTTGGGCAATAGCCTTCTGTGTGCATAAGTACTGTGACTTCTTGGGCAATAGCCTTCTGTGTGTATAAGCACCGTGACTAGTTGGGCAATAGCCCTCTATGTGTATAAGCACTGTGACTCCTTCAGCAATAGCCCTCTGTGTGTATAAGCACCGTGACTCCTTGGACAGTAGCCCTCTGTGTGTATAAGCACTGTAACTCCTTGGGCAATAGCCCTCTGTGTGTATAAGCACTGTGACTCCATGGGCAATAGCCCTCTGTGTGTATAAGCACTGTGACTCCATGGGCAATAGCCCTCTGTGTGTATAAGCACTGTGACTCCATGGGCAATAGCCCTCTGTGTGTGTAAGCACTGTGACTTCTTGGGCAATAGCCCTCTGTGTGTATAAGCTCCGTGACTCCTTGGACAGTAGCCCTCTGTGTGTATAAGCTCCGTGACTCCTTGGGCAGTAGCCCTCTGTGTGTATAATTCAAATTCAGTCGGTAATAACACTACAATCTGCATTCAAAATGCGGATTGTAGTAAATAGAGCCCTAAGGTATAAGCACTGTGACTCCTTCAGCAATAGCCCTCTGTGTGTATAAGCACTGTGACTCTTTGGGCAATAGCCCTCTGTGTGTATAAGCACCGTGACTTCTTGGGCAATAGCCTTTTGTGTGTATAAGCACCGTGACTCCTTGGGCAATAGCCCTCTATGTGTATAAGCACTGTGACTCCTTCAGCAATAGCCCTCTGTGTGTATAAGCACTGTGACTCCATGGGCAGTAGCCCTCTGTGTGTATAAGCACTGTGACTCCTTGGGTAATAGCCCTCTGTGTGTATAAGCACTGTGACTCCTTGGGCAATAGCCCTCTGTGTGTATAAGCACCGTGACTCCTTGGGCAATAGCCCTCTGTGTGTATAAGCTCCGTGACTCCTTGAGCAATAGCCCTCTGTGTGTATAAGCACTGTGATTCCATGGGCAATAGCCCTCTGTGTGTATAAGCTCCGTGACTCCTTGAGCAATAGCCCTCTGTGTGTATAAGCACCATGACTCCTTGGAAAGTAGCCCTCTGTGTGTATAAGCACCATGACTCCTTGGAAAGTAGCCCTCTGTGTGTATAAGCACTGTGACTCCTTGGGCAGTAGCCCTCTGTGTGTATAATTCAAATTCAGTCGGTAATAACACTACAATCTGCATTCAAAATGCGGATTGTAGTAAATAGAGCCCTAAGTGTATAAGCACTGTGACTCCTTGGGCAATAGCCCTCTGTGTGTATAAGCACTGTGACTCCTTGGGCAATAGCCCTCTGTGTGTATAAGCACCGTGACTCCTTGGGCAATAGCCTTCTGTGTGCATAAGTACTGTGACTTCTTGGGCAATAGCCTTCTGTGTGTATAAGCACCGTGACTAGTTGGGCAATAGCCCTCTATGTGTATAAGCACTGTGACTCCTTCAGCAATAGCCCTCTGTGTGTATAAGCACCGTGACTCCTTGGACAGTAGCCCTCTGTGTGTATAAGCACTGTAACTCCTTGGGCAATAGCCCTCTGTGTGTATAAGCACTGTGACTCCATGGGCAATAGCCCTCTGTGTGTATAAGCACTGTGACTCCATGGGCAATAGCCCTCTGTGTGTATAAGCACTGTGACTCCATGGGCAATAGCCCTCTGTGTGTGTAAGCACTGTGACTTCTTGGGCAATAGCCCTCTGTGTGTATAAGCTCCGTGACTCCTTGGACAGTAGCCCTCTATGTGTATAAGCTCCGTGACTCCTTGGGCAGTAGCCCTCTGTGTGTATAATTCAAATTCAGTCGGTAATAACACTACAATCTGCATTCAAAATGCGGATTGTAGTAAATAGAGCCCTAAGGTATAAGCACTGTGACTCCTTCAGCAATAGCCCTCTGTGTGTATAAGCACTGTGACTCTTTGGGCAATAGCCCTCTGTGTGTATAAGCACCGTGACTTCTTGGGCAATAGCCTTTTGTGTGTATAAGCACCGTGACTCCTTGGGCAATAGCCCTCTATGTGTATAAGCACTGTGACTCCTTCAGCAATAGCCCTCTGTGTGTATAAGCACTGTGACTCCATGGGCAGTAGCCCTCTGTGTGTATAAGCACTGTGACTCCTTGGGCAGTAGCCCTCTTTGTGTATAAGTACTGTGACTCCTTGGGCAGTAGCCCTCTGTGTGTATAAGCACTGTGACTCCTTGGGTAATAGCCCTCTGTGTGTATAAGCACTGTGACTCCTTGGGCAATAGCCCTCTGTGTGTATAAGCACCGTGACTCCTTGGGCAATAGCCCTCTGTGTGTATAAGCTCCGTGACTCCTTGAGCAATAGCCCTCTGTGTGTATAAGCACTGTGATTCCATGGGCAATAGCCCTCTGTGTGTATAAGCTCCGTGACTCCTTGAGCAATAGCCCTCTGTGTGTATAAGCACCATGACTCCTTGGAAAGTAGCCCTCTGTGTGTATAAGCACCATGACTCCTTGGAAAGTAGCCCTCTGTGTGTATAAGCACTGTGACTCCTTGGGCAGTAGCCCTCTGTGTGTATAATTCAAATTCAGTCGGTAATAACACTACAATCTGCATTCAAAATGCGGATTGTAGTAAATAGAGCCCTAAGTGTATAAGCACTGTGACTCCTTGGGCAATAGCCCTCTGTGTGTATAAGCACTGTGACTCCTTGGGCAATAGCCCTCTGTGTGTATAAGCACCGTGACTCCTTGGGCAATAGCCTTCTGTGTGCATAAGTACTGTGACTTCTTGGGCAATAGCCTTCTGTGTGTATAAGCACCGTGACTAGTTGGGCAATAGCCCTCTATGTGTATAAGCACTGTGACTCCTTCAGCAATAGCCCTCTGTGTGTATAAGCACCGTGACTCCTTGGACAGTAGCCCTCTGTGTGTATAAGCACTGTAACTCCTTGGGCAATAGCCCTCTGTGTGTATAAGCACTGTGACTCCATGGGCAATAGCCCTCTGTGTGTATAAGCACTGTGACTCCATGGGCAATAGCCCTCTGTGTGTATAAGCACTGTGACTCCATGGGCAATAGCCCTCTGTGTGTGTAAGCACTGTGACTTCTTGGGCAATAGCCCTCTGTGTGTATAAGCTCCGTGACTCCTTGGACAGTAGCCCTCTGTGTGTATAAGCTCCGTGACTCCTTGCGCAGTAGCCCTCTGTGTGTATAATTCAAATTCAGTCGGTAATAACACTACAATCTGCATTCAAAATGCGGATTGTAGTAAATAGAGCCCTAAGGTATAAGCACTGTGACTCCTTCAGCAATAGCCCTCTGTGTGTATAAGCACTGTGACTCTTTGGGCAATAGCCCTCTGTGTGTATAAGCACCGTGACTTCTTGGGCAATAGCCTTTTGTGTGTATAAGCACCGTGACTCCTTGGGCAATAGCCCTCTATGTGTATAAGCACTGTGACTCCTTCAGCAATAGCCCTCTGTGTGTATAAGCACTGTGACTCCATGGGCAGTAGCCCTCTGTGTGTATAAGCACTGTGACTCCTTGGGCAGTAGCCCTCTTTGTGTATAAGTACTGTGACTCCTTGGGCAATAGCCCTCTGTGTGTATAAGCACCGTGACTCCTTGGGCAATAGCCCTCTGTGTGTATAAGCACCGTGACTCCTTGGGCAATAGCCCTCTGTGTGTACAAGCACCGTGACTCCTTGGGCAATAGCCCTCTGTGTGTATAAGCACCGTGACTCCTTGGGCAATAGCCCTCTGTGTGTATAAGCACCGTGACTCCTTGGGCAATAGCCCTGTGTGTACAAGCACCATGACTCCTTCAGCAATAGCCCTCTGTGTGTATAAGCACCGTGACTCCTTGGGCAATAGCCCTCTGTGTGTATAAGCACTGTGACTCCTTGGGCAGTAGCCCTCTTTGTGTATAAGCACTGTGACTCCTTGGGCAGTAGCCCTCTGTGTGTATTAGCACCGTGACTCTTTGGGCAGTAGCCCTCTGTGTGTATAAGCACCGTGACTCTTTGAGCAATAGCCTTCGCTCAGTCTAAGAGACTTGTCTTCTCTTGCAGGCAGCTGGGATTACCACATGATTTTCAGGATCCCCCTGGCCATTGCGGTAGAGTCAGCAAGTCTGAATTGCAGGACTCAGGCCTTCATTCAGAGGCGGCCATACGGTCTACAACCGCACGGCCGCCTCGATGTTTGTCAAGTGCGCATGCGCACGAGGGAGCCGGCTCCTTCGTGCGCATGCGTGAGACCCGCTACGACCGACAGTGCCGGTCGTAGCGGGTCTCTTTCCAAAGAGGGCGAGCTGTTGATGTTGATTGACAGCTCGCCCCGTTCGGAAGGCGGGCGGGGAGGTGGCAGCCCAAACGGAGGCGTTCCCATGGGAACGCCTACCATTTGGGGGAGGCCCCACTGACATCACTAGTGATGTCAGTGGAGAGCTTCCGGCTCTGACAGAGCCAGAAGCTCTCCGGGGCTTACGACAAGAGAGACCCTATCCTGGGGTCTCGTCGCAAGCCCCGATGGTCGCGATGGTCTCTGACCATCGCGACCATCACCATAGCGGTCGTTAGAGCTGTGGGTGTAAACCCACAGCCTAACGACCGAAACAGAGGCAGCCGGTCAGGATGCAAGCGGCCGCCCAGTTTCTGAGCGACCGCTTGCATCCTCCGACCGCCTCTGAATGAGGCCCTCAGTTCTTATCGGAACCCAAAGTGATTCCAAACTGGGACTTGGTTTAACTTCAGATGTGTTCAGTTTTATCCAAAACGGAATCTCTCATCTCTAGAATAAAGTGTAAATTACAGTACATTAAACTGGTCGCAGCAAAATAAGTTCCCAGGATATTGGTGGGCAGTCTCTAGTGGGTGACCACCCATAGCTATAGCGAGCGTCCATGATGATGGTCGCGATTGTCAAGACCATCGCGACCATCGGGCTTGCGACGGAGACCCTGCGGTAGGGTCTCGCTGCCGCAAGCCCTGGAGTGATTTTGGCTCTATCAGAGCCAAAATCACTCCCACTGACATCACTACTGATGTCAGTGGGGCCGGTTTCAGACGGTAGGCGTTCCCATGGTAATGCCTCCATCTCGCAGCCACGCCCCCGGCACGCCCACCAAAAGGGGCGTGCTGTCAATCAACATCGACAGCACGCCCCCTTTGGTGCGAGACCCGGAGCGATGGAGATCCCGTCGCTATCCAGGTCTCGCGCATGCGCACGACGGAGCTCCCTCCGTCGTGCGCATGCGCAGTGGGGCAACATCGACCCGCTTGCGAGCGTCCTGCGCTCGCGAGCGGGTCTGAATGACCCCCACAGATCAGACTTGCATGGCGATCCATGCAATTCCGATAGGCGTTCCTGGGCAGTGACTGAGGGAGTGACTGTCATCGGTGGGCGTATTGGTGTCAGGGACGGCGTCGAAAGATGCGGTTCCACTGACACCGGTGGCCATATACCATTGGACATTCTGAGCAACCATAGGGTCGCTCTAATGTCCAATGGTGAGGCCGATATCTTGAAAGTGCGAATTGTACGGCATCACGACGGCAGGGCCAGATTAAGCCTTTGGGGGACCCTCTGCACCACCTCCTCTAGCTGTGCCTGCTACATGTACGCCTCCTCCCTCCACATCTCCATGAGGCAACACTGCAGGTTCTACCAGCAGTACAGGCACATATTCATTCTCTCTCTCTCCACACACTCACACACAATCCATTATATTATATGTAATAAATGCCCCCCCCACTTCTTCCCTTTTATACAGTATATTGTATAAATGTCTCTTTCCACTTACCAACAATACATCACTCCCACCCTTATATATTTAAGGATCAACCACTTACCCGTTATTTAAGGATCCACCACTCACCCGTTATATAACATACTTAATGGTCCACTCCTTATACAATACATTATATGATCTTCTTGTCCCAATCAACTATGTATTTAATGATCTTCCCTAGCCCCCAGCCCTTATATATTTAATCTTTATAATCCCCCTCACCCACAGCCATTTATATTTAATGATCCCCCTCACCCCCAGCCATTATATATTTAAAGATCCCCCTCACCTCCAGCCATTTATATTTAATGATCCCTCTCACCCCCAGCCATTAATATTGAATGAACCCCTCACTTACCTCAGTACTTCCGGAGACCCAGGCTCCCAGCTGTCCGGCTGCACCAGAGTCTAGCATCCTGCTCTGCAGTTCCTCATTGCCTTCTTGGGACATGAGCCGTCATGATCCCAGTGACCGCTGGAGTAAGTAGCCTTCACCGGGTGCCAAGTGGCTTCTGGGATTGGCAAGACCATGCCCATTAGGCTGCCTAAAGCTGCCTAATGGAAGTGCCGGCCCTTCTCCTAGTTCCAGCCAGAAATGGGTGCTGTAGTCGTACAACTTTTTGTTTACATCTAATTACACCCAATCTCAGTTCATTATCTGTTGACAGGTATGAGATTACAAGTGTCATAATATAAAGCAGGCTTGCCAACAATCTGGCTGCCTCTTCCGGGAGGAGGCAGCCAGCTCGGCACATTGGTGGGGGGGAAGGGGGGCATAATGCAATTTTGAGGGAGGGGATGTTATGGCTCCATCCACGCTACACAATGCAATGATTACCGGCATTGTGTAGCCAGGGGCGGGGCCACAATGATGCCATTCCCGCTCTTCCGGGGGGTTGGGAGCGACACCCAATTTTTGGGAGGCTCCCTTCCATTTTGGGAGGGTAGGCAAGTATGATATAAAGACACACATGCTACATTGACTTCTGAAGTTGGGTACACACTGCACAGATTTATCTGCAGATGATGTTCATTCATACACACTGAACACCATCATCTGCTTCTGGCCTCGTGGTCTGCTGGCAGTAGGGATGAGTGCCGCCCCCTCCCCGCGACCTCTGCTGCATGTGTTTGGGTGGTCGGTAGACCGCCCGTACAGACCAGCCGATGGACAGATATATCTGCAGATCAGTGGCGTAACTTCGAAGCTCAGGACAAGCTAAAGAACAGCGCCCCCCCATACACATATGAAACTAATATGTGCAGCATAAAATGGGTGTGGCCACATACCAGAAGGGGCGTGGTCACTGAAAATGGGGCATGCCTACATGACACACCACCCTTTTCATGTCTCTCTGGGAACATTCCTTTCCATTCCTTATGCAGCTCACCTATATGGTGGTTTCTCAGGATGTGGAACCTCTGAAGAAATGTTTCCTTCCCGGGAAGACGGCGTCTTCAATCGGTACACATCGTTGTGCGTAGTCTCTCGGCCACACCCCATCAGGACACGTGAATGAGGGACTGAAAAGCTCCACATGGGATATTCTATATATATATATATATATATATATATTATAGCAGGGACAGACAGGCCGCTCTTTAACCTCACACCTTTTTTTAGCAAACTTGTAAAAAATTTTGGGCATGTCAAATTTCCACATATGTGTATTTAGTAGTGGATAGATCCCCTTCAGTATTTGTACCCTCACATCATCAGTTACTGTACAACGTTATTCCCTACTATACCCTACACGTGGGTAAAGAGGGTGAATAAAAACCTGTGGCGAGCTAAGCGAGCCCCGCGAGGGGATACATTTCTTCTTTTTTGTGGACTGTATGGGTGTGGAACTGCACTTTCGCCCTCACTGATGTCAGTTCCAGGTACAAATACTGAAGGGGAAATATACACTACCGTGTGTATTTGACGCACACAGACACACACTGACACAGATACACACAGACAGCAGAGCCAAATGCATATCATTGGTGATGAATGGTGAAGTGATTATATAGAATCGGGGAAGGGATCAATAACAATTATGGGGCCCATTTATCAACGAGTTTTATCATTCAAAAGGAGTGATAAAACTCTTTGCATATGATAAATGGTGCTCCAGCCAATCAGCTCCTGTTATTTTTCCAACAGATGACAGTTGGAAGCTGATTGATTGAAGCATCATTATCACACGCAACAAGTTTTATCACTTGTTGTGACTGAGAAAACTTGTTGCTAAATGAGGCCCCTTAAATGAAGTAAGGCTACAACTTTGCAAATTATTACAGATATAAGAAGCCGCTCAGAATTCTGCGATTTTATAAAAGCACAAGGCTGTAGGACAATCGTCAGTGGGGTCCGTGTGTGGTGACACCTAGTGAGGGGCCACACCCCCGGTTCTTTGCAGTTTTGGGGGTGTGACAGAGTATCAAGCCCCCTGTTCACGTCACACTGGGGGGCTTGCCCAGCGCTCTGGGAGCTGCTGGGCACCCCCAGCCTCTCAGGCCACAGGCCGCCATCCATAACCGGTGTTCGCCACTCCATGACACCATCCAAGGGGGTGACACCAGAATAGCAGAGCAACTCTGCTATTTTGGTGTTGCGCCCCCCTAGTGATGCTACTGCTACTTATATCCATATTAACCTATAATACCGGCATGCTATCCCTTATTATACACAGGTATTCTTTAAGAACACTGAAATGACATCTGAACCCATCGTGGCTGAATGACTACCACGCAGGAACACCGAGAGGAGGGGTACTAATTACCTGGGTTCAGGCCTGTTGGAGGGGCGCACCGGGGGGGCCCAGGTCAGCTGCTGAGGACAGGGCCTCTTTGCAGCATGTGGTACATTTCAAAATGGATATTGATCATGAGTTGCGACTGACTGTTTATTTAGATATTATTTACAGGAGTTTTTATTTCAAATAATGTAGTTGATAAAAATACTGGAAATTATGAGGATAATACAAGTCACACAGGAGTTGCATGTACATGTGACCCTGCTGACATACTGGTCATGGCTCCGTAATAATTTATAGTAGGGGGATCATTGCTCCCCTTATAGTCTCTTGGTGGTCAATTCAATTAGGTGCGGATAACGTTCCACATCGCTCCTATATCACAGATTTTCGTTTGCTCCCAGTGGGGTGCACACTAAAAATAATGGGTGTATTATATATGGCAAATATATACGTAAATTGACTTCAGAACTGACCATTTGATCCTCTGATGAGGTAACAGTATATGTAAAGGACATTAGGATTTGGACTCTTGGTGGAGTGAAGCTTTTTGGACCATTGTGGTAGCTCAATTTCTATTTGAATTCTAAGGACCTCAAGATCAATTATGCAACACTTTCCTGACTAGAATATTAGTGCAGGTTATCCTGTTATTGGACCGTGGAGATTGCTGCGCCCTGGTATACTGGTTTGGATTACTCCAGTAATGAGGCACCACTGTGACTGTATATTACCTGTTTGGAGACTTTCTTGATCTCTTATTATATGTGTATATTCAGCTAATAATTACAGTCCGTCTAATTATTTAGTTGGGTTTTAATATTGTATTTATTGTGTTCAATAAAATAGGGATCATTTTATAGCGATCCACATCTTTTTCATCAATATTTGAATCAGTTTTCTACTGACATCTGTCATGGTATTTTAGGTCAACCATTGTTTATAGATCCCTGATTGGTCCAGTAATACCATGTGACCTGTTCATGGGCTCTGGGAGTTGTAGCTGCCTTTGTCATATAACACAGCAGGACTACAACTCCCAGAGATGTCAGAAGCCTCATTTGGCTGGCAGCAACCAAATCTCTTGAGATATGAACTTGTGAAGCCATTTTTCCTGGGTCTTTAGATCTGATGAGTGCAGACAATTTCAATGCAAGCCTCAACTTACCTCTAATAAGAGTGTTTTCCTGATGTAGAAAAATACAAATATATGCTATGTAATGCCTTTACATGATCATTTAACTTATACAACAAATCACCATATGGAGGGAGATTGCTGCCTGTATATCCTCGCAACAATCTGACACCGACATGCACATGTATCGGGTTGTGTTATAATGTGTGCGCCTGATGCTTAGGCAAAATTCAAGAGGAGATAAACAGGCAGAATGAGCGAGATTAAATACTTTCTGCGGTTAATAGGCTCTAGGTTGCTCTGGTCCTACCTGCTACATCTTCTGTATGTTCAGGTGTGTCCCATGTTTTGAAGAAAAATTACAATAGGTTCACTGACCCAAGTCAAACATATCTAAAATGTATGCAAGGAAATTATACTACTACAGTAGCCCCACCTTATAGCTTTTACTAACTGTTTTTGCGTAAGTAAGTTGGAGAACTGTCCATATACAGTGTGCGACCTTTCTTGTATATATCAGTCTTCATTGGATTTACTGGTATGTATCCACATTAATTACCCCACATCGGCCCCCTCATAACATTAACAACCCCGACACTCCCACATAGCATTTATATCCCCCCTTACCAGCCCCTATATAAAATGGGCATGCTGTCACATACATTAGTACAACCCCCAAACCCCACCATCCCCCCATATAACATCGATTCAACCATTAGGCACTGGAGGCAGCCACATGTGCAGAGCAGATGGGAGGGCTGAAGAAGACAGGTGAGAGGAGGGGAAATAGGAAGAGGGGTCGAGGAGAGGACAGGAGGGGAGATCTACAGTATCAATCTATTATTATTAGTATCATTTATTTATATGGCGCCACAAGTGTTCCGCAGCGCCTTACAGAGTACATAAACAAATAGGTTGACCATCTATCTTCTATCTCTCTATCTATCCCATATCTATCAATCTATCTATCTCATATCTATCTATCTATCTATCTATCTCATATCTATCTATCTATCTATCTATCTAATTTCTATCTATCTATCTCATATCTATCTCCAGTATCTATCTATCTATCCCATATCTATCTATCTATCTCATATCTATCTCCAGTATCTATCTATCTATCTATCTATCTATCTATCTATCCCATATCTATCTATCTCTCTATCCATCCCATATCTATCTATCTCATATCTATCTATCTCATATCTATCTATCTATCTATCCCATATCTATCTATCTATCTATCTATCGATCTATCTATCTCATATCTATCTATCTATCTCATATCTATCTCCAGTATATATCTATCTATCTATCTATCTATCTCATATCTGTCTAAATATCTATCTATCCCATATATATCTATGTATCTAATATCTATCTATCCCATATCTATCTATCTATCTATCTCATATCTATCTCATATCTATCTATCTATCTCATATCTATCTATCTCATATCTATCTATCTATCTATCTCATATCTATTTATCCATCTCATATCTATCTATCTATCTATCTCATATCTATCTATCTATCTCATATCTATCTATCTATCTATCTATCTCATATCTATTTATCCATCTCATATCTATCTATATCTCCCATATCTATCTATCTATCTATCTATCTATCTGTCTATCTATCTATCTATCTATCTATCTATCTATCTCATATCTATCTATCTCATATCTATTTATCCATCTCATATCTATCTATCGATCTATCTAACCCATATCTATCTATCTATCTATCCCATATCTATCTATCTCTCTATCTATCCCATATCTCTCTATCTCATATCTATCTATCCCATATCTATCTATCTATCTATCCCATATCTATCTATCTATCGATCTATCTATCTCATATCTATCTATCTATCTATCTCATATCTATCTCCAGTATCTATCTATTTATCTCATATCTATCTAAATATCTATCTATCCCATATATATCTATTTATCTAATATCTATCTATCCCATATCTATCTATCTATCTATCTATCTATCCCATATCTATCTATCTCATATCTATCTATCTATCTATCTATCTATCTCATATCTATCTATCTCATATCTATCTATCTATCTCATATCTATTTATCCATCTCATATCTATCTATCTATCTATCTATATATCCCATATCTATCTATCTCATATCTATCTCATATCTATCTATCTCATATCTATCTCCAGTATCTATCTATCTATCTATCTATCTATCTATCTATCTCATATCTATCTAAATATCTATCTATCCCATATCTATCTATGTATCTAATATCTATATATCCCATATTTATCTATATATCCCATATCTATCTATCTATCTATCTATCTCATATCTATTTATCCATCTCATATCTATCTATCTATATATCCCATATCTATCTATCTATCTATCTATCTATCTGTCTATCTATCTATCTATCTATCTATCTCATATCTATCTATCTCATATCTATTTATCCATCTCATATCTATCTATCGATCTATCTATCCCATATCTATCTATCTATCTATCTATCTATCGATCTATCATAAACAAATAGGTTGACCATCTATCTTCTATCTCTCTATCTATCCCATATCTATCAATCTATCTATCTCATATCTATCTATCTATCTATCTATCTCATATCTATCTATCTATCTATCTATCTAATTTCTATCTATCCATCTCATATCTATCTCCAGTATCTATCTATCTATCCCATATCTATCTATCTATCTATCTCATATCTATCTCCAGTATCTATCTATCTATCTATCCCATATCTATCTATCTCTCTATCTATCCCATATCTATCTATCTATCTCATATCTATCTATCCCATATCTATCTATCTATCTATCGATCTATCTATCTCATATCTATCTATCTATCTCATATCTATCTCCAGTATCTATCTATCTATCTATCTCATATCTATCTAAATATCTATCTATCCCATATATATCTATGTATCTAATATCTATCTATCCCATATCTATCTATCTATCTATCCCATATCTATCTATCTCATATCTATCTCATATCTATCTATCTATCTATCTCATATCTATCTATCTCATATCTATTTATCCATCTCATATCTATCTATCTATCTATCTATCTATCTATCTCATATCTATCTATCTCATATCTATCTATCTATCTATCTCATATCTATTTATCCATCTCATATCTATCTATCTATATATCCCATATCTATCTGTCTATCTATCTATCTATCTATCTATCTATCTCATATCTATCTATCTCATATCTATTTATCCATCTCATATCTATCTATCGATCTATCTATCCCATATCTATCTATCTATCTATCTATCCCATATCTATCTATCTCTCTATCTATCCCATATCTCTCTATCTCATATCTATCTATCCCATATCTATCTATCTATCTATCCCATATCTATCTATCTATCGATCTATCTATCTCATATCTATCTATCTCATATCTATCTCCAGTATCTATCTATCTATCTATCTATCTCATATCTATCTAAATATCTATCTATCCCATATATATCTATGTATCTAATATCTATCTATCCCATATCTATCTATCTATCTATCTATCCCATATCTATCTATCTCATATCTATCTCATATCTATCTATCTATCTATCTATCTATCTATCTCATATCTATCTATCTCATATCTATCTATCTATCTCATATCTATTTATCCATCTCATATCTATCTATCTATCTATCTATCTATCTATCTATATATACCATATCTATCTATCTATCTATCTATCTCATATCTATCTCATATCTATCTATCTCATATCTATCTCCAGTATCTATCTATCTATCTATCTCATATCTATCTAAATATCTATCTATCCCATATCTATCTATGTATCTAATATCTATCTATCCCATATTTATCTATATATCCCATATCTATCTATCTCATATCTATCTCATATCTATCTATCTATCTATCTATCTATCTCATATCTATTTATCCATCTCATATCTATATATCCCATATCTATCTATCTATCTATCTATCTGTCTATCTATCTATCTATCTATCTCATATCTATCTATCTCATATCTATTTATCCATCTCATATCTATCTATCGATCTATCTATCCCATATCTATCTATCTATCTATCTATCTCATATCTATCTATCTCATATCTATCTCCAGTATCTATCTATCTATCTATATAAATATCTATCTATCCCATATCTATCTATGTATCTAATATCTATATATCCCATATTTATCTATATATCCCATATCTATCTATCTATCTATCTATCTATCTATCTAATATATATCTATCTATCTCATATCTATCTATCCCATATCTATCAATCTATTTCATATCTATCTCATATCTATCTATCTCATATCTATCTCTCTATCTCATATCTATCTATCTAATATCTATCTATCTGTCTATCTATCTCATATCTATCTATCTATCTATCTATCTATCTATCTATCTCATATCTATCTCTCTATCTCATATCTATCTAATATCTATCTATCTGTCTATCTATCTCATATCTATCTATCTCATATCTATCTATCTATCTCATATCTATCTATCTCTCTCATATCTATTTATCCATCTCATATCTATCTATCTATCTATCTATCTATCTATCTATCGAATATCTATCTCATATCTATCTATCTCATATCTATCTCTCTATCTACCCCATATCTATCAATCTATCTCATATCTATCTATCTATCTATCTCATATCTATCTCTCTCATATCTATTTATCCATCTCATATCTATCTATCGATCTATCTATCCCATATCTATCTATCTATCTATCTATCTATCCCATATCTATCTATCTCTCTATCTATCCCATATCTCTCTATCTCATATCTATCTATCCCATATCTATCTATCTATCTATCTATCTATCCCATATCTATCTATCTATCGATCTATCTATCTCATATCTATCTATCTCATATCTATCTCCAGTATCTATCTATCTATCTATCTATCTATCTATCTATCTATCTATCTATCTCATATCTATCTAAATATCTATCTATCCCATATATATCTATGTATCTAATATCTATCTATCCCATATCTATCTATCTATCTATCTATCCCATATCTATCTATCTCATATCTATCTCATATCTATCTATCTATCTATCTCATATCTATCTATCTCATATCTATCTATCTATCTCATATCTATTTATCCATCTCATATCTATCTATCTATCTATCTATCTATATATACCATATCTATCTATCTATCTATCTCATATCTATCTCATATCTATCTATCTCATATCTATCTCCAGTATCTATCTATCTATCTATCTATCTATCTCATATCTATCTAAATATCTATCTATCCCATATCTATCTATGTATCTAATATCTATCTATCCCATATTTATCTATATATCCCATATCTATCTATCTATCTCATATCTATCTATCTCATATCTATCTCATATCTATCTATCTATCTATCTATCTATCTCATATCTATTTATCCATCTCATATCTATATATCCCATATCTATCTATCTATCTATCTGTCTATCTATCTATCTATCTATCTATCTATCTATCTATCTATCTCATATCTATCTATCTCATATCTATTTATCCATCTCATATCTATCTATCGATCTATCTATCCCATATCTATCTATCTATCTATCTCATATCTATCTATCTCATATCTATCTCCAGTATCTATCTATCTATCTATCTATATAAATATCTATCTATCCCATATCTATCTATGTATCTAATATCTATATATCCCATATTTATCTATATATCCCATATCTATCTATCTATCTATCTAATATATATCTATCTATCTCATATCTATCTATCCCATATCTATCAATCTATTTCATATCTATCTCATATCTATCTATCTCATATCTATCTCTCTATCTCATATCTATCTATCTAATATCTATCTATCTGTCTATCTATCTATCTCATATCTATCTATCTATCTATCTATCTATCTCATATCTATCTCTCTATCTCATATCTATCTAATATCTATCTATCTGTCTATCTATCTCATATCTATCTATCTCATATCTATCTATCTATCTATCTATCTCATATCTATCTATCTCTCTCATATCTATTTATCCATCTCATATCTATCTATCTATCTATCTATCGAATATCTATCTCATATCTATCTATCTCATATCTATCTCTCTATCTACCCCATATCTATCAATCTATCTCATATCTATCTATCTATCTCATATCTATCTCTCTCATATCTATTTATCCATCTCATATCTATCTATATATCTATCTATCTATCTATCTATCTATCGAATATCTATCGAATATCTATCGAATATCTATCTCTCTATCTATCCCATATCTATCAATCTATTTCATATCTATCTCATATCTATCTATGCCATATCTATAAATCTTTCATATCTATCTCATATCTATCTATCTATCCTATCTATCTATCTATCCCATATCTATCAATCTATTTCATATCTATCTCATATCTATCTATCTATCTATCCCATATCTATAAATCTATTTCATATCTATCTATCTATCTATCTATCTATCTATCTATCTATCTATCTATATATCTATCTCATATCTATCTATCTAATATCTATCTCATATCTATATATCTATCTATCTATCTATCTATCCCATATCTATCTATCTATCCCATATCTATCTATCTATCTCATATCTATCCCATATCTATATATCTATCTCATATCTATCTCTATATATCTATCCTTATATAAACAGTACTTATATTTATGCTGTATCTTATATTTATCTATCCCTCTTTCTACATATCTGTCAGTCTCTCTCTCACACACTATCTCTATATCTATCTATCTATCTATCTATCTATTTATCTATCTATCCCATATCTATCTATTTAGTATTTATTTATCTATCTACATATTATCCATCTTCTACCAATCAATCATATATCTATCTGTAGTATATCATATCATATATCTATCTTATATTATATATTTATCTTTGATCTATTATATATCTATATTATATAATATCTTTCTATCTCATATCTATCTCTTATCTTTCATTCTTTCTATCTATTTATCTATGTATCTATCTATCTATCTATCTATCTATCTATCTATCTATCTATGAAGCAGAGAGAAGGTACCTATATGTGTGTGTGTTATCCATTACATGTTCATACATAGCTATAGATCTTCATTAAGAGAAAATGAAACAATAATTATTACAATGTATGTGAGGGAAGAAGTATCATATGACAATAAAATCCTCATCAGCTGATGCCCTTGGCAGAGTCTCAGTGTTCCTGTCATCCGTATCTGTCGTAAACAAACCACTGATGAGACAATGACAGTAATTAGCACGAGCCGCAATAGTACAAAAAGACTCTTATTTTTCAGCTAGAGTAAGCTGAATGATTGCCAGTCAGTACACAGGGAGGACAGAGCACTGTGTTATTAGTCCTCTGTTCATCCTGATAAAGGGCACTAATACTAATCTAGATAACTTACATTATATCAGTACTGCTCAATACTTTCCATTCTGCTCTCAGTATACTGAAATAAGTAAGGAGCAATTATATTCTTGATGTTACATGCAGGAGCGTAGCAAGACCTATCAGGAGCCCAAAAGCAACATTTTTTTAACAGCACCCCCTCCCCGATCCAGGGCAGCATACCTGCTGTCACGGGCATAGCCAGCTCTATCTCTCTTCACTAATGCAGGGAGAAAGAATGGGCAGAGGTGTAGCCATAACACCAGTTAAACATCAGGGGCAGAATTGAATTATGGCCATGGTACATCATAATCATCAGGATTAGGGAGACTATGTCATTTTTGTTTAAAAAATATATATTTTTTTGTTTATAATACTATATGCTAATAAACATAATCTAAACATTGTATCTCAATTAAGCAGACACGTAGTGCACACATTACAGCATTTACATACTGGTTAACAACAAATTAATTATCAGTTTATCCATAATGATTGTAAATGATATAATTTTTGTGCTATCTGTCTGCTTAGTTGACATACTGTACATGGTTTAAATCACAGGTTCTCAAACTTGGCCCTCAGGACCCCCAACAGTGCATGTTTTCCAGGTCTCCTCACAGAATCAAAATTGCAATAATTAGCTCCACCTGTGGATCTTTTACAATGTGTCAGTGAGTAATGAATACACCTGTGCTCCTGCTGGGTGACCTAGAAAACATGACTAGTGTGGGGTCCTGAGGACCGAGTTCGAGAACCACTGGTTTAAATTATAATGATTAGCATATAGTAAGTATTATAAACGGAAAAATATATATATTTTTAAAATCATCTCCCTAATCCTTATTGTGTATGATATAGGGGCCTATTCATCATACCTAAACTTTCTCTGGAGTTAATTAGGTTTAGAACTCGCATGGAGTTCTACCTAATTACCGGAGGAATTCATCATTCCTCCTCCTCCTCATGACTATCTATTTCGAAAAGCTGTCATTTTTGCCATGACAGTTTTTCTGGAATAGATAGTTATCCCTGTCTATTCTACCTGACCGCAGCTGTAATCAGTGCTGTGCATGCGTCATTACATCCGTAAAAACCAGCGCATGCGCAGTACTGCCTACAGCGGTGGTAAGTTTGTGTCCCCCTCCAACCCCCCCTCCCCTCACCTCCCCCCATCCCCGCACTTACCTGCCCGCTGTAGCGCCTCTGGCTCCGGTGGCTGTGCTGTCACGTGTTCTCCCAGCTGACCACAGTTTAGAAAAAAAAAAAGTTTTTTTTTTCTAAACTTTATTGTGTTCTGCTGGGAGAACACCTGTCAGACCAGCCTCCGGAGCCAGAGGAGGGACCAGAGTGCCGGAGGTAGACTCCGGGGGACCTGTCCACGCTGACACAGGTAAGTGTTGCCTACTATTCGCCACCTCACAGTGGCGGATAGTAACTCAATCAAATTCAGTCAGGTATTTATGTTTCTTGCTGGAGACATGGATGAATGGGTAAAATGGTAGTCACGTCGCAGCCACGCCACCTCCCAGTGAGGAGAGAAGATACAGAGCGCAGGAGGAGGGCTGAGCCTTGCTGTAGCTATGCCTTTGGTTACATCTATTTCTCTTATATTCTGCACTTGTTGTTTTCTTATCTATATATTATGATTTTGTAAAGCACCCTGTACACTGGTGTTGCAATAGAAATGAACTAGTATTGTGGAAATCGGTATGAATGACCGCCGGACTCGAAATCCCGACACCGGCAGGCCGAACAGCGCAGATCAATAAGGTAGTATGAGTGTGCAGAGTGAAGGACAGCAGGTCTTGACCAGGCCTGCTCAGAGTATAATGTAGGAGCTAGATAGCAAACATTCATATTACTTAGAACATCAATGATTTTTGGCTGATGGCTGCCTGCCATCATATGGTCTGCGTTGGATTGTGCAACCCTAGCTCTCAGGGGAGCAGGCAGAAGGAAGAGATGGGACCTGTAGAGGGAAAAGGAACCATCTTCTCTAGACTGCACATGTCAGGGACAGACATTTTAGCAATTTTATTATTTAGTATACAATATGATTACATGCAACTGAGAGTCTAATTCAGCATTGTACACAAGTCCAGGAGTGGCAAGGCCAGGAGCTGCGTCCACGAACTCTGTTTCCTCGAAAGCCGGCCAGCCTGAGTAAAGCTGGCCACACATCTCAAGATTATCTGTCCAACCAGCCAACTAGTTGATTGGTTGAAATGAAAATCTGGTAAGGAATACAATCAGCAATTTGCTCCCAAACTCTGGAAAATGGACCAAAACTGTTGTTTGAACAAATAGTTTAGCTCAAACATTTAACAAACTTGTCTGAACGACCATTTTCATCTGTTTTCTGGCATTTAGGAGCAAATTGCTGATCATCATTTACTCCCATTCCTTACCAGATTTTCATTCCAACCAATCAACAAGTTGGCTGGTTGGATGTAAGTTGGTCTAGTGTGTGGCCAGCTTTAGCTGAGCCCGATCCAATCGCCTCAAAATTAATTAAGTAACCTGTGCTTAAGCATGGATATCCTTAAAACCTGTTAGGGTGCCTTGGGGGCCAAGTTTGGGAACTACTGTATTATATGCTCTCTTACACTGCCTCCATGTTATTTGATGAAATTCCATGTTCACATCACTATTTTGTCCGGTCTCTGCTGCCTAGTGCCTAAGCTTCTGCTTCTGTTTCATTTATGGCTGCTGATGAGCTCCAGCTGGAACTCATTACCAGTCTCTCCAAACGTCCAGTCCTATTCCAGCACACAGACAGTGCTGGATCCCTCAGACTAGTCCTTCCAGCTGACTCTGCCAAGCCATTTTCTTCCTGATTTTATTATGACCTCGGTCTGTGGCCTCTTGAACTTCTCCTGTGTGGGTCCCTGTCTGTTGCATTTCTGATTTATGTCCTGAATCTGGTACTAAGCCTTGGACGGAGATAAAGTACTAACCAATTAGCTCCTAACTGTCATTTATGTGAGCTAACCTGATGTGCCTCCTCTGCGCAGGCTCGTGACCTGTACTGTGCATGTGCAGTACGGGTCTGCAATCCCGCATGCAGAGGAGCAGCAGACTGTCAGTGACTGACCGCCTGCTGCCGTTTCTGGGTGGGGAGGGAGCGGCGACGGCCTCAGTTTCCCCAAATGGAGGCCTGACAGTATCGATTCCTACCTATCTATTCACTCTGAAATTGTCGCTATTTAGCGTTATGAGTCGCACAAGAAATAATTGCTTTCAGACTTTGATTGTGGTTCCAAAGCACAAAAGTTATTATTCAACATAAAAGCAGATGGTTACACGCTGTGATCTAAATACAATTAGCACAAAGAAATGATACTGTCACAAGGTACAGTCGTTACATACGCATGTGCTCTGGATCCAGATCCCGGCATTAATGATGAAACCTCCGTCAACAGCAAAGAAAGGATGACTAGCATCTAGTTTCAGAGAGCCCACATATATACTCTTACATATATACTCTTACAGAGATAGGCAATACAATAGAACAGGTTGGCATGATTCCATTGGTTCTTCTTCATGGTTCTTCTGTTACAGTACAGTTCATAGGTCAATTTGTATGATCACAGTCCAGCCTCCAACAGCTCTTTGTGTCCATTTTCCCGCTGCATAACAAATCTAAACTGGCTGCAATGCATAGTACATTTTAATGCCTAACTCTCTATGGTCCATAATTTGCAGACACATGTTGCGATGTCCTCAATGATGGAACCGGAAATCTGCAAAGACACAGTGGTTTAGAATGACACCAAACACGGTCTGCTTATCATGCACTAAACCTTAGATATCGAATAGCATGTATTTCACAACATTACTGATAATAAATAAAACCTTAAATATTAACGTTAATGCTAGGGAACCTTTTTTATGTAAGTGTGCAGAGTGTAAGTATTGGGATATTAAGAAAAGACGCTAGTTAGCGTTGTGCTACTACGTGTTTGTGAATTACACTGTGGTACGTGTTTTGCAGGGTTGATCATATTATATGTTTATATCAATGTATGCATTTATATAATGGGGACTTTTAACATTGTCCCATTGCGTGGGAATCGCACGATGCTAAATAATAGCATCGCCGTATGTATGTAATGTGTGAGATTCGCTAAAATGGCGCTGGACGGCCAGTCGCAAAATGGCGTTGTGGAGATTTTAATCTTAACAGATTCAGTCTCAGCCAATCATCTGGCTTCGACAACAGAGATTTCCTGGCCTCTTTTGTGCATCTGCGGCGGTCGGCTAGAGTAACCCCATGGCCACTTAACCAGCCAAGGTTCCTGCATATGATCTGATGCTGCGTCCATGGACGCAGTTTAGAATCAGTAATGCATGTAGGAGGCGTGACCATAATAGCGCTATCGCTAGCTCCTACCATGTGATAGCCGATCCGTCTGAGGGCCGTATTCAATTAGCCCCCATAATTTCGACAGCCGTCGGCGGAATCTAGTTTCCGCCTACATCGCGTGTTTTGGCCGCAGAAACTTAACGAGTGCGTCCCTGCTTATCCCCGTATTCAATTCCAAAAGACGCAAAAATGCGTCCCGGAGAAACGCAAACAGTGCTGTCAGATTTGGGGAAATCAGCCTGACACCCCCCAAAAGATGCACTAACATTGGGGATCATGGTAGAGACCCCTGAATAGGCCCGCTGAAGCTTTTTGGGGTACTTAAATGCTCTCATTAGCTGCTAATTAGCGTCTTTGCACAAGTGGTGAAGAATAGAATTTAGTAGTTTTTTTGGTGGAAATTAGTTGTCCCAGTAAATTTGGGGTACATGAAAACGGGCGCAAGCATGGTTAAAATTCGCAACAATTGAATACGGGGATAAGTTTCTGTTGGCGACATGACATCGTTTTTCGCCAATCACTGCTTTTCGCACCTAATTGAATACGGCCCTGAGGCTGAATCACCACCCACAGTCTGTAAAGTGACAGGAGCTGATTGGTTGGTACTTTTTCTCTCTCCAATGCTTAGTACATCTCTCCCTTTTCTGTTATTGGCTTCTGCATGTGCTATACTATATATCAACCCTTGGCTTATTGTCTCTTTCTGCTGTTACCCTTACTTTTGTTGGTGTTGTTTCACTGTCTTATATTAAATACTAGATGTTGCCCCCACCATTGCTTGGGGTTCTCTCTCCCTCTCTCCTTTGCCCCTCTTTTTTTCTCTTCCTCTCTTACTCCATCTCTCCCCCCCCCCATCTGACTATTTCTCCATTATATCAACACTTTATTTTATTATATAGGTTATTATATAGGTTATCCTTAGCATTACCTTTTTATTATTTTTTTTTTCAGGACTTCCTCACATTTTCTCCTCAGCAGAGTGTTTTGATATTACTGTAGGTATGCAGTCGGGAAGCTGGCGGACGTAAGCCCGACAGATGGCTTCCCGACTGCTTTATCCCGGCGAGGGTTAAATGACAGGCGTCTAAATCTAGACGCCTGTCATTTTACCGACGCTGTGAGACCGGCGCCCGGCATCCCGATCGAAGTGACGCCGGGCGCCGCTGCGGACAGCCGCGGGGGGGAGGGTTAGGTTTAGGGCTCCCGGGGGAGGACTCATGGTTAGGCTAGGGGAAGGGAGGGTTAGGGTTAGGCACCCCCCCGGGGGACTTAGGTTTAGGCGGTGGGGAAGGGGAGGTTAGGTTTAGGCACTTAGAGGGGGGATTAGGGTTAGACACTTGGGGGTAGTTTAGGGTTAGGCACCCCTAAGGAGGGTTAGGGGGTTAGGTTAGTTGATAATTACCTAGGGACGATCGGGATTCATACCGATTCCTTACTGTAATGTGGACTGTGCATCCCTGTGTGCCTCTTTTCTTTCTTCTATACTGTTACACTTTTTTGGTTGTGGATAATGCTGTGATGCTGTTATTGGGTGATTATCAGGAGAGTCTGTGTGGTCAGCATGAGGTGGTATGTAATGAGTAAGTATGGGAAAAATAACAGAATGGTTTGAAGACTGTAGATGTGTGTTATGCTCTCTGGAAGTGACATCACTAACTCAGATGGGAGAGGTCAGAGTTCATGCCAGCTATCATTACATGCCAAAGAGATCACATCATTTTTTATCAGCAGTTGATTTCATTATATTGAAGACCTGGTGGCTCTTGAGTACTAGTGGACTCTTTCCAAAGGGTAAGTTAACGTTTATAAGCAAAGGCTGAGGGAGGGATGAGAGGTAAAACTACGGCAAATCTAAAAACAACAACTGTGGAGATATCTGCTGTGGTCCTGAGACGTTGCAGTCCCTATATTTTTCTATGGGGCTTTGATGTGGCATGTATCAAGTTCCAGAAAGCATAACTTTCTGGAGCTTGTGTCTGATAGCTAATGCCATAACTGTATGGTGTTGGCTATTGCAGCTTCTGTATGGGCTACTTTCTGTGAAATTCTTTCCATCGATGGGTGTAATCCAGAAGTAACTACACAGCACGGATAGCTCTATATCGGAAGCGCTATCCTGGCAAAAGATGATAATACATAACAGTGATCAAAAATGACGGTATGCTTCTGATGACAGGGGAAGGTGATCGCAAGTTAATTTTAAATTGTAAACTGGCGTTATCGCAGTCCCCACAGAACGCTACCGGGACAAGAGCCGGCCCTAGGCATTATAGGTAAATTCCTAGGTGCATCTGGAATGCCATGGGGCACCCCGTTCCCAAGCCTCTGGCCAGCAGCGTAGTGGGACAGTGGTGGCTACCGGCTACAGTGATCTGAGCTCAGCTCCGATTGGGCAGTGGTCAGAATGAGCTTTTCAGAGGTAGAAAGAAAAGGGAGAAGTAGTAAGTGACAATGAGTATTGTGTGAAGAGGTGGGGGAGGGTGTCTGTAGAGACACTTTTGAGGCACCATTTTGGGGCTTAAGGGCACTACTGAGGGGCTATACAAACTTAGAGAAGGAATATGTGGCACTACAGTGCAGGCATATGCAGTACACGCTAGAAACTGGGGCAGCAAAGTGTAGTAAAACCATACTTGCCTACTCTCCCTGAATAGGGGGTGATCTCCCTGACCCCCTGACGTTTTTGTGCATTTGGAACGTGTTTTATGTTACTTTTGACGTCCTCGTATAAAGACTAAGGGGTCTATGTACTAAGCAGTGATAAGAGACAGAGTGAAAAGTGATAAGAAAGTGATAAGGTACCAGCCAATCAACTCCCAACTGTCATCTTACAGGCTGTGTTTGAAAAATGACAGTTAGGAGCTGACTGCCTGGCACCTTATCACTTTTCACTCTGTCTCCTAACACTGCTTAGTAACTAGACCCCTAAGCTTGGTGGTGGGATTATCTGCTAGGGGGCACTAGTCAAAATCATGCCTAGGGCACCAAATTGGCTAGGGCCAGCTCTGACCGGGACTGTCACTGTGACTATTAAGAGGGGAATGCAGCAGATATCTCAATCTCGGTACCCTATTATTAAACAGCCCCAATACTCTATAGCAGCAGCTTTCAGAGCATTGGCTGCAATTTTCAGTTTGCGGATGTGGAAAGATTTAAGTTACGTGCATAGCGTGTGCCGACCCTGAAAAAACGAGTTCAACAAGCAACTATTCCCAATGATTGGGAGAAAACGGTTGGTGCACGCTAATGTGAGTTGTGTATAGAGACCCCTGGTAATCCCAGTATACATTAGCATCCTGGGAGAGACACCTTATAGAAAAGAGTTCTGCGAGTATGAGATCCAGGGCCGGTGCAAGGTTTCCGGGCGCCCTAGGCATAATTTCACCAACCGCCCCTGCTCCCTCCAATTCATAATATGCCACGCATCAGTCTCCCCAGTTTATAATATGCCACATAGCAGTGTCCCAAATTCATAATATACTATATAGAATATGCCACCTACTGTAGTAGAGAACCAAAATCATAATGTACCTCATGACACTGCCACAAATTCATAGTATGCCATACAGCTGTGCCACACATTCATTATATGCCACTCAGCCATGAATTATACAATACATTTTTTTGTGGACTCTGCAGCGCCCTCCTGTGGCCGGCGCCCTAAAGCTGCCTAATGGTATCACCGGCCCTGATGAGATCAGTAACCGCAAAGTCATAGTGCAGGATGAAAAAGCGCAGAAGTGAGGGCCAGTAGAAAAACACGTGAGTGTTCTTGAACGACAGTACAGATGTGGCCTCATGCGCTGAGCTTCTTTATGTTATATGGCGTGAGACGCTCGGCGCGACTGAAGTCTCCCAGAGGAGTAGGAACCAGTTTTGTCTTTTAACCCTGCGTCGGGCGCAGCTGGCCTGACAGGCGCCACAAAGCTGTTCTCGCTCACCTCTCCGCCACAAGGGGGTGCAGGGGCCTGCCCCTCCTAGTACCTTTCTATCTCTAGGTGCTGTTTGAAACCCCCCTAGTCAGTTTTCCCGCCACCTGTGTGGAGTGCAGTAGTGACCTTCCTGGCCTCTCAGGCTCATTGCGCCCGAACTCGTCCAACTTTTGAAGGTACGTATTTATTTATTAACAGTTTCTTATATAGCGCAGCATATTCTGTTGCTTTTTACAATTGGAAACATAAATAGAACAAAACTAGGTAATAACACACAGATATATATAGGTAGGAAGGCCATGCTCATAAGTTTACAATCTATAGGGAATAGGCATTGATACACAAGGATAGGTGCTATATATTGCAATTTTGGTCCAGCCAGAATGGAGAGTTTCTTGGTGGGCTGCATGATCCAGTCACACCGGAATGTCGGCCAAATATCAGGTGGATGTGAAAGAAAGACAATGTGTGAGGTTATGTGTGGACTGTGAAAGGGGATGTAATTAGATATGGAAGCTATGAAGGTTATGTGGGCGGTTCTGGAATCTGATAAGCTTGCCTGAAGAGGTGAGTTTTCAGGGAACGCTTGAAGGATTGGAGACTAGAGGAAAGTCTTATTGTGCATTGTACGGCATTCCATAGAGTGGGTGCAGCCAGAAGAAAGTCTTGTAACCGTGAGTGGGAGCAAGTTATGCATGGGGATGAGAGACGCAGGTCTTGTGCTGAGCGGAGAGGTCGGGTTGGGAGATATTTTGAAATGAATGAAGAGATGTATGTTAGTGTGGTTTGGTTAATAGCCTTATGTGTAAGTAAAATTATTTTATATTGAGTACGGTAGAAAACTGGCAGCCAATGGAGGGACTGACAGAGTGGGGCAGCAGACGATGAACGTTTGGCAAGGAAGATAAAGCCTTGCAGCTGCATTCATAATGGATTGTAATGGCGATAGCCTGTTTTTGGGAAGGCCAGTAATGAGGCCATTGCAATAGTCAATGCGGGAAATAATAAGTGCATGGATTAGAGTTTTAGCAGTGTCTTGTGTTCGATATGGTCGAATTTTGGATATGTTTTTTAGATGTATGTAACATGATTTTGAGACAGGACAGTTCAGAGTCAAGTATTTATTTTTATTATCTCACAATTTTGTGTATTTTGCTCATTTTATGAATGAAAATTACAAAGGTTGTGGGTATTTTGCGGAAATATGTAGGTTTGTCCAGGGTGGCCTCTTAGTCACACTGCGCCTCTTAAAATTTAGTATTTTTTTGTTTTACTTGCTTTAAGGTTAATAAATGTGGTTTTGTGAATCAGATTTCCATATGTTCTCTCTTTGTACATCCTAATAAAAGTCACTGATCACTTTAAGAATTAGAATTGAGTTACTTAGGTGCTAATGACGATTTCATAACAGGCGCCTGTCAAGCGCACTGCGCCCGAACCAGGGAGTCCCAGAAGTGCGCCCGAGGCAGGGTTAATTCTGTATCTTAGTCATAGATTCAGCAAAAAGCCCCCAGAGACGTTGGGCTGCGACTTTAACCGCACAGGAATTAGTTTTACACACGTACAAAGTCAGAGGTGAAGCACCATGGAACCTGGTATGAGGGAAAGCTACAGCTGCTGGCACCGGAGCCTTATCCAGTGGCAAACGCAGGATTTCCAGAGGGGGGTTTCATTTTACAGCGAGTGTGGCCTGTCAATGAAGAGGGCAGAATTAGTACTTTAATAAGCGTCATACAAAGTGTATTGTGTGTAATAATTCCAGCATATACAGGACCAGTGATCACAGTAAGCCATTAGATGCATCAGTAGGCCATATTGCCTGAGCTGAACGTATTTATTTTAGATGTAGGCACCATTCCAGAGCATTGGAGCAAGTCCGGGAGCCTGGAGGAGCAGCAGAAGAACCTAGCACTGCCCTGGAAATATATGTACATATTGGGCTATATAGCAGTTCATCTCTAACAGAGCATGTTTTCCAGATCTCCTAGTTGGTGCACAGGTGATTAATACTGGCTGATACATGTTAAAAGATTCACAGGTGGTGCTAATCATAATAACATTCTATTATATTACTATTTCTACTGTGGTCATGGTGTGGGCTGGGGAGGGGGGTTTCCAGGCAGACGGAAACCCCCCCTGCGTTTGCCTATGTTATCACACGCATTCAGAGTAGGGCGCACACAGATGTACAAATGTAAACCCCCAGTGGTCTGTGAACCTGATTCATCACGGATCACAATTGCAACAGCCTATGGAGATCGGCAGATGGTGCGTACTGCACATGTGTATGCTCCGCAGTGCGCAGGTTAGTATTGCAATTGCACTTTGATCAAGCACGGAGACAGAAAGCCATCTCAGAGTGAGTGGAGACCAGGGCCGTAGCTAGGGTAGTGCGGCCGGTGCCATGGCACAGGGCACCACAGGTCAGGGAGCACTGTTTGGGCCTGTCAAATTTCTGTTTATTATCATTCTCACTAGGGGTGAGCGGGTTCGGATTTCTGAAATCCGAACCCCCCCGAGCCCCCCCGATCCGAGTCCGATCCGAGTCAGGCTCGACTTTTCCCGCCTGACTCGGATCTGAAATCGAGGCAAAACGTCATCTTCCCGCCTTCCGAGTCTCGCGGGTTTTGGATCCTATATAAGGTACACACGTCGGCGCCATTTTCTCACTCGGCTGTGGACAGTGAAGAGGGAGGGTGGGAGTTAGGGCTGTGTAGTGTAGTGTAGTGTAGTGCTGCTGTTGTCCACTACTTCAAAGTCCATAGGGGCTGGCTGTGTTGTGCTGTGCTGCTGTTGTTAATAGGGGCTGTGTCCACTACTTCAAAGTCCATAGGGGCTGGCTGGACTGTGTTGTGCAGTCAGTTCTCCATAGGGGCTGTGTCCACTCCAAAGTCCTGTGCAGTGTCCCAGTCCTAAAGGAGTGCTGTAGTGTTGTCCAGGGGGTGCTCTGTCCATCAGGGGTGCTCCCCCCAAGTGCTAAAAAAATAATATATTTTCTGTGTTTGTGAATTGTGTGCGCAGTAGCCGCACGTGCATCAACAAAGTAGTGCCAAGCGTGCGCCTGTGTCATAAGTAAAGGGCCGGCTGGCTTGACCGTTAAGGGTGCTGTAACCCCCGAAAGTACACTCCAGTCCAAACCAAAAAAAAAATTATTTTCTGTGTTTGTGAATTGTGTGCGCAGTAGCCGCACGTGCATCAACAAAGTAGTGCCAAGCGTGCGCCTGTGTCATAAGTAAAGGGCCGGCTGGCTTGACCGTTAAGGGTGCTGTAACCCCCGAAAGTACACTCCAGTCCAAACCAAAAAAAAAAATATTTTCTGTGTTTGTGAATTGTGTGCGCAGTAGCCGCACGTGCATCAACAAAGTAGTGCCAAGCGTGCGCCTGTGTCATAAGTAAAGGGCCGGCTGGCTTGACCGTTAAGGGTGCTGTAACCCCCGAAAGTACACTCCAGTCCAAACCAAAAAAAATATTATTTTCTGTGTTTGTGAATTGTGTGCGCAGTAGTCGCACGTGCATCAACAAAGTAGTGCCAAGCGTGCGCCTGTGTCATAAGTAAAGGGCCGGCTGGCTTGACCGTTAAGGGTGCTGTAACCCCCGAAAGTACACTCCAGTCCAAACCAAAAAAAAAATTATTTTCTGTGTTTGTGAATTGTGTGCGCAGTAGCCGCACGTGCATCAACAAAGTAGTGCCAAGCGTGCGCCTGTGTCATAAGTAAAGGGCCGGCTGGCTTGACCGTTAAGGGTGCTGTAACCCCCGAAAGTACACTCCAGTCCAAACCAAAAAAAATATTATTTTCTGTGTTTGTGAATTGTGTGCGCAGTAGTCGCACGTGCATCAACAAAGTAGTGCCAAGCGTGCGCCTGTGTCATAAGTAAAGGGCCGGCTGGCTTGACCGTTAAAGGGTGCTGTAACCCCCAAGTACACTCCAGTCCAAACCAAAAAAAAAATTATTTTCTGTGTTTGTGAATTGTGTGCGCAGTAGCCGCACGTGCATCAACAAAGTAGTGCCAAGCGTGCGCCTGTGTCATAAGTAAAGGGCCGGCTGGCTTGACCGTTAAGGGTGCTGTAACCCCCGAAAGTACACTCCAGTCCAAACCCAAAAAAAAATTATTTTCTGTGTTTGTGAATTGTGTGCGCAGTAGCCGCACGTGCATCAACAAAGTAGTGCCAAGCGTGCGCCTGTGTCATAAGTAAAGGGCCGGCTGGCTTGACCGTTAAAGGGTGCTGTAACCCCCGAAAGTACACTCCAGTCCTAACCAAAAAAAAATTATTTTCTGTGTTTGTGAATTGTGTGCGCAGTAGCCGCACGTGCATCAACAAAGTAGTGCCAAGCGTGCGCCTGTGTCATAAGTAAAGGGCCGGCTGGCTTGACCGTTAAGGGTGCTGTAACCCCCGAAAGTACACTCCAGTCCAAACCAAAAAAAATATTATTTTCTGTGTTTGTGAATTGTGTGCGCAGTAGTCGCACGTGCATCAACAAAGTAGTGCCAAGCGTGCGCCTGTGTCATAAGTAAAGGGCCGGCTGGCTTGACCGTTAAGGGTGCTGTAACCCCCGAAAGTACACTCCAGTCCAAACCAAAAAAAAATTATTTTCTGTGTTTGTGAATTGTGTGCGCAGTAGCCGCACGTGCATCAACAAAGTAGTGCCAAGCGTGCGCCTGTGTCATAAGTAAAGGGCCGGCTGGCTTGACCGTTAAGGGTGCTGTAACCCCCGAAAGTACACTCCAGTCCAAACCAAAAAAAATATTATTTTCTGTGTTTGTGAATTGTGTGCGCAGTAGTCGCACGTGCATCAACAAAGTAGTGCCAAGCGTGCGCCTGTGTCATAAGTAAAGGGCCGGCTGGCTTGACCGTTAAGGGTGCTGTAACCCCCGAAAGTACACTCCAGTCCAAACCAAAAAAAAAAATATTTTCTGTGTTTGTGAATTGTGTGCGCAGTAGCCGCACGTGCATCAACAAAGTAGTGCCAAGCGTGCGCCTGTGTCATAAGTAAAGGGCCGGCTGGCTTGACCGTTAAGGGTGCTGTAACCCCCGAAAGTACACTCCAGTCCAAACCTAAAAAAAAATTATTTTCTGTGTTTGTGAATTGTGTGCGCAGTAGCCGCATGTGCATCAACAAAGTAGTGCCAAGCGTGCGCCTGTGTCATAAGTAAAGGGCCAGCTGGCTTGACCGTTAAAGGGTGCTGTAACCCCCGAAAGTACACTCCAGTCCAAACCAAAAAAAAATTATTTTCTGTGTTTGTGAATTGTGTGCGCAGTAGCCGCACGTGCATCAACAAAGTAGTGCCAAGCGTGCGCCTGTGTCATAAGTAAAGGGCCGGCTGGCTTGACCGTTAAGGGTGCTGTAACCCCCGAAAGTACACTCCAGTCCAAACCCAAAAAAAAATTATTTTCTGTGTTTGTGAATTGTGTGCGCAGTAGCCGCACGTGCATCAACAAAGTAGTGCCAAGCGTGCGCCTGTGTCATAAGTAAAGGGCCGGCTGGCTTGACCGTTAAGGGTGCTGTAACCCCCGAAAGTACACTCCAGTCCAAACCAAAAAAAAAATTATTTTCTGTGTTTGTGAATTGTGTGCGCAGTAGCCGCACGTGCATCAACAAAGTAGTGCCAAGCGTGCGCCTGTGTCATAAGTAAAGGGCCGGCTGGCTTGACCGTTAAGGGTGCTGTAACCCCCGAAAGTACACTCCAGTCCAAACCTAAAAAAAAATTATTTTCTGTGTTTGTGAATTGTGTGCGCAGTAGCCGCATGTGCATCAACAAAGTAGTGCCAAGCGTGCGCCTGTGTCATAAGTAAAGGGCCAGCTGGCTTGACCGTTAAAGGGTGCTGTAACCCCCGAAAGTACACTCCAGTCCAAACCAAAAAAAAATTATTTTCTGTGTTTGTGAATTGTGTGCGCAGTAGCCGCACGTGCATCAACAAAGTAGTGCCAAGAGTGCGCCTGTGTCATAAGTAAAGGGCCGGCTGGCTTGACCGTTAAAGGGTGCTGTAACCCACAAAGTACACTCCAGTCCAAACCAAAAAAAAAATTATTTTCTGTGTTTAGCCGCACGTATATATCAAATCGATATAACATAAATGGAGGACCAAACTTTCTCCGATAAAAATAAAATAGAGAAAGATCAAGAACCACTTCCTCCTAGTGCTGAAGCTGCTGCCACTAGTCATGACATAGACGATAACATGCCATCAACGTCGTCTGCCAAGGCCGATGCCCAATGTCATAGTAGAGGGCACATACAATCCCAAATGGCAAAGTTCAGGAAAATGACCTTGAAAAAGACATTTAAATCAGCTGAAGAGAAACGTAAACTTGCCAATATGCCATTTACGACACGGAGTGGCAAGGAACGGCTAAGGTCGATCCCTAGTATGTTCATGACTAGTGGTTCAGCTTCACATGACGATGGAAGCACTCCTCCCACTAAAAAAATCAAGAGTTAAGCTGGCAAAAGCACAGCGAAGAACTGTGCTTTCTAAGAAGATATCACAAATCCCCAAGGAGAGTCCAAGTGTGGTGGTGGTTGCGATGCCTGACCTTCCCAGCACTGGACGGGAAGAGGTGGCTCTTTCCACCATTTGCACGCCCCCTGCAAGTGCTGAAAGGAGCACCCACAGTCCACTTGCTGATATGCAAATTGAAGATGTCACTGTTGAAGTACAACAGGATGAGGATACTGGTGTAGCTGGCGCTGAGGAGGAAGTTGGCGAGGAGGATTCTGATGGTGATGTGGTTTGTTTAAATCAGGCTCCGGGGGAGACAGTTGTTGTCCGTGGGATGAAAAAGCCCATCACGGTCATGCCTGGGCAGAAGACCAAACATTCCACCTCTTTGGTCTGGCAATATTTCTATCCAAATCCGGACAACAACTGTCTTGCCATATGTACCATATGTAAAGGTGAAATAAGTAGGGGTAGGGACGTCAACCACCTAGGAACATCCTCCCTTATACGGCACCTGCAGCGCGTTCATAAAAAGTTACTGTCAAGTTCAGAAACTTTGGCTCAGACCGTAAGCAGTCCAGGGACACCTAAATCCCGTTGTCCTGTTGTATCCAAGCGCCTGCAAACCACACCGTCAACTCCCTCCTCGTCAATTTCCTCCTTAGTCAGGATCGGAAGTAGTCCTGCAGGCCATATCACTGGCATGACTGACTCTCCTATCCGGGATTCCTCCGGAGGATCCTGCATTGCTACGCCTACTGCTGCCGCTGCTGCTGTTGCTGCTGCTGCTGGGAGTCGTTCATCATCCCAGAGAGGAAGTAGGAACACCACTACTTTTACTAAACAATTGACCCTCCAACAGTCCTTAGCGAGGAGGATGAAGTACGACAGCAGTCATCCTGAAGCAAAACGTATAACTGAGGCCTTGACTGCTATGTTGGTGTTAGACGTGCGTCCGGTATCCGCCATTAGTGCAGTGGGATTTAGACAATTGATGGAGGTAGTGTGTCCCCGGTTCCAAATCCCGTCTAGATTCCACTTCACTAGGCAGGCGATACCGAGACTGTACAGAAACGTCAGAAAAAGTGTCCTCAGTGTCCTGAAAAATGCCGTTGTACACAATGTCCACTTAACCACGGACATGTGGACAAGTGGAACAGGGCAGACTAAGGACTATATGACTGTGACAGCCCACTGGGTAGATGTATCACCTTACGCAGCAACAGCAGCAGCGTCACCAGTAGCAGCATCTCAGAAACGCCAGCTCGTTACAAGGCAGGCTACGCTGTGTATCACCGGTTTCAGTAAGAGGCACACCGCCGACAACCTCTTAGAGAAACTGAGGGAAATCATCGCCCAGTGGCTTACCCCACTTAGACTCTCCTGGGGATTTGTGATATCTGACAACGCCACCAATATTGTGCGGGCATTACATCTGGGCAAATTCCAGCACGTCCCATGTTTTGCTCACACAATAAACTTGGTGGTGCAGAATTTTCTGAAAAGCGACAGGGGCGTGCAGGAGACGCTTTGGGTGGCCCGAAAAATTTCTGGCCACTTTCGCCATTCAGCGACTGCGTGCCGAAGACTGGAGCGCCAGCAAACACTCTTGAACCTGCCCCGCCATCACCTGAAGCAAGAGGTTGTGACGCGGTGGAACTCAACCCTCTATATGCTTCAGAGGATGGAGGAGCAGCAAAAGGCCATACAAGCCTATACATCCACCTATGACATAGGCAAAGGAGGGGGTATGCACCTGACTCAAGCGCAGTGGAGAATGATTTCCGTGTTGTGCAAGGTTCTTCAGCCCTTCGAACTTGCCACACGTGAAGTCAGTTCAGACACTGCCAGCTTGAGTCAGGTCATTCCCCTCATCAGGCTTTTGCAGAAGCAGCTGGAGAAAGTGAAGGAGGAGCTAAGACGGAGCGATTCCGCTCGGCATGTGGGACTTGTGGATGAAGCCCTTCATTCGCTTTGCCAGGATTCCAGGGTGGTCAATCTGTTGAAATCAGACCACTACATTTTGGCCACCGTGCTCGATCCTAGGTTTAAAGCCTATGTGGTGTCTCTCTTTCCGGCCGACACAAGCCTGCAGAGGTGCAAAGACCTGCTGGTGAACACACTGTCAGCTGAAGCGGAACGTGACACGTCAACGGCTCCTTCTTCATTTTCTCCCGCAACTGGGGCTGCCAGGAAAAAACTTAGGTATCCTAAGCAACCCGCTGGCGGTGATGCAGGGCAGGCAGGACCAAGTTTGGACATCTGGTCCGGACTGAAGGACCTGGCAACAATTTCTGACATGTCTACTGTCACTGCATATGATACTGTCACCATTGACAGAATGGTGGAGGATTACATCGGTGACAGCATCCAAGTAGGCATGTCAGACAGTCCATACCTGTACTGGCAGGAAAAAGAGGCAATTTGGAGGCCCCTGTACAAACTGGCTCTATTTTACCTGAGTTGCCCCCCCTCCAGTGTGTACTCCGAAAGAGTGTTTAGTGCAGCCGGGAACCTTGTCAGCGAAAGGCGTAGGAGGTTGCTTCCACAGAATGTGGAGAAGATGATGTTCATCAAAATGAATTATCAGCTCTTCCAGGGAGACCAGCCTCCAGAACGTACAGAGGGACCTGTGGTGGTGGATTCAAGTGGGGACGAGTTAATACTTTGTGAGGATGAGGATGTACACACTGAAGAGGGTGAGGAATCGGTGGATGAGGAGGATGAGGATGACATCTTGCCTCCGTAGAGCCAGTTTGTGCAGGGACACATTAATTGCCAGCTTGTTTTGTGGGGGCCCAAACGAACCAATCATTTCAGCCACAGTTGTGTGGCAGACCCTGGCGCTGAAATGATTGATTTGTTAAAGTGTGCATGTCCTGTTTATACAACATAAGGGTGGGTGGGAGGGCCCAAGGACAATTCCATCTTGCACCTCTTTTTTTCTTTGCATTATGTACAGTTTGGGGCCTAGTTTTTCTAACTGCCATCCTGTCTGCCACTGCAGTGTCACTCCTAGATGGGTCACGTGTTTGTGCCGCCCACTCGTGTCGCTTAGCATAGTCATCCAGCTACCTCGGTGCAACCTTTTGGACATAAAAACACTATTGTGAGGTGTGAGGTGTTCAGAATAGACTGGAAATGAGTGGAAATTAAGGTTATTGAGGTTAATAATAGCATAGGAGCAGAAAAACCTACAAATTCTGTGATTTTAGCTGTTTTTATGCTTTTTTTCAAAAAAATACAGATCCAAAACACAAAACCCAGAACCCAAAACACGGAAGGGTGGTTTTGGCAAAACCAATCCAGATCCAAAACACGAAGAAAGATCCAGATCCAAAACCAAAACACAAAACACGAAAAGTGGCCGGTGCACACCCCTAATTCTCACTTGTAACTTCCTCTTATTTGATCCCCAGCATCTCCCGGCCTCTCCTATCTCTTCCCTGGCCCTTCCCCAAGAGGCCATTCGCCTTTTTGGGTGTATTATGTCCCTTCGAAAAATGAAGGGGGCGCCAATGCACTTTCTGGCACAGGGCACCAAAAAGTCTAGTTACGGCTCTGGTGGAGACAACAGCGTTTGAGGGTGGTGACGTGGGAGTGGTCAGAGAAACGCAGGCATGTCTGTCCACTTGAACGCCGTTACATGGGCGTGCATAAATTAGCCACTGCGACGGCCTACGCAGCTTGTGTACTCACTGCGTGCGACGAGACTTGCCATTTCTGAGACAGGACAGACCTGCTGCAATTCTACACGAGGGTCCGATGTTACTCGATGTTACCGTTGTCTACGCCGGACTGCGAGGTCTTACGGATGTGAGAAAGCGGTAGTGGGCGTCTCTAGGCTAGCTGAGCAGTTGCAGACATTGGCATATTTTCGCAGTAGAACTGCGTGCGTAATCCCAGCTGCGATCTGTAATGAATCAGGCCCTGTGTGACGCTAGCAATACAGTTTTGTCGCTTGTGCGATTCAGATGCACATTTTGAGCGAAAAAGATGCTCGGCGGCTCCAATTTGCACAGGACCTTTCATGCCAAGAGGGGACTGAAGCCACAGTATAACAGGACGCATCTGAGAATGAGAATGTGTTATTGCTCAATAAGCGCAGTGATGAGTTGGGTGATAAAGCATAATAGTAACATGCATAGTACAGGTGTGTGCAAGCGATTTATGGTACAGTGCGAGCATCAAGTCACTGGCCAAACCTGTGCTCCACCTCTGTTCACACCTGTGCTCCACCTCTGTTCACACCTGTGCTCCACCTCTGTTCACACCTGTGCTCCACCAGCTGTTGTGAATCTACAAGTCCCAGCATGCCCTGCAACAGTTTTAGCATTCTCTAATAGCAAAACTGTAGCAGGGCATGCTGGGACTTGTAGTTTCACAACAGCTAGAGAGCCACAGGTTGGTCAGGCCTGGCCTATACTGGCCCACACTCCCTGGCATGAGAAAGAGACAGGCTGAGCTACCGTGTGCTTCCCCTAAGAGCATCGTCATGTACCGTAGGTGCCAGGTAGGACCAGATCCCACATATTTGTAAACCAGGGCTAAGTACCTGTCTAATATTCTATCTAATATCTGTCTATGGGGTGGATGTACAGTACCAAGCCTTGGAAGGAGATAGAGTGGACAGAGATAAAGTACCAACCAATCAGCTTCTAACTGGTTGGTAATTTATCTCTCTCCAAGGCTTGATACAACTCCCCCTATGTGTCTTTCACAATGATGATGATGATGATGAAGATGAAACTCTTTCAGAAGACAGAAGCAGAAATGATAAAATAATTATTTTTCCTGATGCCGTTTATCTCTTCAGCCAGCATGAGGCTGATGATGACAGCTAATTAGACAAGTAATACGTTTGCAGAAGATTGTCCTGATTCCCAAGCAACAGGCCTTGTATTCTGAGTGCACTTGACAACTTACTGTACCTTTATACCAGAACCCTCCACGCACCCACCCAGAAATGTGGTTACTGTTATGGTTTCTACTCTATACATTGAATATCTCATGCCTTTAATACGGTAACATATTTTGCTAGTTGTCTTTTCCTACTTTCCTACTACTTGTATTTGTTATAAAATACATTACAGGACAGATTCATTTACAATTGAACAAATCGAAAATAGCGTTCGTTTAATTAGGGGCAACAGTTGTGTTTTCAGCTATAACAGGGAAGCGTTGATAAGAGGTTAATGCATGCCATGTTGGCAGTTTGGAGTTACATATAAATTCCACCAAAAACATGACTTACCATTGGTGCAGTGTTGATGTGATCTGATGAGTTCTCCAATGCCTTGGGCGTGCGTCGCTGCTGAGCTGTCTCCAGCTCACAGTGTGACCTTGGTGGATATACTGAGCCTGTTTTGCACATTGCCTACAGCGGCAAACTGAGGAAACAGAGCATCAGAAAACAGAGGCTAAATTTTAAGGAGCCGCTGGAATTCATGAAGTCTGGACCCCGGGTAAATAATCACCTAGGACAGGACAGGCCTGGCCAACCTGTGGTTCTGTAGCTGTTGTGAAACTACACATCCCAGCATGCCTTTCCACAGTTTTAGCATTCCCTAATAGCAAAACTGTGGCAGGTCATTCTGGGACTTGTAGTTTCACAACAGCTGGAGAGCCACAGGTTGGCCAGGCCTGATCTAGGACCAAGTTTTACATTTTCAGTTTTGGGTGCATACGCGTATTTATAATGGGTGCAGGGTGTGCGGTGCACACGGGCAACCGGGTCCAGGGGGCCTCTACACAGCCTACCATGCACCCATAGGGGTAAATTTACTAAAGTGAGAGTTTTTAGAAGTGAGTGTTAAAAGTGATGTTGCCCATAGCAACCAATCAGATTCTACTTAACATTTACCTAGCACCTTCTAGAATATAATAGCTAGAATCTGATTGGTTGCTATGGGCAACATCTCTTCTAAAATTCACTTCTAAAAACTCTCACTTTAGTACATTTACCCCCTAGTATACTTACCTCGCTCCGGCAAGCAGGTCCCTCCTCCACGGCGCCATCCTCCCAGTGACATCTTCAGGAAGATAGCACTGCGTAGTGACAGCAAGAGCCTTTGCTCTCTAGTGTGTATGTGTCAAATTCATGAATATCACTGGAAAGATGGTGCCGCGGAGCAGGGTGGACGCGCTCGCTAGAGCGGGGTAAGATTCCTTGTTGGGGGGTCCCCCTCTGGGGTTAGTGTGTCCCTGTTTGGGTGAAATTATTCTTTAAGGGGGATTGCTCCTTTCTTTTCATATCATAGCGGATCAGCACCGAAGCCGCCGCATGCAGCACTTTTAGAGCTGAACATGGGACTGGGAATGCTGTACTTTTGAAACCTTTAACAAAGATAATGTTGAGAAGTTTCCCATAAATCAACCAATCAGCTTCTAGCTATCATTTATCTAGCACCATCAATAAAATGACAGTTAGAACCTGATGGGTTGCTATGGGCAACTTCAGCACAGTCCCATTTTTTGAGGCTTATGGAGCATACACACGGTCAGATTTGTCAGATCTGTCAGATGAACGATTGAACGATTTTACCAAAGATTTGAACAATTGAATGATTTTTGACTGCATTAAAATGAAAGGAATCGTCCAAGTCTGACTGCAAACACATCAGATGTCAGATATCGTTATCTGACCATCGGGAACGCGCATTGTTCATCGTCCATCGTTCAGGCATGTCAGATATGTCAGATTTTCCTTCAGATATGAACGATTGAACGACTTTTTAAATCGTTATCGTTCAGATCTGAAGAAAAATCTGACCGTGCGTATGCACCATTAGTTCATATTTCCTGTAGTAGGGACAGATTTGAGACATGGACACTAGAAACTGGACGTAATTTCTTGGATCAGGCGGTGGTACACTTTATCACAATTTTTTTTCTTTTCAGGCCTGTTGAAAAGTTTGACCTAGTTATGGCCCAACTGACTTATAGGGGCAGATGTATGAAGCTCTGAAAAGTGATAGAGTGGAGAGTGATAAACGACCAGCCGCTCAGCTGCTAACTGTCATGTTACAGGCTGTGTTTGAAAAATGACAGTTGGGAGCTGATTGGTTGGTCGTTTATCACTGCACTTTATCACTTTCCAGAGCTTAGTACATCTGCCCCATAAGTATGTAAATGTGTACCATCATTTTGATGTCAGTGTCACTGTCCACGGACATTGAGAGTGGCCGTCTCAGGGCTTGCAATGTCCGACACTCACGAGTACACAAGGAGAAGACTGACACAGCTGCGCAATTCTAAGTCGCAGTCACGCAGGCATTGGCAACCACCTCTGTATCAGGCCCTTAATATCAGCATAACCAACCCCACACAAACACTGCTTTTTATTTAAAAATACTACCCCTTACTCAGGTGTGCCGCTAACCTGGGTTGAGTCTGTTTTTGTAATTGTGATCCCCCCACCCCCAAATCTCTACCGTCATGCTTGTTTTCCAGCATAGAGCACGATCTTCTTGGAGACATTGGGTGACCTTGACAATTGCTGAAAGAGCAACATAATATTTATTTATACCTTATGATTGATACGTATTCCTCCATGCAATATCGTACCTGCACTGATACCAGAGGATGAAAGTCAGAACGGCTTCTGCTTTTATTTTTCTTTTAAACAGAATCAACTCATTTGGCCGGTAAATAACGGATGAACTCACTTAGCCGCAATTATAGATTTTCTCAAAGCTTTTTTACACCACAATTTGTTTTTGATTCTTAATTCAAGGTTGTCTGGTGGGAAATGCTGCCAACATTTCTGCAGTGAAGGTGATGCCCGATGCTCAGCTCAAACCGTTATTCAGAGCGGAGGTGCGGTGGCCATAATTCAAGTTGTTTTGATGGTGGTGTAAATATACGCTGTACATCACCGGCCCTAGCTCCTAATGATTTTCTTTGCTTGTTTTGCAATCTAATGTATCATACTGTGTAGATAGATAGATAGATAGTATTAGCAAGTTAATCTGGGAAAACAGCGCAAACCAGTACCATTTATGTAACAAATAATGGCCTAGCAGGAAGAAGACGTGGCCTTGTGGCAAGCCCCCTTTCCATCACTCTGTGGGCGTGCCATGCAATGCCTGAGCAGCTAGGCTTCTCCCAGGGCTCACTTCCCCACATACTGTTATGGTCCTAGGACTCACCATGTAAGCCCTCTCGTCATACAGACCAGGCCTTCACCAATAACAGCCTCCCGCTGTTCCCTTAGCACTGGACACGTTCACCGGTACTTACTGTAGGTGGCCGCCTGGACTTAACTCGAGATAGTAGAGACTTACACGGTTATCCTAGGGCCACTAGATGTTATGCCACTGTTTGAGGACTGGAAAGGTGGGGTCATCTTGATGAAGTCTACTAGGTAGAGCTTGCATAGTTGAGAAGTGGCTAGGACAGCCGAGATGTGGCTAGAAAGCCGAGGGGTGGCCTTGAGGCCCGAGCTGCAGCTATGACTGCTGGGATGCGACTTTGAGAACCAATATGGAAACAGGATGAGAAGTGGCTTTGAGAGCCAAGGTGGTAACCTGCTGAGGTGCGGCCTAGTGGCCAATGTGCTGATAGACAGCCTGGATGCGGCTTTGAGAGCCGAGATGATAACAGGCTGAGGTGGGGCCTAGTGGCCAAGGTGCTGATAGACAGCCTGGATGCGGCTTTGAGAGCCAAGGTGGTAACAGGCTGAGGTGCGGCCTAGTGGCTTAGGTGCGGCTAGACAGCCTGGATTCGGCTTTGAGAGCCGAGATGATAACAGGCTGAGGTGCGGCCTTTTGGGCCGAGGTGCAGCTATTATGACTGCCGGGATGCGACTTTGAGAACCGATATGGAAACAGAATGAGAGATGACTTTAAGAGCCAGGGTGCATCTTTGAGAGACTAGGTGGTAACAGGCTGAGGTGCGGCCTAGTGGCCAAGGTGCGGATAGACAGCCTGAATGTGGCTTTGAGAGCCGAGACGATAGCAGGCTGAGGTGCGGCTAGACAGCCGGGATGCGGCTTTAAGAGCCGAGATGATAACAGACTGAGGAGCGGCCTTGTGGGCCGAGGTGCGGCTAGACAGCCGGGATGCAGCTTTGAGAGCCGAGATGATAACAGGCTGAGGTGCGGCCTTGTGGGCCGAGGTGCAGCTATGACTGCTGGGATGCGACTTTGAGAGCCGATATGGAAACAGGATGAGAGGTGGCTTTGAGAGCCGATGTCACAACCCTGGTTAGTTTTTTACCTTTTGCCTTGAGACTGACCTCTGCCAGCTGTTCCGTGGATCTGTGTGTGCAATTCGCCTGGGAGATCTGCTCTAAATCATACTGGCTGTAACACTTCTGTGTGTGCATTTGGACTGTGCTCTCCACAGTGATTATTATTATTCTGTGAACACTGCTAGCCTTGATTGAAATTGCAGGTGTAGTTCTGACTCTCCGGAAGGACACGTACAGACGCGCTATATCTGGCAAGTCGGCGTTGAACCAACAGACTTAAAAAAGTTAAGGAACCAATGAGCAATCAAGCAGGTGATTGAGGATAATCCACAGGAGAGAGCACAACTTCAGCCAGTATTCCCAGCATTACGCGCCGCAGTCCGGCGTCCCGGACTCCTGACAACAGTAAGCGTCGTCCCAGTGCGGCGAGTACGTTGTACCAAGGGAATAGTCTGGACATGAGGCTGCATTACAGGAGAACCCGGAAGAGGGAAGACGGCCGGAACCTGAGTATGTAACAAGGTGCGCCAGCAACTTATGATACATTCACTGTATAGAAACCGTGGATATGCGCATGCCATCTATTCAGTATTCATCCGCTGCTCCCACGGGTGGAATAGCGGGGCAGTGGCCGAAAAGCAGGACTGTCCCACTGAAATTGGGTTTGCAGGGAGGTATGCAAAGAGGGCTGTGACAAGAGTGGGAGACAGAATGTAGAGGTGTTAGTACATTGAGCATGTGGTTACACAAAATACGTCCTGTGCTGGCTACTTAACATACATACATGAGCCTGTTTTCAGATGGATCACTTGCTAGTGCTCAAACTAATGATGATGATGATCGGTGGCCACATCTGATTGGCTGAAGCTGTCAAATCTTTCCAATTATGCTAATGGTATAGAGAGATTGCTGCTGTGATCTGTTCGCATGATTACTGATCTGTCCACTGCAATAAAATATATATATTTCCATGTCAGCTTTTAAAAGGGAAAGGGACTGGTTTATGTGCTTACATTTTGTCATTGACTGAGGCCATTTCTTAATTTAGTCCCCCTATTTTTTTTTTTTCAGCAATGTTATTTATCTTAAATTTAATCTTTGTATATAAATCAGACATGTCTCATAGGTCAGTGCCCCTATAACTGGGTCCCCTGTCACGCCAAGCCGCTCTTTGACCCACTCAACAGACAGCAGGTTATGCTGGAATTACCAGTGATGTGTCGTAGAATCAATGAATAACCAGCACAGGCACAGCTGTGAGGGCAATTTTTACGTCCATGGTTCGGCCCATCACTTCCTTTCCCAGAGCGGTTAACCAACATTTCTGGTACCACAGTTTTTACTCTGAATATGAGAGGCCGTTGTATTGTTTTGTTTTATTTTATTAAAATGACACTGTTGAAGAACACTGCATGTGGATAGCATTGGGAAATGGCTGCACGTTAGGTAAGCTTTGTGTTATACCTGTAAAATGTGCATAGGCAAATTATTGGTGTGTTCAACGCATCAGGGACCAGGTTGTTTAGAAGTTCTACTGCAAATCATCTCAGTTAAGCTCCTTAAGGAAGATCACTAGTCTACACTAGGGATGGTTATTTATTGAAGGCTCCGTCATCAATGGTTCCATCTGAATTTCACATCAATGTCAGGAAACCATCAACTGTGAACCATCAATGGTTTGTCCCATCGATGACCATCTCCATCACATTGCTGGCAGCAGCTGGGAGGTGGAACACACAAACGGCAGGCCAATCCTGGACAGGGACGGCCGCATTAGGGGTGGAGACACAGTGGCGGCAACAACTGGGTGGTGGAACCCATGGCTTATGAGCCAATCAGGGAAAGGGGCTATGCGGGCCACATAAGGGACGGAGCAAAGCTCTTTACCCCCCAGCGCCAGGGGAGGACCATTGAATCTCCATCATTGATGGCAAAACCATCGACCATCAGTAGCAACTCATCAATGGCTGCCAGCCAACAATGGTCGATGTGCCCCATGACAATAAAAGCCTCCTCCACTACTAGAAGAGAAAGGATCCTGTATTCTGATAAATGATGAAAGTCAGTCACAGTTGGAAGCAGCTGTCTGTTTTAAGACCCCCCCCCTCCAGTAGCATTTTAAGACTGGAGGGCCCTGTGTGCAGATACCCATGGGCCCCATCCCCCCAGATAAAAAAAGCTTGCACTGGCACATGTGCAAAGAATCAGTCTTCTGCCCATATGTTGGGCATTACGCGACACCCGTGCCGAATACAGAAATATGTAACATTATAACAATGGCGCAGGCGGCAGCAGGACAAGATAGCTGGAATGGGTACAGGGTGTGTGGTGTGGACCCACGGGCCTGTAGGCACCACACCCTGCACTCATTATAGATACGCTAATGCCCACAACCAGTAGCTGCATAGAAGTTCCACACATCCCACACCCGTATGCTCATATGGGCAGGACCACATTTGTCATTGTATTGTATTTTTATGCCAGGTTATAATCAATGTACATCACTGCATAACATGTCAGCGCTTTATAAATAAAAAGATAATAACAGATAACCATCCATCGCCTAAGATAACCAATAACTATGAGCCTGATACAGAGATGGCTGTAATGCAGATATTTACGCAGATTGAGCGATTATTTATCATTGCGCATGCGAGTCATGTCAGCCACATCGATTGGATTGCTCTTACGCTCACACAGAGGATTCACTTTCAAAGTGAGTGACAGGTAGTCAACGTTTGGGGATGGTAAAAGGGGGGGTGGTAACGGGAGGGAGGGGGTGGTTAGAGAAATACAGGCAAGTCGGTAGCGTGTTTACGCTGTTTTCTGGGCGTGCATAAATTAGCCACTGCGTCCTCACTCACAGCAGGAGAGCCCTCTGCATGTCTGGAGACCCGCTGTGTCTGCTACATCTTAGACTTAGGCCCATATTCAACTCGAAGCGAAAAGCCAAGATCCGCGAAAAAGTATCGCAGATTACGACTTTTCGCCAGGTGTAAATTTATCTCCGTATTCAATTGCAAACACTTTTCGCGTACGTGAAAACGCAATGCAATGTAATAGGCGAAAAAGATTCGCCTCTGAATAGGTGGAGAAAAAAAGTGCAAAATCGCTATTTTGGGGTGCAAAGGTGGGGAAACCACTGAGCACTCTTGGGACAGCCCCCCCAAAGGAAAACTGCGTCAAAAAACCCTTTAAAAAAAGTGAGGAACACCCCAAAAAGGCACTTTGAAAATGGGGGGCGAAAATGTGCAAAGACGGGGTACAAACTAGGTTAATAGACTTTTGGGGCGTCTGCCAGTGCGGGTGAGGTGTTTTTTTGATTGCAGGTGCTTGCTGGAGGTGCGTTTTTTACATTTCTTATAACTTTACTTTAGCGACTTTTAAATATGCTAGCACCCATTTTCAGGTACCCCAAATTTGACAGGACTACTTATCTTCTCCTAAAAATACTGCTTTATGCCATTCTTCACCACTTGTCCAAAGGCGCTAATTAGGGGCAATTGTACCAACTTAAGTACCCCAAACAGTTTAATTAGTGCTAAACGAGCACTACTACATTGACCCCCAATGTTTCTGCATGTTTTGGGGGGACTTCAGGCTGATTTCCCCGATTCCGACAACACTTTTCGCCTGTTCTGACTTTGCGTGTCTCCGTTTTCGCCTCTTTTGAAATTGAAAAGGGCGAATCACGGATACTTATCGGGTGCGTACCCGCGAAGCCCTGGACTGCGGATGAGTCGTTAGCATATTTTCATAATTGCCGTTCGTGATATATCGCAGCTGTGATGGAATTTGCGTCCATCTCTGAATCAGTACATACTTGCACAGTATCTCACGCCCAGTATGACAACTTTTTCTGTATATATTTGTGAATGTTAAATGATGTCCTTTCGTTTTGCCTAGACGTGAAGCTTAGGAATCATCGGCTCTATCATGCAAGTTGACAGTTTGTCTCATAGTTCTGTGGGGGAGGTGGAACATAATGTCATAATGTCTTACATTTAACAAGGGCACTTGATGGATATGGTACATTTAAACATTCTCAGAAGAACTGGACCAGATAATGAATTATCAATGTTCCTCGTGGGTTATAGGTAAGCCTTAAGAAGCATGACAAGCCTGAGAAAATCCATATGTAGTGGCTAAACAATAGCCAGTAGGCTGAGTACAGATATTAATTAACATTCTCTAGGACATTTATGCCTTAATGGTGGAGAAAAATGGAGGATTTGTTTATTTTTCTGCCATAATCGACCAAATGAGAAGCCCATTATTGAAGTTTTCATTTTGCTTAGATGCATTAAAGGTGACGTGTTTTATTGTAAGCAGCGAATGAACTTTCAGCTTCTTTGGAATAAATGTGCTGAGTAAGCATCCTATGAATGAATACAAAGTATATATAAAGTAAACAGAGCTTGCTTCAGTCAAACCGATCAAAACTCACAAATGGTTATGCCGAGCAGATGTCATTAATAACATGTTTTAAGATATTAGAATAGTATAATAATACTTCAAATAATAAAACAAAATGGCACAAATAGGCTTAAAATATACATTATCTGTGCACCAATAATAACTCATCGGAAAGTCCCCAACTGGATTGTAATTCAGTTAGTGGTACGACCATACAGTCATTCCCAGCCTGAGGGATATTGTATCCCTCCAAATGCAATAATGCGTAGGTTGTAGGTAGATTTCCTAGTATGCGTTGTAGGTGGATAATTACTAGTCTCTTCAAGGAAAACAGAGGGGTATATTTACTAAAGTGAGAGTTTTTAGAAGTGGAGATGTTGCCCATAGCAACCAGATTCTACTTAACAGTTAACTAGTACCTTCTAGATGATAATATCTAGAATTTGATTAGTTGCTATGGGCAACATCTCCACTTCTAAAAACCCTCACTTTAGTAAATTTACCCCAGAGTGTTTTAGCAGAGAAGGCTTCAAATCCGTAAACAATATTGGGCCTAATACAGCACAGATCGTATCCGAGTAATCGCACGCAATGCAGCTGCAAAAATATACTAATGTCTGACACCTCTCAGTCAGCATAGAGATGCCCACTACCGCTTTCTCACATCCGTAATACCTCGCAGTCCTGCGTATACATCGGCAACATCGAAGCACATCGTTCCCTCACGCACAATTACAGCAGCTCTGAACTGTCGCAGGAATTGCACGTCTCGTTGCACACATTGAGTACTGAAGCTGCGTAGGCAATTGCAGAGGCTAATTTATGCACGCCCATGCAACAGCGTTCAAATGGACAGAATCGCCTGCGTTTCTGCAACCACTCCCCCGTCACCACCCCCAAACATTCACAGCCTGTCACTCACTCTGCGATGGATCCCTGCCTGCATGCATATTCACAGTGCGATCGCCGCGCACGTGCAATGCGGTCCATGCACATGCGCAGTACGCAACAATGGGCCGATCTGTTTACGCAGTTGCAATTGCGAGCCATGCTGAATCAGGCCCATTGTGTGCAACCATACAGATATATGCGCGGGATTGCGGCGCACTAACATGGTCGGCGTGATAAAAGTCAACTCTAGGTAAAATTAGGAGATGGCTAAGTGCATGTGGAATCGCCATGGTGAACCCCAATTGGCAGGCCCAGACAGGCCCCCTCTCTGCGACGCTGAGCACTAACCCTGCCCATTCCATAGTTCATACAGTAGGATGTGGGCACCATGATCCCCATGCCAGGTGACATCGCTAATTTACCTTTCCTCATTCTTATTAAACAGTTGTACTTTTTTCATTTGTTATGGAGATATTGATTCCACATTGGTTGTTGTAGCATGTATGATATAGAAGTCAGTCATTGTAATGTATGGGTTAAATATGTTGTGCTTAATTTGCTGTGAAATCTCGAGTGCATGTAGCGCGTTTCGCCACCACCAGGATAAAATTCAATATTGCACAAATACTGAATAGTACACAGGTGGTCCAGTGCCAGAGCCTTAGGATCTCCTGCTCCTTTTTACAAACCTATCACCTAACACAGGGGTGGGGAACCTTTTTTCTGCCGAGGGCCATTTTGATATATATAATATTATTTCCGGGCTCGGTGTAGACATGCCCCCTCCATGTGATGTCACACGGGGGTGGGGCCACAATTGCCGGTGATTACAGCAATGCCCGGAGCATCCTGAAGATTCTCCGGGGAGCTGTAAGGGCAGCGATGTGACCGTCTGAAGCTCCAAGCGGCACTGCTGCATAGATTCTGGCTGCAGGATGCTATTCTAGGCATCCTGCAATCCAGATGAGGCTAGCAGAAAAAAGCTCTGTGGGCCAGGCCAAATGATTCCGGGGGCCTTATACGGCCCCCGGGCCTAAGGTTCCCCATCCCTGACCTAACAGATGGCCGTCAGCATCAGGTAAAAGAAGGGGCACCTGCTGCTCAGCACACAGTGGGATCTGTTCTGTGTGCAGGGTGTGTGGCACAGGGACCCACTTGTACCAGGGACCCATGCACCACACATCCTGCACCCATTATAGACACAACACTGATATAAGAAACAGAGATGTGTTTTGCGCTAATTGATAATATATATCTGAAAGACATAAAAATATAAAAGCATAATAGGGATATGGTAGAACCCACACAAAGATCAAGACGCCATTTTTAATATCGTATAGTGTTTATATATGTATTCTGAATAAAAGTGACAATAATATAGCAATAAAAATACAACAATACACCCACATTAATAATCTAGTAATAGCAGCATGAATATTAGCAGCAGCCCACTGGGATTTAATGCACTATAATAAGAAATCCTTAGAGTCCAGACCTGAACCATCGATAATCAGCTTTGAAAAGTACAATTCTGTATATCAGTGGCTCTCAAACTCGGTCCTCAGGGCCCCACACAGGTCATGTTTTCCAGGTCACCCAGCAGGTGCACAGGTGTATTCATTACTCACTGACACATTTTAAAATAATCTACAGGTGGAGCTAATTATTTCACTTGTGATTCTGTGAGGAGACCTGGAAAACATGCACTGTTCGATGTCCTGAGGACCGTGTTTGAGAACTTGTGCTGTATATATAAGTGCAAATTTAGCGTCCGCATAGGAATCTCACATCTAACTGGAAATGGACACCAGAGTCCGCTCTTATGTACACAGGTCTCCAGACCTGTCGCAGAGTGCACCGTCTCGTGCTGATAATGATGTGTGCAGTGGCGGCTGGCCTATCCTCCAACATGACCCCTCCCATCAGGTACAAAATGCTCTGCTCCTGGATTTCCCACCTAATTTATGATTGCAGTCACCTGTGTTGAACTAGTTAACTGCTGAGACAGGTGTTTCAGCACAGGTGTCTGCAATCATAAATTAAGAGGGAAGTCCAGGAGCAGAGCATTTTGTACCTAATGGAATGGGTCATGTTGGAGGGTCTGGGCTGGGTGTCCCAATAATTTCACGGGCAGAAGTTAAGTCAGCATGTGACGTCCCCAATTGAAGGTGTACTGGTGATTCGTTCCCTTAAATCGCGGACCTCCAATTAGTCAATGCATATATTTCACAGTGGAAGCGAATGATGGTAACAACCAAAGGTCACTTTTCAAATGGAAGATCCAGTGGTAGTACAAGTCCTCTGCCCGGTGTCGCTCCCCTGCTGGAAGCTTTATCAAAGAGCAACACTGATATAAAATAAACCACAAGTCCAAATGACATACTGTATAATGTCATATGGCAGCGATAGATAATCTTTTTGGGGCGATACTGCCTGGCAGCGTTAAAAAGAGACTTATTGCTCTGCCGGAGAATCCAGGAGCCACATGCACGTGTGGTCCACATGAGCACTGCACTGTAAGCCTGGACTTTTAGGGGTGTATTTACGAAGGTATGGGTATTTAGAAGTGGAGTTGTTACCCATAGCAACCAATCAGATTCTAGCTATTATCTTCTAGAAGGTGCTAGATAAATGATAAGTAGGATCTGATTGGTTGCTATGGGCAACATCTCCACTTCTAAAAACCTGCACTTTAGTAAATATACCCCTTAGTTTGTTAACCACACCAATGCGACAGTATGTTTCGTTACATTTTAAAGATGGCAAGTGTACATAAATGTAAAACATAGTCAGTTGTTTATTTGTATTGCCCCATTGGTATACTCACTTTCCTATTTTTCACACAGCAAACGTGTTTGGCTGATTGCAACATTAAAGTAGTATTTAGTATTCACCTATTTATTCAGCTCATATGGCATCTTACTGTGGTGTAAAGTGCAAATCAGGATTGTAACATTTTGTTCAAGCACTTCAATTAGAACGCAGTTAGTAACCACGAAGAGCTTGTTAGGAACAGTTTTACACTGGTGCTTAAGCTGGACTCTTCAATTATCAAAACACATGCTTGCCAAAAGCCACAAGACCAATTTAAAAGTAGAATTAGTTCATCGGCAACAACTGTTCTGAGACAGCTACATATATCAGCCCCCTGCCATACACAGAGGGTAGATGGTTGGGCTGAACATGCTTATGTCTTTATTCAAAGCAGCTTATCGCCTCATCACATATTACATTCATTACCCTTCTCCTCTAAGCCTGATGGTGCACTTTTTAATCATTTGCTTCTCAGTTTGCAACTTCAGGTTTAAAGGTGTATAACCCCCCCCCCCCCCAAACAGACAGAGGGCTATTGCAGCCGCCACCGCGTCGTCTGGCGCAGCGCGACTGCCTCTATATGCAAATGCCACCCCTGATGGGATTTGTACAGAGACAATCACCATCTGCGGCGGTAGTCCACCGCTGTGCCCATAAAGACACACCATTGGACGCATGGGTCGCGCCATCGACACTGCGTACACCTGCGTTCAGGCCCACACTGTGTTTGCTGCGAATGGTACATTAGTGAATTGTAGTTTTCAGTTAGAGATGAACGTGATGAATTTTCAAAACCGTTCCACAGATTCCACAGTTCCGCGATTGCTTTGGTGATTGTGCACACGCAGAGGGTCCATTCACAAAGCGAGTGTCATGTGGTCACGGCTTCGGGAGATAACGGGGGGTGGTTAGGAAAACGCAGGCGTGTCTTTAAATGCTGTTTCATTAGCCATAGCGATTGCATAGGCAGCATGAGAGCCCTCTGCGTGCGAGGAGAGCTGCAATGTTCTGCGGCTGGTCAGACTTGCCGTACATGCTGCGTGACCGCTTGATGTGCATCGATGGTACCGATGTCTACGCGGGAGTGCGACATTGGGCCGATATGAGAAGGCAGCAGGGGGCGTCTTTATGTCGGCTGTGTTTTGGCAGCATTAGCATATTTCCCGTGGGAAATCGCAGCTGCGTTTCCATCAGCATCCAATGCTGAATCAGACCCTTTATGCATACAATTGGGGCATATACCGTTACAGAGATAGACGCAGTGTGAGATACGCCCAGCTCTGCAACCTGCTGGAGTATTTTATGCTGTGTATTTGGTGCAAAATTGTGTCCCCCATAACATTGGCCCCTTAGTATTTTATGGTGCTCAGGGCCTGATTCAGAGCAGCGCGCAATCCACAAGCACTGCCGATGTCCTCGTAGTTCAGCGTTTTTTTTGCAACTGCGCATGTGCGAACATTTCTAAAAACTTGTATGGCTCATGCGTTACACAGAGTGTACGCATAAAGGCGCTTCTGAGATCGAGATGAACGGACATGGGAGGCAGAGTATGTAGCGGCATTTGCACAAACTCGCAGTAGAGGAATTTGCATAAACTTGCAGAGTATGACATACAGGTCATGCATACGCACAGAAGCCCTTCTTCGTGACCCGAGACACCTTCCCATAGGGAAAGAGTCGGTAGACGGTGAAGGCTCCCGTAATCAAGCTCCGAAAATATTGTATTTTCGGAGCTTGATTAATTCTGTCCCCATACTAGTGTATGGGGACAGCGGGCCATTCCGCAAGAGGAAGGTAAGAAGGAGATATCTGTGATACTAGTGTATGGGGACAGCGGGCCATTCCGGAGGAGGATTTAAGCAGGAGATATCTGTGATACTAGTGTATGGGGACAGTGGGCCATTCCACCAGAGGAAGGTAAGTAGGAGATATCTGTGATACTAGTGTATGGGGACAGCGGGTCATTCCGCCAGAGGAAGGTAAGCAGGAGATATCTGTGATACTAGTGTATGGGGACAGCGGGCCATTCCGGAGGAGGATTTAAGCAGGAGATATCTGTGATACTAGTGTATGGGGACAGCGGGCCATTCCGCCAGAGGAAGGTAAGTAGGAGATATCTGTGATACTAGTGTATGGGGACAGCGGGCCATTCCACCAGAGGAAGGTAAGTAGGAAATATCTGTGATACTAGTGTATGGGGACAGTGGGTCATTCCGCCAGAGGAAGGTAAGCAGGAGATATCTGTGATACTAGTGTATGGGGACAGCGGGTCATTCCGCCAGAGGAAGGTAAGCAGGAGATATCTGTGATACTAGTGTATGGGGACAGCGGGCCATTCCGCCAGAGGAAGGTAAGCAGGAGATATCTGTGATACTAGTGTAATGAGACAGCGGGCCATTCCGCCAGAGGAAGGTAAGCTGGAGATATCTGTGATATTTCCTGATTTACCATCTTGATGAATGGCCCGAAAGCGTAATATCTATAATTGCACGGGAGAATGTTCATTTTCACCTGCTTTTGGCAAAAATAAGTGATGATGATGATGAATAGGGACCTTTGGCAGGTGAGTGGAGGCTGTAGGGACGGCTTCTGTCACTGTAGGTCTAAAAGAAATACACTGAAAAGTGCAATGACATTTTCGTTTGCACATGATAGTAAAGATTTCATATCCATAATGGTTTTATTTTGAATCTGGAAACTTTATGGATGCTACAAGCCTGTCTGTCCCTTAACAAAAAGAGAATTTTGTCCAGCAGCCTTAAAATAGCTACAGCAGGACATGGGCTATAAATAGAGTGTCACAACAAGTGTTTAGCCATTATAGCGCGCTGTCGGGTGAATTATCTCCTTAAAGGGAAAATTATGTATGAATAAATCTCAGAATATAGCAGCCCCTATAGGAACCTATGGGGGCTGCCATTGCAATTGGAAATGGGGGAACCACAGCTGCCCCCTACATACATCCTGGGGATGCTTCAATTTTGCTGATATCCTCAAAAATGCTCATTTTCAAGCATTTTCCCACAAAATTACTTTAATAAATATGCCCCAAAGTAAGATTATTATTATTATTATTATTTTTTAAATATGTATACATTAAACGTTATACATGTTTTTGTTTTATTTGACATTATTATTTAGTGGCATTTGGCAACCTCAATGGGCCTGATTCAGAGGTGGACGCAAACACATGTGTTTGAGATGCACTGCGCATACCGCCCGATGGTTACCACTGGGAACACAGACTGAAATCTCGTGGAGATCCATGCAATTCCGATAGGTCTTCCTAGGTGGTGACTAGGGGCGGTTTTCTTCGGTGTGCGTGACAGCGGTGTACCGGTATCAGGGACTGCAATGTAAGTTGCAGTTCCACTAGCATCGGCGACCATGTACTGTAGTACATTCTGCGTAACCCTAGGATTGCTCTAATGTCCGATTTTGCAGCCCACGTCCGCTCTATGGTGCGGCTATTTGGATGCCGCAGCAGTTTACAGCCGGTGGGCGTCCCAGTAGGCAACCCAACCGCTGCGGAATTAGCACATTTTTGTAGTAGCAGCTGCGATAAAAGTTGCAGCCGCTAGTGCATTAATCTAAATCAGGCCCAATGTATTCCCAATACAATGTCCACAGTGGCCGATTATCACATCGTTAAGAGCTTTTTTTAGTATGTCAGTCAGAAATATGCCTCCCACTCAGGAATGAATATTTCTTATACACAGATAAAATAAAATAAAAAATAAATGCAGCCAAAATCAGTGTAGAGCAGCTCAAGGGACAAATGTCGATAGTTGAATAATTTATTGTGCAATGAATTTATGCACAAATCTTGGATCAAACAGTATTTTAATGTTAAGGGTAAAAAACAAAGTGATTATGATTTTTTTTTTCTAAATGTATTTTTTAATATTTCTAGAATTTGCTCTTCAAAATTTACATTTGAAAAAGCAGACTCCATTTTAAATAAACAAAATTGAACGCAAAATCATATGATCTGAAATTTGACAAAATTTTTTTTCCCTGTATCAGTGAGGTTTCAGCACAATAGAATTTTAACAAAGGGTTACAAAAATCATACTTTCCATATGATTTTTTATTTTATTAATTCTTAAATTAATTAAATGCAAGAGGAATTAAAAAAGAGCATCATTCGTATTATTAATATTATGTGTACTGTATGTGCTCAGATGTGAATTGGAAAAAAAAAAGTTATATAACTGGAGAAGTTAAGCTGCCTACCTGAGATGTATGATACACTATTTACTGTGGAGAGCTATAATTTGGCTCTAGACATGTTTAATTAAATATGTGTCCTGCTAGAACCTAGAGGGAACGTTCTTTCTTAAAAACCTCACTCTCCCAATGAACCTTAACCATGTTTACTTTTTCATGCTGTACAAACTCATAGTAAGCAAGGCTAATAAAGGAAACCATTCATTCTTCTCCATGAACTGTGTCCAATTTTCCATACACACCAGCGTTCTTTATGCATAAGTAGGTTTTAAACTGTCCCAGAGTATTAGAAGCGCAGTTTATGTTCAGCTGAACAAAGGTCTATATAAGAGGCCTATGTGCTATTATTTCTTAAAGAGTTGAGATGAGATTTGCAATATTACATGGGTATATATCTGCAAATAAATTGTCTATGAGCACCAGCGTTCAAGACAAATGTGCCGGTTTTCGCCATGGGTTATTATTTTATTATTTTCTGAAATTATTTAGCCTAATTTCTTCCTCTTTCTGGAGCTACTTATTAGAATTAGGGCTGAGTACCACCAAAAACAAAACCACGCACAGAGCCGTAGCAGGGCAATATTTCGCCCTGTATCGGCCCCGCCCCCAAACAAGTGACACCGGGATGTCACGACGAGGGGGCAGGGCCACCGGGACGAGGAAGGAGCAGGGTGCCTGGATTATCCTAAAGATGTTCTGATGAGCTCTCTATGCTGCAGGGTGCTGTTACAGCCAAATGCTAGTTCCACTGGGGTGCGATGGTGCTGTCCCCTAGGTCCTTGGGTGGCAGCACCAGTAGAGGGCAATAGGACAGGTCAGTTGCCAAATTAGGCTACTTGTGAATTTTGGGCAGACTGTAAAACTATTGTAGTTCTTGTTTTGTGTGTTCTTGATTGACATCGAAGCAGAGGTCCTGTACATGAAGTAAGTGGTAAATTGCAGGCTGTTACGATTCATTGATTTTTGTTACCAGTAATGATGAATGAAACCATTACACAAGCTTCTATGTTCTTCAAGTTCTACGTATGATTCAGAGCTTCCCAAATAGTTCTGCAGATTCTGAGTTGATTTCTGAGCTGAACTAAAATATAGTAATTAAGACGATAAGGAAAACAGATATTCATCCCATGGCGTTTAATAACACAGGGCCTAGACCCGATTCGGCCACCAAAGACCAATGTTTTTTCCTGCGTATGTGCCGGAGCCGGTCGCAGTGTGGTGTTAGCCACAGTCTTATTGGTATTTCGGGGCGGTATCGGGTCACATTTTTAAAACAGAGGAGGGTCGGCGCCATTTTCAGGACATGCCATAGCCAGCATCTGTGTCTTCGGGAGCAGATTAACTGGCCTTGGCAACTTAGGGTGGACATTCCAAGCAACCTTAGGGTTGCGCTGATGTCCAATATACCACCTGATGGATGCAATACTTGGCTGCTGCTGCATCTTTGGATGCCGGCAGGACCGGCTCCAGGGGTGGCCACGCCCTGTGCCTACCTGTGTATCCTGCGCCTCTTAGTCACGCGCGGCGTATCCGTGCGTGTCCAAAAATGAGGGTGTGGCCTAATTATCATAGGTCACGTCCCCTAAGTGACGTTACTTGGGGGCATGCCCACATGGCACGTCTCCTGTGTAACGTCAAGCTGGGGGAGAGCCAAGCACTCCGTCAATAGCTGGGCTCAGCAGCAATGGAGGTGACGTCATCGAACCGACATTATTGCCGGGTCGGGCCACCAGTCTGTAAGGGGGTCTCAGGCAGGTCGCATCCTGGATCGACGCGTGTAATCCCGGGTGCGACCTGCCAATAGCGATGTGAAAGGGGTGTTAGTGTTGATGTGCAGCTGAAATATTGGTGGACCCAAGGCATCGGAGGAACAATCGGAAAGTCAGCACCTTACAGTCATCGTCGCTCGTTGTATACCCCCATAAGCTTTTACACAGTCTACACTTTGTATATAAAGAATTCCTAAATGACCTTCAGTCATTACCATCATGTAATTTTTTCTGTACAACAGGGACTAATTGCAGTGCCAAATTCCATATGTTCTCATGACTTACTGCCGTAACAATGTCTTTAACACCTGCTACCAACATGAATTACATAGTTATTGATTATTTTTTAGTAACTAGTATTGTTTTACTTTACAACAGAAATTACACAATATATCAATCGCACATCAGTATAAATCAAATAAATATAATAAAATGCAATAAAGAACTAGCTGGCAAGCCAAACATTAAAACAATCTCCGTAGACAACCTGTCGGATCTGATTTATGCAATTTGAAACAATTACACAAAGTAACATTTTCTCTGTTTCAAATGGTTGTAAATAAAAAAAAAAGCTTTTACTTCTCTACATGATTTGCAACCCCACCCATCCATCCAATCATATTTCTCCACAATCATTTTCTTAACTATCGACTCAGCGAACACTTATGAGTTTAGACCCTTGGATTAAACATTGGATTCAGAAGAATCACTTTCTTATTTTTCTGATCACTAAACTTTTTGCAGAAGTTGCTCAATGCACGTTATCATATTATTTCTGTAATACAGAAATATGACAACATGCATTGAGCAACTCTGTAAATGTCCACCCCACAATCACCAAGGGCCTGATTCAGACCCACTCGCGAGCGGCTGTCCGCTCGCAAGTGGGTCGATGTTCTGGACTGAGCATGCGCACGACGGAGGGAGCTCCGTCGTGCGCATGCGCCAGACGCGACGAGCGAAGGAAAGTATTTCGCTCGTTGTGTCCGATCAAAGGGGGCGTGCTGTCAATGTTGATTGACAGCACGCCCCCTTTGGTAGGCGTGCCGGGGGCGTGCCTCCCTGACGGGGGCGTTCCCACGGGAACGCCTCCCGTCAAAAGCCGGCCCACTGACATCACTAGTGATGTTAGTGGGAGTGATTTTGGCTCTGATAGAGCCAAAATCACTCCGGAGCTTGCGGTTGAAAACCTCAACCGCAGGCTCCGGCTCGCAATTTCGATGGTTGCGATGGTCTCGACCATCGCGGCCATCAAAATGCACGCTCGTATAGCCTGTGGGTGGTGACCCACAGCTATACGAGCGTCCAGAAGGACGCTCCATTTTCATGGAGGCCGGCCCTCATTCAGAGCGTGCGCTCTGCTCAGAGCGTACGGCTCTGAATGAGGGCCCAAGTCACTAATGGACATTTATCAAACTGGTACCTGATGCTGTAAAGGTTGAAACTGGTATGAAATAGTCTGCATAAAACCATAAAAATAACACAGTACATTTATAGCTGGCTTTTAATCCACGCCTGGAATATTGCTCCTCCTTTTTGCTAGTCAGAAGCACATGGTATCTTTGCTCACAATTTTTTGTGTGTTTCGTTTCACTGTGTGCTAAAGCACAACTCCATCAACGTATATTTTTTGAAGACCCTTCTCCCCCAAAACTTGCTAAATCGTGGGGAATAGTAATCAGCATTGGCGGTTCAGGGAGTTAATAGAATACTGTCTATTGCTCCCAATGCATTTGCTTGTAATGAATGCAAATACATAGAGCAGGTAGTGCCCAAGAAATGCAGGCACACCAGAATTATTCCCAAATTCAAGTATATGTGTGTATGGGGCCCATTACCATCCCCATTTACATGGTTCATATGTTATGTAATAAAAATCTTTAGCAAAAGCACAATTTCCACCAGTGAATAAGTGGTCTGACAATCATATATTTTGCGGTATAGCTATTAGTTTTAATATAAGTGACATAAATTGTATGACAGGTAGACAAGGAACTTTGTATAATAGCTCAATATGCCAACTTGTTTAATAAATATTATAATTTAATTTTCATTAAATGTTATGCTTTTGAATGCCCTGTTTTTAATTTACTTGTTTTATAAATTGCCTACTAATCCTCTACATTTTGTACTCTACGGCGATGGAAAATTTGTAGTGCCATATTAAGAAACGATAATAAATAATAATAATAATAATAATAAAAAAAATCATCATCATATATTTGGTTTATATACAGTAACCGTTTTAAATAAAAGTAACATCTATATGTAGGATTCTGTCATAAACAATATTTAATGCTTACTGTACATTATAAAAGTGAACATATTGCTCTTTTCGTATGTCTAAAAAAAATGAAGTACAATGGACAATGAAAAAAAAAAAAAATTAAAAAAAATATCCATTGTTATCGAGTCGCTGTTATTGTCTCACAATAGACTCCAAATAAATGTACGTAGGTAAAAACGAGAGATTCATAAATAAAAAGATAAACTATTATTTTAATTTCAGGATGAAGAATAAATTTTGGTACTTTGAATTCGGCACATCTGAGACATTCTCTGCAACTTGCAAAAAATTACATGAAGGAATTGAAATTGAAGTAAGTATATGGCAATTGGAATGTTATAAACTGTACACTATATGGTAGGCACAAAGTAAATATTACAGTAACAAGCTATATTAATAGCTCTGTTTCATGCATGAGTATATCAGGAGCTTCACATCACTACTGTGTGCTGTTGGGGGACCTTCCACCATCTATCTCTCCATCTGTGGCTTCCTCCTGTCTCAGTTTCCTTCATCACATCACATATTTCACACATTTTAAATTTATTAATCCAGACACGCCGCTATAAAGGGGTCATGGCCGCGGAACGCTTGGGTGCACAGATGTGCCATATTGGGGTGTACTGTGTTTGGGCATGCCAAGTTCCCCAAGAGTGTGCCTAAAGCTGGGTTCACAATGGGCAAGATATCGGCCGTTTAATCGAATGGCCGATATATATTACGAGGGTGTATTTGGGTGTGTATCCCTGATATTATGTGAACAACGTAGTTCTCACATATATCGCATTGGCTGTGCAGCACAGCAGATGGGAGATATATCTGCAGATATATATCGGTGCATCTGCTGGTGTGTATGGGCGACCTGACATATCGGGCGGATGATTGGTAAGTGTATATGTACTTACGAATCGTCAGATAGGTTCCTGGGTCGGCCATCGACCTAATGTGAACCCAGCATTAGACTTCTTCAATGCTGAGCAACCCAGCCTTCACCCTCTTCTAATAACACCCCTGTATTGAGATGCGCACGAGTGCCAGGTGGTGCCTGGACAAAAGTCAGAACTATTTTGACACTTAAGGTGCATACACACTAGACGATATGCTCCCTGAGCGATATCGTCTAGTGTGTCCCCGGCAGGCTGTGCTCAATGTCGTTCATGACATTGAGCACAGCCGCTGAACGATATCATTAGCGATATCGTTCAGCGCCGGGCTCTCTCACCCATTCCCTGACATGCAGCAACCTGACGAGGTCGTCAGGTTGGCCTGCATGTCAGCCCGATGAACGAGGATGACGAACGACCCGCGGGAACGCGCGTCGTCGTCATCGTTCATCTTTTTTGTGTTAAACATGGACGATAAAGTGGACGACTGAACGATAACGATATCGTTATCGTTCAGTCGTCCACTTTAATCGCCCAGTGTGTACGCACCATTAGACTAAATATCATGATGTTATAATGTCTATCACATGTATCTCTGTGCTAACCTGCACGATAACACAAGTGGATAGATAGTCCACTGACTCCCAGAAGAAAAGCACAGTCATCTCCTGAAACATCTGTGCTGCTGTGACACCTCTTGTGCACCAGATAGAATTTTGTGCTGTTCCACCAGTAAGATTCTAACCAGAAAGTTGTGCTCCTGCTGTATATTGAAGGTAAGCCTTTGGCCAGTTTGCCAAACGAGCAGGGAATAAACAGATAGCTGGAGACTCACAGGAAGATCACCGATCACTATGGAGAAAAGCAGAAATTGATAACTGGGCAGGAAATGGGAGGAAAGAACATTATATATTTTCAACTCATCCTTTATCTACCTATGTAAGGCATCAGTCGGTCTCCGTAGCGATCAATGGTTGCTCTATGAGTATTGATCTCGCCACCATTTCAGTGTAATAAGAAATGGATCGAAGAGGAGACCTATATACAATTAGATGCCCATGATCTGTGTGTGTACATGTATCACAATTTCTACATGACCACCGAGAATTTTAGAAGACTCTGTATCGCTCTGTCACCCTGTCAAACACCCTTTGTCACTGTTCTACCCTATCTACTAACTGCAAAAGTGCACACTAATCTTTGTGTGCGTGGTGTTAATGACAAGTCCTCTCGCTAATTGTGGAAACTAGCTAGTCTAACCAGTCACAATGGGGTTCTGATGCCGATCTGAATAATTGCCTTATTGCACTTCCCGCTGTGCTCAATATTGAGTGAAAATAGGAGCTGCTACATCCTCACCCCTATCCTACGCGTCGCCACCTATTTAAATGACTCCAGTCGGTTTGGGGACTCCAGACCTTTATAAATGAACAGCAGGAAAATACCAAAGGTGCCAGATTGCATATTTAATATCTTTTTTTGTGTAATACTTAAATATGTATTATGAAGTGACTGACATAAATTAGGCAGATTTCAGAATCCACAGGCCGTGGCTTGTTGAGGACCCCATGCTGCCTGACATTTCATCCTTGTCAAAGATCAAATTATTTTAATTTAGGCTGTAAATTATAAGGAATGAAGACTTCTTTGTGGGAATTCCCTGTGGTAATCTGACTTTTGTTGTTACTGCTGCTTGTCAGTGTGCAAAAAATATAATATGCATGCAAATAAGGTTAGAAAATGTGTACTATCTAATTATCCAGCCAGTACATTCCACTTGAAGTCAGTGGGACGTCTGACACACAGTATGTGTTTGATTCATTCAGGCCTGCAGGGTATTTACACAAGATTACTTTTAATTATGAAATTAATATCTCTTTATCTGAAATGTATAGAAGTTAGCACAAGCATGAGGGGAATTTTTATCAAACAATCTCCATTTTATGACATAAGTTAAATTTACAAAAAAAAATAATCATCGCTGGTTTAACAATGAAGTTATTCTTTTGGGCTGGATAAGTGCAGCCAAATGAAATTTTCAGTGGTGGTCAAGTTGCTATCATACGTGATTTATGTGATGTTTTAAGCGTATCTGTAGCCGAGTAGAAATTTTATAGGCTGAAACAGTATAAATGCAGCCTTTCCGTTAATAAGAAATATATATATATAAAGAGGTAGATAATCAGCGGCACTCGGAGGCTGTTAGACACAGTCGTGCCCTTATAGTAAGGATGAATCTAAAGAAACAGAGTTCTCCCATGGAGAACTCCCGAGGGGGGGGGCATGGTGTTTAAGGGGCAGGCATCACGGATACCCCTGATCCGAGCCTGCACATGTCTGCCATCACCTGCACCGCCGCCGCCAACGCCTGCTACCCCCCCACCCGGCTGCAGATAACGCCCACTTCCTTCCCCCGAGTCCCACAGCTTCTACCGCCTACTCTAGCCAGCCATCTTTGTGTAACCAAGTGAGTACACCTGCTGAAGGCACCAACTGAGGCTGCACAACAAGTTGAAGCTTCCTATCTGTATAATGGCGCAATTGTGAGGTAATAGTTTAAAAACTGTAACTTTCTAATTTACCCGAACCCCAAAAGCACCTACCCTGGAACAATAGCTACCTAATAAAACAAACCCCAAGTCTAAATTCATCCTGTAACCTGACTTATGCCTTCCCAAAACTCCCCCATAGATAGCAGCAGGAAAGTGGTCCTAATTGAGAGTGTCAGAAAAAAAACTGATAGTTGGAACTTTAGATTACTCCCAAATCCTAATTTTTTAAGTTTTTGCCCTGAAATTTGGCATGCAGTGCCGAGCGACAGTTCTACCCACCCACGCCATATTTCAGCTTGGTACCTCCAATAGCTTTTGAGGTGTAGCCCCTTAAACACCATGACCCCCCCCCTGTATTTTGGCAACCAGGACTGGCTCTGATTAGCCTGGTGCTGGTTGTGCTTAATACAGGGGACCCCTACGTCGTTTGTCCCTTGTATTTAGCACAACCAGCACTGGGGCTCCAAAGCCCGGTGCTGGTTGTGCTGTGGGGGCACGTCATTTTTTTTTATATTACACATTCATTTTTTAACAGATGCATTAATGGATCTCACTGATACGTCCATGCATCTGTGTCTTATTGATTTGATTTTCTCAGGTGCATGCCCAGTGCCAGGGAGTTCCTTTGTCGCTTGCTGGTACTCCTGTGCATGGCCCTGTTGCTGCCACTGCTCTGCACCCTCGCTGCTGCCTCTGCTCCGCACACCTGCAGCCTGCCCCTGCAGCCATCTCTCCCTCTGCACCCCAAAAACACCTCCTGTGTGCTGTCCGCTCCTCCACCAATGCCAGTGTACCTATTTGTTGTCCTTCTGCCCTGCAGGTGGCCCGCTTTGCTCCTCAAAACCCTGATGGTTAATAAATTATAAAAAAGCAATGAAATTCCTTACGGTTTCACATGTCTCATTAAGGCTTCTTAGACATGATCTAATATTTCACAAAACCTACTGAATTTGTGCCACACTAACCTAAAAAAGTGATGACATTCTGATCATTAAGGCTGACACCTTAATGGACATTTTCCTTGAACAATACAGATATGGTATGCCATCACACCCTGTGGTTAACTGCAGATTCAGCACTCTCACAGAGTGAGCTTGTTGTAACTCACAAAATGGTGGAGCTGCTAATTCTCAGAATAGTGTGCTCATTGGAATACACACATGCAGTCTATGCAACTGAGATCTGAGCAGAAGATAGAGCTGCACAGTTGGGATAAGCGTGGAGTGGATGGGGGAAGAGACAGAGCAGTGTGCATAGGGACAGATAGGCGTGGAGAGGGGGGGGAGATTAAGCAGCACTGATGGGAAGGAGTCAAAGTGATGCAGATTGGTTGAAAACAGTGGTGCGGATGGGGGGACAAAGTGATGAAGATGGGTGGAAAACAGTGGTGCAGGTGCAGGAGAGACAGAGTGGCATGGTTTGGGACAACAGAGCAACATGGATGGGGGGTACAGAGTGGCACGGATGTGGGAAGACAGAGCAGCGCAAATGGTTAAAAACAGATTGGTACAGATGAGGGAATACAGACTAGCACAATGGGAGAACACACATCATAGAGATTGGGGAAGACAGATTGGTGCGGATGGGGGGGGGAGACAGAGTGCTACGGTTGGGGGGGCAGAGTGGTGCAGATGGAGGAAGAAAGAGTGGCACAGATGAGGGGAAGACAGAATGGTGTGGCTGGGGGGAAGGTGGTGATGAAGATGGAAGGAAATAGAATGTCACGGATGCAGAAAGACAGGGCAGTGCGGATGGGGAAAGACAGATTTTTGCGGATGAGGGAATAAAGAACTAGCACAGTTAGGAGACCACACAGCTGTAGGGACTGGGGAAGTTATAGCAGCATCGAGGCGAAGATAGTGTACATGCAAAGACAGAGTATGATAGTTTTAGAAATTAGGGAGCTGACTGTGTATTCTGAATGATATGGATGTATGGAGTGAGAAAGATGTTAGAACCCAGTGGGATTGTTGTGGTGACCGAATGGGAAGATTGTGGGCACTGAGTGGGATGTGCGTGCCACATAACTGCTCAGACCTCAGTTGCATAGACTGCATGTGTGTATTCCAATGAGCACAAAATTCTGAGAATTAGCAGCTACACCATTTTGTGAGTGACAGAATTCTCATTCTGTGAGAGTGCTGAATCTGCAGTTAACCACAGGGTGTGATGGCATACTATATCTGTATTGCACAAGGAACATGTCCATTAAGGTATCAGCCTTAATGATTGGAATTTCATTTCTTTTTTAAGTTTGAGTGGCAGAAATTCAGTAGGTTTATTGAAATTTCAGATTATGTCTAAGAAGGCTTAATGGGGCATGTGAAAACCGTAAGGTTTATTGTCTATGGAATATATATATATATATATATATATATATAGATATATATTTTTTTTTTAATATATATATATATATATAAGAAATATTGGTTCTGACCACAATATGGCCTACACTTTAGCAAACCTTCAAACCATCCTGCCATTGGCAGCAAAGTTTTGTTTTGATGGGACTGTCCCGACTTGCAGGGGGTTAGGGGGTATGTCCACTATGACCTGGTGCTGCACACAGATGAAGCAGGTGTCTCTAGTGTGTGTGGCCAGTGCTTTAAAAGGGGAAGGGGATTGGGCCTCCTGTCATCAATAAGCAGCGGACCATGCCCATTTTTTTGTGTGACCTGGGGGTTGTCAAAGTCACAACTTCTATGGGCGGGAATGGTTACACCACTATCATAAAGTACACTAAACAGATGAATGAACTCTATGAACATGCCAAGCAACTTACCTGAGTGCTAATTACTACGATGATACTGGAAGTTATAGGAGAGCTATATGAATTAATGCACCACCTAGAAATTTTCCATCCCTGTTCTGGAGAAAGTAAATAAACTGGGAATCTTAACAGACTTAAGAGAATACCATATGGGAAACTTAGAATTCCTTAGTTCATGACCCTGATCTACCTAAACTAGTGATAGGCAAGCTGATTCACTTAAGGAGCTGCGTTGGGAAGCCCTCTAGCCTTCAAAAGGTACCACCCATTAACCTTAAACTCAGTAAAAAGATAAATCAATACATATAATCAGACAAATCTGACAACATCAATGACCTAAACCATGCTCGAGCCAACAGAGAACAGCAAACAACATCCCACCATCCAACAAACCTGTCAGCAGCCAGGGCTGTTGAGACATCCACAGGGTCCGAGTACTGAGACATGTCCACGCCCCTTCCAAAAAAAGTCACTGTAAAATACTATGCGCCGAATGCTGGCCTGAAACCCGGCTAATTAGAATCCGCTTACCCCCTCCAGGCGGCCCTTGTAGACAGCAGCCTGGGATGCCGGTATCTGGAAGGCGCTACTGTGTCCACTTCATACAAAATGACGGTAGTCTCTGAAATGTTTAGCAGATGCTCTCAAATCAGGGCCAGTGAAACAAAGTACAAATTATCCTGACTGGCCCACCATGGTTCCCGGGTAATCTGGTGGGTTCCAATAAACACAGAGGGCCTGATTCAGACCCGGTCACAAGCGCTGAGCGCTCGCAACCGGGTCGATGGTGGCCCAGAGCGCATGCGTACGATGGAGCCGACTCCGTCGTGCGCATGCGCAAGACCCGGATAGCGACGGGCAATCCGTCGCTCCCGGACTCGTACCAAAGGGGGCGTGCTGTCGATGTTGAGTGACAGCACGCCCTCTTTGGTGGGCGGGCCGGGGGGGGGTGGCTGCCCAGACGGAGGTGTTCCCATGAGAACGCCTACCGTCTGGGGCCGGCCCCACTGACATCACAAGTGACGTCAGTGGAGAGATTCCGGCTCTGTTAGAGCCGAAATCTCTCTGGGGCTTGCGGCAACGAGACCCTACCACAAGGGTCTCGTCGCAAGCCCGATGGTCGCGATAGTCTCGACCATCGCGACCATCTTCCTGGCCGCTCGCTATAGCGGTGGATGGTCACCACAGCTATGCGAGCGGCCAGGAGGCCGTTCTAAAACGATCGTCCCTGGTTCAGAGCGAGCGCTCTGTCAGAGCGTCCGGCTCTGAATCAGGGCCAGAGCCCGCACAAATATTGTGCCCAAGGTTTTGTCAAAAGCATGTGGGTGTGGTATTATGTACAGGTTTGTCCTCCGTCATTGTTGCTGCAGTCGCTTTACTTGTACCTAGTCTCGTGCGAGGTTACTCACCCCGAGCGTCTTTTTGTGCATCGTAAGACGCTCAAGCAGACTTTGCTGATTAAAATGATATGCAGCATGTGTATGTTCTGTGTGCAACTGCAGCTGTACCTGTATGGGAAATGCTATGTTAATGTCAGCGGCTGCACACAGAACATACACATGCTGCATATCATTTTAATCAGAAAAATCTGCTTGTGCATTCATTCACCCGGCACCGGCTGAGTCACACGGGAGCCGGCGTCCCTCATGCGCCCTGTGTAACGCGACTCATAACGCACACGGAGGATAGACGAGGAAGGACATATCTGTATATGGCTGGGAAGGGAGCATTGAGGGCAAGCTGGGGCTGTAAGATGAAGCTGTGCCTAGGATGCCTTAATACCCTGCACTGCTAGACCTGTAGGCTGCAATCCATAGCTGTAATCTGGACTGTGCTATGGAAAACTGGCCTGATTTTTAATATGCTTTCTATCATCATGGCTCATATAATGTGTACACAACACAATGTTGTCCGTGGCAGGTCCCTGCAGGGGTGCGTACTCACTTGCCGGTGCCAGCGGCGATGGAACGACAGCGGGGGCCAAGCTGCATTCGGCAACATGACCCCTAATGACGATATCGCCTGCATGCAGGTCCGACGGGCGATGTTGCTGACGACGCGCCAGAGTGTGCATCGTCAGCGACATAGTGGGTACACACTGCCTGATGTGGACGATATGTTGTCCATATCGTCTAGTGTGTACCCGGCTTTAGACTTAGAGATAGCAAGTGTATAATGAGATTAGCAGATTCAACCACCAACTGCCAGTGAGTCCCGGCTGGTGATGTTTGGCTGCGTTTGGGGTGGCAGTTGGTGTGGCTTCACTATTTGAAACCACCTCTGGAGCCGCCACTGGTTTCAACATAATAATGGCTGAGAATTGATTATTATAAATATTATGGCATAAAAAAAAATGTTTATCTTTTTATTGTTAACGCTTATACTGTATTTGAACCTAGCCATGTGAATTGCGCTAAGAGAGCATGCTCCGAGTTCCAATTTAACAACAACTGAGGTGTTCCCAGAACAATTCCGGACATAGGGCCTGATTCAGACCCGCTCACTATCTGCGTAGGCTCGCTGGATGCGTATGCAAATTTGTCAAAGTGACGCCACCGGAAGCGAACGCTCGCCAAGGCATAAGCACACCCACCATGTCTTAGCGAGCGGCCACTTTGTCTGAGCGTACGCCCAATCGCACAGGCAGAGCCGCCCACCAGCACACGTCATCTCCAGGAAGTGTATTAGAACATTGGTACATTGAGCACCATCGGATGCTAATGCAATGTTTGCGGTTACTTTATCCTACCACAAGCATTGCGAGGGAATCAGTGTAAAAAAAGGGCAAGTGACGTGTACTATAACGCTGCCTGTTAATTATGCACGCCTCTAAAACGGAGTTGAAACACTCAGGCACACCTACGTTCGCATCTCTAACCCCCCGTTATTAGTGTCCTGCCCCTGTTACCACCCACAAATGGCCTCTCCTGTCACTCATTACCCTGGGCTGTCTTTGCTGGGCGAGCGAGAGGGTTGCGATCGCAATGTGTAGTTCGCACACGCGAAGAACGAAGCGTGCGCATGCGCGTACGCAGAACAACGGGCTGCTTGTGAACGCACAGCGCGACCGAGCGGCTCTGAATCAGGCCCATAGACACTGAAAGATACCGTACGCACACTAGTACTTTTATGACTTCTGGGCCCTACATGTAACCCGCACCCAAGGTACTGTCTAAACGTGGGGAGCTTGTGACGTTGCAGCTAATGATATTTACACAGATGTCATTAGCTTTCCAGCGCCTCTGAAAAGAAGACCTTTATTTTGGCATGAAGCAGTTTTTTATGGTGGTCGTTAATATTATGTCGGCCGGGCAGATTTGAGGCGCGTTCAGTGGTCATTTCATTCAAAACGGAGTTTACTTTGGAATGTGTCCATGAAATAACTCCTATATCATACAGTGTTTGTGTCTAATTCAGAGGTGTGCTGGAAAAGTGCTTTCACCTAAAGGCTTGTTCTACAATGCAGAGAGCACGCTGGAAGCTCGCGTATCAGTGAAAGCAAACGTTACCGGATTTAGTTTGTCGTGCCGCATTCACTCGCATCACGGGTTGTGTTAGTGCATGCTTGTTTTACCAAGGTTAAAAGGCCAGCGACCTAGCAATTCCGGGGAGGGCGCTTCCATCAGTCAGGTCTGCAGTTTCGCAATTCTCAGCTGTGGACACTGGAAATGATACACAGGGCTTGATTCAGCAGTGAATGCAAGTTCATTGCTGATCGCAGATTCCCGATTATCGGGAATCTGCGTGTGCGCAGGTCCAGAGGCGTTTCTAGAGAGGAGGGGGCTGTGTGCAGTCTCAGACACGGGCCCCCTCCTCTCCGCCTGGCTGCCGGCAGCGCACTGAGCTGTGCCCGGCCAGCGCCGGAATTATAGACACTGGGCACTAGAGTGTGCCCAGAGTCTATAGTGTATGCACAGGGCACCAGGAAAATGGCCATGGTGGCCATTTTCCCTGTAGTGCGCATGCGCAAACGACGGGAAAATGGCCGCCGTGGCCATTTTCCAGTCGTTTAACAGCACCGGACCCCAGTGCCGACGTGGGACTCCGGAGAGGTAAGTAAGATTATGGGTGCAGGGTGTGCGGTGCGGGGTCCCCACCCTGCACCCATTATAGATACGTCCCTGCGCAGTTCCCATTCTACGAGTGTGCACAGTGGATCCTGCTTAGTCACACGCAAACCTTTGAATGCCTCTGCCTGATTTAGTGGCGTAACTTCATCCCAGGTGCCCGGAGGCAAGATAAATGTTGGTGCCCCCGCCAATTAAAATTTATCACGCCCCAGCACCTATACCAGCCCCAGCGGCCGCCGCCCCCCCCTAATGCAGTTCCTTTTATATAGTGCCCCCCAGTAGTGGTCCCCCTATGCAGTACCCTCGGTAGAGGTCCCCCTATGCAATGCCCGCCTATGCAGTACCTTTAGTATGCCAGTAATGGTCCCCCTATGCAGTACCTCTAGTAGTAAGGGCCCCTGTAGTGCCCCCAGTAGTAAGGGCCCCTGTAGTGCCCCCAGTTGTAATGCCCTTGTAGTGCCCCCAGTAGTAATACTCCCTGCAATGCCCCAGTAGTAATGCCTCTTGAAGTGCCCCCAGTAGTAAGGGCCCCTGTAGTGCCCCCATATGATGCCCCCAGTAGTAATGCTGCTGTAGTGCCCCCATATGATGCCCCTGTAGTGCCCCCATATGAAGCCCCCAGTAGTAAGGCCCCTGTAGTGCCCCCAGTAGTAAGCCCCCTATAGTGTCCACAGTAGTAAGCCCCCTGTAATGCCCCCCAGTAGTAAGCCCCCTGTATTGCCCCCAGTAGTAAGCCCCCTGTAGTGCCTCCAGTAGTAAACCCCCTGTAGTGCCCCCTGCAGGGCCCCCAATAGTAAGGCCCCTGTAGTGTCCCCATATGATGCCCCCAGTAGTAATGCCCCTGTAGTACCCCCATATGATGCCCCCAGTAGAAGCCCCCTGTAAAGCCCCCAGTAGTAAGCCCCTGTAGTGCCCCAGTAGTGAGCCCCTCCCCCGCGCGCACACATAAAAACAAACAAACAATACTTACCTTAAACCCCACTCCAGTGCTGCTGCCGTCCGTCCCTGGCGCATGCTCCTCAGAACTATGGGACTGACGTCATGACGTCACTCCCATAGTGCACTGCGGGACCCAGAAGCCGGAGCTCAGGAGTGAGCTCGGCTGCCGCTGGGCCCGGGGGAGGGAGGAATGAAGGAGTGGGCACCCGCTGGTAACACACTCAGCGGGTGCCCGGCAAATGGAGGGTGCAGGGGGTGCACCCTCCGTAGTCATGCCACTGGAGGTGGAGCACCGATTAGTGGCGCTCCTTCTCCATGCAGCTTCCAAGCAGTGCCGGAACGGCCGGGTGACAATGGAGCCAGGTGCCCCCTTCAGGGCTGGCCCCCGGCGGAAAATGACTCCATTGTCTACGGGAGTTCCGCCACTGGCCTGATTGACAATTACAATTAAGGGGCGGTGCGGGTGCGGCAGCCATTCCCAGAAACAGTGGCATGTATTCCCTGTTTTCCGGGAGTGGCTAGCCCAGGATCTGCGTGTCCTGGTCTCGCAATCCAGCCAGCCTGAGTGAGCTGAGTCTTACTCAGCTGGCCGGAGCCCCGGCGCCGTCCACCATCGTGACCATCGACCACAGATGGTCATGATGGTGATCCCAGCCTGCAACCTCCGTTGCAGTGCTGGGATCACAGATGCAACAGGGGTAGTTATACACATCCTGCTGCATTTGCATTATTGCAAGGATCGCATTTGCAAAGTTGCCTGGGTGCATACAACTTATCTATAGCCTGCGTGCATATATATCTATAGCCTGCGTGCATACATCATATCTATAGCCTGCGTGCATACATCATATCTATAGCCTGTGTGCATGCATCATATCTATAGCCTGGGTGCATACATCCTATCTATAGCCTGCGTGCAGCTTTGCAATTGCAATCCTTACTGAATCAGGCCCAGAGTACGCAGTAAATTTAAATTGTCAAAAATGTTAAGGCACCTCCAGGTTGGTTTTGCCTTTTAAATGATTGCTGTTTTAAAGTTAGCATCTAAATCCCCAAATCACTAAATCATACAGCACTGTTCTGAGCTGTCTTGCTCCAAGGTCATCTAGCCCTTATTGAAAGGATAGATTTAGAGAGTTGTATCTCCAGCAAGTACACACATATGGGCCTGATTCAGAGCCGCTCGTAAGCGGCCGCTCGTTCGTTCCTACGGATGTTCGAACAACTGCGCATGTGTACGGATTTTAATACGCATGCGCGAACCAGTCAGTGCGGCCGAAAATCGTGTGCTCGCTAAATAGCGAATGCCTGCTATTTTGAGTGACAGAATGAGGCGTTTGTGGGTGGTAACAGGGGAAGGTGCTTGAAAACGGGGAGTGGAGATCCAAACGCAGGCGTGCCAAACGGTCAAAACGGGCGTTTTAAGGGTGTGCATAATTAACAAAGCAGCGTCATCGACCACGTCACTTGGTTGTCTCTTAGCCTGAACTGTTCGCATGATTGCGTAGGAAAATCCTACCACAAGCACTGCGAGCAGTTCAGATGCCTTTCGATGTACTCGATTAATCAAATAAATAGCGGAGATGACGTAGGATGTGAGCGGCCAGGGGGCGTCTTTACAAAATAGCGAGCGCATGTTTCGCTCGCTCAGACATAGAGGCGTCAACAGACCGCAAAGAGCGAGCGCTCAATTTAAATAGCCGGCCCCTTTTTCTGACCGAGCGAGCGCAAATAGCGTGCGGCTCTGAATCAGGCCCACTGTGACATGGGGGGAGATGTACTAAGCCTTGGGGCCAGATTCAATTAGATGTGGTTATTTATGCTCAGCGCTAGTCAATTACAGACTTTTCCTTGCATAGCAAATTACCCGCTATCGCGCATTAACCCACAAAATCAGGGATAAGTTCACAGAGCTATGGATTAATACGTATACGACACCAGTGATCAGGGCATTTAACGCGGATTTCTGTTCAAGCCTCCTCAAGCTCGAACTTAAATCCGTGTTAATTGCCGATGGCGGGCTGCCGCGGGTTATATTTCAGCAGCTGCGGCAGATCAGTTAGCCCGTGGAGATAAAGTGGATGGAGATAAGGTACCAACAAATCAGCTTCTGTAATTTTTCAAACACAACCTGTAAAGTGACAGTTAGGAGCTGATTGGTTGGTACTTTGGACCTTATTCAGAGTCGGTCGCAAGCGCCGATGCACTCTTAACCGACTTGATGGTTAGCCGCACTGCGCGTGCGCAAGCCCTGGAGCGACAGATAGACTCTGTCGCTCCGGAGCTGGCTACCAAAGGGGCAGCTGTCGATGTTGATCGACAGCTCGCCCCGTTTGGTAGGCAGGCCGGGGGGTGGTTTCCAAAACTGAGGCGTTCCTTAACGAACGCCTACCGTATTGGGGGCGGCCGCACTGACATCATCAGTGATGTCAGTGGGGAGCTTCCTGCTCCATCAGAGCAGGAAGCTCACTGGGACTTACGAGTGCCCAGACCCAACCTTAGGGTCTGGTCGTAAGCCCCGATGGTCGCAATGGTGTTCACCATTGAGACCATCAACCTGGTCGACAAGGAGGCGGCCGTTCAGGATGCAAGCGGCCGCCCTGATTCTGTGCGATCGCTTGCAACTAACGACTGCCTCTGAATGCCTCTCCAAGGCTTAGTACATCTGCCCCTATGGGGCCTATTTAACAATATTGTCAAGTTTAAGTTTCCCCTGTTAAATATCTTCTCATCACTGCATATCACGAAACAATAGTCATATGGAATTTAACCGATATGTCTTGCTGTGGCTCTGGTGAGAGCTCTACCAACATCCATACTATGCAACACCTGCCAACTGTAAAATGCAGATATCTGGGAGGTGTATTGTGAGGGTCCAAGTGTGTGGTGTGGCGGTGTAGAGCTACAAATTGTGTCATCTTTGCCCTGTCCCCACGACCTTTGGCTGTGATTCCTGGCATTATGAGGCTGGAGAAGGGGCCACGATGACGTCATGTTTAGCATATTGCATCATCATTCTCCCACCTTGTCCACTTCCCCGCATTAGTGGCTGGCTGTGAGAGCTTTGCACACTCACCCCCGGGAGTCTGGAGACTAAAGGGTCTAGTTACTAAGCAGTGTTAGGAGACAGAGTGAAAAGTGATAAGGTGCCAGCCAATCAGCTCCTGTCATCTCACAGGCTGTGTTTGAAAAATGACAGTTAGGAGCTGATTGGCTTTGACCTTATCACTGACATCACTTTTCACTCTGTCTCCTAACACTGCTTAGTAAATAGACCCCTCATTACTCGACCAGTTACTGTCTGTGCAGACTCCTAACAATAAAATTGACACAATTATATACTCCCAGCACCACAAATGTGTTAAACATTTCTGGTGCTCTAGTGGCCCCAGTTCACATTATACCACATAGAGCTCACAGGGCATATTATGCCACAGTGCCCCCAGTACACATTATGTACACATCATTCAGAGGCGGTCGGAGGATGCAAGCGGTCGCTCAGAAACTGGGCGGCCGCTTGCATCCGGACCGCCCGCCTCTGTTTCGGTCGTTAGGCTGTGGGTTTACACCCACAGCTCTAACGACCCCTCCGGTGATGGTCGCGATAGTCAGAGACCATCGCGACCATCGGGGCTTACGACGAGACCCTAGGGTAGGGTCTCCCTTGTCGTAGGCCCCGGAGAGCTTCTGGCTCTGTCTGAGCCGGAAGCTCTCCACTGACATCACTAGTGATGTCAGTGGGGCCTCCCCCAAACGGCAGGCGTTCCCATAGGAACGCCTCCGTTTGGGCTGCCACCCCCCCGGCCCGCCTTCCAAACGGGGCGAGCTGTCAATCAACATCGACAGCTCGCCCCCTTTGAAAAGAGACCCGCTACGACCAGCGCTGTCGGTCGTAGTGGGTCTCACGCATGCAGACGAGGGAGCCGGCTCCCTCGTGCGCATGCGCATTGGCCAAACATCGAGGCGGCTGTGCGGTCGTAGACCGTACAGCCGCCTCTGAATAAGCTCCTATGCCTGTTGCGGCATCATTTGTCACAGCCTGCGCCCTGCTTTACCCCATAGTCCAATCCAATATTGGTGATGGAGCTATGCGTGGGGGCTCCCAGGCTGTGGGGACCTTTGGGCAGCCGTCCTGGCTACCCTGTTGTTACTCCGGTACAGTTTGCAATTTGTAAGTCCATATATTTTGCTTCTCCTCATAGTATGTTACCTGAGACAGCTTCCTGAGTTTGCCTTATTATTTCCCATCCCTGCTGGATAGCAAGAATAATTATCAGGACTGTGATGAGGTAATGGGGCAACATTATTCAACTTTCGTTATAAACCCTTTAAATTTGTCTTAATCTACTGTGAGGGCTCAGTTCATCTGAATTTAGGGGAAATAGGCAATCGCATTAGTGTCTGTGTAGAGAAATGGGGATCATCTATTGAAGACGTGTACGTATGTATGAACCCAGGGCCGAAACTAGGGGGGGCTAGAGGTGCACGTGCACCGGGTGCCGGATTGTGCAGGGAGTGAAAAAAGCTGACTCGAGGTGGCTTGGGGGCTGCAGATTCCACCACCAAAGTGGAGACAAATGCTAGAGGTCCTTACTGGCCTTCTAGTGTCTGTCTCCTCCTTGGTGGCGGACATTTTTAGCAGATTCCATGCGTACTAGCGGTCACAAGGACTCTGCTGAAAACAGGCATCCAAAAATGGCTGCCGCCTAGGAGGAGACAGATGCTAGAGGTCCTACTGGACCTCTAGTGTCTGTTAGGCCAGCGCAATGCACACAGTGTTCCCGGGAGAAGATGCTGAAAGCTGCATCTTCTCCCGTGAAATCCCCTGGCAACGAGCATAAACCCCCTGGCAACGAGCATGAAACCCCATGGCAATGAGCATGTAACCCCTGGCAACGAGCATGAAACCCCTGGCAACGAGCATGAAACCCCTGGCAATGAGCATAACTCCCCTGGCATCGAGCATGTAACCCCTGGCAATGAGCATAAACCCCATGGCAACAAGCATAAAACCCCATGGCAACGAGCATGTAACCCCATGGCAACAAGCAGGTAATTTTAAAGTAATTAGAAGCCTTACTGTGGGCTATAAAATGGTGACGGGCAAATATGTAAGTGGCACTTTGGTAATAGGCAATACAGTGTGTGGCATAATGTGTAATGGGCATTATGGGGTGTGGAATAATGTAAGTCACTATACCAGGGACGTCTGACTAGTGCACTGCCTTATGGAGGAGCAAGGACAAAATCCAGGTACGGGAAGGGACAGGGCGCAAAATTACTGCCTTGCTCCGGGTGACAGATATCCTAGTTTCGGCCCTGGTGAACCATACCATATTTATACATATTTATCACTGTTCATCCTTACACGATTACTTATGACAGTAAGGAACTGAACTGCTTTGGCACTTTACGCAAAACACGGCATTAATATGCATCATCTATTCAACTGATCCATATGTTTAATTTATGTTTCTGGTCTGGAATAGCAAAGTATGGTGCCGATCGTTGCTTTCAACTGTTGTCAACAATACTAATGTATTGGGAGATTGAGGAAGTAACCGTCTTTCCTCGTTGTACGGAACATTCTGTTGGTCATTTCCTTAAATGCATTTCTCTAACTATCAGAATTCTTCCTGGCACTTTGATTACTATGATCTCCAGTCTATATATAACCCGGCACTTGTTCAGGTGTGTGGCCTTTCATTATATATCGAGTTAGCTGCTGGTATTTAAAGGACCACTCTGCTACAAAGCTGATATTTACAGATAAGAATCAGATGTGAAATATATAGTTTAGCATTACCCTGATATCACATTGCAGCCCAGTCCAAATGTAAAATGTTACCTCTATGTCAGGAATCTGAAGCTATTCCCAAATATTCAGTGTACTTATGGAATCTGAGCATCTCATACAGGTTCAAAATGCTGAGGAAGCAGCCACTTGAGCAAGTGTGTCATCACTATTGCCTGTGAATGGGATGTAGCCAGCAACTCAACAGTCAGGATGCCGACACTCACTATACCGACAGCAGCATCCCAACTGTTGGAATACAGACAGATAGCGGAGGACTAGGGGGAGGGTTAGGGTTAGGCGGCACTAGGGAAAGGGTTAGGGTTAGGCTGCAGAAAGGGAGGGTTAGGGTTGGGCTGCAGAAGGGGAGGGTTAGAGTTAGGGTGCGGGACGGTTAGGGTTAGGCCTCACTGGGGGGAGGGTTAGGCCGCTCTAGGGGGAGGGTTAGGCCGCACTAGGGGGAGAGTTAGAGATAGGCTGCGGGACAGGAGGGTTAGGGTTGGGCCATGGCGGGTTAGGGTAAGGCCGCAGGACGGGAGGGTTAGGGTTGGGCTGTGGGGGGGTTAGGGTTAGGCTGCAGGATGGGAGGGTTAGGGTTGGGTTGCGGGGGGTTAGGGTAAGGCTGCAGGAAGGGAGGGTTAGGGTTGGGCTGTGGAGGGTTAGGGTTAGGCTGCAGGACGGGAGGGTTAGGGTTGGGCTGTGGAGGGTTAGGGTTAGGCTGCAGGACGGGAGGGTTAGGGTTGGGCTGTGGGGGGTTAGGGTTAGGCTGCAGGACGGGAGGGTTAGGGTTGGGTTGCGGGGGGTTTAGGGTTAGGCTGCAGGAAGGGAGGGTTAGGGTTGGGCTGTGGGGGGTTAGGGTTAGGCTGCAGGATGGGAGGGTTAGGGTTGGGCTGTGGGGGGTTAGGGTTAGGCTGCAGGATGGGAGGGTTAGGGTTGGGTTGCAGAAGGGGAGGGTTAGAGTTAGGCTGCGGGACGGTTAGGGTTGGGCCTCACTGGGGGGAGGGTTAGGTCACACTAGGGGGAGAGTTAGAGATAGGCTGCGGGACAGGAGGGTTAGGGTTGGGCTGTGGGCGGGTTAGGGTAAGGCCGCAGGACGGGAGGGTTAGGGTTGGGCTGTGGGGGGGTTAGGGTTAGGCTACAGGACTGGAGGGTTTGGGTTGGGTTGCGGGGGGTTAGGGTTAGGCTGCAGGAAGGGAGGGTTAGGGTTGGGCTGTGGGGGGTTAGGGTTAGGCTGCAGGACGGGAGGGTTAGGGTTGGGCTGTGGAGGGTTAGGGTTAGGCTGCAGGATGGGAGGGTTAGGGTTGGGTTGCGGGGGGTTTAGGGTTAGGCTGCAGGAAGGGAGGGTTAGGGTTGGGCTGTGGGGGGTTAGGGTTAGGCTGCAGGACGGGAGGGTTAGGGTTGGGCTGTGGGGGGTTAGGGTTAGGCTGCAGGACAGGATGGTTAGGGTTGGGTTGTGGGAGGGTTAGGGTTAGGCTGCAGGACGGGAGGGTTAGGGTTGGGCTGTGGGGGGTTAGGCTGCAGGATGGGAGGGTTAGGGTTGGGCTGTGGGGGGTTAGGGTTAGACTGCAGGACGGAAGGGTTAGGGTTGGGCTACGGGGGTTAGGGTTAGGCTGCAGGACGGGAGGGTTAGGGTTGGGCTGTGGGGGGGTTAGGCGTTCTCTCCTCTCCAAGCTTTTCCTACGCAGTGAACGGGACCCAGGTCCCATCGACCTGAGTTACCCGTTCACACTCCACCGTGAGCCGGGTTGAGCCTTGTTCAATATATATATATATATATATATTATATTTGTATGAATAAATGACCCAGCTACAATAACCCACAATTTTAATGTGTTCAATTATATATCTTGGCTGGGGTGCTACCAATCACTCTATTACTATAATCACAGAGAGAAAAGAAGAAAAAGAGAGTGTATAATATGGTGCACTTTTTAAGTTGGTCTCTATATTTCAACAAACTTACTGTTAAAAATATTATACTTTATTTATTATCTTTAAAATATATGAATTCTCCAGATTCCCATTATATGGGTGAAATATTAAAATCAACAAATATCATAAACAATAAAGAAATAAGTATGTGAAAAAATCATCCGACAAATGAGTGACAGGTAATCAGCGTTTGGGGGAGGTAACGGGGGGGTGGTCAGAAAAACGCAGGTGTGTCTGAGAGTTTGAACGCCGTTTCATGGGCGTGCATTAATTAGCCATTGTGATTGCCTTTGCAGCATGAGAGCTCTATGTGTGTCTGGGGCATACTTGCCAACAATCTGGCTGCCAGATCGGCAGAACAGGGGGCGTGGCCGGCAAAAGGGGGTGGTCCAAACAAGCTGAGGTCGGTTTGCGGGCGTGACAGGGGGGGGCCACGCAATCGCGTCATTTTAGCCCCCCCCCCCTACACAATGCAGAAAATAAGGCATTGCGAAGCAGGGGGCGGGGCCAAAATGACGCGAATCGGGTCAGCGCCCCCCCCGCTGCGGGGGTTTATCAAGTAATGGGGAGGGGGTTTCGGGGGATTGGCGGCAGGCGTTAGGCTTGCCTGCCTTTCCGGGGGCGCGGGAGCTGCACCCGTTTATCGGGAGGGTAGGCAACCCTGGTCTGGGGAGCTGCAGTGTTTGCGGCTGGTCAGACTTGCCTTCCATGCTGCGTGACCAGCCGATGTGCATCGATGTTACCAATGTGTGCGCAGCAGCGTGACATCGGACGGATATGATAAAGTAGCAGCTGTACACCAGGGGAAGGGCTGATACTAACATTAGTATTTAACTAAATTTGACACTTATGTAAATCTCAGACGCTTGCAGATTTGCGCATACACAGCAGCCACACTGCGCATGGTACAATTCTGTTTCTGGAGGTGTCTGTTACAATGCCCCAAAGCCGTGTCATGATCAAAAAGCTGCTGGCGTTTGGGGGAAACGAAAGGGAGCGTTCCAGAAACGGGGGCGTTTTGGCTCAGTTGTTTCTGAGAGCACCGAAGCCAGCTTCGCTGGCCCGTGCATCGTGATTTGGGTAGCCTGAGAGTTACCTAGATGTCCGATGTTCACACAGTTGATCCAATGCTGCATCTGCATCTTTGGACGCAGCAGAGGATCAGGGAAGCCGGAAATTGGGGTCTTTTTTCTCAAGACGCCTCCTGTTGCTTTTCCATATTTTGCTGTTCCGTAAATCTCTGAATTGGGCCTTTGGAAAAAGATGCTAAAACCGTCGCAGCAGCTCGCGACTCTGTATCAGTCCGCGTGCGTGTGCCCATTTAAGCGTCAGCAGCACAGCCTCCATGTTATTGCTGCGTGGTAACCTATGTTTAACACAATGATTTGTGCAGCTTAGTGACCATGAAAAGACTGTGTGAGAGATAACGGCTTTTTCCCTCTTACAGTGTGACGGCATTCAGATGGACCTGGGGAACATCTCTCTTGAAGGGATCGGTGTTCTCAATATCCCCAGCATGCATGGCGGATCAAATCTCTGGGGGGAGACGAAAAAGAGGAGAAGCAATCGTAGAACTGAGAAGAAGACCGTAGACAAGCGGAGCACAGTCACTGACGTCAAAGAGCTGAAGTTTGCAGTACAAGGTGCAGTTAGGTCCTCACTATCTCATCTCATATGTAACCGGCCATGCGATCTAGGAGAAACAAATGTCATCTGATATCAATGTGATAACCAGAAGAAACAAGGGGCCTATTTATCACCGAATATTTGCGGCTGTTCGCTTCCGGAGATACCCGCATATATTAAGGATACATGAAGGAGGAACCACAGCAGATAGCTCCAATATCTGCGGCGGTCCCTTCATTTCCGTCAGCACCTGCAGCCCCCATTTCTATGGGGACTGTGAAGCTGTCAGATTTCCGAAGCAGCCCGGAGTTTGGCGCTGGCCGCTCACAGTATCTTCATATATAACGTTAGCCAGCGTAGCCTATGTGCTACATTTCACAAAAATTACCAGAGGGTTCTTCCGGAACCCTCCCCGGCAATGGCCGCCACACAAGCATGGTCAGTAGACTGAACATTGCACAGGAATCCCGAAAGAGGAGCGAAATGACCGCTGAAGCAGTCATGGCACAAGCTCTTTTTGGTACCATTGTCCTTGCATGTTTATATTAATTACTACATTCTGGTGGTATATATATATATATATATATATATATATATATATACAGTCAGGTCCATAAATATTGGGACATTTACAGAATTTTCAGATTTTGGCCTCTATTCACCACCACAATGGTTTTGAAATGAAACAAACAAGATGTGCTTTAACTGCAGACTTTCAGATTTAATTTGAGGGTAATTACATCCAAATCAGGTGAACGGTGTAGGAATTACAACAGTTTCAATATGTGCCTCCCGCTTTTTAAGGGGCCAAAAGTAATGGGACTATCAACTCAAAAGCTATTTCATGGACAGGTGTGGGCTATTCCCTCGTTATTTCATTATCAATTAAGCAGGTAAAAGGTCTGGAGTTGATTCTAGGTGTGACATTTGCATTTGGAATCAGTTGCTGTCAACTTTCAATATGAGATCCAAAGAGCTGTCACTATCAGTGAAGCAAGCCATCATTAGACTGAAAAATCAAAGCAAACCCATCAGAGAGAGAGCAAAAACATTAGGCGTGGCCAAATCAACTGTTTGGAACATTCTTAAAAAGAAAGAATGCATCGGAGAGCTCAGCAACACCAAAAGACCCGGAAGACCACGGAAAACAACTGTGGTGGATGACAAAAGAATTATTTCCCTGGTGAAGAAAAACCCCTTCACAACAGTTGGCCAAATCAAGAACACTCTCCAGGAGGTAGATGTATATGTGTCAAAGTCAACAATCAAGAGAAGACTTCACAAGAGTGAATATAGAGGGTTCACCACAAGATGCAAACCATTGGTGAGCCACAAAAACAGGAAGACCAGATTAGAGTTTGACAAACAACATCTAAAATAGCCATTACAGTTCTGGAACAACATCCTATTGACAGATGAGACAAAGATCAACTTGTACCAGAGTGATGGGAAGAGAAGAGAAGGAAAGGAACTACTCATGATCCAAAACATACCACCTCATCAGTGAAGCATGGTGGTGGTAGTGTCATGGTGTGGGCATGTATGGCTGCCAATGGAACTGGTTCCCTTGTATTTATTGATGATGTGACTGCTGACAAAAGCAGCAGAATGAATTCTGAAGTGTTTCGGGCAATATTATATGCTCATATTCAGTCAAATGCTTCAGATCTCATTGGACAGCGCTTCACAGTGCAGATGGACAATGACCCGAAGCATACTGCAAAAGCAACCAAAGAGTTTAGTAAGGCTAAAAAGTGGAATGTTATGCAATGGCCAAGTCAATCCCCTGACCTGAATCCGATTGAGCATGCATTTCACTTGATGAAGACAAAACTGAAGGGAAAATGCCCCAAGAACAAGCAGGAACTGAAGACATTTGCAGTAGAGGCCTGGCAGAGCATCACCAGGGATGAAACCCAGCGTCTGGTGATGTCTATGCGTTCCAGACTTCAGGCTGTAATTGTCTGCAAAGGATTTTCAACAAAGTATTAAAAAGTGAAAGTTAGATTTAGGATTGTTTAGTTTGTCCCATTACTTTTGGCCCCTTAAAAAGTGGGAGACACATATAGAAACCGTTGTAATTCCTACACCGTTCACCTGATTTGGATGTAATTACCCTCAAATTAAATCTGAAAGTCTGCAGTAAAATCACATCTTGTTTGTTTAATTTCAAAGCCATTGTGGTGGTGAATAGAGGCCAAAATATGAATATTCTGTCATTGTCCCAATATTTATGGACCTGACTGTAATATATATATATATATATATATATATATAAAGATATATATATATATATAGTAGGGATGTGCAGGCTCGGATAGGTTCGAGTTTGCACGTTGAGTTCGGATTTTTCCCTCCAAAAAGAAAAATCCGAACTCAACGTGCAAACTCGAACCTATCCGAGCCTGCACATCCCTAATATATAGATATATTTCATATGGTCACATATAGCAGTGATAAGAAATTACAATTGTCGGGTCTCTAACCCAATTATTGATAAATATGCCCCTAAATCCACTAATAATTGTTAACATACAGATACGGGATCTATTATTCATCATTCACTATACATGATGATTTGCTGATATGGGATGTTGAATCATTTGGACCTCCAGGCACTAAATTCTATTACCATTTATCCATATTTCCTCCTGAATAAACTGTGTAGCTTTGCTCCTCGCAGTGACCGTAGGAGTGGCTTCATACAGAGTTGGGCGTACGCATGTACTGTATGTAATATACACAAATATGTATTGTGCACACCCACTACCAAAGTGGCTACAGAAATTGGTTACCTCTGATACTAACACTTGACGAGGTCCTGTAGGACCGTGGAGGGAATGGTCAGAGACAAAGGGGTAAACAGTTAAGAGTGGAAAAGTGGGCTAGGAGAAAAGTTGCCCATAGCAACCAATCAGCATCTACCTATCATTTTATGTGATGTATGTAATAAATGTTCCTCAAAGCTGATTGGTTGCTATTTGCAACTTTTCCACTGGTCCACTTCTCCAAACTTTTCACTTCTTGTTAGCTCAACCCCAGAATATCACTTACCGGGGCCTGGGGGCTGTTGCAAATACACACAATGATGACGGACGCCAGCGCTAGTTGCTCTACTCTGATTGGCTGATCCACCACTGTAGCTGTCTTTAAGAATTAATTTTTTTGCTACTTAAATTCATACATGAGCAGGAGGATTATGCCGTATGTATTATTAAGGTTTTTTTTATTTAAGTGTAACCTTATAGCAAATGTGTTTTTCGCTGTCAAAACAAATGTAAAATACTTTCTTGTGCTTCTAACATGCCTGTATGTAAATGTATCTGGGTGTAAGTATATCTGATGTATTCATGGTGCATATGGTTCTGGTGCAGATCTGGGCGCATCTTTGTCATTTTAGTGTAATTACACTACTTTCACCTGCATGTTTTTCAGCTATTATTGGACACATACTGTATGCAGCAAACTCGGCATAAGCTCCTCAGTGATCACATCTGTGTATCTGACATACCCTTCATCATTACCTAGTGTAGCAGTGCTCCTCACAGTGACTGGAGAAGAGGCAATATGTGATATCTGTGTATGCCATCTCCTTCCCCATTACCTAGTGTAGCAGTGCTCCTCACAGTGACAGGAGAAGAGGCAATATGTGATATCTGTGTATGCCATCTCCCCATTACCTAGTGTAGCAGTGCTCCTCACAGTGACTGGAGAAGAGGCAATATGTGATATCTGTATGTATGCCATCTCCTTCCCCATTACCTAGTGTAGCAGTGCTCCTCACAGTGACTGAAGACGGGGCATTATGTGATATCTGTGTGTATGCCATCTCCTTCCCCATTACCTAGTGTAGCAGTGCTCCTCATAGTGACTGGAGAAGAGGCAATATGTGATATCTGTATGTATGCCATCTCCTTCCCCATTACCTAGTGTAGCAGTACTCCTCACAGTGACTGAAGAGGGGGCACTATGTGATATCTGTGTATGCCATCTCCTTCCCCATTACCTAGTGTAGCAGTGCTCCTCACAGTGACTGAAGAGGGGGCACTATGTGATATCTGTGTGTATGCCATCTCCTTCCCCATTACCTAATGTAGCAGTGCTCCTCACAGTGACTGAACGAGGGGGCACTGTGTGATATCTGTGTGTATACCATCTCCTTCACCATTACCTAGTTTAGCAGTGCTCCTCACAGTGACTGAAGAGGGGGCACTATGTGATATCTGTGTGTATGCCATCTCCTTCCCCCGCCCGCAGCCGCCTCCCCCATAGGTTTCTATGGGGGATGCGATGCTGCCAAATGTATCAATATCGCATTCCCGATATTGGCCCCAGCAGCTAACGCTATCTGAAGATATAGCTTTAGTCGCTGTAGTCTATGGGGACTTACCACATTCCAGCCGGCGGAGGGATCTCCCTGATCCCTCCGCCGGCAATGGGCGCCGCTCATGTGCAGTCCGCGGGACTGCACATGCGCAGCAGTCCCGCATGCACTCCGGCATCATCGCAGGGACGGACTCCTTTCAGAGCTTATCTCCCTGCATGTGCCGGTACATACATTCAGCCGCTATGATCGCATTTTTTGCAATGCGAACATGGGCGGTACTGGATGCCCTGATCGCATTGCAAAATGCGATCATTAATAAATGGGCCCCTTTGTATCTAAAACAATCCTTGTTGCACTGCAAGGGGTGCAAATACATTTATTTGTTGCATGATGCAGGGTAAATATGGGCTGCTTTTGCATGTTAGAAATGCTGCAGATGTTACATTGCAAGTTAGATTAGAGCTAGGACACACCCCTCCCGAATCTAAACCTCTGCACATTTTAAATCTCCCCCTCCTGCAGACATACAGTATATTGACCCCAGCCATACTCATTCAACGGGTTGGGTATGAAATCCCAGCTGTCTGGATGCCGCTGGTCAGAATACCAAAAGCGGCATCCCAACAGCCAGAATCCTGAGACCCATAGGAACTAGCAGTAAGTGTTTTCCTAACCCCTAGCCTAGCCCTCTCTCCCCTGTGCCTAACCCTAATTCCCCTCCCCTGTGCCTAAACCTAACCTTCCCCCCAGTGCCGAAACCTAACCTCCCCCTCCTCGCACCCTACTCCTAACACTCCCTCCCCGGTGCTTAACCCTAACTTTGCACCCCAACCTTCCCCTAACACCCCACTACTTACCTTTGGGATGCCGATGGTTGGGATACTGGTTCCGGGATCCTGACCAATCCCCATTCTTGTGTGTATATAAATGTATGCTTGTAAATATACAGTATACAGTGGCGGGCTGGGCCGGGGGGCAGGGTGCCATCTGCCTCCCGGGCCGGTACGATTTTACTGTTATAGGGCTGCCAGTTGTGTTAGGCACCCGGGAGCAGTGGCGGATCCAGGGGGAGACGTATCTGCACTTTTTTTAATCCTAAACAGAGAGCAGCGTCAGCGGGACACTAAAGTGGCCTGCAGTGGCATTTACATATGTTACTAATAATGAGTCTGGCTGACTCATACGCTGCTGCTGGCTGCTGGCTGTAACTAAGCAGCAGGAGGAGGCGGTCCGGATGTAGCATAGGAAGGTGACTCCTCCTGCTTCCTCCCCTCCGCTTAAGCTCCACCTCCCTGATGCAGCTAATTGCCGGGGCTCCGACGTCACAGTCTAGTGACCGGCCCCAGCGTGAAAAGGTACAGAGGGGCCATGAGATAATCAGGACCTCAGCGCAGCATCCCGAAGCCAGAATTGACTGCTTCGGCAGCACCTCTGTAACCATGGTTACCTTGGAGGAGCAGGTGGAGGTGAGGGTAAAAGTAACTGGGCACAAGCAGCAACATGCAGCATTGCCCGCTCCGCACATCAATTGCAGCAGTACCACTGGGCCTGGCACCTACTACACTCCCCACCCATGAGACAGAAGAACTAGAAGAGAGGACCCTGAGCAACACTGCCTGCATCATCAGTGACAGTCAGCTATGTGTGGTAAGTGACAGTGTATTTTTACCTATCTACCTACCTCTTCCCCCCCCCCATGGATTAAGCACACATATGTTGAGTGCACCCCTGCTGCTAGCCATTTGACTGTGTGTGCAAAATATATATATATAGATACATTTTGTGATAAATGATATGGGGGTCGAGATGGTTTCCCTGTTACCCATAATCTAACACTGCAGCCCTTTCACTTTCCTGCATCACCTCTGCCTGTCTGCTGCTCTCTCACTACCGTTCCATCCCTTCCCTCTACAAATCACCTTGACACTCTTGTCCCACCTGCCCCCTCGTCTTCTTCCTTCCCTCACTCTCCTCTCCATCCTTCTGTCAGTGTTCCTCCTTTTTCGGTCTCCTCAATTATCCCCTTCTTACCTCCTCCTTTCCCGTCAATCCTATCTCTTCCCTGCCATATTTATTCCCCTACATATCCACCTTCCTACCTTATACATTTTCCATCTCCCCTCTACAAATCCCTTTCCTCCACCCCACACATGCTCCCACCTCCCAACTACAAATCCACCCTCTTCCCCCCTACACATCCTCTCCCATACACATCTACCCTCCTCCTCCCATACACATCCTCTCCCATACACATCTACCCTCCTCCTCCCATACACATCTACCCTCCTCCTCCCATACACATCTACCCGCCTCCTCCCATACACATCCACCCTTGCCCCCTACACATCCTCTCCCATACACATCTTCCCTCCTCCCATACACATCCACCCTCCTCCTCCCATACACATCCTCTCCCATACACATCTACCCTCCTCCTCCCATACACATCTACCCTCCTCCTCCCATACACATCTACCCTCCTCCTCCCATACACATCCACCCTTGCCCCTTCACATCCTCTCCCATACACATCTACCCTCCTCCTCCCATACACATCCACCCTTGACTCCTACACATCCTCTCCCATACACATCTACCCTCCTCCTCCCATACACATCCACCCTTGCCCACTACACATCCTCACTTGCTCCTACACATCTTCCCTCTTCCCCCCTACATATCTGGTATGCAGTCGGGAAGCCGGCAGACGTAATCCCGACGGCCGGCTTCCCGACTGCTTTATCCCAGTGAGGGTTAAATGACAGGCGTCTAAATCTAGACGCCTGTCAATTTACCTGACGCCGGGAGACCGGCACCCGGCATTCCGATTGAAGTGATGCCAGGCACCTAGTGGGGAGAGCCGCTTTGGGGGGCGGGTTAGGTTTAGGGCTCTCGGGGGGGACTTAGGGTTAGGCACCTCCGGGGGGAACTTAGGGTTAGGTGGCGGGAAAGGGGGGGTTAGGTTTAGGCACTGGGGGAAAGGTTAGGATTAGGCACCCCTAAGGAGGGTTAGGGGGGGAATTAGGTTAGTGAATACTTACCTTAGGGACGATCAGGATTTTCATCCATGTCGGCCAGCCGCTGTCGGGATTCTAACCATACTGATACCACATATCTACCCTCTCCCTGCACATTAACTCTCCTCCCGCAATACATTCTCTCCATACACATCTACCCTCCTACACAACTACTCTCCCTACACATCTACACACACATCTACCCTCCTCCCCTGTACACATCTACTGTCCTACCCCCTACACATCTTCCCTCCCCACCTAGGCATCTAGAGGGAGACACTCATTGGTCTGGATAATTGCATTATTCTTTTTTTTTTATAAATAGAAAGCCTGGGCCACTTGCATGTGTTGCCCCCCAGGCTGAAAGTTGCCAGCCAGCCCCTGACAGTATATATATATATAAATACAGTGTTCTCCCCAGAAATTTTTTCCAGCCGGATGGCATCCAAAAGTAGCCAGGTGGGGGTCTTCACAATTATGCGTGTGTCGGGAAAAGGGGTGTCTCCCTTACCAATCCAGCCCGATAGGTCTCAGGCTGCTCCCCCACTGGCTCTCAGTCAAAAGTGCCCATTATGCAGTGCCCCCTGTATTTGTGCCCGTTATACAGTGCCCCCTGTAGTTTTCCCCTTTATGCATTGCCCCCTGTAGTTTAGTTTTGCCCTTATCCAGTGCCCCCTGGCTGAAGTAGTGCCCCTATGTAGTGCCCGCAGACTGGTCCCTTATGTAGTGCCCCCATGCTTAAATAGTGCCCCCAGACTGGCTCGTTATGCAGTGCCCCCAGGCTGGCCCCTTATGCAGTGTCCCCAGACTGGCCCCTTTATGCAGTGCCCCCAGGCTGGCCCCTTTATGCAGTGCCCCCAGGCTGGCCCCTTTATGCAGTGCCCCCAGGTTTAAAGTGTCCCTTATGCAGTGCCCTCAGGATGGTCCCTTATGCAGTGCCCACAGACTGGTCCTGGTCCCAGTCCCAGACCAGCACTTACCTTTACTTGCTGGCCGCTCCTGCTCCCGCTGCCTCGAGCTGAATGGATCTAACCAGATCCAGCAGGCGTGCGGGGCAGGCTCCTCATGTCGCGTGTGACGTCGTGACGTCACCCACGCAGTGCATCACTAGGAACGTTGGCCTCTGAAGTGATTGGAGGCTTCTTTAGCCTCCGGTCACTTCAGAGGCCAGCGTTCCACAGTGAGGGTCAGCGGAGGTCGACAAGGGAAAGAGCCGGGCGGCAGGCTGTTTCTGCCGGGCGATGCACCCGCAGAAAACAGCCTGGGAAGAACACTGAAATATATATACTGTACATAAAGATAGATAGATCTGTGAAACAACTTGACTTCATATGATTTGTATTATCATGAACCATTTCAATGAATGCCTTAGTGTTTATGATTTTTTTCCCCCTGCAAATCATGTTATTTGTGCTCTTCAGTGAGGTCCAAGGGTCAACAGAGAATTATCTGTTCATTGTTCTACAGAAACTAAATCGCCTGATTAGAGGTTGTGTGATCTCTTTCTATGGACAATAACACTCAGCAATTGGGAAATGTTATCATTGTATCCAATAACATGGAGAGTAAAATGTAACATCTGATTGCCTCTTGGAAAGACAGAACAGTCGGAATCAGCCAAAGATTTCTATTTCAGTCTGGTCTCTCCGCTGCCTCCCCAAAACAGCCAAGGTTATTGTGAAACAATTTAATGGAATACTCTTCTTCATCTATAGAGCACGCGCTATGCTGATCTTTATACACGTAGCCCCATAAAGACAGGCATGTATTTATTACAAATAATATATATCATATTTTTATTGATTTCTCACTTATTTCCATTCGCACCAAACGAGAACAAAATGTTCAGAATGATATGACAATTAACACATTGCTAATGTACTGGAGACAATTATAGGAAATGTTCATTGAAGACCTTGCCATACTGTAATATAATTTAAGGTATAGTGTTGTACTATGGGCCTGATTCAGAGCCGCTCGCAAAAAGCGCGCGCTCTCTCTGAATCAGGCGGACGCTTTTTTTTTTTTTACCCGGCCTCCTGGCCGCTCGCTAAGCTATGGGTGCCCACCCACAGCTTTTGCGAGCGGCCAGGTGATGGTCACGATGGTCGCGACCATCGGGCTTGCGACAAGACCCTTGTGGTAGGGTCTCGTTCCCGCAAGCCCCAGTGAGCCTCCGGCTCTAATAGATGAGTGGTGTCAGTAGGGCCACCCACAAACGGCAGGCGTTACTTCAGGAACGCCTCCGTTTGTCTAGTCACCCCCCCCACCCCGCCTACAAAACGGGGCGAGCTGTTGATCAACATGGCCCTCTTACGTTACAGTCCCTCTAGGAGGTTAGGAGTTTGCACACACCTCTGCTGTTCCTGCACGCTTATCATCAGTGCCACCAACTATGTTTCCTAGGTCGTAACTTCAAATTGGTGACACACATCTTACGTCTTTCTCACTTTCTCTGAAAGGCACCCAGCACACACAATAATGTCATAGGATGCCCATTTCCTGAGAGTGGTGGAGGCAATGCTTATACTAGTTTCTAAAAGCCACACTTGAAGACGAGGTCTGGGCAACATCCAAGTTAATTTTGTTGCGTGAAAGAAGTACAACTTAATGGTAGGTTACTCTTTGAAGCACCTGAAGTTGTATACTCTAAAGTTCTATATTGAATCTTTACCATTCCAGTTGACTTATCATCTTGTTATCAACATCTGTTCTCTAACCACACACAGTTACTTCTGTTTTTTTGTCTGGGTGCAGTGTCTGCCAGCTACCACCAATCCGATTTAGGGTCTTATACAGAGGTACACTGTAGCACTGCTGTTGTTTCTTTGTACGTAGCGGCTGTGCTAAATTATTGCAAAAGCTGCAGGAGGTACCTTAAGTAAAAAGACGCACACTGCCGGCTTCTGTGATCCGATGGCCGCGTCCCTCAGGTTACTCAAAATGTACGGTAAAATCACGCAGCCGGGGCCATTGAAGCTGCGTCCAAGAACGCCGCCACTGACTTCAGCACGGCCAGGGAAAAGGGCTGACACCCCCCATTTTCTGGAATGCTGCCCGTCGCCACCCCCAAACGCCAGCAGCATGTCAGTCATGCTGCAGCTTTTGGGGTACTGTGAGCGACATCGCCAGTCCTGTTCTGCACAAGCGCCATGTGGCTCCCGCGCAGATCTTCAATCACCAGACATTTACATTGGAGTTCCGCAAATATATGAATCAAGTCCTTAAGGGGGGTATCCACTACTCGAACTGAAAGTCTGAACGTCTAGCGTTCAGACCTTCAGGTCGCCGAGGTGCGGTGCCGGTATTGAACGTCATTCAGTGAAGGAGCCCGACCTCCTATCTCTGAACATGCCGAACCTGACGAGTGTCGTCAGGTTGACGGGCATGTTCAGTAGACAGTCGGGGACGGCAAGGACCCAGCATGCATCGCTGGTCCTTGCCGGCTATCCATTACCTCCTGGTTTTGGTCGGATTGTTCACAAAGTCGGGTAATGGATAGGCCCCATTAGATCATAGATAGTTTAGGATTTATTATTGACACTGTGTCCCTCTTGCATGGTTCAAAGGACAAAAAGTGTCTTTTGCATGAAAATTATAGCTTAGGGCAGCGGTGACCAAACTTTTTTTCTTGGCGTGCCTTGTTAAGAAAATGACTTTGAACAGAGGACCATTATTTTTTTTTCTCACAGTGTGCCTCCCAGCAATTAGGCGAAGTTCTTTGCTGAGTAAATCTTATTTTAAAGAAACACTTTGGGGCTCATTTATTAATGATCGCATTTTGCAATGCGATCAGGGCATCCAGTACCGCCCATGATCGCATTGCAAAATGCGATCATACCGGCTGAATGTACTATCCGGCACATGCAGGGAGACGGGCTCCGAAAGGAGCCCGTCCCTGCGATGTGGCCGGAGTACATGCGGGACTGCTGTGCATGCGCAGTCCCGCGGACTGCACTTGAGCGGCGCCCATTGCCGGCGGAGGGATCTGGGATATCCCTCCGCCGGCTGACATGCGGTAAGTCCCCATAGGCTACAGCGGCTAACGCTATCTTCAGATATTGATACATTTGGCAGCATCGCATCCCCCATAGAAACCTATGGGGGAGGCGGCTGCGGGCGGCAATGGAGGGATCGCAGCAGGTATCTCCGATGCTTGCTGCGGTTCCTCTTTCATACATCCGGAGGATACTTAATATTTGAGGTAAACCCCCGAAAACAGGTGTTTTCGGGGAAGTTACGTCAAATTAACTTTGATAAATGGGCCCCTAAAACTAATAAAAATATCTCGAAATTGAAATAAATAAATGTTTTTTAATTATTTTAGATTGCAATTTTACTCACTGCGATGAGATGCAGAGGGGGCGGGGCAGAACCGCTGAGGGTGGAGCAGGGCCGGAGTGGGACAGAGAGTGGGGCGGGTGATATAGGGCGGGGACAAAGCAGAACGAAGCAGCTTACAGAGAGGGGGGTTGGAACGGAGCAGGGGGGCAGACTGAGGTGATCCGGCTCCCTTTACTAGAGTGCAATAAGTAGTTTACCTGAGGGCAGAAGAAAAGAAAAAGAATAAATAAAAGGTAAGTCCAATCTGTGTCATTTTACTATGCCGTGGTTCTGCAAAGCATCCCCACATACTGCAGTGCTATTGTCTACTTTAATTCAAATGGCCAGAGAATGATAGCCCAGGGGGAGCGTGGCTTCTTGTTAGCCCGTAGAATAGACGCAGGATCTATTCAATGTGGAAGACAATAAAAGTTGCCATTGTTTAATTACTAATGAATTCTCTAGGCACCGCGAGCATTTAGGATACAAAAACTCATTTACATTCCAGAACAATGGGCCATTGTATAACTAAATGTGACGCTTTGATGGAATTAATAGCGTGTATTGTCTTTACGCAACTATACCATGACTAGATAGATCTAGGGGCCCGATTCAGACCCACTCGCTAGATGCATTTGCACGCTGCCAAAGTATGCAAATCTCGCGATCGCACATCAAGGCAATAGCACGCCCACTATGTCTTGGCGTGCGATCACCGTGTGTATGCAGACGCCCACCAGCCTGTCTTAAGACGCCCACTTTCCCCACGTCATCTCTAGGAACCATCGGATGTATATGAAGCACTTGTGGTAGTCTATACCCTACCACAAGCACTGGGAGTGCTTCAGTGTAAATTTCAGCCAGATGACGTGTACTATGACGCTACGTCATAATTATGCATGCCTCTAAAACGGCGTTAAGACTCTCAGGCACGCCTGCGTTCACACGCCACCACTCCCCTGTTTCCAGCAACCAAATCCAGGTCACCACCCACAAACGGCTCGTCCTGTCACTGAAGCTAGCAAGGCATCTATACACAAGGGGCGATCGCTTGGCGTTCGCATGGACTGGTTCGCGCACACGCATTGTGATGTATGACTGTAAATAAGAAATGGTCCTTTCATTCAAATCTTCAAATGAGTGGGTGGAAAATCGCCAAACGTAACACAGCGCTAGTCCTGCGAAGAAGAGAGCCACAGCAATCCGAAACCTTTACAATTGAGAACATTATTGCCATCCGCTGGTGTGGAATAATTGAGCTTAACAAAATCATTTGTTTTTCTATCTTTTTTTTTTGGTTCTACAGTCCTGCCGAGCGAATGCCACTTCTTCTGTTCTGCTTATATTTGTAAAGAACTGCTCTCGTGTTAATGGTTACGATGGAAAGGAGTCGGACCAGGCTGATTTAGGGTTTCCTTGCCGACTATGAATGCATCCGATTCTGTGGCCAAACACACACAAAAATAAATGATTCTTATAGACTAGAGAGTGATAAAACTGCATCCTCTTTGGTGGAGGTGATCAGACAACAGCGTTTACGTTCAAAGGGGTACAGTAACTTCATTATCACATGGGGGGCATTTTATATCCATTTAAAATATATAAAACAAATTACTGCTGAAGTCCTCTTACTCTCATGACTTATTTAACCACTTCCTAACCAGAGGGTCACTTGCTTAAAGATAAAGCCAATATTGTAGATTTGGGTTTCATCAGTTTAATTATGTATAAAAGTGAACTGTTTTGTTTTTGTGTTTCTTTTGATAGCATATTGGACTAAATTTGAATGCCTTTAAATTTGTATAGTGAAAAATTGCAAAATTACAGAGAAACCTATTTTTTTCAAGATTCTCCTGTTTGCAACTTAGACACAGTTAGTGCAAGCTCATTAATTTACCTAAAAATGTAATTAGCCAGCTCATCCGAGTAAAGCTGTACCTAATGGGTGTTTTTTTAATTTTAATTTAGCGATATAGCTGTAAATTGGAACTGCACATTTTTAATTTTCTATGTAATTTTCTTTACTTTTTGCAGTTTATTTTTATTCTTGCTTTCAACTTGGGGAGACCATGGCTTGTCTGATGGTTCTCCCCCTTTCGCCAGAACTTTTGCTGCCATTGAGAGCACGGTCCATCAGGGAATATGCACGGCCATTTTTAAATGCAGGTAGGAAATGGTGTCTGTGCTCGCAATGGCAGAAGAGCCATAAAGATTGCCGAGAACTATGCTATTTGATTTGTGACACCTTGTCGGAACCCATGACCGCCATTCAGTTCGTGGATGCCATATTTTACCTACATTTTTAAAATGTAAGCCCTTACACCTGTTCAGTTGTTAATGTAATTGCAATTTAAATGCCTATGACTTTGCCTCGCTCGTGCTTGCACGCATACAGTTCATGAGCATACGCGCAAATGGATAGGCCCTTAATTGTCAGGCCCCTAACATACAACTAAATTCAAGGCTGCACATCGTCACACAAGCAAGGAGACATTTTTAAAGGCGCAATGGAGGTAGGTATTTGTGTATATCCATGATGGACAGACGTATAATAGTTTATCTGTAATAGGAGCAGGATGTGCAGTGCATATGGGCCACCAATGAAAGGGGGCCTGTAGCCGACCACCCATTCCATACCGCTTTCTACTACTGCCGCCTGCTGGAAAAATGATGTAAACACGGACAATGCCAGCAAGACATCAGGTGTGCCCCGGTGCTAGAGTAGGGGCATGGCCAATTGACAGGGTATGGCCTCTTGTCATATTGTTCACTTTTCCAAGTGAGCTCTTCGCTTCCCCTGCTGATCCGGGCCCCCCAGACAGGCCTGGATAATCTGTAACTGCCCCAACCCCTTCTCAGAGCCCCTGCACAGAGACACAGAACTCTGCAATATACAGTACCACTGCAGTGCGGCTTTGCTGTCCCCCCTCACCTCTCATACTGCACCAATGTACCCCTTTCCGTAGTCTGAACTTGCAGCTAGAACACTATTTTTCTGGGGGCCTGTTTGATTTACCTCTACACAGCAGCCGATAGCACAAGAAACTAAACTACTTGTATAACACTGTACCTGTAACAGCAGCATTATTATTAACACATTTAAATAGGCAATACGTTGGGGATAGTTTGCTCAACTCACTCTGCAATATACAGTATCTCTCCTATATATAGTATAGTTTATGTCGGGATTGGGGGGGGGGGGTTGGAGAAAGTGCAGGGGGCCCAAGCAGACACAAGTGCAATTGTGCAAAGAATATATTGCTCATTTGCGTGTTTGTTTCATAATTGTGGCCCTTTAAGCACAAATAAAGTTGTTTTTTTTTTTTTTTTATGGTTCTAACATTTTATTTTTGCAACTGTGCGAGAAACATATACAAAGCATAAAACAGAAGATAACTATGACAGGAGCACTTCTATGTGTGCTCATGTTTATGGTGGGGGAAATATATATTTTTTTTTTATCCACAGAAAAGAGGAAAATGTCTTGCACTGATTGTTTGTGGAAAATTGTTCTAGTTCTGGAATATTGTCATTAATGTTAAACGCTGTTGTCACCTCTGTAACAACAATTGAGGTGGTTACCTTAAAAGACTAAAATAGCATCACCCCCTCAAATCTTATGTTCTCTCCTGAATTTGTTTTGGCATATAAAGACACTAATGCACCTGCAGATCAAATGTTCCCATCAATAGATGACATCTGGAATGAAGACAAAAGCGTTGCGTGTCATTAGACATACTGTAGTACAGGGCATAACTGGGGCTGACAGCTGCCTTCTGGAAATGGCATCACAGTATGAAGTCAAATATTTCTGAGGCAACTTTAAAATAAGTTATTAATTGTATGTACACACTCTATAATGTGCGGCTCGCACTGCAAGCGCTGTCATTGTCCACGGATGTTCCCTCCATGAGGTGGGAGTGAGAGCCCTATCTCTGACGTCATCATTCCAGGTACATGTGGCCCTGAGGACCTCACCCTGTTCAGTGACCGTCATGGCTTCCATGCACTGTCTGCAGGAATAAATGCAAGGTGACACTTAAAGCTAAGGGGTCTAGTTACTAAGCAGTGTTAGGAGACAGAGTGAAAAGTGATAAGGTGCCAGCCAATCAGCTCCTAACTGTCATCTCACAGGTTGTGTTTGAAAAATGACAGTTGGAAGCTGATTGGCTAGCACCTTATCACTTTTCATTCTGTCTCCTAACACTGCTTAGTAACTAGAACCCTCAGTGAGGAGGGCGGTAACCGTGGTAACTGGCAGAAGCAGGGCTAGTGCGACCAGTGCCATGGCACAGGGCACCGCAGGGCAGGGGGCGCTGTTTGGACCTGTCAATATTCCTGTTTATTATCATTCTCACTTGTAGCTTCTCATCCCCAGCATCTCCTGGCCTCCCCTATCTCTTCCCTGGCCCTTCCCCATGAGGCCATGGCCCTTTTTCAGGTATCTTATGTCCCTATTTAAAAAATGGGGGGGGGCGCACCAATGCTCTCTCTGGCACAGGGCTCCAAAAAGTCTAGTTACGGCTCTGGTCAGAAGTAGCAATAAATGGAATGGAGGTCACTTCTTCCCTTTACCATTACCTTCACTGGTCACTTTGTCAGTCACTGACCTCCTCACTTAGGGCCTGTGGGCCTGATACAGACCCGCTCGCAAGCGGGTCGATGGCCGTGCAGTGCACATGCGCGAGCCCCGGAGTGAGCGAGAAATCACTCGCTCCGGCGCTCGCATCCAAAAGGGGCGGCTGTCGATGTTGATCGACAGCTCGCCCCATTTGGTAGGCGGGTCAGGGGGGGGGTGGCTTGCCAAACATAGGCGTTCCCGAAGGAACGCCTACCGTTTGGGGGCGGCCTCACTGACATCACGAGTGATGTCAGTGGAGAGCTTCTGGCTCTATTAGAGCCAGAAGCTCACTGGGGCTTGTGGGAACGAGACCCTACCACAAGGGTCTCGTCGCAAGCCCGATGGTCGCGACCATTCGCAACCATCACCTGGTCACTCGCAAAAGCTGTGGGTGGTCACCCACAGCTATGCGAGCGGCCAGGAGGCCGGTTTTAAAAAAACATGCAGCCACCCTGATTCAGAGCGAGCGCTCGCTTTTTGCGAGCGGCTCTGAATCAGGCCCTGTGTGCACAAAAAAAAAAAGGGCAAATGCATAGCCTTATGTATCGTTAGATGCTACTGAATATACTGTAAGTGTGCGCCTGGTTTGCTACTAGTCGCCATTAGTGCGCACTGCTACCTTCCTATACTGGGCACAAAAGATATGCCTGGAAAGAGAGGTCGCTATGCTTACAATGCATAGCCCGCAGTTATGGCAGCACATCCTAACGGAACTGCGCCCAGCCGCGAATAGGCTCCTTAGTGCGGATTTTAAAAGTTAACATTTTATATTTTTGCCTCAAAGGGTTTGGCTACTTATTATACACATATTCTGCAATATGTACTAATTGTGTACTGTGGGCATGATTCAGTAGGTATCGCAACTGCAATTGCAATATGTGCGCAGTCTCACTGTGATAGTATGCAGCACAACATAAGGAAGCCCACTTTACCTTACACACATCCATAATGTTTAGCAAGACTGGCTGGCTGCCCCTTCTGGGAGAGGACAGCCAGATCGGCAAAATCGGGGGGCGTGGCTTGTGGGTGGAACTGAGGGCGTGGTCACATGATAGCGTCATTTGGGCCCCGCCCCGCTACACAATGCCGATAAATGCATTGTGAAGCAGGGGGCGGGGCCAAAATGACGCGATTCGGCGGTGAATCGCGTCACAGGCCGCCCTGTTGCCGGGGATTCTCTGGTAAATACGGTGGGGGGCATGAGTCGTCGGCAGCTGCCGGGAGACTTGCCTGCCTTCCCGAGAGGCCTGGGAGTGGCACCCGATTTTCGGGAGGCTCCCGACCAAATCGGGAGGGTAGGCAAGTATGCTTTGGGCAGGGGAAAAACTGGGGAGCAGCCCAGCATCTTCGGTAGTGCTGAGCATGTCCCCAGATTGATGAAAACAGGGGGGTTCCCGAGTCCCATATGTTGGGAAGTATGTTAATGGACTTTATTTATTGTTTGTGAGAGTGTTACTGTTGTAAGTCTACCTTCACATCTCAGTATTTAGTAAAGTTTCACGCACATTGGGCATGATTCAGCATGGATCGCAAGTCTGCAATCTCACGCACCCGCTCGCTGCGAAAATATGCAAATGAATGCAACTGCAGCACTATACCAAGACACCCATCACTGTATAAATCCGCCCACTTCCCGTTACATACATCCGCAAGTCAGCTAAAGCATCGGTAACATCGGACCCATATGCACAGTTGTGGTTGAGCTGACCCTTACTCACAGACTGCAAAACCTGTCGCCATCTGCGTATTCCATCATAGGGAATTAATTATGAACGCCCCCTGTAACGGCGTTCAAATGCACAGGCACTTCTGCGTTCCTTTGACCACTCTCCACCTCCAAAAAGTGCTTCCTGTCAATCATTTCTTTGTGCCGCTGCATGTCCGCTGCATTCGCATACCCGATCGCAGTGACGTTCTTGAGCGAGTGCACTGTGATGGATATGCTTGTGCGGAACGCAAGCATCGACCGGTTGCGTGCCTCCGCAGCCTTGCGATCCAACCTGAATCAGGACCATTGTTTGCTAGAGGTTGTTGTGGTCCCTGTCAATCTTATTCATATGTGATAATCTCACAGTAGTATAGATGGGATTCCCGACCGCTAGCTTCTCGACTGTATAATCCCGGCAAGGGTTAAATGACAGGCGTCGAAATCCTGACGCCTGTCATTTTCCCTACGCCGGGAGACCAACACTCGACTTACCAATCGAAGGTAAGTCAGGCCACGAGTGCGGACAGCCACGGGGGGGGAGGGTTAGGTTTAGGGTTCCCGGGGGGGACTTAGGGATAGGCACCCCCCCGGGAGGTTAGGTTTAGGCTAGGGGAAGGAGGAGTTAGGGTTAGGCACCCCCCCGGGGGACTTAGGTTTAGGCAGAGGGGAAGGGGGGGTTAGGTTTAGGCACTTAGAGCAGGGATTAGGGTTATGCACCTAGGGGGGAGGTTAGGGTTAGGCACCCCTAAGGGACGGCTAGAGTTAGGGGGGGGAATTGGGTTAGTGAATATTTACCTTTGGATGATCGGGATTTTCATCCTTGTCGGGCTGCCGCTGTCGGGATTTGAATCATTCCGATTCCATATAGATTGGGGTAAAGTCTAGTAGGTATTGCATGAATGCTGGTGTGTACTGACATCATTCTAGAGTCTGATAGGTAGACATACCATCTTCCTAAAATTATGCTTAATAATAATATCATGCTTTCCCCTCTTCTAGGTACAGTGACACTCTTAGGGGTAAATTTACTAAGAAGTGAGTTTGGTCAAGAGTTTTTTAGTTTTTAAACTCACTTTGCTTCACCAAAACACGGGTGAGTTTTTCCTTATCAAACTTGCAAATTTACTAAGAAGTGAGTTTAGCTGAAAGTGAGTTTTTCAATGGTGAAGCAAAGTGAGTTTTTTTCTTCCAAATTGCGAGTTTAGAAGAGAGTTTAGATGAGAGTTTAGATGAGAGTTTAAGGAGAGTTTAGATCAGATTACTTACGCGAGATTGCAGTGTTTTCTCTCTGCAAAACTCACCCGAGCAAGCAGCCTGCACATATCAGTGAGATATGTGTAAGCTGCTTGTGTGTTTTAATAGCTGCAAAAAAATGGGCTAAATAATTAAAAAAAAAATGACATAGGGTCCCCCCCTAAATCTTAACCAGCCCCGGACTTGCCAGCCTGTCCTGTTACCTAAAATTACGGGGAACAAAACGAGTAGGGTTCCACCGTAAATTAGGTACCAGCACCAGGCTGCAGGGCCAGTCCTGGTTTTAATTATAGGGGTAAAAAACTTGCGTAGAGGTACCCCTAAAATGAAAACCAGCACTGGACTCTTTCTAGCGGGGGGCTGATGCCACAGCCAGGGGAGCCCTTTTACCACAAGTACCAGCATGCGGGGCATTAAGGGGCCACTGGTACCTGTAGTTCACCTGTAAAGAAATGTGTAAAAAAACACAACACACACCGTGAAAATAAAGATTTATTGCTTACATACATACACACATACTTACCTGCTCCCAGATGTTCACGTCCCCTTCTCAACGTAAGGTATCCAATGGTTGTACCTGTAAAAAAAAGATCCAATACTCACCTTTGGTCCCACGATGTTCTCCGCAGTATTCCAAAGACGGCCCCGGAGACACTGTAACAAGGCGCTACAGCATATTGTTACAGTATTGCTAATGACAGCTTCGGGCTTGAGCTATCATTAGTGCTGTGGCGCCAGCCAATCAGCGGCAGCTTCCATTAGTGGTCGCTCATTGGCTGGGACCCACGTGGAGGAGCCGCTCATTGGCTAAGCCCACGTATGTCATTTTTTTTTTTAAATTATTTAACCCATTTTTTACAGCTATTAAAACACAGAAGCAGCTTACACATATATCACTGATATGTGCAGGCTGCTGGCTCGGGTGAGTGTTGCAGAGAGAAAACACTGCAATCTCGAGTAAGTAATCTCATCTAAAATCATCTAAACTCTCCTTAAACTCTCATCTAAACTCTCCTTAAACTCTCTTCTAAACTTGCAATTTGGAAGAAAAAACTCACTTTGCTTCACCCTGCCCAGGCCCTGCAGCCTGGTGCTGGTACCTAATTTACTTCTAATGTAGTCTTTTGGGGGGTCGAACTCACATCATTTTTTTTAATAATTAACACTACTTATGCTGGGCATACACGGCAAGATAAAATGTCTGTCAGACCGACAGACATTTTATCTGGCCGGCTGCCAGCCGCAGATGTCCGCGGCATACACTGTGAGAGAAATCTCACAGTGTATAGGCCGACATCTGTGCTCCGCCCTCGGGGGGAGGAGACATTTCTCTGTTCCTTCCGTAGGAAGGAACACAGGAAATGACTGTCTGTCGGCCGCGCTGGGCATACACTGCCCGATGCGGCCGACAGTTACCGGGTAAATATCGCATCGGACGGGCATGCTGGACAATCCAGCATGCCCGACCGAGCAATATTTAACCCTCGGTCGCCCCCCCCACGCTATAATTATTGCGGCGATCCGCCGATATCGGGCGGATCGTCCCGATAATTGCAGCGTGTATGGCCAGCATTACACAAATCATTGTTTGTTTGTTTTTCAACTTGTTTATGTTTTCACCCAAACTCGCAGCTCAGGAGGTGAGTGTTTAAAACTTCTATTTCACAGTGAGTTTGTCACAATATCACACGAGATAGAAAACTCGAATCTTAGTAAATTTGCGAGTTGCATCATTTTCATCTAAAGTACTTCCGATTTTGGCCGAGTTTTTTCGAGTTTGCAAACTCACATGAGTTTTAACAGTGAAAAAAGAAAACTCACTTCAAACTCACTCGAGTTTGTCTTTAGTAAATTTGCGAGATGAAAAACTCACGTGAGTTTGCAAACTCACTCAAACTCACATAACTCGACCCTTAGTAAATTTACCCCTTCGAGGTGACATTAGTTGGCTACATCTTTGAAGTTTTTATGCATCGTTATCTCTTTGAGCGCATTCACAGTCATGTAATTTTTTTGTTTATTCCCACTGTAGGATTAATTGTGTGGTTTTGCTATTAAGTATCAGAAGATGACACTTGAAAATGTCTGTTGTCGTTTTTTATTTAGAATGCAATTGTCTGATTTTCTCCCCTTGAAGGTCATGCTTTGTAGTTAGAAGTTTCACATTCTGTGTTAGGCTCTTACCTGTCCTCCTTGACTTTTGACTCTAGTACATCATGTCTGCCCATCGCAGGATGTAAATAATACAATGTATTTAGAATGCATTTGTCTGTCGGTGTGTACAATTGTACTTACGCATTCCGTTCCCCATAATTTTGTTGATTACTTCACTGAAGCGTTGTTTCTTTAAATGTCAAGAGTCTCTTTTCCGTCGACGACTTCCATTGTCTGCCTCGGATCCTTGGCTTGCTTGCTTTTAGCACTTGATAAATTAGTCATGTTGTACAGTTGTGCTGCACTGAGACTCTCGTGCCCTCCGTTTGTAAATTGTGGTTTGATGCTGAAATGTACATGTTACAATCTATTTGCTGCCCAATTACCGGTATTCATTTAGAATAAAGTTATTTTCCTTTCCCCATTCAGTTGATGGATTTGAACAGGTATAATATTGGAAACAATTGGTTCATTTGGGTTCACATCTTGGCTTGTCTGTTGCTGTTGTTAAAGTTTTAGACTGGAATAAGAAATTATACGATCTGTGGTGGTGGCACCTTAGCCCTGTGACTATCACTGGTGCCTTGCAGCCAGGGGAGGAACACTTAATCACTGGTCACCATTGCAAAATTTGGAGACCTTTGATGCAGTCTGTCCCTCTGCGGCCCTTTCTGAGCAGACGTCAGGGCCTGTGTATGCTTTGTAAAGCCCTGTTTTGGTGTCACTGCGCTTTCGTTGACACTATAGTTGGTGGAGACAGTGGCGGTGCTATCATCACTCGGGACCCCCACTTATCTCCAGGCTCCATTATTGGATGTAGCAGGGTGCCCCATTTCTACAAATCAAAGTGGAAGTCAGTGATGGTCATCTAACGTATCAGGGTTCCTCTTCTCCCAAAGAAGTAACAAGCTGTCGTGATTGTTGTAATTGCTCATTAGAGTAAGTTTACTGATGACTGGTGAATATTGTGATGTTTCATTAGTCTCTTCCTCCTCTTTCAGGTGTAATGAATCCAATTTCTGTCAGTGTCCTCTTGGAGGGGGGGGGGTAAAATTTTTTGTGATGTTTCATGAATATTTCTTTTTGCAGATGCCCCGCTCTTCCTTCAGAATATAACCACAAATGTCCGTGTCTGAGATATTCCTGTTACTTCTTAAACTGTCCCTAATACAGGGGTATAAATAAACTAATATTGCTGGATCTTGAGTGAGTTTCTGCACTCTTATATACTGTAATATCAGATCAGCCTTCACAGTGTCTATCTACAATGTCTGTAGGCTCTAAAACTCTAAAGCCAAACAGCTGTGCTGCCATTATTATGGTAATCTGTCCACCTGGCGCACTGTTGCATTGGAGTCTCCCGGATGGCTCCCCAGCAGCCTGCCTAGAGTAACCTAGCTGGGATTTCCTGCCCAAGAGAGTACTGGGGACAGATATAAGTATAACCCCAACTGATTTATTAGTCCTGAGTAGAGGATTGTGTAAACCCCAACAAATGTAGAAGAGGAGGCAGAAGAATCTATCTATCTATCTATCTATCTATCTATCTATCAATCTATCTATCTATCTATCCTATATTTCCCAAGTCAAATGTGTGTCACCCTTGACTCTACTCTTTCTTCCCCAATAAATTTGGTCCCACTCCCAATCCTGCTATTTCCATCGCTCCAATATTTCCAGAAGCAGGCCCTTTCTCACTTTGAAAGCCAATAAATTTGTCATCCACGCCCTCATCATTACTCACTTAGGTTACTATAATCTTCTCCTCTCTGCCTTCCTAACTCCTCTCTAGCCTCTGAACTCTGCTGTCTGCCTCTTTTTCCTCTCTTGTCACTCTACCTTTGCTGCCCCTCTCTGCTAATTACCCCACCGGCTCCCTGTACCACCCAGAATAACATTCAAACTCTCTCACCTACAAAGCTCTCACCCTCACCTCCAACCTCATTACCTCTCATACTCCCTCCTATCCCATTCCCTCTGCTAATGATTGCTGCCTCACCTCCTCCCTGATCACCGCTTCCCTCTCTCACCATCACCGCTCCTCCTACAACTCCAGCCTCATTACCTTACATACTCCCTCCCGCCCTCTACCCTCTGCTAATGATTGCTGCCTCACCTCTTCCCTGATCACCACTTCTCACTCTCACCCTCATCTCTCCTCCTACACCTCCAACCTCATTACCTCTCATACACCCTCCCACCCTCTTCCCTCTGCTAATGATTGTCACCTCACTTCTTCCCATTCTCACACTCACCGCTCCTTCCTACACCTCCAGCCTAATTACCTCACATACTCCCTCCCGCCCTCTTCCCTATGCTAATGATTGTCACCTCACCTCTTCCCATTCTCACCCTCACCACTCCTCCTACACCTCCAGCCTCATTACCTCACATACTCCCTCCCACCCACCTCCCTCTGCTAATGATTGCTGCCTCACCTCCTCCCTGATCACTGCTTCTCACCCTCACCGCTCCTCCTACACCTCCAGCCTCATTACCTCACATACTCCCTCCCACCCACCTCCCTCTGCTAATGATTGTCACCTCACCTCCTCCCTGACCACACTCTCACACTCAGGATTTCTCCCAGGAGGCTCCTAACCTTTGAAATACACTCCCTAACTCCATTAGACTTTGACCAAGCCTCTCAGCCTTCATACAGGCCCAAATAACTCATTTTTATCATTATAGCTTATCGGCCCTCCTCCTAACTGCAGTCTCTGCCATATTCTACTCTGCCTTCAACTCCCTATTTTTCAACCCAAATCCCCTATAGATTGTATGGTTTGCCTACCCTACATATTTATGTTGCCTGCACACTGTAATTATGTATTTATGTTAAAGAGGGCCATTGAGACATCTGTGGGGCACGAGTGATACTAAGGGGGCATGGCCAAATCTGAAAGGCATGGCTACGCTACCTCCAGAAAAACCCTTATAAAATAAAAATACTATGTGCGCCACTGCACAGGGGCCCTGCAATTGGGGATATTTGTTCCCCTCAGCAGCTGGCCAGATCACCCGCCGGGCCACTCCAACAAGTCCTTGACCAGGTTATCAGTCACCCCTGCCTACGTCTCAGCACCCCTGATAATAAACTGTTAACTTGTTTGTTTTAGTTTGTACTAATATAAGTTATTGTCAGTTGCATTCCCCCTGTTTGGTGCTGCGGAAAAATGGTGGAGTTTTATAAATAAATAACATTAAGAGAATCTATCTATCATTGCCCGGGAGGGTTAAGTTTAGGGTGCGGGAAGGGGGAGTTAGGTTTAGGCAGCCCCCCGGGAGTTTTAGGGTTAGGCACCCCTAAGGGAGGGTTAGGGGGTTAGGGTTATTGTACTTACCAGCTGGCGTTGGGATCTCCTGCTGTCGAGCATCTCATGTCGGGATTTGAACCGATAAACAGCCGCCGGTATTACATACTGATTCCGTGCTGCTATACCAGTGCGTCCAGTATAACAGTCTGAGAAGAGGTTACTGGTGCCCCCCCCCTCATCTGGTGCCACCCCCCTGTGCTAAGTGGGCACGGCCGCACATCCCCGTATTTGGCCACCAAGCCATGGGGGCAAGGGAGACAATAATATTGTGCTTAGGGGTGGCCTGACCCCTAAATCCATCCTTGCTTTGGTGTGTCGTGTACACTTGTGCACAGATTTATCTGCCTCTCCAGTCTCCACACATCCAGGAGAGGAGGCACTTGCTTTGAGTTACACTGGGCCATACAGGTCCATCTCAGGTGCACTTTGAAAATTATCTCAGCAGTTATATAAAGCGCCTTACTGATGGACATTATCTGTGTTGAGAAAGTTCAGTGTTCAACCTTAGAAGAGATAATTTTTATTACCTTAATATATCCTACGCGGCTTTGATATATGGTAACAGCTTAGCATGTCATTAGTCTCATTACGTGCTCACATAACCTCAAAATCATTGACATTTGCTCCCTTCCCCTGCCTAGCAGTTACAAGCCGCTCTCCCCTGCCTCTAGGAGTGCAATAAGCACAGTAGGTGACGGCAAGTAAATGACAGTAGTTGTTTAGTTAATAGGCAGAACTTAATCTTTTTGCTAGGGGCTGCAGATGAGGAGTTCTCAGGATTTGTCTCAATTGTAGGTTCACAGCTAAAAATGTCTTTTTCACGTATCAATATTTGCATCCTGTATGACTGTTCTGGCAGGAATGCAATAAAAATAGCTTTTATACCAGATGTTCTCAGCATTATTTTTAATGCATCATTACATCTCAACTTAAATTATAAATAGCAAAAATAAATCAGGTATATTTGTTTAAAGTATAGACTGTGGATTTATGCAATGCGGCCTGGCGAGATAAATCTGCGCATCGGAAAAAAAAAGTTCTGGTTTAAAAAAAAAAAATTTAACAATTTGTAAAAGTTTTAATTTTTTTTTTAGCTTATTTTTGGCGTGCAATGGAACTTTTGTTAATCTTTTTATCTTGTTTATCTTTTCATTCTACCGGTACATTTGCCACAGTTATCCTTCTGCTCTGCTTTCTATTTTTAATATATATTTTTGCCTGCACTCTGCAAACTTGTATTGTTCCTAAAGAGTTCTATATATATAATCATACTAGTCAGGTTCTTTTTCAGATCTCCAAAATAAAAGTTATTTTTTAAAGGTAATAAAAACATATTGTAGAAAAAAAATCAGATGCTTTCCATGATCCAGATTAATAGTGACCCAACTTGGTGAAAAGATTACATTTTGCCTTTGCTGTAATTTATTTCACACGTCTAGGGCAAGTGCCTTTGGTAGCATTACTTGTAATATTCGCACCCAAAGGATAAAATTAAATGAATTTTAATTTAAATACTGTAGGAACTACAGTATCTTAAATATTTAAAATGGTGTAGACTCTGTTGAATAGAACATTTTTATGATTAGCCTTTACTAAAATAAAAAATATATAAAAACACAACAAAAATAAGTGTAAAAAAAAAAAGCTGTACCTTCTCCATATCACAGTTGAGCCAAGCTGATGTCAACTGGGTTTATCTCATGAAATAATATTGATCAGAAGAGGTGTCTTAGGTCCATTATACAGTATCTCTGGATAGTTAACTATTGTTGCACATTGGTAGATCCGGTCATTTTTCCTAAAATCAGATCTGGCCAGAAAGGACTAATCGAGTAATTTGGCATTTACACCAAAAGAACAGGATTCAAATGGGTCCAAGTAGTCCTGTCACAATCCCGACAGCAGAATGCCGGCTAGGGATTTATGATAGGCGTCGAAATACCGACGCCTATCATAATCCCGATGCCGGAATGCCGAGGACGACATCCCGAATGAAGGTAAGTCCGGGGCGCCCTTAGTGTTAGCCGCGGGGAGGGGGGGAGAGGTTAGGATTAGGTAGTCTAGCGGGGTTAGGGTTAGGTTGGGGGGAAGAGATTAGGGTTAGACACCCCTAGGGGGGATGTGAAGGGTTAGGCACCCCCAGGGAGAAGTTAAGGTTAGGCACCCCCGGGGGTATGTTAGGGTTAGACACTAGGGTGGGAGGTTAGGATTAGGCACTACTAAGGGATGGTTGGAGGGGGCAGGGGAGGTTAGGGTACTTACCTGCCTCTATCGGGATCTTGATTCTGTTGGGCATCCGCTGTCGGGATTTCAATCCATCACGAAGTGCCACGCAGCACCGTACAAGTGGGTAGAACATAAAAAAGTACAAAATACAGAGTGTACAGTACATAATAGGCAACCAAAGCATAATACAAAGCATAAGTTTAGTACAAAACATTGCTATAACAATATGGACTGGGTAGTGCAAGAAGGGGTAGAAGGTACAGCACGTAATAATTTTGTACCCATCATATTGACAACCAAACAGTGCCTAGAGTTGCTGAAGGGGAATACTAGACATGGGGTGGTGCACTGGTGAAATGGATAATGCTTGTAGCTTTCATACTAAGGGAAAGTGGTTAACAACTGGAGCATGAACTGGAAAAGATAAATTAGGTGGGGTGGAGGAGATGATAAGTTTTAATTAAAAAGTGTGTATTAAGGGCATGTTTAAAACAGGACTGGTCAAGAGTCTGTGCGAGAGAGTAAGTTCCAGAAGAGGGGTTCCCAATGGGCAAAATCTTGAAGGCAGACATGAGGATGGGAAGAAAGTGATGAGTGTGAAGTTAAGCTGTTGGCTGGAGGAGGAGGTGAGAGAACTTGAGAGATTGTGAACAGAGATGTGATGTTATGTAGGGGGGAGGAGTTTTGAGGGTTTTCTTTGTTAGGGTAAGGAGGAGGAGTTTGAACTAGATTCTGAAAGATATAATTAGCCAGTGAATCTGTTTGCAATGGGGTAAAAATGAAATGAGCAGCAGTGTGAAGGGTAGCTTGAAATGAGATGAGGCAAGTGAGAGGAAGTCCAGAGAGGAGGAGGTTACAGTTGTCTAGGCAGGAGATGATGAGTACATGGATGAGAGTTTTGATGACTTCAAAAGTGAGAAGGGGTGAAGGATTTAGAGAGAGCCTGAATCTGGGAAGTGAAAGAGAGAGACGAGTTGAGGATTAATCAAGCACGGACTTGAGGGACTAATGTGATGGTGATAATGTCAACAGTAAGAGAGAAAGGGAAGAAGTTGTCACAACCGGGCTCTAGGAAAACCTCTGATGAGGTTAAGAACTGGGGGGTTTAGGATAGTTGTGGGAACAGACGGGAGTGACAGGCTAAGTCTCCTAATTGCGGCCAAACCCAGGTTTGACTAGACCTCCCCAGAGGCACAGAGTCTAACTCACTTGGTGTTTTTCTCCAGTGACCCCTCCAATTGGGATTTGTTTTTACGCTGCACCAAGTGAGCAGGTCGCGGCCCTCTGGACAGGTACCTGGGAGTGACAGAAGACTGAAATTTATATATATAATATATATATATATAACTAATACAGGGAACACTAAGAATACAGTAACACAGAGGAATGGCTAGTACTGAAACACTGGGACTGAGGACCTGATTCAGAGTCGGTCGTTGCGGCCGCACGGTCGTACGCCACTGATGATCACTAATCTGCGCATGCGTAAAATTCGCAATGCGCGTGCGCAAACTAGCTATTACGATCAGAAATTGCTCTCTCCTTCAGCTTGGCCAGGTCGTTAGTTTGAGTGACAGGATGAGGCGTTTGTGGGTGGTAACTGGGGAAGGTGCTTGTGAACAGGGGAGTGGAGATCCAAACGCAGGCGTGCCTGACTATGCAAATGGCGTTTTATGGGAGTGCATAATTAACTAAGTAGTGTCATGACACGTGACATGGGAGGTTTTTACACTGACTTCATCGTAGTGCTTAAGAGAGGGTATGGTCAACCTTAAGCTCTACGAACAGCTCCGATGGTTCCCGATGGTTTCGATTAATCCTTATATACCCGAAGATGATGTGTAATGGGAACGAGAAGGAGGCGTATTTTAAGTCTTACGCCGCATCCTCCCCTCGCTCGTCCAGCTAACGATCCCATCTTAACAATGCAACTTGCGAGTGCTTCATTTGCATATCCGGCCCCTTTTACCTTACGACCGTGCGGCCGCAACGACCGACTCTGAATGAGGTCCTGAATACTCAAAGATGTTCCAGAGACGAACTGAATGTGCAGGGATGAAATGATATTAAGACAGGAACAAGGTACACGAAGATGCCACTTTGGTTGCACTGAAGGTGTAGATGGAACTTGTACTGAATACAGGGACGAAGTACACAAGGATGCCATTTGGGGGCGTACTGGAGGTGTAGATGAAACTTGTACCGAACACAGGGACGAAGTACACAAGGATGCCACTTGGGATGCACTGGAGGTATAGACTGAGCTTGTACTGACACAGGGTTAAAGTACACAATGGTGTGTACTTGGTACACTATGGTGTGTATTTAGTGCACAAAGGTGCGACTCCAGAAGCACCAGCAGATGACTTTGGAATAGTACCCAAAGATGTGCGACTCTGGACGCACCGACAGTTGACTTGAAGTGTGCACAGTGGTGTGTATTTTGTACACAAAGGTGCGACTCCGGGCGCACCGGCAGATGACTTGAAAGTGTAGACAGTGATGTGTATTTTGTACACAAAGGTGCGACTCCAGACACACCAGCAGAAGACTGGAAAGGATACACAGTGGGGCGATTTGAGACACACAGGATAAACTTGTACAGAACGCGGGGACTGAATACATCGAGGTGCGACTGGAGACACACAGGAATCCAGGAACTTGAACGGAACACGGGGACTGAATACACAGAGTTGTGATTTAAGACACACAAGAAACCAGGAACACTGAGTATAGTATTATGGCCTCTGGAACATGAGACGGTTGTCACAGGGAAAGACTACGTGCAGTCATACAGCGATGTTGAACATAACTTCCTGTTACAGGAGTTGGACCTAAATACCCCTAGGCAGCTGGTCATTGGATCATGAGATTAGCTGAGAGACTAGCATGGCTGCCATTGGAGGAGACTGATCAGGTGAGATGAACCAACATGGCTGTGCCCATGCCTGCTAACACAGGAGTCAGGATGCATACATGGAAGTCCAAACGGACTCCGGGGAAATCCTCAGCCATAACCCACCACTACCACTGGTGTCTGAATGCCTTGGAGCCTAAAGACACCAGTTCAGCAGTGAGTAAAGGCCGATCCCAGGCCGGATCCTGACAGAAGTGGAGGGACACTGGAAGGGAGTAAAACAATGAATTCAGTCTTGCCCATGTTAAGTTTCAGAAGATATTGTGACTTCCAGGAGGAGAGCCAGTTAGAGATGTGGGAGAGGATGGAGGGAGAGAGGTCAGGGGAGGAAAGCTGGACTTGAGTGTCATCAGCATATATATATAGTAAAAGTGGATAGGGAGAAGAAAAGGGGACAATGGACAGACTCTTGAGGAACTTTGAAAGATTTATGAAGGGAGAATGAGGTGGAGCCGGAGAAAGAGAAGGTGGTGATGTATAGGTGGTAAAGCCAGAACAGAGAAGATTGAGAAGGGGATGAAAGGAAAATAATTAGGTGAGGTGGAGATAAATAAATCCTCTTCAGTGTCTTGACTCAAAAGGCAGGAGAAAGAGTGGTAATTAGAGAGAGAACTGTGGTCAAGTGGGGATTTCTTAAGGATGGTTGAACAAAGGAGTATTTAAAGGAGAGGACAAAACCAGAGGAGAGGGATAGTTTGAAGAGAACAAAGGAGGGGGAAGGGAATGAAATCCACGTTGCAGTAAAGGGGGAGAGCAAGAGAGGAGTGGTAACGGTCATAGGCATCGGAACGAGAGGGGCAAGGGGGCGGCTTGCCCCCAAAAAACATTTGAAAGGTGCCAGTAGAGCGGCGGGCATGAATGATGTGGGGCTGTGCAATTATAGCAATAGGTTGCACAGCCCCTGCACTGCATGGTTGAGAGGAGGTGTAATGTGTGGTCTTTAAGTTAAAACACCGCACATTACACCTCTTTCTCCATGCAGTGCAGAGGCTATGCAGCATATTGCTATAATGCGCAGCCCCTAACCATCCGCCACCGCTGCTCCAGTCCCGACCTTGCCTCCTGCTGCTCTGCACCCAACAATAGGTAAGTTGGAGGGAGAAGGGGTGAAGGAGGGGAGGGGTTGGGACGGATAGGTGCCAAAATTTAAATTATATATTGCCCTCTCCAACATAAAATCGTTCCGACGCCCCTGGTAATGGTAAAGGTGGGATAGGTGATTGGAGGAAATGTTATTACAAAGGGCTTCGATTCTGATAATAAAATATGTGGCAAATTCAAGGGCCAAGGTGGAGGATGGTGAGGGAGTTGAAGGTAGCAAAGTGGTAGATGATTGTGACACATAGGTGAATGGGGTGGTAGACATGGACAGGGGGCCTGATTCTGTGTTATACTGATGTATTCGCAGTTGAGCGATTATAGGCCATCTGCACATGCGTCAGTGACCATTACCATAGCCGCTTGTAGGGACTATTTGCAGTGTGATTGACAGTCAGGCATTTGGGGGAGGTAAGGAGGAGTGGCAGCAAGGAACGCAGGTGTGTCGCCACCATTTCAAAGCATGCAACTGTGATCCCTTACGCAAAGAATATGACTCTGGATTCTCAATTCCAACGGCCATTCCGCAGGATCATAGGCTCACCCAGGACTGCACCAATCCAGTTATCTGTGAACATTATACACAGATGCATCATTTTACACAGATATTGCAACAGTTTAAGCAGATCTTTGGATTTGCCAAGCCGTCTGATAGATGGACCCATGCCGCCACTTAGTGCAGGAGAGTGATAGATGGACTCCCATGCCCCCACTTTGTACAGGAGGGTGATAGATGGACTCCCATGCCACCACTTTGTGCAGGAGGGTGATAGATGGACTCCCATGCCACCACTTTGTGCAGGAGGGTGATAGATGGACTCCCATGCCGCCACTTTGTGTAGGAGGGTGATAGATAGAGTCCCATGCCATGACTTTGTGCAGGAGGGTGATAGATGGACTCCCATGCCCCCACTTTGTACAGGAGGGTGATAGATGGACTCCCATGCCACCACTTTGTGCAGGAGGGTGATAGATGGACTCCCATGCCACCACTTTGTGCAGGAGGGTGATAGATGGACTCCCATGCCACCACTTTGTGCAGGAGGGTGATAGATGGATTCCCATGTCGCCACTTTGTGCAGGAGGGTGATAGATGGACTCCCATGCCACCACTTTGTGCAGGAGGGTGATAGATGGACTCCCGTGCCACCACTTTGTGCAGGAGGGTGATAGATGGACTCCCGTGCCACCACTTTGTGCAGGAGGGTGATAGATGGACTCCCGTGCCACCGCTTTGTGCAGGAGGGTGATAGATGGACTCCCATGCCACCACTTAGTGCAGGAGGGTGATAGATAGACTCCCATGCCACCACTTTGTGCAGGAGGGTGATAGATAGACTCCCATGCCACCACTTTGTGCAGGAGTGTGATAGACTCCCATGCCACCACTTTGTGCAGGAGGGTGATAGATAGACTCCCATGCCACCACTTTGTGCAGGAGGTGATAGATTCTCTGAGACTCCCATCATGCGCTGTCCACTGCCTGAATCAATTGCCTGGGAGAAAGTAACCAAAGAACAAAGCCGCCCGCAACATTTGACATGCTGCAATAATTTAATGCAAGAAGAATCAGACACACAGTCACACACTTACCTTAATTACCTCGCTCCTTCTTCAGTCTGCCTGTCTGCTCCGGCTCCTCAGTCATCACACCACCCGCCGCGGCTTCTATCCCATTCAGCGGAGCGGCCTGACGTCACGACGTGAGGCCGCACGGTTCAGTGCTCACAAGAAAAACTTTATTGTGCCCAATGCGGCGTAGGTAAGGTAGGAGGCAGAGCAGGAGGGTGGCCCTATGCAGCTGGCTGAGAAGTGGCACACAGGTCACTTAACTCACTCGATTGTGTGCAGCGGCACGGGGGGGGAATAGTAGTGGGCTCTGGGCAGTCGCTCTGCATTGGTAGAAGCACCCCGGCTGGCCCGTCACTGGCTTCTCACTGTCAGCAGTAACTCACTTTTTATTTGTACGGTGGCAGGGGAGTAGTAGACTCCATTCCCGGCAGTCCCCCTCTGATGTCAGCCAGATGGTGCAGAGCTGCTATCAGAAATTGTGGGGCCCAGGACTGACAAAACAGGCAGGGAACCCCCTCCCCCAGTGTTTCTGCAACTACAGTCCCGCAACGTCTATCCAGTACCAGCCAGTACCCCTTCTTTCTCTGCCAGCCTGCCTCCCCTTATGTCTCTGCCAGCTAGCCACCCTAGTGTCGCTGCCACCAAGGACATGACACTTACCTTCTCTTCTGGCTGGCATGGATGCGCCTCAAATGCTGCAGGCCACGGCTCCTCCTCTCCTTTTCAGCAGCATGACATGAGTGCACCGACCCAGGTCACAAAGAAAAAAACTTTATTGCACAGTGGTGGCCACAGCAGTACAAGGCAGCGGGCCACCTGAGACTGCTATTACACAAAGGTACTAGTGGTAGTGGATGGTAGGAATGGGAGAGAGGGTAGGCGCCTGAGTGTCCACGCCCGGTACTAGAGTTCCAGCAGTCCACCCAATGATGGTGGCCCTGGTCAGACCCCCTGTCACACTGCACCTTGGACCCGGGTTATTCCTGGGTAGACCCTGTTCACACTGAACCTGTGTCACCCTGCAAAACTTGTCATTATAAATGGACTTTTTTCAAGCTCACAAAGATGAGGTCATAAAAATTGGGTGGTGACTGCTCCACAGCTACCAATCAGGTCATTTTGGGCATGTCCCGGGTCAAATGACCCATGTTGTGCCTTTCACAGCACACTGTTACCTGGGTCAGTGCCGGGTTCGACCCTGGGTCGGATTCCCGGGACACACAATCGAAACTGACCCTTTTACACCAAGCCAGGACCTAGGTTGCCCTGGCAATAGCCCGGGTTATACGTTTGGTGTAATAGGGGTAGAATTGGTTAGAAATTGCCCAGATCACCGGTCATAATCATTGCCTATATGGCCAATTTAAAGCCGCAGGGAAGGACCGTCTTTGTGCTTTATTTACAACAAATGTTGAATCGCTTGGCTTTTATCAGTGTAAAGAGCATTTCATGATTGCGCTGCCTCATATCTCATTTGTAAAAAGGTAGTTTATTATCCGTTTCTAACTGATCAGACAGTGACATTTGAGTTCAGGTTTCTATTCATCATTGGGGGCCGGACGGCCCTTGATCATTAAGAATCCAAATCGCCATGAGTTGCTGCAATGGATACTTAATTACCAGAGCAATTCAGTATTCACCAGGTGCGGGAACAGGTGCTCCGAAACCTGCTGTCACCACGATCATTAACATTGCTACCAAAGTAGCAGTGACCTTAGGTCAAACACTCGCACGGCCGCTGGGCACTCAGCGCTGAGGCAGCGGAGGGATCCCCTTGGATCCCCCTTCACAATCCCGGACTTCCTTCTCATAGGAAGGAGCTGGGCATCGGTAAATCACAGCCACCTAAAGATGGTGTTATTTCCCACAAGCAGACTCTGAAAACTTTCAGTTTTCTGAGTTTGCTGAATATTAGGCGGCCCTATAAGGCCTCTAATAATGAGTGAGCCAATTACGTAAAACAATCGGTAACTAGCGTGTGTAATGGGCCTATTTGTGATAACGTACAGGCCCCTTAGTACCAGAATGTCATTCAGCAGAATAACTATGTGAAAGTGAAACTCAACAATTACATCAGGGCAACGTCACACTGCGAAATTCCATTACAGCTTTACTCACTTCTACAGATGTTACTCAGCTATAAAGTGTTATTAACAATGAGCAGTATTATTTTTATTATTATAATTATTATTTTCATTATATGGGACCACAATGGAACCATAGAGCCCTACTTAGGTATAGAACAGTGTTGGCTAACCTTGACACTCCAGCTGTTGTGGAACTATATATCCCAGCATGCCCTGACACAGTTTTAGCATGCCCTAATAGCAAAACTGTAGCAGTGCATTCTGGGTTATGTAGTTCCATAACAGCTGGAGTGTCAAGGTTAGCCAACACTAGTATAGAACATACAGACTTAGGGGTAAATTTACTAAGATGGGAGTTCTATTTAAGAAGTGATGTTGCCACTAGCAACCAATCAGATTCTACTTTTATCTAGCACCTTCTAGAAGATAATACCTGGAATCTGATTGGTTGCTATGGGCAACATCACTTCTTAATAGAACTCCCATCTTAGTAAATTTACCCCTTACACGGTGGAAAATATTGAACAATTTAAGCAGAGGCAGACAGCTCGCAGATTAACATAATGCATATATTTACGTATTTATATTTACTACCTGCAAATTATGTAGTTATGTAGATAAAACAGAAGGAGAGAGGGCACTGCACCCAAGAGCTTACATTCCAAAGGGAAATGGGTAGAAACAAAAAGGGAAAGGGTACGTGATACTAAAAGATTTACTGAAGATAAATAGAAAACTAGGCGGCTAAAAGGTGCCCACCACCGAATACTGGTTACCTGATACTAATAAGATATTCTGTACTCTTGGTTCTGGCTGAAGAGTAGCTACGGCCTTACTGTAACTGGCCTGTTGTAAGTTGAGAGAATGTTTGTCCACTTTTCACTTGGATACCCGCTCCTTCCTATGGGAAGGAGTTCCGGAGATGCGAAGAGGGATCCTTCTGCCTCTTCAATACCTCCCCGTCACCAGAGGTCACGCATGCACAGCCAGGACAACGGGAAGCAGATAGTCCCCTCACCAGTGTCACGTTTCCCCCACTGCGAGTTGGATACTTAAGTGTCCCTCACAGCTAGTTCATTACTTCATCGGAGGCCATATGGCCTTCGATGATAAATAGGCCCCCAATTCTGGTCGTAGTGGTGCAGATGAGCAGCAACTTTGACTTTCGTATTTCTGGCTGATGTCCCACCTTCCAGAACCAAGTCCACAAGGGCTCTACGGTAATGGCAGTCCAAATGGGCAGGGCCTCACTGGTCACTTCATAATATAGGCATATTTCATGAGGTACAGCATTGTAGAGTAATGATAGATTAACATTATCTTTAGCCTTCAAGTATTATTTTGAGTGAAATTGAGGAAAAAAATGCTATTTAATCTGTGCCCAGCAGCTCACTACATATATGCTGCAATGGCTGATGGTCAATAAAGGGGGCGGAGCTAGTGTCAATGACTGACAGAAAGCAGGGAAGTATTCAACCTGCTTTTCGACTCCATGCTTCTTAGGGAACCGTAGGAAAAGACTGGACCGCCGGAGCCCTTGTTTCTGATTGCTTAGTCGCAAAGGTAAGTCTACATGAATTGCTATTTAGTCAATCTACTGTATATATCACATCTAACTGATATATAGTGAAATATAACAATTCATAACTGAAAAATATTCATAAATAGACAACTTTATGTGGTAACTGCTGCATTCATTCAACTGCGCTAGTTGTGCCCCAAAATTCTGATCTTGCAATATGAGAACCAAGTGGCTTTATACAGATGTAGCCGTGTACATCGTTGCCACGATGCGAGTGCACGCATCGCGGCATAGCGCAGCAATCGCCAGGCTGCGAGCACTCTCATCCGGCGATTACCCCATTGAAGTCTATGGTGTGTGTGTGCGTACACAAGCGCCCGCCATAGCCGCGGGCACACTAGTCACACCATCCATGCCGCGATAGCTACATCTGTATGTCTAATTTTGCCTCATACGTTTGACTAAATCTGGCATCTCCCTGCTTAGGTTGAGCATCCATATTTGGGAGCCTTAATAAATGCTCACAGTATTAGCTCAAATAGTTTTATAGCCAAGATGAAGAATAGTTATATGTTCTCGGAAGAGTTAAGGATGCTTCTCCAAAACTGACTTTCTTAACTGAGAATAGATCAAAGACAAGACACTCAACCTGTCATAATGCCAAGAGTATTTTTATCATTAGGTTTTTGTTTTTATTGCTTTCCTGAAAAGGTATAAAAGCTTTGTGTGGCCAATCATCACATCATCAAGATAGTTCCAGATAGCTACTCATCTCTTGTCATTGAGGTGTCCTTCACCTGACTTAATCCAGTGATCATCTATTTGCTTGTATCCCAGATCATTATGCTGCTTTATATTTCCACTTTCAACATACAGTGATATATTATATACAGTGATATCCTTCAGTTATTGAGGAAAATGCAGACTTTGGGATATTGGATTACTGTCAGAGTGTAGGAGGTTTATTATAAATTGATTATCCTTTATATAGCTGCAACATATTCCATAGCACAGTACAATTAGAGAGCTTTATTCAGTTCCTGGTCCACTGGAGCTTGCAATCTATTATCCCTGCTAAAGTCACACATACAGTACACACATACCAGGTCCAATTTAATGTACAAATGAAAAAAAAACAAAAAACACTTAACATTCTGCAATGTCTATACATTTGGCGGGCTTTCCGGACATTGGCAACTCCTCAGGAGCAGTTTCCTTCAGCTCTAAGAATTTATTCCCCCCTGCCTCTCAACAGAAGATTGGCACACATACCCACATACTAAAAAGCACAGCCAATTACTAAGAGGGAGAGGTTTGTTGGCCCTATTTAGCCCCCGCCCCCTCACTGCTCCGACCCGCCCCCCCCCCCCACTCTGTACCACCCTGCCCCTTCCCTGCCCGTTGCACCGCGCTGTCTGCCACTCTGCCCCACCCCCTGTCCGGATGTATTCTCACCTCCTGATGGTCCTCCTCTCCTGTTTACCACAGTTCCCACAGGACTTAGAAAATGATTTTATATATATATATATATATATATATATATTAACAAGAATAGTTTTTCACTAACAGTCACAAAGCTTTATAGTAAGATGAAAGGTTAGGGGATTTGTAGGTGTCTTCCCATGTACTGGATATCTGAGTAATACCGTTAAATAAAACAATATATACAATACTGTGCAAAAGTCTAAGGCAGCTGTGGAAAAAATGCTGCAAAGTAAAAATACTTTCAAAATTAGAAGTGTTAATAGTTAATTTTTTATCTATTAACAAAATCAAAGTGAATGGTCATCCTTTGCTTTCAAAACAGCATCAATTCTTCTAGGTACACTTGCACACAGTCAGGGATTTTTTAGGATTAAAGTCAGGTGCATGATTAACCAATCATACCAAACAGGTGATAATGAACATTATTTTCATACTGTATGTAGGTTGAAACACAGGGCCTGATTCAGAGCCGCTTGTAAGAGGCCGCTCGTTCGCTCCGAGCGATGTTCACACATCTGCGTATGCGCATGGGTCGTAATGCGCATGCGCCAACTAGTCAGTGCGGTCGGAAATCGTGTGTTCGCAAAATAGCGAGTGCCTGCTAATTTGAGTGACAGGATGAGTCGTTTGTGGGTGGTAACAGGGGAAGGTGCTTGAAAACGTGGAGTGGAGATCCGAACGCAGGCGTGCCAAACGGTCAAAACGGGCGTTTTAAGGGTGTGCATAATTAACATAGCGTCATCGGCCACGTCACTTGGTTGTCTCTTAGCCTGAACTGTTCGCATGATTGCGGTAGGAAAATCCAACCACAAGCACTGCAAGCAGTTCAGACGCCTTTCGATGTACTCGATTCATCTAATAAATAGCGGAGATGACGTATGATGCGAACGGCAAGGGGGCGTCTTTACAAAATAGCGAGCGCATGTTTCGTTCTCTCGCTCAGACATAGAGGCGTCAACAGACCGCAAAGAGCGAGCACTCAATTTAAATAGCCGGCCCCTTTTTCTGAACGTCCGTTCGCAAATAGCGTTGGCTCTGAATCAGGCCCTCAGTCATCAAGTGAAACATAAACAGCTGTATAGGAGGCTTAAAACTGGGTGAGAAACAGCCAAACTCTACTGAAAAGGTGAGGCTGTGGAAGACAGTTTCATGAAACAGGTCATACACCATGGCAAGACTGAGCACAGCAACAAGATACAAGGTAGTTTTTACTGCATTAGCGAAGTCTCTCCCAGGCAAAGATTTCAAAGCAGACTGGGGTTTCAGGATGTGATATTCAAGCTCTTTTGAAGAAGCACAAAGAAACGGGCAATGTTGAGGACTGTAGACGCTGTGGTTGGCCAAGGAAACGGTGCATCAAATGAAAGATACATCAGGCTTACTTCCCTTCGAAATCGGAAGATGTCCAGCAGTGCCATCAGCTCATGACTAGAGGGACCCAGGTATACCCATCTACTGGCAGAAGTTGTCTTCATGGAAGAATTGCTGCCAAAAAGCCATACCTTCGACATGGAAACAAGGCCAAGCGACTCAACTATGCACGAAAACATAGGAACTGGGGTGCAGAAAAATGGCAGCAGGTGCTCTGGCTTGATTCAAAATGTGAAATATTTGGCTGTAACAGAAGGCAGTTTATTTGCCGAAGGGCTGAAGGATGGTACAATATTGAGTAACTGCAGGCAACAGTGAAGCATGGTGGAGGTTCCTTGCAAGTTTGGGGCTGCATTTCAGCAAATGGAGTTGGAGATTTGGTCAGGATTAATGGTGTCCTCAATGCTGAGAAATACAGGTAGGTACAGTACTTATCCATCATGCCATACCATCAGGGAGGCGTCTGATTGGCTCCAAATATATTCTGCAGCAGAACAACAACCCCAAACATACAGCCAATGTCATTAAGAACCATCTTCAGCGTAAAGAACAACAAGGAGTCCTGGTAGTGATGATGTGGCTCCCACAGAGCCACATCATCACTCAACATATCTCAACATCATCGAGTCTGTCTGGGATTACATGAAGAGACAGAAGGATTTTAGCAAGTCTACATCCACATAAGATCTGTGGTTAGTTCTCCAAGATGTTGGAACAACCACCCTGCCGAGTTCCTTCAAAAACTGTGTGCAAGTGTACCCAGAAGAATCGATGCTGTTTTGAAGGCAAAGGGTGGTCACACCAAATTGATTTAGATTTCCTTCTGTTCATTCACTTTGCATTTTGTTAATTTATAAAAATAAACTATTAACACTTCTATTTTTGAAAGCATTGTTACTTTGCAGCATTTTTCCCACAGTTCTGTACATATATATATATATATATATATATATATATATATATATATATATATATTTATATATAACATTTCCTATCTAATGTCCTTTTAATAGTGATTTATCTGAGTAATGGAATCAGAGATTTACTTTACTAATGCAGACACGATTGCATGAATATCATATTTAATTTGTCTACAAAATGATAAGAAGTAAATATATTAGCTTGCTGCTCAAAAATAAAAATATACACAGATCTAGATACCCAGAGGCAATAGTAATTTAACATCATTCTTCATCATTCTGTGTAAGAAATAATACTGTAGTGGCAAATATCAGGTTTGTTGGGAAAATGAAACATAATTAAAGTTGCTCACAAAGAGAAATGTTGTTCAGAATCAGTAAGGTAGATCATTATAATTCTAATATCTTTTACTAGTGCAACAGATTCTACCAGGATCTCTTCAGAGCCATGTTTTTAAAGAGGCAATCTTACACCTCAGCAAGTGAAAGGGTGGTCACTCAGGACTGAGTCATGTTTTACTGAGAGAGGAGGAAACTGCGGATTTCATATCTATAGCTATAATGAGCATATTGGGGTTATACGATAGATCTATGTGATGGCCATGTTTTTAAAGAGGCAATCTTATATCTCAACAAGTGAAAGGGTTTTTGTCAGTCAGAACTGAGTCATGTTTTACTGAAAGAGGAGGTTACACCAGATTTCAGCTATAATGAGCACAAAGCATATTGGGGTTATATGATAGATTTATGTGATGGCCATGTTTGGGGGCAGGAAGTATTGATCTACGAGCACCCATAAAGCATCGGTTGTAAAGTAAAGATCTGCCCACCATTTTTCATCAAATAGTCCCAGGATCATCATGGAGTATAAGACCACTTCTAAATGGCCATCGTCCACCACCAGGAAAGAAGATTAACAACAACTGTATAAATCATTTTTTGCAAATTATCTTCTCAAACCATCTTCTCCAAAATGGCCACCGTTTATAGAGAGAAAACACATGCTAGACATCTCCCCCAAAATGGCGTTTTCAACACTTCCTGTTGAAAAAGGAAAAAAAATATATATATTTATTTTACAAAAACGTAATTTCCGGTTCCGTGACATCACTTCCGGTTTCGGCAATCCGGAAAACCGGAAGTGGGCGTTTTTAAGCTCCAAAAATGCCCACCACACCCTGGAGCCAGCTATAAAAAGCCAGCAAACACACAGGTACACAGCAGCCTCGAGGAAGAGACCACAAGTCTCGAAACGCGTTGACTATCTGCACCTGTGTCATCTCCTGGACCAGAAGGACAACAAACAAAGATCCCCAGACGATTTGGGTACAAACCAGTGGAGCCATTGCAGGGCCACCCGGAATCCCTGCAAACCAACACCCGCTGGCTCCCCACCTCTCCTCCGGTACGACTTTACTTAGATACTTCATGTTATCAAGTTTCATCTTTTTACTGAAAATTTGAATATATACTTACCCATCCTGTGGGACATTTTAATACTATCACCAATCCCTAGGAATACTCTGGACATTCCCCTTGTCCATCCCACTCACCCATCCAGCTTCAAACCACATGATGGTAAATCTGATTAGATCTACTCGCTTTGTCGGGGCATTTGCCTATCATTCCCAAACCCATGAATTCTTGGAACTAACCCATAATCTTTGGGATCCCCCCATTCATGATTTTGTATGTTAAATGTTTCATGTTTTCATACGTCTTCACGTGTTTTTTTATTATCACATGTTTTCTATTATGATGAATAAATGTCATATTTGTTTCATTTAAAACTGAATACCTCTCATATGTTCCCATATGGTTTAGAACTGATTAGACCCATTTTTTGTTTTATCATTCTTCATCAGTCTGTGTAAGAAATAATACTGTAGTGGCAAATATCAGGTTTGTTGGGAAAATGAAACATAATTAAAGTTGCTCACAAAGAGAAATGTTGTTCAGAATCAGTAAGGTAGATCATTATAATTCTCATTTGTTTTACTAGTGCAACAGATTCTACCAGGATCACTTCAGAGCCATGTTTTTAAAGAGGCAATCTTACACCTCAGCAAGTGAAAGGGTGGTCACTCAGGACTGAGTCATGTTTTACTGAGAGAGGAGGAAACTGCGGATTTCATATCTATAGCTATAATGAGCATATTGGGGTTATACGATAGATCTATGTGATGGCCATGTTTTTAAAGAGGCAATCTTATATCTCAACAAGTGAAAGGGTTTTTGTCAGTCAGGACTGAGTCATGTTTTACTGAGAGAGGAGGTTACACCGGATTTCATATATATAGCTATAATGAGCACAAAACATATTAGGGTTATATGATAGATCTATGTGATGGCCATGTTTGGGGGCAGAAAGTATTACTTCTCTGGGATCTTGTTTCTACTAGATTAACACAGTCCGAAAAGAGTGAAAGTAACCAGGGCCGTAACTAGGGTAGTGCCACCTGTGCCATGGCACAGGGCACCACAGGGCAGGGGGAGCTGTTTTGGCCAGTCAGTTTTCCTGTTTATTATCATTCTCACTTGTAGCTTCCTCTTCTTTTATCCCCGGCATCTCCTGGCCTCCCCTATCTCTTCCCTGGCCCTTCCCCATGAGGCCATAGCCATTTCTCAGTTTGTCAGTGCTCCTGACACTGGAGAAGATAAGGACAGGAATGATGAGGAAAGAGCAATTTCTACCTCTTCACAATCTTACTTCTCTTCTGTTCAATGTAATGTAAAGTAACAGTCTTGTTTAGAGCCTATGTAAGACCATACCGGGCACATTATCACAGTTCAAGATACTGTGTAATATCACGCCAGAGCCCATGACCTTTTCTGTAAATCGTAGTGGCAGGAATGCATGCATGGTCTGGATATATCTATAGAATAATATCATGATGGTCTATCCCATCTCCCGAATGCACCCAGCATGAGAAATGAGGAGAAGGTGCTAACAGCTCCCACTGAGAGGGAGACAGGACAGACCTAGAAGAGGGTCAAGGAACTTGGTAAGAAAGAGAGCAGAGGCATATTGGAGTGGGGGGGTCAGGACCAGAGGAGGGTGGGGTCTTGCAGAATGGAGCAGGTGGGGGCGGACAGACCGTAGGGTTAGTTAAAGGACACTAGGAACACCAGTCAAAGTGGGGGGTGGTACTGGATGCAGTAGGGGAAGAATGGGAAGCGGGTTGGAGCTGAGGAGCAGACTGAGGTATATCCATGTTATTGCCCATGCCCATATTCATTAGAATTCAGCAAACAGGTCTCTAAAAAACTATGGCCATCCTTGGGCCTCTGTGTGTTTTGTGCCATAGTGATGACTCCTAGTGCATTGTTAGGCTTCATTGTCATACAGTATATAAATCCATAGAGTGTAAGGAACAAGTGTAATTTATTGAGGACGTACCTTTCATTCTGTTTACATTTGTTTGATTTTCTGACCTATAACACCCGTCCACACTGAGTTGACAAGGTTCATCACCCTAACTCCAGACATCACACCTAGGGGTATATTTAGCAGAATTTGATTTTACTCTCGTTTTGATGTGCAATTTAACTCACCTCAAACCGAATCAAATCGAAAGTTCAAATCCCTCTTCAAAACCCTCATTTACTAACATTCGATTTTAGAAGCATTTTCTAAATCGAATTCGATTTGGTTCGGTTTTGAACAGTGATTTGCTGTTCGATTTGACATGTTCATGCACAAATCGAACGACAAATCCCACTTCAAAACTAACTGCAAATTCCCGTCTGAATAGACCTGCTTCATGCTTTCACTTTCAGCATGAGCAGTTTGTTTTCACACAGATACACATCAATGAGATGCCTGCATGTATCTGACTGTAACAAGCTTAGAAACAGTAAATTTTTTTGAAAAAATGAAGTGGGGTCCCCCCCTAAAACAGAACCAGCCCCGGACTTTCCAACCCTGGAGAGAGGGACCCCTTTACTGGAGGTGTTCCCATCTCCCCAGGGATCCATGGCCTGAGCTGACTAGCAGTCAGGGCAGATGGTGCATCTGGGGGGCCTGGTGAAGGGGCTCCCCTGGCTGTGGCATCAGCCCCCCACTAGAAAGGGTCCGGTACTGGTTCTGGAGATTACAGGGGGACCCTTCACAATTTTTTCCCCTGTAATTCCAGAACCAGGACTGGATCAGAGCCCAGTGCTGGTTGTGCTAAGTACAGTGGAACCCTATGCAATTTTTCACCTGTACTTAGACAACTAGGACTGGCTATGAAAAGTCCTGGGCAGGTTCTGTTTTAGGGGGGCACCCCACGTCATTGTTTTTATAAATTTAACTCTTTCTAAGCTTTTTACAGTCAGATACATGCAGGCATTACACTGATGTATGCATGTATTTGTGTCAATCCAACCTACTCATGCTCAAATCGATAGCATAAGCAGGTCTTGTCATTTGGAGATTTGAAGTTCAATTTGAAGTTCGAATTTGTGTGCGATTTCAAATCAAATAATAGTAAATAAGGGATTTGTGTGTTGGTCTATGTAAAAGTACCGATGTTTTTCCGATGTTCGATTTGAGTGCAATTTGACTAAAATTCGGTTTTACGTTCGATTTTACATTTGATTTGGCCTTTAGTAAATACCCAAATGCAAAATCGAATGAAAATTGAATGCCAAATCACTCAAAAATCAAAATCGAACTTTAGTAAATTTATCCCCAGGTCTCTAAAGAGAGATGAGGATGACAATTACTTTAGTGCTCCAGCAAGGAAATATGGAAAACATGCACTGTGTTTGTGTTGAAGTCAAACACAAACACAAATGTACTAGCTTTTTCCCAACTCCCTCTCAATTTACTATATCAAATTATACGCCAAGATTCTGGCAAATTGCCTACTTAATACTGTATACGCCCTATGTTGGTCCATTATAACCAAGTTTGGTTCATCCCAGGGTGACAAGTCAGAGACTTCTTCCTTGATGCCAAAAGTGCATTTGATAGGATCTTATGGAAGTTTCTGACACAGAGGCTAAAATGCTTTCCTAGGAGCATAAAAGCCCTGTACACACATCCATCTGCAAGTTGATATAATCCTTTGCAGATACCATTAGAGCATCACCAAACCATTGGCTTAGCAGTGGGTAAAGCAGACATTAAGATCTCACAGTATGACAGTGATATTCTGATAACCCTCTTGCAGTTCAGGATTTTTCAGACAATAAAGAAAATCTCTGGCTACAAGAAAATATTTACGATATCAGAAGCCACATATCAACCCTTGGATCAAACAAAGCCTCATAGGAAGCTTTAGTTTTAAATGACAAGCCAAAAATGTTATATTTGTATATCAGAATTATATAATCTATTATGTTAAAGCTGGGCAGGACCACAGCAAATAAGGTGAATATAGTCTATATAGACTCCTCCAATGTGTTCAGCTGTTCCAGCCGTGTTCATTAATATTCAATGATCGACTCTGAAATGTAACTGGAATGGTAAGCCTCCAAGCGTTCACTTAGCTTAATTTAAAAGGCCAATAAAAAGCTGGAGGTGGGGATTTTTTGTTCTTAAGGTTGAAAATCGGGCTACTGACTTGCGTGGAAGAGTTGCAAGTCTTATCCCTCCACTAAACGTTCTGTATCATTATTGAGGCAAAAATTCTCAAACGAGCATCATTGGCTTCTTTGTGAGGCTTCTCTAGAATTCTTAGATTACATTCAATGCACAAGTTACCAACTGACAGATTTTCATGTAATATCCAGAACTCGTGTGTAGCAACAAATTGTCTCTGTCCTTCCTGAACTCACTTTCCCTATGGAACAATCCCAATATTTATACTCTCCCTGAATCTGATGTTGAGTGAGGTTTGCTGTTGATATCACAGAACTGGGGACTTTGGACCTTCTTTGCATTTGTATAACAAAAATGTACCACATTAGAGCCTAAGGGGTCTATTTACTAAGCAGTGTTAGGAGACAGAGTGAAAAGTGATAAGGTACCAGCCAGGGGCTGGCTGGCAACTTTTAGCCTGGGGGGCAAATGCATGCAGGTAGCCCTGGCAGAGGAGTAGCATGTAGCCAGGGTGCCCGGAGCACGTGCGTGCTACGGCACCCCCCCCGCCTCAAGTGTTCCAGGGAGGAGGCGGGTCCATGTGGAATTAATGTAAAGTAAAAATAAAGATTATGGGCAGCCCCCTGTAGTGGTGCCCATATGCAGTGCCCCATGTACCCCAGGAGAGGACCCCCTTATGCAGGCCTCCAGTAGTGCCCCCAGTAGTGATCCCCCTATGCAGTGCCCCCAGTAGTGGTACCCCTGTGCAGTGCCCCTCGTGCCCCCAGTAGTAAGCCCCTAATATAGTGCCCCCAGTAGTGGTCCCCCCTGTGCAGTGCCCCTTGTGCCCCCAGTAGTAAGCCCCTTGGATAGTGCCCCCAGTAGTGGTATCCCCTATGCAGTGCCCCCAGTAGTAGTCCCCCCCTTGTAGTGCCCCCAGTAGTGGTCTCCCCCTTGTAGGGCCCAGTAATGCTCTCCCCCTTGTAGTGCCCACAGTAGTGCTCTCCCCTTGTAGTACCCCCAGTACTTCACCCCTTGTAGTGCCCCCAGTAGTGTTCTCCCCTTATAGTGCCCCCAGTAGTAGTCCCCCCCCTTGTAGTGCCCCCAGTAGTGGTCTCCCCCTTGTAGTGCCCCCGGTAGTGCTCTCCCCTTTGTAGTACCCCCAGTAGTAGTCCCCCCCCTTGTAGTGGCCCCAGTAGTGGTCTCCTCCTTGTAGTGCCCCCAGTAGTGCTCTCCCCCTTGTAGTGCCCCAGTAGTAGTCCCCCCCCTTGTAGTGCACCCAGTAGTGCTCTCCCGTTTGTAGTGCCCCCAGTAGTAGTCCCCCTCCTTATAGTGCCCCCAGTAGTAGTCCCCACCCCCCCTTGTAGTGCCCACAGTAGTGCTGTCCCCCTTGTAGTGCCCCCAATAGTAGACCCCACCCCCCTTGTAGTGCCCCCAGTACTGCTCTCCCCCTTGTAGTGCGGTAGACACACGTAATAAAAAAAAACACTTGCCTGTGCACGGTGCAGCTGGGTCACAGAGACACAGACTGCAACAGCCCGCATGGCGCTGTGGCCCAGGGGGCACATGGCACCCTGCCCCCCGGCCTAGCCCGCCACTGGTACCAGCCAAACAGCTCCCAACTGTCATTTTTCAAACACAACCTGTGAGATGGCAGTTGGGAGCAGATTGGCTGGCACATTATCAGTTTTTCACTCTGTCTCCTAACACTGCTGAGTAAATAGTCCCCTATGTTTTATAAATTCCTACAGGTTACCCACTTCCTGATGTCACTGTCCCCCTTAGTAGTCTTTTAAAATCATATGACATTGGAGAAGTCGTGTCTATATCCTCCCACTAGAAATAGTATGATTTCCTACCTGCAGCATTTTACTTGGTTTTCAGGACCACTACTACTGGGAGCAGAACAGGGAATTGGGCTTAGCCCTGAGGAAGACTGTAGGGGAATGTGAGGGAATAGTTGCAAGCATCTCAATATCGATCCTTATTATGCAAAACTAGCTTGGCACTATGGACCTGATAAATTGAACCTGATATACTGTTTAATGCCTCCAACCCTAGGTACTGGTAAAAAAAACACAACCATGGGGGAACCTTCCACTTAATTTGGCGGGCATGTCCATTCCTTTTTGGTATAAAGTAGGGAATCTGCATAACTCAAAATTGGACCACCCTCAAGGGTAGCTGGGTTTACCTTCATGGCTAAATAGGCAAAATTGGTTTGGCTAAATTCTTAATAACAATATAAAAAACATCCATACACCAAACCTCATTTGGCACACTTGAGTAGACCTCATTTGGCACACCTTTGCTCTTCTTTTACTCTCTATTTCTTCCCATCTCCTCCATTCCCTTCTTCTCTTATTCCCTCCTTTTTACTTCTACCATTTTTTCCTTCTCTATCGTATTTACCCCTTGGCTATTTACCCTAGTTATGCCTATATTACACATATGATATTTTTCTTGTTAACACGTCTTTAGTGAAAATCTCTGTACACACTAAAAGATATTAAAAAAATGCAAGATATAAGTGTTCAAACTGGCCCATTAAAGCATCTATATATATATATATATACACTGTATATATATATATATATATATATATATATATACACAATCTCTTGCGGACCGGCACTCTCCCTCCACGTTCAGCTGCTCAGGTGCCCTCCGTACACAATTCCATCCAACTTTTCAAATAAACAGAGGCATAAACAGTCTCCGAGTGCCTCTGTTTATTTGAAAAGTTATATATGTTACTTCTTGGGTCATGGATTACCCTTAACGTCTTGATATAACTTTTTTAAAGGACAAATGTAGCACCAGTCAGTGTAACATCATGTAAGAGGTTGTTAACATTTATGTGTACCACCAGCTGAGGTCACCAAGAACTTGACCTTATCACAGTAACTCATCGGCATTGCAGCATGAAAGGTAGAGGACCAACATGGGCTGCTTTGTGATAGTGAATTGCCTACACAATTGTCCAGCAGTGACATTTCATTGATTTTTCTGTTTAAAGAGCAAGTGTCAATATTTGGTAATTATATATAGCAAAGGTTAGGTACGACTGAGCTGAACAATATACATGACATAACTTAATTAAGTATGACCATCCTGTCGTTTTACTTCCATTGCAGAAGGTTGCCACGTTAAGGGGGAGGCAGACCTGCTTTGCCTGGATTAGGGAATTGATACAGAGGGACGGGCTAATAATTACACAGCAGCTTAACTAACTGCAATAGAACCTTTCTTAACTGTGGGCCTGATTTGTTCCGATCGCAACTGCGATTACGCATGCAATCGGCTGTTTGTTTCATCCTGTGCATGCATTGCAGTGCACGTGCGCAAACCGGCTATTGCGAACGGTACTGCGACAGCAGTGACTACGCAGACCCATCGCAGAGTGGGAAACAGATTCAGATGTATTTATTGGAGAGGAGAGGTCATTCTCTACTAAACTTTTTATATATATATATGTATATATATATATATATATATATATATATTTAAAGAGCTGCAGATCCCTGATCCCACTATACTATGGTTAAATATGAAGATGTAAAGTGTTGGATTTAGTGGTTCTTTAACTCTGTAATATTGACGTCCTTAAAGTCTCAAATCTGTAAAGTGTTCAACTCCAAAACGACGTAAAAATATCATTTTTCAAACCATGAAAAAATATTTAAGGCGGCATAAAAGCAAGGCAACAATGAAACGTAATTAAGACAACATCAAACTTAATTATCTTGTCACCATCTTTGTGTCCAAATTAACCTCTTCATTTTTTTTATAGCAATATCTACATCAAAATTGTAATTCATTTAATAAGGATGTTTTTTCCTCTAATGCACAGATGCCTCTCCTTTTGTTTTCGCCTATAAAATTTTATAGGTATTCAGAGCAGACAATTTAGCTGCAGGAAACTGAATATCAATAGGTACATAGTAAGGAGTATATTTTAGAATTTCATGTACATGAATCAGAGAGACACGTAGGTAATGCAAGTTTCCAACTTAGTTCTCAATTACTTTTCATTTCCAAATGACAGCCAGATTTGTGCCCAACTTTATGATGTAAAACACACCAGTTTTAACTCTTTATAAATATTATTTTTAGTCCTGACAAATCAATAGCAGCGATGACTCTAATGTGGAACTTTTCAGTAATTGAAGTAAACTTTTAATGACTGTAAAAACTTTACTTATATTTTTAGAACTACTGAATGGAAATAGAATCTGATTTGGAAATGTCTCATAATTTCGGCTGATTATGAGAATCGTTAGAACCAGCGTAAAACTTTTTTTTTTTATATATATGCTGAAACACAGTATGTTCCATGGAAATAAACCAAAGGTGAATATTGTTAACTGAGAAAAGAGGGTGAAAAAGAATTTATATACATTTAGTAATAATGTAATAATTTACATACAGTATTTTATAAGATTAATAAATTTGAAAAATTACATGAGGACAGGCTGTTTCGTTTATGGTTTTATATTAAAAAAGTAGATACCTAAAACTAGAGATGTGAACTGACCCCCGTGTTTTGGTTTTGGATCTGGATCTAACCTGGTTTTGGATCTGGATCTCCCCTGGTAATCTGGATCTGGATTGATTTTGCCAAAACCTCACCTCCATGTTTTGTATTTAGGTTTTAGTTTTGGATCTGGATTTTTTTCTTAAAAAATCATAAAAACAGCTAAAATCACATAAAATGGGCATTTATTTTGTTCCTGCAGTATTATTAACTTCAATAACATTTATTTCCACTCGTTTCCAGTCAATTTTGACCACCTCACAGCTCGCTATATTGTTTTCATCCAGTTTAGGCCCAAAATTTGCACCAAGTAAGCTGGCTGACTAAGCTAAGCGGCAACAGTGGGCGGCACAAACACATGGCAGTTCAACTTCTAACATGGCACATCAGGAAACACTTTTATTATTCAAGAGAGGCCTGAGGGAGTTGGAGTATGTATGTAGTTGAAAGCAGGGCAGAGACAAGAAGGGTTGATTGGTAGTAAATTTTATTTTGTTTTTTGATTCCGAAGAAAATTTATCAGGGAGATGGGGAGGAGGCATTTACAAAAAAATGTGATACATTCACATCAGTTCTTGCCACAGAAGAATCCTTGAGCATGGCTGCTGCTGGGAGTTGATTCTCTCATCCCAGGAGGGGACCAGGAAGACTTCTTGTAGTGCTTTCCACATGAAAAAGCATTTCCCAACCTGTATAGGGACATTAAAAAACATAGGCCCTCATTCAGACCCACTCGCGAGCAGCTGTCCGCTCGCAAGTGGGTCGATGGTCTGCACTGCGCATGCGCGCAATGGAGGGAGCTCCGTCGTGCGCATGCGCGAGACGCGACGAACGAAGGACTTTCCTTCGCTCATAGTGTCTGATCAAAGGGGGCGTGCTGTCGATGTTGATTGACAGCACGCCCCCTTTGGTGGGCGTGCCGGGGGTGTGCCTGCCAGACGGAGGCGTTCCCAAGGGAACGCCTATCATCAGAAGCCGGCCCCACTGACATCACTAGTGATGTCAGTGGGAGTGATTTTGGCTCTGATAGAGCCAAAATCACTCCTGGCCTTGCGGTTGAGAAACTCAACCGCAGGCTTCTGCTCGCAGTGGCGATGATCGCGATGGTCTTGACCATCGCGACCATCATCCTGCACGCTCGTATATGCTGTGGGTGGTGACCCACAGCTATACGAGCGTCCAGGAGAACGCTCCATATTTATGGAGGAGGGCCCTGATTCAGAGCGAGCGCTCTGGTCAGAGCGTACGGCACTGAATCAGGGCCATAGTTAGTGGCCTCAAGCGTAAGATCTATTATTTAAGGCAGGGGTAGTCAACCCTGGTCCTCAAGAGCTACCAACAGTGCATGTTTCCAAGGTCTCGTCACAGAATCACAAGTGTAATAATTAACTCCACCTGTGGATATTTCTAAATGTGTTAGTGAGTAATGAATACACCTGTGCACCAGCTAGGTCTTCTGGAAAACGTGAGCTCTCGAGGACCGAGGTTGGCTACCCCTGATTTAAGGCCTTATGTTGGGTCTTTCTTGAGAATCCTGGGCCTGCTTCTCAGGCTAGGAGTGGATTTTCATGCCAAAAGGGGACCAGTAAGAGTGCTTTCCAAAAACAAATAAACAAATTACTTAAATAATCCTTTGCAAACCTTCTGTAAAGGCATTTCCCAACCTGTACAGGGACATTAAAAAACAGAGTTAGTTAGTGACCTTCAAACTGCCATTGTCCCCACTGTCCACTTAACCATATCAGATATGTGAACAAGCGGAACAGAGCATTAAATGCAACATTTCAGATTTAAGGTTTAAGTCTTACGTTGTGTCTTTCTTGGGGAACTCTTGAGCGCCATGCCTGCTTGCTGGGAGTGGATTTTCATCCCAGAAGGGATGAAGACATTGTTTTTTCTTCCCAACGGACACAGATCTGAAGAGAAAGAGATGCATGTAAATAACTATTGTCAGGAAAAAGATGAAATTGGGGGTCATTTTAGTTTTACTAAAGTTTCTAAAAATGAAAAGTGTTCATGTTGCCCATAGCAACCTATCAAATCCTGTCTATCATTTTCTAGAGTGCAATAGAGAAATTAATGATAACTACAATCTGATTGGTTGCTATGGGCAACATGAACACTTTTCATATTTACAAACTTTAGTAAATAAATAATATACCCCTTGGAGGCCCTTACACAAAAAACTGCCTTTGCTTTACTTGAGCTGCCCACCTTCCAGTGTGTACTGAAAGAGTTTTCAGCACAGCCAGGAACCTTGTCAGTGATCGTCCTGAGACTACTTCCCCAAAATGTGGAAAAGATGATGTCCATTAAAATGAAATACAAATTCTACGAGAAAGTACTTTACAGTTAATTACGTGCAAAAATTACACAGGCACCTGTAATGGTGGATTCCAGCGGAAACAAATTAATATTGTGTGAAGATGATGTATACATCACCCCAGATTATACCATCACCCAAGTTGCATGGAGTTGCCCCTCTGACTCATTGAAAGTCAGGTAGAGGGGCCATGGGTAGGGAGTAGGGACACTATAATCAGAGAACACATTTTTAGCTGCTTTATTCCATTTTTTAAACCATATCCTCTATTTTCACCTTTGAAAATGTTTATGCAAATCTCAGCAGAGGCGTTTGGAATGCCATTGATAACGCGCACACACACACACACACAGAAAAAAAACACTGATTGATTTAATTTTTTGGGGCACTTGGGAGAGCAACCGAACGAGGCAGCAGCCTCTTGATAAATGACACAGGCAGCACAGCACCCCTGCGCACCTATGCCAATGACAGGTATGGCTAACACGCACACCAAAAAATTGTTTATTTTTTTATTTGAACACTGGGGGTGGACCCCTGAAAGAGGCAGCAGCCCCGACAGAGCAACACAGCACCCCTGCACACGTACACCAATGACAGGTGTGGCTAACACACACACGAAAAAATTTTTTATTTTTTATTTGAACACTGGGGGTGAACCCCTGAAAGAGGCAGTAGCCCCTTTACAGACAGCAGCACGGCACCCCTGCGCACCTATGCTGATGACAGGTGTGGCTAACACGCACACACAATTTTTTTTTTCACACTGCTGGGGTTGGGTGAAGCGCACCCCTGAAGGACAGAGCACCCCCTCGACAGAACAGCACTACAGCCAGCCAGCTCCTATGGACAGGACAAGAGCCAGACCCTATGGACATTACAACAGCCAGCCCCTATGGACAGGACAACAGCCAGCCAGCCCCTCTATAGACAACAGCCAGCCCTTATGGACAGGACAACAGCCAGTCCCTATATGGAAAACAGTCGCCATCCCCTATGCAATAGCAACAGCTCCCAGCTCCCTCCCTCTTCACTCTCCACAGCCGGAATGAATGATGGCGGCAATCACGGGACCTTTATAGAATCCAAAACCCACGAGAATCCGACAGCGTGATGATGACGTTTTGCCTCGTTTTCAGATCCAAATCAGGCAGGAAAACCCGAGCCGGCTCGGATCTGACTCTGAGATCAGAACCTGCTCATCCCTACCTGAAACCTGGTTTACATTTTGAATAAATATATACATTGTGATCACAACAATCTATCAACAGGAACAGGAGCTCCTTAATCATCCCCATTTTAAAGATTTTAAAAAATTCTGTCAGAAAAAGGTCAGCTGGTTCAATATACAGTTATTGGGCAGCTTGGTTACTTTTTGTTTAGGATTGTTGCCTCACAGTACTGGGGTCTTGAGTCCAATTCCCATCCAGAGCTGTACCTTTGCGTAGTTTGCATGTTAACCCTATATTTTGACGGAGTTCCTCCAGGTGTCCCGATTTCATCCCATAACCTAGATACATTCCGGTAGGTTAATTGGCCGCTTACTAAACTTACCGTAGTGTGTGCACGCGCTTACGTTGTAGGGAATATACAGTATACTGTAAGCTCCAATTATTAAAGATAAGTAGTCACTATGTTGACATGGTTTGAAATGACGACATTCACAATGTCAACGAGGTCGAAATGTCGACAGCGAACATGTCAACATTCACGTGGATAAAATGTTGACATGGTCTTTATTTCGACATTGTGAATGTCAATGGTCACAACGTTGATAATACAGGTTTAGGTTAGGCTGTGGTAAGGTATAGGCTATGGCTAGGTTTAAATACAATACAAGAGAATGATTCTGATCCCTGGCGCTGCACTCCACAAGCAGCAAAAAAAAGGCTGTAAAAATAAGTCACCTACTTATACATCCGAGAAACAGAAAAAGGAACGGTCTTACAATATTGCGCTATAGGTTGTTCCAGCACCTTCAAATGTCGAATTCTCCCGATGTTTTTTAATTACACGATTCATACATACTAAAATACATCAAAGAAAAAAGATAGTCCACATCCAAAATATCTTTAGAATGTTTCTTTGTACTCCTTTTACTGTAAGTATTTTCGACATCTGTTTTTTTTTTTTTTAATTACCTGTAGGTGACGTTGTTGTTACTGATTCCTGTTTATAGGTTTTGTCTGCTCTACAAAGAAAGCTCAGTATTAATGTCAATATTTATACCTCCATTTCAAATACAGCAATTAATGTGTACAGGACAGAAGACACTTATAATATCTATAGTATATAGAAAATGTCTGCATTTCTGTGGGTAAGAAGTGGAACATGCAAACTAAATTTAAAATACTAATTGCTACAGTACCTACCTACTAATGTGACCAAAACGTCTACTAATATTATCTGCAGTTTTTTTACGGATTGCTATTGCGATCACAGCTCAGACTTGCCGACTTGTAGCTCCCTCCTTCCGGGAGGGAGCTGTCGGCCACCCTCAGCAGGGGGACGTGTCCCATCAGAAGGGGCCGTGACCCGGACTATGACTAGTCAATGGTGGCGGGGCATGGGCGTGACAACACAATCGCGTCATCGCGGCCCCGCCCCCTCTTCACTATGCCAAGATAAATGGCAGTGTAAAGCAGGGGGTGGGGCCATGATGACGCGAATTGCGTCATCGGGCCCCCCGCTGACGGGGATAATACTGTATTTGCAGGGGGAGCGGCGGCGAGTCAGATGGATCGCCGGGGACCGAGAGACCTACTTACCTTTCCGGGGGGCCGGGAGCGGTACCCGATTTTCGGGAGGCTCCTGACCAAATCGGGAGGGTAGGTAAGTATGTCACAGCTGCGATTATGCACGCAGGTCCGTTGCGAAAATATGCTAATGTCTGCAATAGCAAAGCTATTATAGAGACACCCATTACTGCTTTTGCACATCCGTGTAATACCTTGCAATCAGGGGCGTATCTATAATGGGTGCAAGGTGTGCGGGGAACACGGGGGGCCCGGCACCGCACACCCTGCACCCATAATATTACTTACCTTTCCGGAGTCCCACGTTGGCATGGGGTTCCGGCGCTGTAAAACGACTGAAAAATGGCAGCGGCGGCCACTTTCCCGGTGCCCTGTGCATACACTATAGACTCTGGGCACACTCTAGTGCCCAGAGTCTATAACTCCGGGGCTGACCGCGTACAGCTCAGTGCGCTGCCGGGCGGAGAGGAGGGGGCCCGTTTCGGAGACTGCACACGCGCCCCCTCCTCTCTAGAAACGCCCCTGCTTGCAATCCTGTGTATACATCGGTAGCATTGGTATCATCAGCTTCTCACGCACAATTACAGCAGGTCTTACTCAGAAATTGCTAACCTCGTTGCCCGCAGTGAGCACTCAAGCTGCGTAGGCCGTCGCAGTGGCTAATTTATGCACGCCCATGTAACGGTGTTCAAACGGACTGGCACGCTTGCGTTTCTCCGACCACTCCATCGTCACCACCCCCAAACGCTGATGTCCCGTCCCTCTGCGATGGCTTTTGATCTGCGTGAGCATGTGCACTGCGCAGCATACTCATGTGCAGTACGCACCATCGACTGATCTGCGTACGGGGTTGCAACAGCGATCCATGATGAATCAGGCCCCGTGTTTGGAAAATTACAGTTGGGAGCTGATTGGTCCATCCCCTTTATCTCCCTCCAAGGCTTAGTACATAGACCTCACAGCCTGTAAAGTGGCAGGAGTTGATTGGTTAGTACTTTATCTCCGTCCACTTTATCTCTCTCCAAGGCTTAGTACAGAGACCCGATTATCACATAAACTGTATCACTGTCCTCTATCCTTCTGCTACGTTAATCCATGCCCACAGCTGCTTTTCAGCTGGGCCCTGCTAGCTCTGTGACCCAGTTCCAAAGAAGTAAGAGTTAAACTTCAGCTCTGGCCACTCTGATTGGTTTACAGCACTGGCAAATCACCATTCAAAATGCTGGACAACCACTAAATGGTTCATGTGCACTGGTTGGTGAATGGCTATTGCTATCTTCCAATCAGTGCCTGGAGCCATTTAGTATATATGACAGTATTCCAATACTTTATGGGGGTCATTCAGAGTCGGTCGCAAGCACTGAGCGCTCGCAAGCGACTCGATGTTGCCCCACTGGGCATGCGCACGACGGAGCCGGCCCCGGCGTGCGCATGCGCGAGACCCAGCTAGCGACGGACGCTCCGTCGCTAGGGGTCTCGCAGCAGACGGGACGAGCTGTCGATGGTAAGTGACAGCTCGCCCCGTTTGGGAGGCGGGCAGGGGGCGTGCCTGCTCAAACGGAGGCGTTCCCGCCAGAACGCTTGCCATTTAGGGGCGGCCCCACTGACATCATTGCTGATGTCAGTGGGGAGCTTCCTGCTCGATCAGAGCAGGAAGCTCCCTGGGGCTTACGAGTGCCCAGACCCAACCTTAGGGTCTGGTCGTTAGCCCCGAAGGTCGCGATGGTCTTGACCATCGCGACCATCACCCATGTCAGTCACTGGAACTGTGGGTGTTAACCCACAGCTTAGCGATTGACAAGGAGGTGGTCATTCAGGATGCAAGCGGCCGCCCTGATTCAGGGCGACCGCCTGCAACTAACGAGTGAGGTCCTATATCCATCTGCTGCAGGACCACAAGATGAAAGACGTACCCATTAAGCTTTCCATTGTATCGGTTCCTGAGCTCGGAGGTCTGATTTGTAGAAAAACCAGAGACATGGGCCCATTCCCAAAATGTTTCCTCTCTAGACCAGGTGCGTATTTATAATGGGTGCTAGGTGTGTGCAGTGCACACGGGCTTCTGGGTCCAGGGGGGCCCACACACCGCACACCCTGCACTCATTTAAATATACTCACCTCTCCGTCGACCTCGTGCTGGCTGCAGCACTGTAGAAATCACCGGGAAAATGTCCACTGTGGCCATTTCCCCAGTGATTCGCACATGCGCAGTAGAGATGTCCTGGGAACGCGGTGCGGGCGCCATGTTCCCGGAAACCTGCACAGTAGACTCTGGCACAACACCAGAGCCTACTGCACCTCTGGAGAGGAGGGGGCCTGATCGGATCATGCACGCCACTCTTAAAGCGCCTCTGCTCTAGATGTATATATTTCGAAATGACGCTGGGGGATTACAAGCAGGGCCGAACTGGCCATCTGACACTTCTGGCAAAAGCCAAAAGGGTCAATGGATTGATGGGCTGGTCCGGCCTGTAAGCTTGACCGAGTAGATCCGCCCCCGGGGCATTCTCCTTGACCGGTATGCAGATAGACGGGCCCCTTTTTCATGTGCGTGCACTAGCAGATGCCAGGGCCAAATCACAGCCCCAGTCTACCTCTGATTATAGGTGCATGCCATTCCTCAACTTATGTAAAACATGATAAAAAGCAAGTGGTAATCACTCTTTGACAGTAATATATTTTTAGCATTTTCCAAAATTCTGCCCCAGTCCCTGTTATTGGTATAACTAACATTGCAACTATGGGCCATATTCAATTAGAAGTGAAAAGCCGAGATCCGCAAAAAAGTATCGCCGATTGCGACTTTTCGCCAGGCGGAAACTTATCTACGTATTCAATTCCATCCGCTTTTCGCGTACGCAGAAAGTCAATGCAATGTAATGGGCGAAAAAGATTCGCCTCTGAAGAGCAGGATAAAAGTAGTGCATTTTTTTATTTTGGGGTGCAAAGGAAACCACTCAGAACCCTTGGGACAGCCCCCCAAAGGATAACTGCGTCAAAAAATCCCTCCAAAAAAGTGAGGAACACCCCAAAAAGTTCTTTCATTTTGGGGGTGAAAAAATACAAAGTGGGGGTACAAGCAAAAAAAGTTGCGAAATACACTTTTTGGGGATCTGCAAAGATGGGTGAGGTGTCTTTTTGATTGCAGGTGCGTTTTTAAAAAAATTTAAAACTTAACTTTAGCGACTTTAAAATATGCTTGCACCCATTTTCAGGTACCATAAATTTGACAGGACTACTTATTTTCACCCCCAAAAAAGCTTATTGCTATTCTTCACCAGTTGTGCATAGACGCTAATTAGAGGCAGTTGTGCGAACTTAAGTACCCCAAATAGTTTTATTACGACTAATCGGGCACTACTACAGTGCATCCGGAAAGTATTCACTTTTTCCACATTTTGTTATGTTACAGCCTTATTACAAAGTGGAATAAATTCACAATACCCCATAATGACAAATGTACTAAGTTTTTTTGAGATTTTTGCATATTTAATTAAAAGAAATCATATGTACATAAGTATTCACAGCCTTTGCTCAATACTTTGTTGATGCACCTTTGGCAGCAATTACAGCCTCAAGTCTTTTTGAATATGATGCCACAAGCTTGGCACACTTACTGCATCTTTGGGCAGTTTCGCCCGTTCCTCGTTGCAGCACCTCTCAAGCTCTATCAGGTTGGATGGGAAGCGTCGGTGTACAGCCATTTTCAGATCTCTCCAGAGATGTTCAATCGGATGCAAGTTCTGAAGCCACTCCTTTGATATCTTGGCTGTGTGCTTAGGGTTGCCCTGCTGAAAGATGAACCGTCGCCCCAGTCTGAGGTCAAGAGCGCTCTGGAGCTGGTTTTCATCTAGGATGTGTCTGTACATTGCTGCATTCATATTTCCCTTCATCCTGACTAGTCTCCCAGTTCCTGGCTCTGAAAAACATCCGCACAGCATGATGCTGCCACCACCATGCTTCACTGTAGGGATGGTTTTGGCCTGGTGATGAGCGGTGCCTGGTTTTCTCCAAACATAACGCCTGGCATTCATGCCAAAGAGTTCAATCTTTGTTTCATCAGACCAGAGAATTTTGTTTCTCATGGTCTGAGAGTCCTTCAGGTGCATTTTGGCAAACTCCAGGCGGGCTGCCATGTGCTTTTTTACTAAGGAGTGGCTTCCATCTGGCCACTCTACCATACAGGCCTGATTGGTGGATTGCTGCAGAGATGGTTGTCCTTCTGGAAGGTTCTCCTCTCTCCACAGAGGAATGCTATAGCTCTGACAGAGTGACCATCGGGTTCTTGGTCACCTCCCTGACTAAGGCCCTTCTCCCCCGATCACTCAGTTTAGATGGCCGGCCAACTCTACGAAGAGTCCTGGTGGTTCCGAACTTCTTCCATTTACGAATGATGGAGGCCACTGTGCTCATTGGGACCTTCAAAGCAGCAGATATTTTTCTGTACCCTTCCCCAGAATTGTGCCTTGAGACAATCCTGTCTCGGAGGTCTACAGACAATTCCTTGGACTTCATGCTTGGTTTGTGCTCTGACATGCACTGTCAAGTGTGGGACCTTATATAGACAGGTGTATGCCTTTCAAAATCATGTCCAATCAACTGAATTTACCACAGGTGGACTCCAATGAAGCTGTAGGATCATCTCAAGGATGATCAGTGGAAACAGGATGCACCTGAGCTCAATTTTTGTACATGTGATTTCTTAGTTGGTTTTTTTTAATTAAATTTGCAAAAATCTCAAAAAAACTTTTTATAGGATGTCATTATATGGTATTGTGTGTAGAATTTTGAGGACAAAAATGAATTTATTCCATTTTGGAATAAGGCTGTAACATAACAAAATGTGGAAAATGTGAAGCGCTGTGAATACTTTCCGGATGCACTGTACATTGATCCCCAATGTTTCTGCATCTTTTTGGGGGGTTCCGGCTGATTTACCCGAATCTGACAACATTTTTCGCCTGTTCTGACTTCGCGTGTCGCTGTTTTCGCGTCTTTTGGAATTGAATAGGGAGAATAGCGGGGTACGCGCATGATAAGTTTCTACGGCTAAAATACATGATTTAGGCGAAAAATCCAGCATGCAAAACTTTATCGCGGGTGCAAAACTAATTGAATACCTCCCTATATTTATTAGGACCCAGGTGTAGTCCAAGGACAAGATATTACTTTGCTCCATTGCCACTAAACTCTTGAATAATGTATTCAAGCCCAACCTGTTGCACCATTGTCTATTCCTAGTCATAGATGGCTTTACGTTATTGGATGCAAAGAAAAAAAATCACATGATGCTCGTCCGCTTTATTGAGCCCCTTACCTGTATCCTTTAACACAATCTTGAGCAGATTTATTTACCAAATTTTAAATTGCAGAGAAAATAAAGTAACCTAATGATATGAACATATAAGAAGGAATGTGTGTTAGTAACCTAAACAATAGACTAGGGTGTATATTTACTAAACAGAGGCTTTTCAAAGTTGCCATCCCAATATGGGAGTACTATTGAATGCAAAAGGAGGCGTGTTTGACATTGAGAGGATGGTGCTTCTCTATCTTGCATTATTTTAAATAAGGGAGAGGTAGAGCTTGTGAGGTCTCATAGGTTACATAAATGTTCTGCATTGCTGGATTCATACATAAGAACAATGATGTCACAGCAGACGCTACTGGCATGCTGTTTTGGAGACATAAAATGGGTTTCAGCTGTCCTTGGTGGAAGGGAGAGATGATTGCTGCACTCTATTGCAATATTATAACAGGGTTACAGTGGAAAGTCGGGATAAGTGTCTAAGGAACGGTTTTCCAGACATTACAGTTCCTAACTTGGATACCCTATCATACATTTTCAGACTTTCTATTTTGACTTTATTTATTTATTTTATTTATAAATATAAACACTAATAACAGCCAAATATTTACAAAAAAAGTATAAGGTGAAATAAAATGATCTGAATAGGTTTGTATTGGAGATTACGTTGTGCCAGTTGTTAATTATTTCTATATGTCAGTGATTATTATTAATCCATAAAAGCCGTGTAGCATTTATCTTTCCGCGTTGCTACTCTCTTGCTCTACTTCCTTTAAGATGATGAAATGATCAATAATTGCGGCTGCAGCTGGTTCATTGTGCTGGCAGAAAGCCGACCAGTCCCTTCAGCAAGCAAGACAAAGGAAAGCTTACACACATTTCCCAGTGATGATACATGGTACAAGGCTTTGTTAACTGTAATACACAGACACACTGAGTGTAGATACTGTAGCATAAGTAATACATATGTATATAGACGTTATAAGGGCACAGTCGTACCCTTATATTAAGACTGAATCTAACAAAACGGAAATCTCCATAGAGAATTCCAGAGGGGGGAGGGGGCATGGTGTTTAAGGGGCTACACCTCAAAAGCTATTGGAGGTACCAGGCTGAAATTTGGCATGGACAGGTTGAACTGTTGCTCGGTGCTGCATGCCAAATTTCAGGACAAAAACATAATAAATGTGGATTTGGGAGTAATCTAAATTTCCAGCTGTCAGTTTATTCTGACACTCTCAATTAGGACCACTTTTCTGTTGTACTCTATGGGGGATTTTTGGGAAGGCATAATTCAGGTAGGGGGCAAATTTAGACTTGGGGTTTGTTTTATGAGGTAGCTATTGTTCCAGGGTAGGTGCTTTTGGGGTTCAGGTAATTGAGAAAGTTACAGTTTTAAAACTATTACCTCAAGAATATGCCCTTAAACAGATAGGAAGTTTCAACTTGTTGCGCAGCCTCAGTAGGTGCCTTCAGCAGGTGTACTCAGTAGGTGCCTTCAGCAGGTGTACTGAGTAGGTGCCTTCAGCAGGTGTACTGAGTAGGTGCCTTCAGCAGGTGTACTGAGTAGGTGCCTTCAGCAGGTGTACTCAGTAGGTGCTTTCAGCAGGTGTACTCAGTAGGTGCCTTCAGCAGGTGTACTCAGAGCTGACAAAGGCTGTCGCCCACTAGGTGAAGAGGACAACAGAAGCCCTTGGAAGGTGGCAGTGAGTGCACCTGCTGAAGGCACCTACTGGCTGCCACCTAGTGGGTGGCGGCCATAAAAAAAAGCTGACATATGCTGCTGCCCGCTAGGTGAAGACGCCGAAGCCCCGGCGGGTTGGTGCCCACCAGGCGAAGATGCCGAAGCCCTGGTGGGTTGGCGCGTGCCAGGTAAAGATGCCAAAGCCCTGGGGTAGCGGCCACACAAAAGTACTTAAAGGCCGCCGTCCACCATGTGAGGATGCAGTAAAATAAAATATTACAATATTAAAGTGTTTTATGTTTACTTTAATATTTTCTTTACAGGTGAACTACAGGTACGAAGACACCGGAAGTCCTAGTGGGAGGCAGCCATGCAAAAGAGCTGACGTCCACTAGGTGAAGAGAACAACAGAAGCCCTGGGAAGGTGGCAGCCGTGCAAAAAAGCTAATTGGCTGCCATCCTCCAGGTGAAGCAGACAGAAGCCCGGAAATCCTAGTGGGCGGCGGCCATGAAAAAGAGCTGACACAGGCTGCCGCCCAGTAGGTGAAGACACCGAAGCTTTGGTGGGGTGGCACCCACCAGGCGAAGACGTCGGAAGTCCTAGTGGGCGGTGGTCATGAAAAAGAGCTGTCACAGGCTGTTGCCCACTAGGCGAAGATGACGAAGCCTTGGCGGGTTGGCACCCGCCAGGCGAAGACATTGAAGCCTAGGTTGGTTGGCACCTGCCAGGCGAAGACGCCAAAGCACTAGCAGGTTGGTGCCCGCCAGGGTGAAGACGCCAGAAGGCCTTGTAAAAGAGCTGACACAGGCTGCCGCCCACTAGGTGAAGACGCCAAAGCCCTGGCGGGGTGGTGCCCACCAGGCAAAGATGACAAAGCCCTGGTGGGAGTGCGCCCACCAGGCAAAGACACCGAAGCCCTGCAGGTTGATGCCCACAAGGCGCAGAGAGTCCTAGTGGGTGTAGGCCATGAAAAAAAGCTGACACATGCTGCTGCCCACTAGGTGAAGACGCCGAGGCTCTGGGGGGTTTGGTGCCCGCAAGGCAAAGATGCCGAAGCCCTGGCGGGTTGGTGCCCACCAGGTGAAGACTCCGAAGCCCTGGTGGGTTGGCACATGCCAGGTGAAGACGCCAAACCCCTGGGGTGGTGGCGGCCACGCAAAAGAACTTAAAGGCCGCCGTCCCCCAGGTGAAGACACAGTAAAATAAAATATTACAATATTAAAGTGTATTGTGTTTATTTTAATATTTTCTTTACAGGTGGACTACAGGTGCCAGTGGACCCTGATGGCCTGCATGGACCTGTAGTTTACCTGCAAAGGATAATATATTTTTTAACAATACACTATAAACAATCAACCCGGCACCCACTACCCAGGGGTGCCGGTGATAGCCCCGGCCTATCAGCCTAGGCCTGGGGTGCCTTGGAGAGGTGGACTCCTTTATTGGGGGGGTCCCCAGCTTCCCAGGGATCCCTGGGCTGACTAGCGGTCACGTACAGGACTGAAACGACGGAATACTAATGCAGATATATACTGCTGTACCACCTGCGTTATTTATTGAGATTGCCGCACCTCTGCATACTTTTACACACACACACACACACACACATATATATATATATATATATATATATATATATATATAGTATAGATATATATATAATAGGTGTTACCCGCAGCTATGTCCATGATGAAATTGAAAGTGGGAACTCCATACCAGCTGTTATTCAAACAAATGGGTGCCAGTTATAAAGATGATAGGTGCACACAAAGCCACGGCTTTCCATGAATGATGCTGAGCAAAATAGTATTTATTTGCATAGGCAATGATTCAGGTCATGGCAAACCTTATTCAAGCACTCACATGAGGACTAGATTTATCACAGTGTAAATAGGGGTTAGTTAATAGCGTTGAAAAAAGTTTGATATTTTTTTCACAAATGCTCAGTTGCAAACAGTCTGGTTCTGCACCAGAAGGATATATATGCCAAGTTTATGTCAGGCATACAGACACCTACATATATGTAAACACAGGCCCTGATTCAGAGCCGGACGCTCTGACAGAGCGCTCGCTCTGAATCAGGGCCGTCCCTGCTCCTTTTTGGAGCGGCCTCCTGGCCGCTCGCATAGCTGTGGGTGACCACCCACATCTATAGCGAGCGGCCAAAATGATGGTTGCGATGGTCAAGACCATCGCGACCCTGCGGTAGGGTCTCGCTGCTGCAAGCCCAGGAGTGCTTTTGGGTCTATCAGAGCCAATAGCACTCCCACTGACATCACTAGTGATGTCCGTGGGGCCAGACCCAGACGGTAGGCGTTCCCAGCCACGCCCCCCGCGAGCGGGTCAGAATCAGGCCCACAATCAGATCATGAGCAAAAGTAAAGTACATTTGCTTTGATAACGCATCCGTTATTAGTGTTAATATAATACCCTCAACACAAGGTGAATTGGTGTTGTGTCAATTAAAAAAAATAAGAGTACTGAAAAAAAATCGCAATACATATTTATTAAGTAAAAAAAATACACCAAAAGAAAGTAATATCAATAGTACATAAAAAAGAAAATGCAAGAAAAGTATTGTAACATATAGCTAAAGAAAATACATACAAATTGACCATCTAAATGCATTGGCAAGATATATATTAATTTTCCAACACTAGATATAGGATTTTTTCAGTACTTGTATTCTCCTGTTATTGATATAACACAGCAGATCTAATATTTTATCTTCTGTAAAAATAAAAGTAACAAACATTATTTTTAAAATAAACACAAAAAAAAATCCTATACTCTAAGAATGATCCATGGATCCATCATCCATCCACTTATCAACTTCATTGGTGAATTTGCAATTATACAATTAAAAAATAACTACATTAGCTAGTTCTGGAAATATCAGTGACACTCGAACATGCATGACGTGGTTATGAAAGGGTTGACCAAAATAAAACCACATGGTTTGTCTAAAAATTACTGAATTCACCTCAAAATGTCACATTCACTATTAACTATACAGTTCTGCCACAACTAAGATTTGGTTCCTTAGCTGACAACTTGATATGAATTCAGTTACTCCCTGACACTTCAAAATACAATCTCAGCCTTATGTAATCAGAATAATGGTAACCCAACAATTATCTGCCTTAAGTAAACAGCCAAGTGTTTCATGTGAAATATTGACAAACGCAAATACAGAATGTTATTAAATAATTTTTAATATGACAAAGAAAGACACAATGCTTATTGTTTTAATTTTTTTTTTAATTACACGCAGCACTGCAATTACAGGCAAGCTTCTTAAAAGAAACAGGAGTAACATGGAACCTGAAAAACAATCATGTATTTTCATGGAATCTGCATGCAGGGAAATAGACAAAACCTCATTAGCAGATAGATTTCCCAAGTGATTATTTTTAAGATAATCACATTACCTTTTAAACATTCTCTGCTGTCCAAAATACAGCCACTCCCTCACTGTCAGGTCACCTAATGTGGAAGTATGCTAATTGGTTTTACAACAGTTTATTTTGTTCACACTCTTCCATTGAGCAATGCCACAATATATTCTCATCAGGAACATACAAGGGTACTAAGATTACATTCAACCAATAATGTAGGTCATGCTTTACTACACATTTGCATATGAGACAAGAATATGTTGGAAAGAATATTTTTATAGCTTCCATCTGTGACTGGTAGTTATGGTTGACACACTTGGGGGTCTATTTACTAAGCAGTGTTAGGAGACAAAGTGAAAAGTGATAAGGTGCCAGCCAATCAGCTCCCAACTGTCATTTTTCAAACACAGCCTGTGAGATGGCAGTTGGGAGCTGATTGGCTGGCACCTTATCACAGACTTATCACTTTTCACTCTGTCTCCTAACACTGCTTAGTAAATAGACCCCTTGATGTGGCTTGTCTAACTGACTACCACTATGTGCAGAGATCTCCTAAAATACGGATTATAACGAGTATTGATATAATGGATTTTCCCAGCCATTGTCCTGTGAGAGCACAGCGTCTGGGTTGGCCATACACTATTGTGACAGGTGGACCATGAGACCTGGGAAAACACCAGGTCTCTCAATGTAAACATTCCAGGCATTTGAAGTGGATCCAGTATCCATTAACCTCTGGCTTAGTTACACATACTGGAGCTGATACAGAGTTGAGTGCAAGTTGGATGGAACTTCTTCTGCAATAAGATGCATACAACTCTGGCACCTACAGTAGATAACACTACTGGCCAGTGCATCTGCGTCTGTATCTGTTCACAATTACATGAACACACCCTTTTGGAACTTGGACTATTTTAGACCAACTCTTCCATCCCCTATAATGAGTGCCTAATGTGATCTTGAGCCTGCAGAACCAATTTGCTGAGTACTTCACCTATAACAACCCCCTTTCCTAGAACTACTATCATTCACTGGTACTCAGCTGACGAAATGACTTAAACTTTAAAGGGGAATCCTATAGGCCACAGTGTTTACCCTGTGGCTAATTACCTGCAGCCGGCACATTCCATTAGTGGGCTTAACCCTACGTGTCATTCCCCTAGGAGGACTTTCCTCGCAGCGCCTGAAGCTGTGAGGGAAAGATGTGAGAAAAAGACACCATTGGGGTTTAGCGAGTGGGCAAACCCATTGGTTCCACAGTTTTACGCAAAATCAGTGGCTTTCCGTGTGTTAACCCCTAATTTACTGAGTGGGGAAAATGCTATTTCATTGTATAGCATTTCACAGCACACCGCGGCCAATTGGATTCCTCCCTAAGCAGCGCAGGCTCAAGGTCACAGACTCATATATTTAAACATTTCAAACATGACTAAATAGCATAAGAAACAAAAGCACTAGATGGCATCAGGAACTTAATGCACAAGCTAAATATGACAACTAAATAGGAGTAACTACACAATACTAAAACTATATATAGAAAGCAGCTAACAATATCTTTAGCATATCTCTGGTACTTACACTGAGGAATATGCTAGCATGTTTTCTGAATAGCACAGATAATTGCACTGCAGGGTAATGCTGGGTAAGTCTTCCCAAATAGAACAGTTAATTTGCACAGTATAGAAATGCTGAACAGATCTTTCAAGTAGCACCAGTAATTTGCACAGTGGAGAAATTGTAACAGGTTCTCTGCACAGATAAATGCACTGTAGAGAAATGTTGGCCAACTCTTCCAAATAGAACAGGTACTTTGCACAGTATAGAAATGCTAAACAGACCTTCCAAGTAGCACAAGTAATTTGCAGAGTAGATAAATGCTTGCAGGTAGAAGGTTTTCTGCATAGTACAGATAATTGCACTTTATGGAAATGTTGACCAGAGCTTCTAAATACCACACATGATCTACACAGTAGAGACACTGGGCAGATCTTCTGATTAGCCCAGATTAGTTGCACTGTAGAGACATATGACAGGCCTTTGGACTCCTAAATAATGCAGATGCTTAAACCGTAGAGAGACACTGGGCAGATCTTCTGAATAACCCAGATTTATTGCACTGTGGAGAAATGCTGGTAGATCTTCTAAATAGCACAGATAAATGAACTAAGTAGCACTGAGCAGGTATCCAGGTAAATGCCAGGACTGACAGTATTAGACTTATTAGAACCCACAAAGGAGTGTCAGAGGGAAATCTCTAAAAAGGTTTAACTGGCAATCATCACAAGTCCAGAAATCAGCAAGGCTCTGAACTTAGCTGCAGCAATCAAGATTCAGAATACAGCCCAGCACAATGAGTCCTGGTCAGCATGCCTGACTGGTTGCCAGGAGACTGAGTATAGCCACTAGTGCTAACTGTTCTTCTTCTGGATTTTAAAATCTTATCCTGCCTCTCCAGTTGCAAGTAGGCACAAGTATAGATGAGTGCAATTCATGCACATATGCATGCAAATTGTTTTGTTGGTCTTCACTTAGCAAATAGGAGTAGTCTAGACATTGTGTGCACAGTCTCTCAACTATTAGTGATGGACTACATAACAGTTAGTGCTGCATAAACAGAATATATTGTGACCAGTTGCAGGTAGGTTGAATCAAAGTTTTTCGACAATTGGGCTAGTGGTATTTTCCGACATGTGTCAATATAGTATTTAAAATTAACAAGTGAATTTAAGTGATAACAAATGCAAAATAAATTGCCTGTACCAAAAATATTTTTGTAAGCGGTAATCTGTGTATCCTTACTTGATTCTTCCTCCTCGCAAAACATAATTCCATGGATTTATACAATGAAAAAATGGAGGAGCATAGTGTAATACAGATTACATGATACTTGCCAACTCTCCATGATTTTCAGGGGGACTCCCTTTATCCCTGAAGGGTCTAGTAATCTCCCTGAGTTCACTTTACCCCCATTATGAAGCTGTTATATATATATAAAAAACAGGTATATACATTCAAATGGGATCATTAGTATAATTTCCCTGCATTGGTTATAAGGCACAATGATCCCTATGGGTACATGTATTTGCTGAAAAGTATCAGTGTGTTTTCTTCAACAAGTAGATCTTACGAACTGCTCTGGGGCTCATTTACATTTGGATGTAAGGCAATTTTTTGACACGCCTCTCAGATGTAGCAGTACACGCCCACTTTACTGCCGCGCTCATTGGCGCTGCTTTCACAAACTCCATGAAAAGTAGGCAAGTATGGACTAAATACAAATCATCTCCTCTTATGCAAAGCAAGTGAAGTGAATAAAGTGGAGCAGACCACCAATCAATTTTACCCCTACTACTACAGCACAGCAAACCATGTTACAGTACAACACTTTTCATGTATGTCCACCCTATCAGAGTGTATCTGCGTACCAGAAAAGCCATACAGATTGTACGTAAATGTTGCCTTTACAGGAATTCTTGTTCGTGTTCTTTCTTTCTCTTTTCTTGCACATTTAAAAGAAATTAGGCCACTCACACAAGGCCAGATTAGGATTTGAGGGGACCTCCATAGCAAGTCAATTCTGTGGCCTTGTCACTAAAATTTCAGTGTCCAAACTGTACTGCATCCTTGTCCCTATCCATCCTGTGTACTGCGCACAGGTCCAGCAAAACTCTACATGGGCTGCTTGCAAAAAAACACGATCCGGCCATTTGAAGAACAGCTCCATTGGGAGGATGACGTGCATCATATAGCAATAAGGGTTGATTTACTTTGGGGGGCACCCAGGCAGGGCCGGCTCTAGGGGTGTTCGACCAGTGCGGTCGAACAGGGGCGCCACCCATAGAGGGGACACCCCTCCCCAACATCCCGATTTCAGCGGGACAGTGCTGTCCCATTGTTCCACCTGTGGGCCGAAGTGGCCCGCGGATGGTGAAATCGGGAGGGTGGGGACCGCCGCAGCTGTGCGGCGGTGCTGGACTCTGGAGTCTGAATGGAAGCTGCGCGCATGCGTGCGGCATCTATTCAGTGACGGGAGAGGGCTGGAGGAAGCCCAGCTAGTGAGGCTCCCCCCAGCCTGACATTATTTGGAGGAGTGCCATGCAGGCACGCCTCCTAATAACGTCACATGGGGGCGTGGCCGATGGTAATTAGGTCACACCCATTTTTGTTGCTTTCGATGTGAGGGTACACTATGTAGAACTGGCACAGGGTGCTCTGAACCCTGGAGCCGACCCTGCATCCAGGAGTGCAGATAAGGGGGGCCAGGTACTGATTATTTGGACCCAGGCTTGGTGGAGGGGCTCGGCAGTTGCCAGGGTCTGCCACTGCCCCTCTCTCTCCCTTTTACCAGTCAGTAGCCAGGGGCGCCGAAAGGGGAGTGAGCGGGTACAAATTACCCGGGCCCAGGCTTGCTGCAGGGGCCCGGCGGGGACCCAGATTCACCACCATTCCCCCTCTTATGTTACAGTCGATGCTTTGTGCTGGGATGCACTGGGAGACTGCTCGTGGCTGCTAAAGCAGCAGCCGGAGAAGTCTATGCCTATGGAGCGAGCGATCACACTGATTGCAACCCCCATTGGCTGTGCACCGGGCTGAGGGGCACACAGCGCCCTTTCACCTGGGCCCGGCGCGGCTCTCATCGGCCCGGTCAGTAGCCTTTGCAGTCCAGCAGATGCTGCAGAGTGCTGGACTGGCCTCTGAGCAGCAGCAGTCTCCTCTGCCTGTCTGTGGGGGGTGGTAATCACATGGGCCCCAGGCCAGCTCTCTACAGGCCTGGGGCCATATGTTGCATAAGTCTGGTTGTCCCATCTATAATCTTGCTCTGGTATAACTGCTTAGAGAACTAAATAATTTTATAAAATTAAATATGTATGCACATGGGCCCTGTTTCTTACCTGCTCGCTGCCCGAGGCAGCTCGCAGGTCTGCAGGGCGTTTATTTTTTTTCGTCCGGCCTTCTGGCCACTCGCTAAGCTGTGGGTGACCACCCACAGCTTTTGCGAGCGGCCAGGTGATGGTCGCGACCATCGGGCTTGCGGCGAGACCCTTGTGGTAGGGTCTCATCTGCCACAAGCCCCAGTAAGCTTCCTACTCTAATAGAGCAGGAAGCTCACTACTGACATCACTCGTGATGTCAGTAGGGTAGCCCCCAAACGGCAGGCGTTCCTTCGGGAACTTCTCCGTTTGGCAAGCCACCCCCGACCCGCCTACAAAACAGGGTGAGCTGTCGATCAACATTGACAGCCGCCCCGTTTGTAGCAAGCCCCGGAGCGAGTGAATTTCTCACTCGCTCTGGGGCTCGCGTGTGCGCACTGCCCGGCAATCGGCCCACTTGCGAGCGCTATGCACTTGCGAGCGGGTCTGAATCAGGCCCATGGTGCTGACAACATAACTTTAGTTAAGTTCCTAATGCTGTAGCCACACTTGTGATGTCACAACTTCTACCGGCCAATCAGATCCTGTCACATTTGCAATGTAACAAGTTCCATCAAAATTGGAAACGCTGGTGCTGTGAAATTGCAGCGTCACATTCTCAGAGGTGAGGGTTTGTCACTAGAGCGGAGCCCTTGTTTCATCTCTAGATGGTTACTAATCTCTTACACTGTGTTTATATTTAAATAAGAAAATAACATTTGTGTGGCTGCTTGCCGCTATATGTGTAGCCTTTCTCCAGAACTAGGGCTCTCTCTGAAGCCCATTGAACCGTGAATGAAGTGGATACTCTTATTGAAGCAGCACTTTGGCTGCTCGTGGTGCCCGCTCACCTGCATCTCTAGGCATCTGAATAACGTTGCTTTGATTATTTTCGATAGCTTTCTTCACAAGCCTCTTTTTTTTATGTCCTTGTAGAACCTTGTAGAATGAAACTCAAAGTGCATTGAGAAGTAGGTGAAATCAATTTAACCGTTTGTCACCACAAGAGACACCGACGTCGAAATATGTGCTATCGCCAGCAAAATTACATTATACAAATACGCAGTTCATTATTTTTTTTATATTGTGCACTAAACTTATATTTTATCAAGTGTAAAATCTGCTTTTATCTTTATGATAAATTTATTACGAACGATGTGCAAGCCTCTTAAGTGTTTAATATACTCTTCATACAATTTAGATTTCACCATAATAAAATCAAGTTAGTTCATTTTTTTTAACAAAAACTTGCAAGAAATTAATTACTAGCGTTTACAACGCTCAAGGGAGATAACAAAAATTAAGATAACAAAATATTTATCTGTTTAAACGTGTTACTGGATATTCACACGGTATTTTATATGCTTGTCATTTAGTATAATTATTGAATTTTGCATTCCCAATAGTGTTTGGAATAAAAATCTCAGTGAGGTGCTACTTATATCCATCAGTGCAGAGAGGCGGGGGTTGGGACAAAGTATAAAGGGGCGGTACTGCCAAGGGGGTTTAGCCACACCCCTTAGATGGTATGGCCACACCTCTTTCTAAGGTCCGGGTCCCCGCATCTCTATTGGTGGCCCTGCATGGTTCTGTGCTTGTACATTTCTAGTTCTTTATGATCTCCTGAATGCATTGTACCCTCATTTGTTGTCTGTCTTCTTTGATTGCAATTTGCATGTGTCAGTATTTAGGAAATTCCTCACTGGCAGGAAGCTCTGGGCCTGACTTAGAAATGGACGCAATACCGATTTTTACGATTATCGATAATCTGTGCATCCGTCAGAGTCACACTGCGCACGCAACAAGTTTAATTTTCGCTGCCCCTTGCAGTGAGGGTTTATATGCAAAGTGATTGATGGACAGGGACCGTCCGTTAACGGCAATGGAGGGGTGGCAGCTCATATGTAGGCGTTTCGCAACTGTTTTTGAGTCATGTCACATCCTGCGACTGCGATCACATACGCAGTAAAATGGCACCATCGTCTCAGTTCCTGCGGCTATTCTGTGCGACCTTAGGGCTCAGAAGTTCAGTAATCGATTGATCTGCAATCGGTGCTGAGTCTCAATACAAATCCAGACGGCTGCAACATTTGCATATTTGTGCACCACCAATTCGCAGCTGCGGCGGCATTAGCGTCCATCTCTGGGTCAGGCCTTCAGTACAGAATCAGGTGAATTTTACATTGACGTCAATTATTATTCACACTTTTATGGCACTTTTATGGCACATGTCCATGGAAATTTTGGATGTGCTTTTTTATGCTACTAAACATACGTCGATATCATTATTATTATTATGCGCATCTTTACTTACATTTTTTGCTAGTGTTATAGAGAGGATTGCTTAGTATCAAATGCATTGAAACGTGGGAAACACCTTTATGGAATAAGTAGCATATTTAAAAATACAAGATTTGTAGCATTGCAAACGTGTATAGACTTAATTGGGACAATGGTTTCTAGAGTCACGACCGAGTACATGCATTAATACCGCATAGAGAACGCAGAAATCAAACACAGTAGTGTAACTTTTACGTAGTTCCCCTGTCATCTCAATGCAGCCATAATGTCGACACCACAATGTTGACATTGTTGAACTTTCGACATTGGGCACGTCGGCATATGCAGAATGTCGACATGATCAAAATGTTGACACGTGACCCATAACTAACGATATATATAATAATGTTAGTGGCCAGGGGAGATCGGTCACTATCATGGGTTTTATTAAAGTAAAAAAGTAAAACAATGAAAACACAATATAAACGTACTGTCTAAAATCCATAAAGGTTGCAGGGAATGAGAAAATCACCAACTAAACACTAACACTAAATAACCCACCACTGCAATATTTGCCATACCAGACCTGTCCTTAACCTTGTGTCTTCCACACTACAAATCTGTACCCGTGTGCCAATGCAGCATTACTTTTTTGCTGCCTGAGATATGTTGATTATTTTGCACCTCAGGTGGCGAAGAGAAGATTTGTCCTACAGCATTTTTTGAAAGTGTTCCTTTTACACACTTAGGGCTAGAGTTTGCGTCGCATGCTAACTGCACTCTATGCCGATCTGAGCGCAGTTGGCCGATGTTTTAAGTACTACGCATGCGTCCGAGTCACACTGTGCATGCGCCCCGATTGTTGCCGCAACGAGACGCAGTCTGAATTTGGAGTCAGGGAGTGTGGTCTTTTGTGGGTGTTCCTAAGACATTAGTGGTTAGGTATACGTAGGCGCATCACTGACCGCACCTGTGTCTAAAAATGCACAACCGTTCACCCAGAATGCCATGCTCAGACAGTAAAGTTGCAGCTGTTACATCAAGTTTTGATGGCGCACCGATAATGCGATGGACTTCCACAGGCACAAGGCTTTGCAAGTTTTAAAGAAATCATCCAACTCAAAATCACACCCTTAGGGTCTCATTTAGCACTGAACCTAAGTGCACGTGTGCCATGTAAATATGTATTGGCCTATATATATATATATATATATATATATATATATACTTTAGGTCCTGTGACGGCATCTCATGGTGTGCGCTGGTGTGCTTATTTATATTGTTGTAATGACAAAGGCAAATCTGCTCTAGGTTATTGTCTCAGGGCCTGATTCAGCAAGGTACGCAGTTGCTTACACGCACTCAATCGGCCGATTAATTTCGCACTGCGCATGCATATGCAATGCAATGCGCATGCGTGAACTAGACGCTGCGATCGGGACTGCGATCGCAGAGGCTACACAGACCCATGACAGAGTGATTGACAGGAAGTGCAGTTTCTGGGTGGTGACGGAGGGGGTGGTCAGCCGAATGCAGGCGTGCCAGTGCGTTTCAACACCGTTGCATGGGCGTGCATAAATTAGCCACTACGATACCAGACGCAGCCTCAGGGCTCATAGTGTGCACTTAAGTAAGCAATTCCTGAGTGAGGTCTGACCTGCCTTAACTGTGCGTATGGGTCGGATGTTACTCGATGTTACTGATTGTTTAGCTATGTTGTCGAAGTATATCGATGTGAGTAAGGGGAAGTGGGCGTCTTTATGTTAGGCTGCGATTGCAATGCGACTGCAAACATTTACATATCACCGCTGATATTAGCAACTGCGCTGCGTGCGTATAAGCAGAATAGCGATCCATGCTGAATCAGCCCTCCGACTAGATTTATTACATTTTAGGGCTTGGTGAGGACCAGATGATTGATCTGATTTGCAGAAACACAGACAACCTACTTTGTGTTTCACGTGACTGTAGAACATGATCACGCGGCCTTGAAATCAGTCAACTCCAGTTGACCAATCCTGCTTTTTTTTTTTCTTATCTTTAAACAAAAGATATAAGAGTAACTTGGGTCAAACACAATATTAGCAGGAAATAGGCTCTCCTGTAGCATGTAACAAATATTTTTTTTTATACCATATTATATATTTCTAATATTCAATGATACTGCTTTACTGTAGCCTCACAAGTTGTTGTCCTTTTTCCTATTTTTGTAATTTATGTTTCTATCACAGTAGACATGATATTAATTTTCAGTCCTCAACTTGAGACATTCCCAATGATCAAAAACAAAACACACTTTATTACATTTAAGCCTAATGCCTGAATATCATTGACTCAAATTGGATTAAGCAGATATTTGGTGCATGTTGTGATAACTAATGCTCTATCATACATGCTGCTCCCGGCCCCCCAGAAAAGTAGGCATGCCTCCTGGCCCTCCATCCCCCCTGTAATACGTATCTAAACACCCGCAGCTGGGGGGGGGGCTGATGAAGCGATTCTCGCTGAATTGTGTCATCATGACCCCGCCCCCTGCTCCACAATGTGGCTCCTCCCCTAGCACCGGCCCTAAACTGCACGTAGTGTCCCGTTCACGCCCCCTTTGCCGGCCCCGCCTACCCTGCTAAGCCGACCTGGCTGCTCTCGGAAGGGGCAGCCAGGATTTTGGTCATTCTATTTCCTAGCTGCTTTTGCCTTAAGGTTGTACAGGCAAGTGCATAGGGGTAGAATAGTCCGAGGGGCAGCTCAATTGACCCAACTGTCTCAGCTTACCTCTTGCTGTCTTTGACGGTGAGTGTAAAGATGGACTATGAGGTGCAATTTTTCAACAGGTGTTCCTTCAATGATGTGAAACGGGTAACCCTATCCCTCATACCCCTTTCAGACCAAGTTTCTGACCTGGGATATTGCAATGGCAACCCAGGTCCTGGCTTGGTGATAAAGGGTCAACACGGTCATACCTGGGATCGATCCGACTCGGCTACGGTGTGAAGGGCGTGTCACGGGTCATGCCTATAATGAGCTGATTGGTGGCTGTGAAGCGCTGGGGGATGAAGTCATCTCTCAGCGGCAGTGCAAGCAAGCAGCATGGCGATGTGGCAGGATGCCGCGTTGAGGGAGCTCCTAGCCATAAGGGTTCTCCTTTGACAGAAGCTTAGATTCCAACAAGCCGCCAAAGTCCATTCTATTAGCAGCCAGGACTGTCAACTATGAGAGCGCCAGGAGCTGTCTAGTGTCAAAAGTACATAGCAGGGTGCAGCTTATGAGGGGTAGGAGCAATGTATCCTGATCTGCCACCCAATGAGACCCAGCTAAAAGTAATTTCCAATGCTGTAGGTCTGTCCTAGCAAATTATGATTTAACAATAAATACATAAAGATGACATATTAACGACCCCTTAGACCAGGAGTCAATTTTACTTACGTTTCTCCAACTTCATGCAATAAATGTGTTTAAATCTGCACATTCTGTATGAAATGATGTGTACTGTATAACCAATAGCTAAATAGTTTCGCTTTAACCACTTTAGTTTAATGTAATTAAGAGAATATTTGTTTAGCAAATATTTGTTTTCACCTCTGCTAAATATCAGGTTGAATATTGCTTTTAATTACCTTAGCGAGATTAATATTGCAAGTAAAAGTGTAAAGCAAGTAATGAAGTGTCATGTGTCTGTGCTTTCCACATCGGAAAGTGTTTCCCAGATCTTCTAGTGGCCGGTGAGGAGAGCGAGTGAGATCTGCTGATACAGGCAGATGGTGGCAGTCAGGAATTACCCAGACTCTGCATATATTTCCTTTGCACCTGGCACTGGAGGTGTGAGCTGTGCCAGTTCCTTACTCAACACAGATGTTCTTGTTTTATGTTTTTTTATGGAAGTGCAACGTCTACTTCTCTGCTCCAAAAATTGCCGTGCTAGAGTGCTGGAACCGAAGCCCTGCACTCTATTAGCGCATCTGCGTTTTTGGATCCACTTTCCAATATTGCTAACATAAAGATACATTATTTTTAATCATTACGGTGCCCGGGATGTAGAGAATTGTATGGTAGGTTCTCAAAAATAAGTAAGACAAATGTGAATATTTTTACATATCCCTTTTGTTTGTTTCTTTTCCTGTATAAGAAAATAAATATATAAATATATATATATATATATATATATATATATATTGTACAGTGCGTTGGTTCAGTTGAGAGGAGCCAGAGTATTCCACTTGCGCCAGGAGAGTAATGATGCCCAGCAGTGATCGATATCCTAATATGCAAGTGAGGGACTGGCCTAGCGGTGGCACTTGCTAGGAGCGGCACAGCTGGTTTCCCTGCTTCAGGACCCTGGTAGACCACTGGCTTGATGGGGGTGCTCAGAGGCTGGGTGATTCATTTTTTTATATGTCAAGGGCTTAATTTGATTATTTTGCAACTGGCAGGTGTGGTAAGAGGGTTGCAGGCGGCGAATTGTGGTGCAGGAGGTGAATTTAGGGGCTGGCTTGGCTGTCCAGAGGCTTCGGGACTGGTCCCGACACAATGGTAGTGATTTTATTGGGCGGGCATTGTGTGTGCCGAGGGATGGGGGTCATTAATATGCCTAGAGGGAGCCTGACCCCTAAATCTGCTCCTGATGCCCAGGAACGTGTAAATCTGACTGCTCACCCCAATCACTAGATAATTAGATGTGTGGCTAATGCACTTATGATGGAGAGAATTCTGAACACCCGGTTGTTTGAGTTTCGAAGTCAATGCGGTACTTGCTACAACCAGGTGGGCCAAGGATCATGCACAAGTGCTGTCAAGGGTGGGCATGGTGGCTATCAAACTGGATACAGAGCCCTTCACTTTGGCTAAGTGTTACAGATGCCATTCAGGTAAGTTTCAAATTTGATCTAATCAGAGGGTTCCGTGACCGCAAACTACTTCGTGGTTCATTAAGATTTGGGGATGGTTCATTCTATCTTAGACCTAAATTTCTAATATCTTCTGGAACTAAATTTTAAGCATCAAATGGAAGTTAAATGAGGTCATAAGTTCATAACAAATGTTGGACAAGCTTAGAGATTATTGAACAGACTTGAATCTGCCCCAGTTGTGGTCGAATCTCTCAAACATTAAGAGTATTGGAGCAGACACACTCACAAGGTACTATAGCATTATTACGAGAGATGAGAGGTTTGGTTTTAGCTTGGATCTACCTACCAAGTTTGGATCTCAGAACGAGCCAAAATGTCATCTTTCATGGACGTCTGTGCCGAGATAACGTTTACACAGGTTAATATGGGTAAATTCAACTTAATGCAGCGGGTCGCTATTTTTTGTTATTCAAATAGCCGCGCAAGTTAAGCCACGTTAACTCTACATAAGATTTAACAATGATTTTTGTTCGCAGCCCCTGAGCAGATGAAAAGTTGGGGAAAATCCCTATTTTAAGGTAAAAATGTCGGGACTTGGTTCATAAAACCTGGGACACCCCCTAATAATTAATTAGGCACTTAGAAGTGTTTAATTAGTTTAGTTTGGCCAATAGTTACATGTCATTTTTGTGGGTGACATTCTGTAAAATGCAGAATGGGATAAAAAATGTGGGACAGCATGTTGTATTGATGGGACATGTGTTTTTAAGCTTGCAGGTGGAAGTTACAGGTGTTTTTAAGTCATTTTTAAAAGAGGCAAAAATGCTGAAAAAAAAATACATTTATAAGTTTTTCGCGCATCCCGAATTATGGGTTTGGTATGAAATTCCGGCAGTCGGGATGCCTGGTGTCAAAATGCCAACAGCAGCATCCCAATGCTCGGTACCCTGGTAGGGGACGGGTAAGTATACTGATTCTCCCCCTAATCCTAACCCTCCCTTCTTGCACCTAACCCTCCTCACCTCGTACCCTAAGCCTCCCCATTAGCGCCTAAACCTAACCCTTCCCCCTTGGTGCCTAAACCTAACCATCCCCCCTTAGTGCCTAACCCCCCCAGCGGTGCCTAACCCTGACCTCCTCCCCCCAAAGCCTAACCCTGAACGCCCCATGGTGCCTAATCCTACCCCCCCCTACCCCCTGCGGGTAATAGCTAAGACGCCCAGTTGTTCCTTCCATCGGGATGGTGGTTGTCGAGATTACGGCGTCAGGATCTAGACTGGCATCGGGATTTTGACGCCATTTTTTGTCTCGGGTCAGGCTTGCGACGCCGGGATTTCAATAGCTTGCATCCCATCCGCCGGCATACTAACTCCATCCCCGAATTTATCTAGAGCATTAATTTGCTGTACAACACAGACTTTCTATTATTTTTTCACTGTTAACTGAGAGTTGAATCTGGAAAAGAGGAGGGACCAAAGTGCTTGATGAGGATTAAAGCACTGGGCGGATTTCAAGTTTAGCAAGTACTTGTGATCCGTGAAGATGGAAACCGGAAATGTAGCCCTTTCCCGTAGATGTCTCCATTCTTGTAAGGATAATTTAATCGCAAGCAGCTCCTTATTACCTATGATGCAGCTGATCTCTGCAGGCACAAATTTTAGTGAAAAGAATCCACATTCTCAGCTCGTTGGTACATGACCGCCACTAACCCGACTGAAGAAACATCTACCTCCAGGAATTAGGATATAGGAGTGCCGGGTTGATTGAGGACGGGTGCGGTGATAAAGACTTGCTTGAGTAAGTGAAAGGCTAACAGATCCTCTTCCAACCAATGAGCTGGGTATAAACCTTTGTGAGTGAGCGCGGTAATGTAAGCTGCAAGAGTAGAGTAGAGCACGTATATACCATAACTTCAGTAATGCTGAAGTTATGAAGCTCTTAGCTGCCCCAGAGTCAATTAAAGCAGCTAAGATCTTGGATCCTTAATTGTTCTCTAAGGTATTAGAAAAAATACAATCAGGTTGGGCCGAAGAGTGTACTAACAAACCTAGGCTGGCCTCTCTGGAAACCGCTAGGTGCTGGAGTTTCCCGGCCTCATGGAAGCAGGTACCCAAAAACATGGGTACCTGGCGTCTCTGGCGTTCTTCAGATAAGAGCCAGGAATGGTTCATTTGCTTTGGTTCCTCTGTACTTTGAGGCTTTTGGAAACGAGGTACCATTTTGGCCTTAAATCATTCACTCCTTCCCTTCTCCTGAGCATGTTCTCTAAAATGTAGACCCACATTATTAGTTCATCAAGGTTAGTGTGTAAGTCCTGAGTGGCTAACTTGGTTCTAATTCATCATTGTGTTAAAAATCGATAAATTTTTTAAATAAAAACAGCTAAAATAATGTAATTTGGACCTGTTTACATGCCATTCAAAACCTGAGTTTGCTTTTTAAATCCGAGTTCCGAACTGACAGCAGAACCAAGTCGGGCCTCGGTTCCACTCAAAACCCCAAAGTGATTGCAAACTGGGATTCGATTCGACTTGGATCCCCCAAGTTCGGGTGTGTTTGTATTTCAAGAAAACCGAACCCCACATCTCTAATATATATAAATATATTTTTATTTATTTATATTGCCACATGCAACTATCAAAGGGGCCATGTCAATATATATCAGGTTTGCCTACCCTCCCGATTTGGCCGGGAGCCTCCCGGAAGCCTGCAACCCTCCCGACTCCCCCCTGAAAAAAACAGAAACCCCTGCAGCGGGGGGGGGGGTTGTGCGGTGATGTCATTCGTGTCATCGTGGCCTCGTCCCCTTCTTCACAATGCCAAAAATAACGGCATTGTGAAGAGGGGGCGGGGCCATGATGACGCGATCGCGCAGCCCCGCCTCGGTTCCGCCCCCAATATGACAGCATTGGCCGGTCCCGCCCCCAATGTCACGTCATTCACCAGCCCCGCCCCCCGCTGTTAGCCGACAATCAGCTCCCTCCCGGAAGGCTGGAGCTGATTGTCGGCAAGTATGATATATAGTCATGAAATTAATAAACACTTCCTTATTGTAAATTTATCGGGTGAAAATTCACAAAAGCAAAAAGGAGACCTAATAATAAATGTGTCACCGAATACCAAAGCCTTCCACCATTCCAATTATAAGTTTGACGAAGGAAGGCATAAAACATGTCTACAGTACAAATAGATTGTAATATTGAGGATCTACAGTAACTTTCTTTGCCTAGTGGAAGTAGAAATCGAAGACCATGGCTTCCAATGGGCTTATAACACGGACACATGACATTTGCAAACAGGGCCGTAACTAGGGTAGTGCGACCAGTGCCATGGCACAGGGCACCGCAGGGCAGGGGGCGCTGTTTGGGCCAATTTTCCAGTTTATTATTATTCTCACTTGTAGATTCCTCCTCTTTATCCCCAGCATCTCCTGGCCTCCCCTATCTCTTCCCTGGTCCTTCTCCATGAGGCCATGGCCCTTTTTCAGGTACACTACCTTATGTCCCTATTTAAAAATGGGAGGGCATCAATACTCTCTCTGGCACAGGGCACCAAAAAGTCTAGTTACGGCTCATTTTGCAAAACTAAGTTATCTTGTGGTGTGGAATGTATGCTTTTATTTAAGCTAGACAATGCTTATTCATAGATGATGAATTTGTTCAATGTTAAGGTTGGCTGGGCTCTACACATTATAACTTCATGGATGAAATGTTCATGAAGTGATATCTAAAGAGCTAAGTAGACGCGAGGAGGGAAATATGAAGAAAGAAGTGCTTATCTTGTATTGTATGCTGGCTACAAAGAATCAGTCATGTCCCGCATAGTCGTCTATGGGTAAAGTGCAAGGTCTTTCTCAGTCTTAACTGGGACTTGTTGCCTACACAGAAGCCATTTTGTGCTCTGAACACAACATTCATGATAATACAGCCTATCAATTCACTATGAACTAGTGACATGACTAAGGCAGTACAAGATATTTATGAAGTACTGGCTCAGACTGAATCTATAGGCTTCATTCTCAAAGATCGTGGTCTGGTTCATAAAATGGCAGCCTCCACTGTCTCTAGGCAACAAGTGCAATTTATTAAACTATGAATGAACAGGTCTGACTGTCTAGTTTAGTCAGGTTCCATTACTTTATGACATTCCCTAATTTAGAATAATGTAATTATCCTAAGTACATAATTTACTATCTGTAGAAGTTTGATGAGTGGAATTGGGCTGTAGCCCAAAATTACCCAAAACAGTTGAGTGATTAAGAATGTTATACAATAGAAACGAATGTCTGATGTTTTTTTGTATGTTTGCACATTGTTAGGAAATAAACATGCTATATGTCCTTAAAATCATTCCACATGTCACTATGAAGAAACGATGGTGCTGCCCATAGCAACCAATCAGATATTAGCTTTCATTTGTAAAACAAAATTGGAAAAATTACATTGGCAGTCTGATTGGTTGCTATGGGTACTGGCTTTTTTTTCTTCACAGTTATGTACCTTTAGATGGTTCTCCCAAACACCCCTCTGTATATTTTAATTAATGTCATCCATCATAAAAACAAAATCATACATGCAGCCAAATACGTATTGTCGAGAAAAGAGAAAATAAACTTCTGCACAAGTGAGATCTTGTTGAATATTAGACTTTGCCACATATTATTATTCCACTATAAAGTGATCTTTTTTATTTTTTTTTAATCTGTTCATGGAGGCTTCCAAAGACAACCAATGGAGATATTCACAAAGAAGAAAGAAAAGAAGTTGTCATGGGATGGTTTACAATACAAGTATATTATAATACATAGCATTTATTGTTTATATAATAATAATAATAATAATAATAATACTTAATAATACATTATATAAACAATAAAAGTTATGTTTTCATATTTTGTGTCACCCGAAGACAACTGCTTTTCATGAAAATCTGTATCAATGTAAAAAATAATATGAGCATAATAACAAAAATCTGCTTAAAAATGCTTTTATAAAAGCTTTCATGGTATGGAGACCCTTGAATATTGGAACAAATAATGTTTATGGCAGAGCAATAAAAAAGCTGTTTGAATGACATATCAAACAAAATTATTGTTTTGTTTTTGGATTTATTACAAAAAATAGTCAAATGCATTATTATTATTATTAGTATTATTATTATCCATTATTATCTATTATTATTATTAGTAGTAGTAGTACTAGTAGTAGCATTTGTAATGGTAGTAGTACTGGTGGTAGTACGACTCACGAGTAGTATCTTAAAATGTAAAAGTGTATTCAATTTGTGGTGACTTTTAGCAATATATTTATGTATTACATTAGTTTGTTATAGTTCATGAGTTCACCTGTCTTTAATTTGTGATTTGTGTGATATTATACAGTATGTGTTTAAAAGGTAAGGTAGAACTATCACCTTTTTATACTAGACTAGTACATTGGTGTAGGCCACTCTTCTAGGACCAGAGCCGGATCACCGAACAGGCAACCTCAAGTCCTGGTTAGGGCTGATGATGATTAATTAATACAACTTGTTTTTATGGTTTTTATTCTACAAATATAGTAGGGAAGGGGGCCCGAACGAGCGTAACTGTCTCTACTTGACTCTCTACGCACTATTGCAGATGCCAGCAGCAGGATCCTGATTGGCTGAGTGTTTGGTCTATCAATAAGGGGCCTTGGATTTTGGCAATAGGGGTATAAATAGAGCAGAACAAGTGGCTTTAACAGGCCTCTTAAATATGACATTTTTAAGCGGAAAATATAAAGCAGAGTTGCACCGAACAGTAGATTCTTAATGCAGCCATTTATATTCTAACTGTTCTATTTCCACACAGCTAAGCTGTTACCCACCCTTCTAAAAAAAATAAAATAAAAAATAAACACACAATGGTTCTTATTATTAAAGGCAAAGAATTACACTAGAAGATGACCATTTAATGCAAATTGGATTGTTTACCTTTGTCCCTTGGCATAAGAGCAGAAAGGCTACTGAGAAGTTGTGTAGATCATAAAAGCCTCCACTTTCATTCTGACTATAGACATCTGTGATCATTTTTTTTCTCAAAAAGAGAAGTAATAGAACAGCTTGTGGTCTTACTGCATTGGATAGACATTATCTAGTCTTAACAAAAGCTGCAAATTCCATTAGATTAATTGTGGGTTTTTTTGGAAGTTGGCCTACAATCAAAAGGCTTCTTGGAATGTATAATAATACAGCTTTCAACACCAGGATATTGATAAAGTACAGAGAATTTTTTTTTTCACTATGCAAATATATGACATGTTTATTGACCACTATTTATATAGAAATATTTCAAATAACAACAGATATTTTTAGCCCTGGTTTCTTGGCATAGTTATAATATTTATCCCTTTTTTGTTTCTTTAAGTGTGATTAGCATTTAGGACAAGATGTTAATTTAGAGTTTTGTGATCAGCTATAATAAAGCCCTATTTTAAAACCATAAGCATAAATATATCCCCCCAAACAGCGCAAAAGTATTGTTCATTTTGCCCGTGTCCTACAATTATTAGAGACAGCAGTGTACTTTATAAAGTTACCACAAGTTCTATAGTAGCAGAGCCAAAGTCTAAAATACATTGGACACTCGGCGGTTATTTCCTAGAATAGAGTATGGAAGGATTAAAGCTATTGTCCATCCAACCACATCCTGAATAAAATTATTGTTTGATTAAACATCTCAACACTATATTTGAATAAACTGAAAGTTCCTGTTATCAATATTTTTTTTCTCCCTCTTCGCTAAATGGTTCTAGAGATTTTAGTACTGGATGCGGCAGAATTTTATTGTTTCCTGGCTAGTTTATATTTATCGTTGCTTCCCTAAGTTTGAGATTTGAAAATAAGATGGAAAGAAAAAAAACTTTAGGCTCAAGTTGTAAAATGATTTTGACCATAACAGGAAAATGTGTGTATTCTAGTTGTACCATTTAAAAATAATTGTCCAGTACTATGGGTTTTAAAATGGTCAAAAGTCGAGGATGGTAGCCGCACGCTCTGTCACAGGTCTTTAAAAAGTTGCATGCGTGTTATAGAGACATGGTAGTGATGCAGTATGCCAGTGTTCAGGGTTATCTTTGACTAATCCATTGTATGTTGTGTGTACTGTACCGTGCTTGGTGAAATTTAAATAAAATGGGGTAAGGTTTTCTATTGGTCAAGGTAAAGAGGTTAAAGTGTTGTTTGTTGAAAATGATGTGTGTGCAAAGGTTGATACTGCAGAGTTATATAGGCACAAACCAGCGGATGACTCAAACTATGAAAATCCCAGTTACTTAACAAGTGGTGTTGGTTTATTGATAGATAGCAGGTACAGCAGTACTCACTGTTACATGCATACTGGTAATGGAGCGGAGCTTTAGCAGAACGAGGTTCTATACAGCTCATCAGCCAATGAGTGCATGCTGCAGATGGATAGCGGTGCAGGGATGAGTGTCACAGCGCATCAGACACCAGCACACACTTACCGGGTTCGGCAGCGCTGGTCAGCAGCAGGGCAGCGGACGGGGAGTCCCCGGCACCCACTGCTGTGTTAGGCGGGGACTCCTTCTCCCAGTGTCCGGCGATAAAGTGCAGGCTGCCATGGCTCCCCTAGGGGCATGTGCACCAAGTAAAATTTTAAGGGCCATACACTCTCATTGATGACATCACAGAAGGCGCCTAATTCAAGCCTCTCGTTATATAAGGAAGTACCTGGATGCACTCCTGTGCCAGAATATAGGCTCCCAAACCATACTCCATCGTTCCCAGTGATTACTACTGCTCGTTCTTGACCGTGGCTTTGTCGGTGACCTGATTCCGTCTCCTCCCTGGTACTGCGCTTGCTATTCTGGTTTTGACCTTGGCTATCCTCTGTGACCTGCATACATCTGCTCTCTGGTACCATCTTGTCCACTTGGTTCTGTACTGGCTTATCAACTACATTTGTACATCTGTATTGTACTCCGCTCCAATCCAGAGTACACCAGCAACTGTATTAGTGAACCAAGTCTGAGGGCCGCGACGTGCGTGTCGGACACAGCTAAATCCAAAGCTCCCTGCGTGAGTCCCTGGTGAATACTGCCAGCATGTTAGATTCTTCTCCTCAGTACTAGATCTCACCAATCCCAAAATATGGGCTGGCATCCAGTATCCATCCGTGAGTTATGACATAGGGTCTCTCACAAACTTAGCAGGAGACTTAGTGGTTTCCCCACCATGTCACTATTCACAGTACAGAGTAAAGGCACGGTGGCCCCTGCACAAGCTCAGTAGTGATCTCGGTGGCCATATTGATCTGGGCTGGCAAATGGCCTGGTGTGGAGTCTAAGACCCCCCTCTAGACTTCCAGTAAGAGGATATGAGCATTACTCAGTGAGGACCCAGGTCGCAGCCCAGTGTAGCTAGTTCCCACTGTGAAAGCAACAGATTACTTAGCTGGTATGAGGCCCAGAGATGGAAATGCGGGTCTGGATGTGCCGCTGTCAAGGAAACCGAACACTGGAGTTTAAACAACACTGGAAGAAAACTATATGGAGAGAATAGTTCTGGAGCAAGAGCACCTATGTAGAACACAATGGATACTCAGGCACTGAAATAGTGCACTGAGCAGGTTCTTATAGTGGCTGGCTGATGGGTAATTTCCTGCATGAGTTATAGGTGCTGGAGGTTAGTGGTAACACCTGGGAGAGGTGTTATGTCATTTCTAGCCTGAGGCTAATATGAATACACATCAGGCTTGATGCTTGCATTAATTTGCATTAATTATATACATTCATTGTATTCAGCAGTGAGGGGCAACAGGCGGACCTATGAGATGTAGTCATTATACCGACAGTCGGGATGCCGGCGCTTAGAATACCAACGCTGGAATCCCAACACCTGTCAGAATCCCAGCGTAAGCATCCCTCGATGGTAAGTATTAGTGTTAGGGGGAGGGTTAGGCACTAGGGGGGAGGGTTAGGGCTAGGCACTAGGGTGAGAGGTTTAGGCACTAGAGGGGAGGTTACATTTAGGGTGCAGGGAGAGGGGATTAGGGTTAAGAGTAGGGTTTGGGTAGGCTTACCTCTAGGCGTTGGGATTGTAACCTAGTCAAAATGCCGGTATCAAGATTTTAACCACCGGGATCCGGAGCGCCAGCATCCCATACCCAACATGGACCTATGGTTGCATGTAGGCCTCTGATCCCCCCCACTTGCATCTCTTAGTTCCTTCATGTTTTGTTGCCATATTTGTTTGTTATAGCTTGTAATGCTTATTTAAAAGGCCTGCTGAAGTTTTTGCAGATAGGTTTGTCTTTCATTGATCAAAATAATTTAACTTACAATTGAAATGAAGAATAATGCCCTTTCGATGGTTAGTGAGTCGCTCACCACTACAGCGGGCAACGTAGTTCCCCTGTCTGAACGTCATCCGGTCCGTCAGAGAAATCTTCCTTTTGATGCTGCTCGGCTCACTGTTGGGTCAGCTGGTATGCGGGGAATGTGGGAGTTGTGGACATCTCATAGTCCCTCCAAGCAGGGTGTCATCAATGGCAGGGTGTCCCCAGCCAGCCCTAGAGCTCTGAGCCGTCATGTGGAGGCTCTGAGCTGGCATATAATGCAATAAACGAACTATGACATGCCACCATGAATGTTCTCTGAGCCGTCATGTGGAGGCTCTGAGCTGGCATAGAATGCAATAAACGAACTATGAGATGCCACCATGAATGTTGTTCCCTACCTGTCCATGGTCAACTGGACGGATATCACAGTGTGAATGTAAAGCATGGTAAAGGCTCTGCTTAAATCGTTTTGTGTGCGCAGTCATCTTACGATCACACTAAATCACCCTACTGACGTCAAAAGAGATCCAGAAGCTCGACTTAAGGACCAAATCATATCCAAAATGGATGATGACTTTGGTGCATATTTATTAAAGAAAGTTTGCAGCTGTTTTCAGGGGGTACCCGCAAAGCCTATGGGCTACTATAGAGCATATTTTATTTGGGAGCGGGATTCTCTTGGTCCCTCTTTGTCATCTGGATCCCTCTTTGTTGTCCACTGATGACGCATGAGCCGGTCGATGGCTGCCCATGTGCAGTACGCACACAGACGCCTAACCAGAAAGCAGAGTGATAACTTGATAACTATCAATCAGCTTCCAGCTCTTATAGGAGCCCGTCTCCTGGCTAGAGTACAGTGCTAATTTCAATAGTGAAAGCCTTAATTTGCCTGGGGACACTCTGCACAGTAAGGCCAGCACAGAGTTTAGAGACGGAACATGCAGCCTGTCTGTCTTCTTTCTGCATGCAGCCACAGGCTGATCACTGACCTTGCTCCGACCTCAGTGTCCTGATCTGTTGCGTGAGAAATGGGTGAGCTGCTGGACAGATCTCAGTGCAGCTCACTCATCACTCTCTGCCAGCGACATCGGCGCAGTAGAGCAGAAGAACGGGGAAGGGATCTCCAAAGATCCCTCTCTCAGCAGAAGCTAGTAGGAAAGCCTGTGAGAAGATGTGTTAGTTTAGAAAGGTTGTCTCCAAAAAAAAGTTATAATTAGAGCTCGATAAGTCCGGACTGATCGCATTTCCCATTAGAGATATGGAAAATGTGATCAGCATTCGGAAAGGATATTAATTTTAGTGCATGGAGGAGAATTTTGTGAAATCTCCTCCAAAAGCCCTTTGATACATTTAAGTGAAACTAATATAATTTTAGTAAAATAATTATTGATAATTTGACTCAAGTTGAGTGACAGAAAGTGGTGAGCACATGCTAGAGGTAGTATGCAATTGCTGAATAATACTTCAACTGCTAAATTGGTTTGGAGCAGAGGGGGAAGGAGTGTTGTGGTCCCTACATATTAGTTACCCTGGGCCTGAGGACTTCACAAACCTTGACCTGGCCCTGATGCCCCTATACGTATGTGATATCAAAATATTGATGCTTTTTTTTCATGGCTTTATAGTTATCAAAATAGCTGTGTGTGGGAGGGGGAGAAAACTAAATGGTTTCAAATAAAACACCTTTATGAATCCTTCTCTAATTGAAGACATTCTTGTCTTGAAACATACAAGTGTAAGTGCATGATACCTTCATTTTTTCAATTCCCAACTGTTAGATTGTAACACGTTAAAAAAATTCATCGCTCCCCACAACTGTTAGCTGCAGATGACCCTTACTGATCTTAAACTTATTTCAGTAACTGTAACTGAATAGAGGGTTTTCGTACAGCATGTTCTAATGGTACTTTGGCCTTTAGCCAAAAGGGACTGAATAAGCCTGTTTGTAAAATACAGAAACCGGGAACAGCTGCAGCAATCAAATTTGATAAAAACAGAGAACTTTTCTCTTTTTTTTTTTTTTCTTTCTGTTTGTCCGAGTTCAGTCTTTACAGGACCAGCTTTTGTTTTACAAATAGATGAACATAAAAATGAACCAAAATTGCCAACAAATGAAACATATGTCTTTGTGATGATGACAATATTTTTTTGTACATTTTTTTTTGAGGATGTGGGATATAAAATGCAACACAAAATAATGTAGGTTTGAAATGAGGTCTTATGATTTGTGTTTGGAGCTTACAATTAATATAGAATAAGACATTACTGGTTACCTAGTTGGTGATGAGTGTAAAAAGCACACTCAGGTTTGCTTGCAGCTGACACTTGCGCCAACTTGACACTAGAAAAGAGAGATTGCGGAAAGGGGCGGTCTAGTGCTGCGATGCGTAAGCCTCAGCATATGGGCATAAAGGCGAGCTTGGCGCTTTTCAAGTAATTTTTCGACACATAAATGACCAAACCCAGGATCAATCTTTAATAGAGATGTGTGGTTCGGTTCTTCAGAAATCCGAATCCACCCGAATTTTGTGAATCCGAACAGATCCAAGCCACGGGTTTTGATTCCCTGAGGAGAGCCGGACAGATCTGAGTCGTGGTTCTGATCCTCCCGTGGTTCGGAATTCGGATTTTAAATCCAAATTTCAGGTTTTGGATTGCAAAAAACGTTTTATAATTTCAAAAAAAAAAAAAGATCCTACACCAAAACATGTAGATGAATCCAGACCCAAAACCAAAACACGGGGTTCAGCGCACATCTCTAGTCTTCATAGATCTTGTTCATTGATCTAGCATTTGTTTACATGTTTCGATTTTCATTACATGTATTTATTTTTTTTATTTCAGTCATAAACTAAAATAATGTGAAAAAGGGTATGTTCACACCCTTGTCACATTATTTTAGTTTCACTGAAATGTATTAAAGGACTTTTGGAGCAGTTTTCGTGAAAAACTACTCCTTTAAGTCCTTTAATTTGCATTTCTTTAGCAAGCAGATCACAAGTCCCATACTTGTAATGGGAAATGAGATCTACATGAAATTTACAAAGAGAGAATTGTGAAAAAAATACCGGATGGGAGCCCTGCTATAACAACGCCATCTGCAGATGGCATTAAGCAGGATTCCCCCTGGTTCCCCGACTCCTGCTCTGCTCTGACAAGCAGAACTGGGAACCCGCCCCCTGTGATCAGCTGTGTGCTCTAAATAGACCACAAGCTGATCACTACCAAAAAAAGATAGTTTCAAAGAAAAAAAAAACACCTTAAACACCTGCAGCCAGGGGTCGTATCCTCCAGTCAGCTGGTCGCCAGGGCTCCTGCACTGTGACTCTTGTCAGCTGTGCTGTAAACTGGCATCTCAGGTTACAGCACATCGGGGTCACAGTCCATGAGCCCGGATATCAGCTGACCTGTAGAGAGAGCTCACCGATCTCCGAGGTAAGTGTCAGCTGGGGGAGAGAGGTTGGGGGTAGAGGGGGGGCATCGGTGCATGCGCAGAGGCACTTTCACTGTATTTTTTCGTGAAAAATACAGTAAGAATTGTGCAGTGATGATTTGCAGTGACAGGGCTTTCTCGCAAGCTCTGACCCTGATTAAAAATGTTGATACATTTCTTGTGACAGTTCCTAAATTGTTAGGTGAAATTATCACACTGCAATCCGTATTTGAAATACGGATTGTAGTAAATAGGGGGCTTAGGGGTATATTTATTAAAGGTCGTTGTGTTGTGTTTCTGGGGCTAAAGCACACATTATCTAACACAAAAATATAAATAAATACGATTTGTTTCTGAAGGTAAATGTGTAATTTAGCCCCAGAAACATAACATCGATGTTGATTGATTTAGATTGATTTGAAACCGATTAAAACCGACTTTTAGTAAATATACCCCTTACCCTCTTTTTCCAAATATATGATGACATACTATTAAGTAACACATGTTGGCAATGTTTTTACAGCTATTTTTTATGCACATTTACAGTCCACAAGAAAAATAATGTTCATTAAAAAAAAAATCTTGTTTGGGCTCCTTACTAAATATTTTGAGACTTTTCACCTCATGATTAATTATGCTTCATTAAGACTTATGAGGTGAACCTGAAACAGCAGCTGACATAATGGTCAGAGCTTGGGGTGAGAACTTTTGTCATTTCTGAACTACTTACAAAGTTTTTTCAGTTAAAATGAAAAAATAAATAGAGAAAGAAGAAATAATGTGTTATCATAATTGCCAACATTTTAAAATGTTGGTACTGCTAAAATAAAAGATAATAATAATAAACTACATAATAATTTGCTAAAATAATTTAATCTACAACATACATGCACAGTGGGAGACGGGGCACGCGCCGACTGTCCAATGGCTCACATTGTAAGGGAGGTGGCACTAACCAAGCGCTGCAGAAGAGGAGAACCCAACCGGCCACCAGGAATGGGGTGAGTATGGGAGCTGGGGGTGAGACAGTGCTGGGGTGGGGCCGGATGGAGGAGGGGGACGGAGTATGGTGGTATCTAGGGGGTTGGGAAGGGACAAGCAGCAGTTAGAGGGGGCGTGGAGCAGAGGAAACAGGGGGTGGGGCTGGACAGAGCAGGGGTGGGGCTTTCAGACTGAGGTGACCCGGCTCCCCCCCAGTAAAATCTGCCACCCACAGCAACTGCCTAGCAGTGGCAGTGACTTCTCATTGGAAGCACTCCCTGCTGATCACTACCAGACAGGCAGTCCCAGGGGGAGATGTTTTCTCCCCCTGGGACTGCCAGTGAACTGTAATAGCAGAGAGAGGGCTTCCCATGGGAAACCACTCCCCTGCTATTACGTCAGCCCTATCTGGCTCCTAAGGGATGCAGCTGATTCAGTCCCTAGAAACCAGCCTGTTTGCTAGCAGTGCCGGACTAAACCAAGCCCCCTTATTTCGGCTTCACCCCCTCTCTGCCGCTGGAATTAAGTTCCTCCTCCTGGTGACATCAACTGTCAATAACCAAAATGGCAGGGATTAGAGTGCTGCCTAGACTGCAGCCTATGACAAGCATACCCCTGGCCAGACAAGTAAGGAGCCACCGATGGTAATAATAATGCTCTGTGCCACTTCTGTGCAGTTATTTATATTTACCACTATAAACCACGCTGTGGTGCCATACCATATACTGCTTGTATTGTAAGAGGAGAGTGAAGATAAGTTGCATATGAGAAGCACATTATAAAATGTAATGTTACTACAGACAGGGCCTTAACTAGGGCGTGACCAAGTGGTGCCATCACCCAGGGTGAAAGGCTGAGGTGGTGGCATCAGCGCCACCCTCTTGGCTTATGTATTTGTCTTGCGCAGTGCCTTGAACAGCCTAGAGATGCCCGGTGCTCAGCTTTCTAGCCAGCCACACTCTTCTATAATGTCATGCTGTCACACAGTACGTAGGGTCCCCAGGTGCATTATTACTCTGCTCTGGCACTAACTACAGTTACCCACTTCAAATTATTTTTGTCTACATAAAAAACTGTTATTGCCGCAATTTAACAAAAAATTATCTCCCAGTGCAGTAAGAATTAACTGACCTCTTCACCAGACCAGTCTTTGCAGGAGTGCACCTGCATCAACCAGTTTAAATCAAAATCAAAATTCAATATTTAAAAAAAATTACTGGGTGCAAAAAAAATAAATCTATTCTGGAAAAAAAAGAGCATTTTTTAATCCTTTTAGTTTTTAAATCTAATCGTTGTCCTGAGATGGTGATAACATAGGGCACGATTCTATTGAGCTCCCGGAGCTATTCAATACACCGCGCTGCCAAGTCCGACTAATGATTTCTTCTCTCATCCCTCCGGGGATGAGAGAAGAAATCCGACAAAAATCCTGACACGAGGCTGTTTTCTGCCCTTCGCGCCTGGAAAATAGCCTCGCGCCGGGAAGTTAGGTCGGGGAATGCCCGTTATCGCGCCTAAACACCCTGTTTAAGGCGCGAGAACGAACCTTCCCCGACCTAACATCGCGATGAATTGAATAGCTCCGGGAGCTATCTCCTGGCGCTATTTACATCACGTTGAAAAGAATCGTGCCCACTGATTGTAAGTTCCTAGGAGCAGGGTCCTCCTCCCCACTGTCTCACAGCCCTCTTCTCTAGCACTTCTATGACAGCCTTCACCTTCCCAGCTGTATTGTGTATGGAGAATTGTGTTGCTAATTGTTACTTGTGCTGTTACTTGTTACTGTTTATAAGTTGGTTACTGTATTGTCATGTAATGTTCTGTGTACCCTGTACTGTATGTACGGCGCTGCAGACCTCTTGTGGCGCCCTATAAATAAAATGTAATAATAATAATAACATAAGAGATACAAGCGCCAAAGTGGCAAAGCTTGTTAAATAATCTTACCCATGCAAAAGCAGGGTTATTGCCAGTGGTAACTATTATCTTGTATTGCGCAAAAGCAAAACAAACTGACACGTGCTTCTACAGCGCAATTCCCACACTGATAAAATATTAACCTATATTCAATATTTCAGGTCTATATTTGAAACTATTCTGTTCGTAATGTCGAAACCTTCGTCCTGAATTTATAGTGAGCAGAAGTTATGCAGTGTAACGCTACCTTGTTCATCATAGATACTGAAATCAGCAAATGTTCCTGACTACTTTCCCTGAAATTGTGGGTTGTCTTTTTCACAGTAAGCTCAGTTCTCCTCCTTCTAACCATCCAATAGCAATATGTATTTGTCGTCAACTAAAGTTTGAAGATTGTTTGGTATTGATACCATGAAATATATTTTTGTTAACAGTACAGTGGTATGACTGCCAACAATCCCATGTGGGGCAAAATAAAGTAGGCCATGCTAATAATTCACCCAAACCACGGCCAAATCCGCTCAAATCACAACCTTTTTATGCGTGTGACAGAGTGGGTCTCTCCCACATTCTGAGGAAAGGGTTAGCCTCTCTGTAGCCAGGGAGGAACCACATCGTTACCTCAATTAAGACCAGCTAAGCTAAGGTATAAAAACCTGGTAAGTTTAGTCAGTGGAAATGTGAGGGAGAGGTAGCACCTTCAACAGCTCTCTCTATGCTGGACAATCTGAACCATGACTGTGCTGGGAATACTCTGCTCGTTTGAACTGTTGTCTCATGTAAGCTGAAATATTGTTCCTGAACTGTGTTTGCCTTATGTAAGAAGTCATTACTCTGACTCTGCCTTTTCAAGCCTGGAATAAAAAGCTTACTTGTTTGCATCATCTCAGTCTCCCATTGGTCGTTTGAACTTACCTGCTACAATGTGAGATCTTAGGAAATCTAGACTATTACTGTGAATGCATTTTTGCCTTTGTAACTGGATTTACTACTGGGAATTTGAACACCCTGTTTGACAATAACATTACAAACAGTGCTGTACATATCAATGTACTGTAAATGATTTTCAGTAAAGTCGGGACTGCTTGATTTTTCTATATTCTCACCATTGTCCTTAAAATAGACAAGAGCCACATCAGAGTTTATCGTCACCTCTATCAGTCATATTTTCTATTTGGTCCTTCCACTGGATGGATTTGGATGAAATCTTCGCAGAGTGGTAACATTGGATTCCAGAAGACATCCTAGGGAGTTGAGGTCCCAGTTGGACCTCCTGATGGTGTACACCGGGCAGAACTTTCACCTGGGGAGCCTGTTCTGGGACTTCCACTGGACGGATTTGGATGAAAACTTCACAGAGGGGTGGCAATTGGTCTGGGATGCCTAATGTACTGTACTGGTTGGGGTCCCAGTTGGACCTCACAGCAGAGTGCGCCAGGCAGAACTTTGACTCAGGAAGCCTGTTCTGGGCTGTCCAATGGATGGACTTGGACGACATCACATAATAAAATTTAATAACTTGAAGATTTAAACCCAGGCAACGCCGGGTACTTCAGCTAGTTATTAATAGAATTTAGAAAAAGCGTATAACAGCAGTTTAATAATTAAAAGTGAAAAACACTAAAACACACTAAAATTACACTACAACATGTGGTGGTAAATTTTCTAAGAATTGTGTTTGGTCAAGATTACAATCTCGGGTAAGTTTAGGCATTTTTTTCAACTCACAAATTTACTAAAGACAAACTCGGGAGAGTTTGGGAGAGATTTCTTTATGTACACTGAAAAACTTGGGTAAATGGAAACATGATTAAATACACCATCGGCCAAACTCGAAATTACTTTCACTGAAAAGTATACAACTCGGGAATTTACCAGGAATTTTGATTACAATCACGGGTGTAATTGTAACAAACTCAGACCTAAACAGAAGTTTTAAAAAGACCACCTCCCGAGGTTTGTGTTTTGCTGAAAAATACACAGATCAGTGTGATCTGTGTATTTTTCTGCGTCTACAGATAGTTTGAAGTGTTAAAGCACTGGGTTCAAATTCGCCCGGGATGTAATGCCACAACCAGGGGACTCTTTCACTGGGTCTCCCCGGCCAAAGCATTAGCACCCCAAGCCGGTCTGCCCAAGCCAGGGATCTCAGGGGAGGTGAGGAGCCCCCCAATAAAGGGGTTCTCCCCTCTCATTCGCACCCCAGGCTTGCGCTGAAGCCCGGAGCTCTTCCCCGCACCCCTGCGCTGTGGGTGCAGGGGTAATGGTGTTGAAAATAGCATTAAACTATTGTTTTTACAGTGGAACTACAGGTGCCAGTGTGTCTGCTCTACACCCATACCTCTGCTGTAAAAAAATAGTTAAAAAACCACAAGACACACACACACCGTAGATTGTACAATTTCATTGCACATACCTACCACACTCACTCATGTTTACCTGCCAGCTGTTCGGTCCCCTTGTTCCTATGTTCCTTGTTACCTGTAAAAAAAAAAACCTATACTCACCTACCTCCTGGCGTAGACTCGGTCCTCTTCTCCATGTAGCATCCAATGGGTCTTGGTAAAACAAAAAAACAACTGTCCCATTCCACCTCGGACAAGTATAGGTATATGTGTAATTACATATACCTATACTACGCGGAATGACACAACTCTTCTGAAATTCTCACCGCCCTCCAGCCAAACAGAGGCCGCTCTACATGTAGTGGCCACTGATTGGCTGTAGTGACAGCCGTTTTTCAACACTATTACCCCTGTACCCACAGCCCAAGGATGTGTGGAAAAGAGCCCCAGGCTTCAGCATAAGCCTGGGGTGCTCGGGAGAAGGGGGACCCATTTATTGGGAGGTGGCCATCTCTCCTGAGATCCCCGGCTTGGGCTGACCAGCATTGGGGTGCTAATGCTTTGGCCGGGGAGACCCACTGAAAGGGTCCCCTGGCTGGGGCATTAAGCTCTGGCTGGATTTGAGCCCAGTGCTGGTTTTAAAAATTGGGGGACCCCTACACAATTTTTTGCTCCCTATTTTTAAAACCAGGACAGGCTCAGCAGCCCAGTGCTGGTTCCTAAAATATGGGGGTATCTTTTCGAACCAGGACCTGCTGATCAGCCAGGGGTTAGTTATGCTTTTTGGGGAGGGGTCCTACGTAAATTTTTATTTTTAAATTAACCCTTTTTTTTACAGTTAAAACACACAAGCAGCTTTCACATACCTCACTGATATGTGCAGTCCGCTTGTTCGGGAGTGTTTGGCTGCGGTCAGGCACTGCAAACTCGGGTGAGAAATCTCAATCAGATACACCATTGGAAAAACTACTCTCAGCAAAACTTGAGTGTTTCAGAAGCCTAAATTCATCTGAGTTTCAGCGAGTCAAATAGAGTTTAAAAACAGAAAAACTCGACCAAACGCGATTCTTAGTAAATTTACCCTCTAGACTATGGTAGATGTGTGTGCTGAATTCTTGCCCCAAAAGCAAACTTTCATCCCCTGAAGCTGCAGTCTGGTCAGTGACTGGCAGGAGGGCAAATAACTATACAACATTTACAAACATTTAGCATAAGTTGAATTAAGCAATAACTGTAAATATAGTGCATTTTGAGGCTAGGTCCACGTTAAACTGTGTTGCAAATTGTAAAAGAAAATTCTTTTGCTTGTAGAATAAACTTTAGATATAAAGTTTGGGCATTGTCTTGAATGTTCAAACTTCATCAGTCTCTTGTTTCTACGAAGCTGTCCAGCGCAATGCTAATTTGCATACAAATTGTCAGCAGGGCAAAATATGTTCAGTTATTTGCTGGAAAAAAAACCCACAACATTTATCTGAGCCTCCACTTCAGATACTTAAATCTGCATAAAATTTAGACAAATTGATTCATTTCATTATGAAACTGTCCAGCTGGGAGTAGGCATGTATTGTCATTAACAGATGTGCCCATGTACGAGTACAACGTCATATATTTGTATTATATCAAATTGGGTTTAGATTGTTCACTTAGAAATTCTTATAATATTCATTGTTAACTGCATTAAACTGAGCCATTCAATATTCTACTTCTATCCCAAGATTTCAAATTAGTCACCCATGCATAATTTCCCTTTTAATCAAAAATCAGTTTTTACAGCTGACTGGTTTTAATTATTTTCCATGTGTTATAATGGATTAAAGGGGAACTGCACTGGAGAACATAAGTTAAGCTTGATGTGTGTATAAAAGTTGGATATATGTACTTCAGTTTCAATGTTTTGATTCACTAATACCCCTTTTACACTACTGCAATAACCTGGGTTATTGCTGGGTTTTCCCAGGTAGCGGCTCAGTGGAAAAGGGTCCCTGAAAAATAACCTGGGTCAAGTGACCTGTGAATCCAACCCAGGTATCTACCAGGGATGGACCCGGGATGGACCTGGGTAATGGTGTATTGTAAATGGCACGACCCGGGTTATCTGACCTGAGTCATGCCTAAAATGAGCTGATTGGTGGCTGTGGAGCAATCACCTCCCACTTTTTATGACCTCACAAGTTTAGCAGGGCAGACCCAGGTTCAGTGTGAATGGGGCTGACCCAGGAATAACCCGGATTGAAAGTGGAGTGTAAGCGGGGTCTGACCTGGGTTGGAACCATGTTCAAAAACCCAGGTCAGACCCGGGTTGTTGGTGGAAAATGGGTATGATTTAGTCTGCATGGAATTTGGGCGACAGTGTCTGGCAGCCAATCAGCAGACACTAGTATGAACTTGGTTTGGCCTTAAACTATCACGTATACCCTTTTTGCACATAAAATCCGGGTTAAGCCCGAGTAATACCCCTTTCACATCGCAATTGCCAAGTCACAACCGGGATGTCTACACGCTTTGATCCCGGGTGCGATCCGGCTTAGACCCCTTTCAGACTGGCAGCCCGACCTGGCATTAATGCCAGGTCGATGACATCACCACCATCGCTGCTGAGCCGGCACTTGGAGATAAGATCATTTCCAAGCACCAGCTCTCCCTATGCAGTGAACGGGACCCGGGTCGCCTCGACCAGGGTCACCCGTTCACACTGCACTGTGAGCCGGGTTGAACTTGTGTTCATTACCCAGGTTGAAATGCCGGGTCTTTCAATCCGGGTTATTTCAACTGGGTCATTTCATACTGCACAGTAACCCGGGTTGCTGAGTGTTCATGTGCAATAACCCGGGTTATTTGCTGGCAGTGTGAAAGGAGCATCACAAAACATGGGCTGTGTCACAATGGCTTGAAACCCATTTACACCACAGGCTTGAACCGGGTTATTGCCAGTGCTACTCCTCTGCTGGCGCTTGGAGATGATATCATCTCCAAGCACCGGTGAGCCGGCTCTCCACAGGGTGTTAACGGGACGTGGTTCAGATGACTCGGGTCATCCATTCACACTGCAGGGTTACACGGGTCTTTCCCGTGTCAAACCCTGCTCGCTGACCAGGTTGGTTTGCTGGGTCACTCGCAAAATGGACATCTCCACATGGAATACCTTATAAAGCCCATCCACCAAGTGAGCAGCAAATGCCGGTAACATGACCTCCCACCTGGCCGGAGACGCTACTACAGTGACATCATCATGCTGTCGATAGGCTTTAAAAGGTAGGACACACTAAATGTACAGTACTTTATCCTGATGAAAGTGGCATTAATAGTAGAGATGTGCGCCAAACCCCCGTGTTTTGGTTTTGGATCAGTATCTCCCCTTGTTTTGGATCTAGTATGATTTTGCAAAAACCACCCTTCCGTGTTTTGTTTTTTGGTTTTGAATCTGTATTTTTTTTTTTTAAATCGAAAAAACAACTGAAATCACATTATTTGGGCTTGTTTTTGTTCCTACAGTATTATTAACCTCAATAACATTCATTTCCACTTGTTTCCAGTCAATTTTGACCACCTCACAGCTCGCAATGTTGTTTTCATCCAGTTTAGGCCCAGAATTTGCACCAAGCTAGCTGGCTGACTAAGCTAAGCGGCAGCAGTGGGTGGCACAAACATGTGGCAGTTCAACTTCCAACATGTCACATCAGGAAACAAATGTTTTTATTATTCAAGAGCCCTGAGTGAGTTGGAGTATGTATGTAGTTGAAGGCAGGGACAGGAAGGGTTGACTGGTATTAAATTTAGTTTCATTTTTTGAATCTGAAGTCTGCTTCGACTGCTAGGATTGGATTTTCATCCCAGAAGGGGACCAGGATGATTGCTTTCCAAAAAAATTGACTGTTAAATAATCCTTTTCAAAGATTCCACTTGAAACATTTTCCCAACCTGTACAGGGACATTAAAACAAATATAGTTACTTAGTGGCCTTCAAACTGCCGTTTTACCCACTGTCCACTTAACCAGCACAGATATGTGGACAAGCAGAACAGAGCAAATGCAAGATTTCAGATTTAAGGTTTAAATCTTACATTGTGTCTTTCTTGAGAAGCCTTGAGCACCATGCCTGCTGCTGGGAGTGGATTTTCATCCCAAAAGGGATAAAGACGTTGTTTCTTCTTCCCAATGGACACAGATCTGAAAAGCTCAAGCTGCACGTGCTGCTGCAATGGCTTCTTCAGTTTCTCCAGCAAGTGCATCTGCTGAGAAAAAAACATAACTTTCAAAATACCCACTGGTAATGCAGTTGAGTCAACACAACCAAGTTTTGACATCTGGTCGGGTCAAAATTGCCTACAATTAATGACACCTCTACCGTGGCTCCATCTGATACGGTAACCATTCAAAGAATGGTTGAGGACTATTTAAACATTTTTAATGATAGCATCCAAATAGGCATGTCAGACAGTCCGTTTGACTACTGGCAGGAAAAAAGGTAATTTGGAGGCCCTTGTACAAACTGGCTTTGCTTAACTTGAGCTGCCCACCCTCCAGTGTGTACTCAGAAAGAGTTTTCAGCACAGCCGGGAACCTTGTCAGTGATCGGCCTGAGAATACTGCCCCAAAATGTGGAAAAGATGATGTCCATCAAAATGAACTACAAATTCTACAAGAAAAACCTTTACCGTCATTTACGTGCAAAAATTACACAGGCACCTGTAATGGTGGATTCCAGCGGGGACAAATTAATATTTTGTGAGGAAGATGATGTATACATCACCCCAGATTATACCATCACCCAAGCCTATATCGTCATCCCATCCTGTGTTGTGTATAAATTACAGCTGCGCTCCCTGTTAGATTGGGTATTCACTGTCCACTTTAGTGGATGTGAGTTCCATTTTAGTCCATATCACCACACCCCCCTACACATCTTCTGACCTGGGCTACATTAGGAGCAGCGGCACTCTGGAATATGGTTGTATGGAGTTGTCCCTCTGACTCGCTGAAATTCAGGTAGAGGGGCCATGGGTAGGGAGTAGGGACACTATAATCAGAGCAATTTTAGCTGCTTTATTCCATTTTTTAAACCATATCCTCTATTTTCACTTTTTGAAAATATGTTTATGTGAATCTCAGCAGAGGCGTTTGTGATGTCATTTTGTTTAATATATAATGCACGTAATTTAGCACTTTGTTGTGGTCTTGTAGTCTGCGTGTAGACTAAACATTTGTTCATGATTGAGGAAAGAAGTGAAAAGTTGCAATTTTTTTATTGCTAACTTTTTGGTATTAAATTGTAAAATTGTGAAGTTTCCACTTACAGTGTCACAAGATTTTTTAAGAATAAGAAAAGAATAACACACTGCGCTACCACTTACAGTGTGACAATTTTTTTACGAAAACACTGCGCTACCACAAACAGTATGACAATAATTGTTATGAATACACTGCATTTTGCACTTACAGTGTGACAATATTTTGTAGACCCCGGCAGCCCCTGCCCTGGATAGATACAGCAGCCCCTGCCCTGGATGGACACAGCAGACCCTGCCCTGGATGGACACAACAGACCCTGCCCTGGATGGACACAGCAACTCTTTGATTAACGACACAGACAGCACCCCTGCTACGTTGCTGATAAGTGTGGCTAACGCGCACACACACACACACATAAAAAAAACCTTGTATTATTATTTTTCTTTACACTGGGGGAGAGAGCACCCCTGAACGAGATAGTAGCCTCGCTTTGAGAACCGAAGTCAGGCGGGAAAACCCCGAGCCAGACTCTGATCTCGCCTTGGATCTCTAAGTTCGGGTGGGTTCGGTTCTCAGATAACTGAACCCGCTCATCTCTAATTAATAGTAATACAGGGGCACTGAAATGATTATTATTATGCTGTTGACAGTGATTTTATATATATATATATGTGTGTATACTGTAAATATACAGATCTAGTCGCCCTCATCGTTGCCGAGATACGCGCGCACAGCTTCACGCATTGCGGCATAGTGGAGCTCTCGCCGGGCTGCGACTAGGTGCGCCCGGCGTTCTCCCTATTGAAGTCTATGGCGTGCGCGTGCATACTCAAGCCATAGATGCAGACATGCGAGTCGCACCATCCATGCCGCGATGCACTACATCTGTATATTTATATTTATACTGTATACTGTGTATATATATAAGTCCAGATCGGGCGGCACTCATTGCAATAATATCACAATATACGGATGTGACCAACGTTTCAATGTTTATCCAAACATTTTCCTCAGGGCATAAATATACAAACAACATAACTCACCTATATACCCCCACCGGACCGTCCATGTCGCCACCTGCACGCGGAGTCCCGCACGTAAAAATTACGTCACAGGGAGCGCCTGCATCAGCGTCACGGAGGGGCCGGTCCACGTGATGACTATTCACCAATAGAAACCAATGGGTCACCAAGCAACCGGACAACAATAACAATACCACTGTTATCAGAAAAAAGCACTAGATGATATACCAATAAATATAAAACAAACAGACAACCATACATAGACAAACATATACACAGATAATGTGAAAGGCAGCAGCACATAATTTAAAGGACATCATATCTGTCTTGAATATACATCAAATAAACATAATCATGATGCCAGCCCCATTAAACAATCATATATAATACAAAATATAAGGAGCCCAATAGAGATACGCCAGACAGCGCTAAATACAAACTGGGTTCCAATCATAAATATAATACACATTAAGTGTCATAAAAGATTATTGATGTAACAAAAGGCAATATATACGTGTCCCAGATATTCATTTAACCCCCGAGGGAACAAAGTGTCCAAGCGAGAGATCCATCTGCATTCCGCCTGTAAAATTAGCAAACCACGATCACCACCTCGTTGGGGAATTTTAATGTGGTCAATAATGCGATAGCGGAGAGCAGCCAAGCTGTGTTTTGCCTCCAAGAAATGACGGGCCACCGGTTGATCAGTCTTACCAGTTTGTAAACCTGATGGAAGACCTATGGACCGCCATTCTTTCCTTGAAGGCCCTCTCTGTTTTGCCCACATAATATTTTGCGCAAGGGCAACCAATCAAATATACAACAAACTTCGTAGAGCACGTAACTCTATGACGAATTTGATACTTTTTACCAGAAAATGGATGATAGAATGAGTCTCCACATATCAAGTAGCTGCACGTAGTACATCCAAGGCACTTAAAACAGTCATTACGGGCAACGTTCAAAAAGAGATCCTTGCTGTGTTGGTAAAGCTGATGTCACATCTGTTTTCATGACCTAGTCCCAGATATTGCGGCCTCGTTTGTAAGCCGGCATTAGACGCGTTCCAGAAAGTTGACTAAGTTGTGTATCCGATTGTATAATAGGCCAATACGATTTGCTGATACGATTAGTATGAATACTATTAGAGTTGAAAGTATTAACCCAAATTAAATGTTTTTGTTTCCTCTTTATATTTGATGGTTCCAATACTTGTGATCTTGGAATTTTGAGGACTCTGGCCCTGATTCAGAGCCGGACGCTCTGACAGAGCGCTCGCTCTGAATCAGGGCCGGGCTATTTTTTTTTTTAGAGTGGCCTCCTGGCCGCTCCCACAGCTGTGGGTGACCACCCACAGCTATAGCATGCGGCCAGGAAGATGGTCGCGATGGTCAAGACCATCGCGACCATCGGGCTTGCGACGAGACCCTTGTGGTAGGGTCTCGTTGCCGCAAGACCCAGAGAGATTTCGGCTCTAACAGAGTGATGTCAGTGGGGCCGGCCCCAAAGGGAGGAGTTCACATGGGAACGCCTCTGTTTGGGCAGCCACTCCCCTGGCCCGCCCACCAGAGGGGGCGTGCTGTCAGTCAACATCGACAGCAAGCCCCCTTTGGTACGAGACCCAGAGTGACGGCTTGCGCATGCTCTCTGGGCCACCATCGACCCGGTTGCGAGCGCTCAGCGCTTGCGACCGGGTCTGAATCAGGCCCTCTGTTTGATCTTACGGAGAGCGTTTCTATCGTATCCTCTTACAGCAAATTTATCGACCATATTATCTAATGCTTCATTTAAGGACGAATCATCACTTATGATGCGGCGCACCCGCAGCATCTGAGAATATGGAAGTCCACTTTTAAGGGCCACAGGGTGGTGACTTGATGCGAGTAAGATGTTGTTACGATCTGTGGGTTTGGAAAACATGGTGGTATGGATGTTAATGTTGTAGACTGTAATGGTGCCATCCAGGTAATTGACTGTGGAAGTGTCCATATAATGTGTACATTTGACTGGAGAGTCTGAAGAATTGTGAGCAGAGATCAGAAAACAATGAGGTCCAGTCCAAAATAGGAGCAAGTTGTCAATATAGCGTAAATAAAGCAAAATATGACAACTAATTTCTGGATTACAAAAGAATAGTTCATCCTCCACACAATACATGAAACTATTCGCGAAGGAAGGTGCTACATTAGATCCCATAGCGCAACCTTTCCGTTGTAAGTAAAAGGAACCATTGAATGTAAAATAATTGCACTCTAAAGTTAATTGCAAGAGCCTTAAAAATAGCTCAATGTCGGGACCCTTGCACAATGGATTATTTGTGATCAGAGTTCTCACAGCAGCCAATCCTTCATGGTGTGGTATACAAGTGTATAAATCTTGTACATCTATAGTGACTAAAATGCAACCTGTTGGAACAAAATTAATCCCAGCTAATTTATTAAGTAAAGATGTAGTGTCTTTTAAATAACTAGATCTTGACTGAACACATGGCTGTAAAATGGAATCTAAAAAAATAGACATCTGTTGATACATAGATCCCCTGGTGGAGATAATAGGCCTTGCAGGTGGATTTTGACAATCCTTATGTATTTTAGGTATAGAATACATTAAAGGAGTTACAGGGAATACAGTACTTAAAGATTCAAATACCGACTTAGAAAGTATACCATCATAGACAGCATTTTATCTCAGGCTGTCAAATTCTTTTTTATAAAGGATTGTGGGGTCTTTAGAAAGAAGACAATTAAGTATCTGTATCATTGAGTTGTCAATTTATTTCTGATACATAATCGGATACATTTTGGATGACAATGGCTCCGCCCTTATCGGCTGGCCGTATTACTATGTCATGATAAGTACTTAAAGACTTCAATGCCTGCCATTCTTCTTTGGTAAGATTTGAATGTGCATATGTATGTTTAGTGGCTCTCTGTTGGACATCATTATCGATCATATGGCAAAATGTCCGAATGGAAGAATTCGAAGATACAGGGTCAAATTTAGACTTTTTCTTCAATGCACTAGGTATCCTGAGATGTTCATCACAATCAACTTGTTCATTTGGGACAACATTATTAAAGTGTTCACGTAAACGTAGCTGTGGGCTTAATTTATAATGCTCCACTTTCCAACGAAACTGGTCAAAGTTATTAGTGGGGACAAAATTAAGTCCTTTGGAAAGAACATTAGTTTCCATAGGGGTTAGCATACGTGAGGAAAAATTGAAAATTATTTATTTTTGGGTATTGGAGAATGCTCGCTGCCTCGTCCTTTTCCCCTGGCCCCCGCGCCTTGTATAGCGCCTACGGGGTCTATATCCTGTGCCCTTGTGCGAACCCCTAAAGGGTGGCGTCCATATGCAGAAGCAGAAGGTTCCAAATCGCTAGCTGTTGTGGTACCATCAGTAGATGTTTCAGTATCAAAAGTGGCTCTGTTGTGGCGATAAGGAGGACGCCTCCTTGGTAACCTACCCATATTACCAATCCCAGTGAGCCATGGATAGACTTGTTTCCTAGTATAATCCATGTTTACTTTGTCCAATTTGGCCCTTTTATAGTTTACCAACTCCTTACGTTATTTATCAATCTGTACAGATAGTTTATCATACCAGTTAACTGTGCAATCCGATGTTAATATAGGTTTATGAATAGTCTCAAACTCATTAATTTTAGTGCAAATGACAGCCAGTTCACGAGAAACCTCTTCAATAACTAAAAGAATTAAATCATAAGAACATTTCTTAAGAATGGAAATCCATTTTTTTACAAAAAGGAATATTAAATCTTCCAATTGTGGGCACATTTTTTAGACGAAAACCACGTGGGATTTTACCCTCCTTATGGTAGTCTGACAAAGAAACCCCATGGTAATAGTAGTTTTGTTCACGTCTTTTAAGTTTGATAAGTTCCCGGAATAGTTCAATATTATCAGGATTTCCACTAGAGGCACTGAGATTCTCTTTAAAATGGATATTTGCTGCATCGGCATCGGAGTAACTAAAAGTTTCTCCATGTATAAGATCTATATCAGCTATCAATTCATCCAAATCGGTGTCAGTAGGTGCAGACATAATAGAAATTAATATTGCAAAAAATTGTTAATCGTGCAAACAGCAATAAATGTGCAAAATGTCACAGTCCAGCAGCAATAGATGATTCCAATAGAAAAGTGTTTTTGTGCAATAAATAGATACAAAAAAATAGAAAAAAATTGTGTATTCAAAAGAAACAAAAAATAAAATAATATATATATATAAAAAAAATAATAATAAAAATAATAATAAAAAAAAAAATATATATATATATATATATATATATATATATGAACATAGTTTAAAGTCATACAATAAATATTTTGTTTCTCTGATTGCATAAATGCCAACATTATAGACTCCTCCATTATTTATGCTGTAGCGATAATCTATATAAATCCCTGTTAGATTATGTGTATTATAGTCACGGTGAAGAAAAAGAAAACTCAGAGACCACTCATTTGATTGCAGCTGGGGCGATAGAAGGAAGTGGGCTGGACATCTCCCTAGTGACTTTTATCCGAACATCAAGAATGAGTGCAAGAGGTCAGATGTACTGTGTGCGCCATTCACATTGTGCTGACATCAGTGCCTCATTTATGAGAGCATGCCTTGTTTACCCATGGCACTAATAGGAGGAGACACGTGAAGTCGCCTCGTTTATGGAAGAGGGCAAAAGAGACACAAAGCTGTGAAAACATTCCCACACGCTGTAACCACTCATTGGCTACGAAACCATCATTCACAAAAGCTTCACAATACTCTCCCTAAAAAATAGTCTGAGAATAGGGGGCTTAAAGCACCATTTACTACAGTTGCCGGCTGCTGATCACTTTATCATTCACTGAATTGGACACATTTTTCAGTGCTGTGTTAGGTTGTTGGTGCATCTGTGCTGGGGGAGAGCAGTGATCAGCATTAAAGTAACAAAACAAGTCTGCTGGTAATCATAAGATCTGCAAAATAATTTGTTTTATTAGGTAAAATGACCCATGTAATTACTACCAATTATCGATAAATATATACGGGGACTTGTGTACACTGAGCACTACTCCAGGTGGCTTTGTATAGAGGCAAAGTTCAGTGATGCTGCCCATACAGAGAAAGATGCTTCTGCTAGATGTGTACCACGTGGCATAGGTGTGCATATGGGATATAACTACATCCCGTGCATATATACAGTATGTTATTTGCAAACACTTATTATTGTGTTAGTTTCAAGAGGGTAACAATGAACGCACCACAATATATATCCTTAAGGGCCCCAGAGTTTGGGTGTAAGCAGACAGAGCAGTGCTGATATATATAGTCCTGGCACCTGTGTCGGTACTGGTGAAGGAGTGGTCAGTGTCTCGCTTCTGGATTGTCCAAGATTGGTGCAGTGGGGTGACTGGTGTAATAGTGATTTCATTGACACTGGGCAATGGCTTGGCAGGGAAGGGGCCATTATTTTTTATAGGGTCCAGACATTTCTAACTATTCCTCTGCTCACTGATTTATTGATACTATATGGTGCAAACTGTACCGTCTGTATAATGCGTAATATACTACTGGTTGTAAATATAGCAAAAATTATATTATATATGAAATAATACTTGTGGTGTTTCATATAAAATTGAATAGCATTAAGTTATTGCTATGGCTTCCATGGTGAACTGGCTGCAATTGAAGGAACACATATAAAATATACTGTAACCATCACAATACAATTCAAACTCCTCACACTCGCCCAATCCTATTCCTCCTACAACTCTGACCTCATCTCCCTCCACACTCCCACCTACCCACTCTGCCTCGCCTTTCCTCATGCTTCTACCCCGTGCTCACCACCACTGGAACTCTCTCCTTCCCCCTATCACACTTTCCACCAGTGGCGGATTTAACACCCCCAATAACATTCCCCACCTCAGTGAGCCAGCTGCAGTTCATGACTGCACTGACTACACTGTGGCTGGCAGTGACATCCCATTGGAAGCGCAACCTGCCAATCACACACAGGATAGGCAGTGCCAGGGGGAAGTGTTTTCTCCCCCTGGTATTACCTGTCCAGTCTGTAATTAACAGAGAGTGTGCTTCCAGTGGGTAGCCACTCCTCTGCCTTTCTGGCAGCCCTACTTGACTTCTAGGAGCTGCAGCCGATGCAGTCCCTAAAAGCCGGTGTTTTGTGCATGTGCTGCCCCACCACCGTTCGTACGGATGCGCCAGCCCTAGCACCTGCCAGAATTTAGATCCATTGTGCAGGGTCTGCCTCCTACTCTCCAGACTAGTGCTGCGCAGTGCTGGCATCACAGGCAGTGATAGCCCCCTTCATCTGAGAGGGTAAGAGCCGCTGCTGCTCTCCACCACTCTCCAAAGCTTCAAATGGGCTCCCAAATCCCTCTTCTTAATTAAAGCCTTCTAGCTATCATCCTAACGAACCACTCTATGCTCCTCCCTCACTGTCTCTCCCCTCTGTATCATACCTGTCTGTCTGCCCCTCTCCTAAAGATTGTCAGCTCTCACAAGCAGGGCCTTCTTCCCTCATGTGCTTTTCCCTCCTGCACTTATAAAATCATTTCCACCCTTTTGTTATTAAAAAGTGTAATATGTAAATACTCCCAGCACCACAAAAGTGTAAAACACACTTTAGTGGCCCCAGTTTACAGTATACCACACAGAAATCCCAGTTCACATACTGTATGCCACAGTGTCCCCCAAACTGGTGCTGTGGCTTGGAGTCCCCTCACGTGTTGCGTCCCCTTGGTGTCCGCCCCTTGCCACCCTGTTATTAATCGGGCACTGCTTGTATCCCCATGTTCTGCGCTGTTTTGTACTGTAAGTAAGGCCCCTTGTGGTGCCATATAAGGATAGTAATAATAACAATCTTTGCTCTGAAAATAAATGAATATCAAATTAACAATGTATATATCTTAGTAAAATAGTAGCTGTATGACCCACAAATGTATCATGTACTGTATGTGTGTTTCTTAAGTGAAGAGTGCAGCAGTGACTGACAGAACCCATAGGTATCGGGAAGGGGACGGAAGTTTCTGGTCACCTCTTTGCCTCCTCTGTCCCCAGTGTCAGTCAGACGCACCTGATTTTAATGTTGGCCAATCCTATTTTTTGATGGACAGATAGTTGGGTCTCCAGAATAATCGGAACAAATACATTCTCCTCTGATAAGCTTCAGAAAGTTTTGATTCTTTTTTTTTTATCTGTACTGGCAGCTCTTTGTTATAAAGTGCAATGGCTTTGTTATAAAGTGCAATGGATTTGTTATGCCTGAAATGAGAAACATTGCTGTGAATTGTCATTCCAGATCTAAGCGATCAGCTGCTGGAGGTGGTTGGCCTGGAAGGAGCTATGGAGATGGGGCAGATTTACACGGGGCTGAAAAGTGCTGGAAGGCGTCTTGCACAATGTTCCTCTGTGGTTATACGGTATTATTACTATCATTATTTTATCTAACAATCATTGCTTTGTTTATATTAAATGAATAATGTATTACATTTGGAAACAAAGGTATGCCCATTGCAGTTCCCCCAACTGTTCATTCTTCTAGAAGATGCAAATACTTATAGTAAAGTCAGACAGGAATCCTCTTTCCTGACACGGTCAAAATGCAAATATAATTTAGGTAGTACATACAATCGGCTTCATATCTTTTAGAATGTAAGCTCTTACGAGCAGGGCCCTCTACCCTCTTGTGCTTCTCCCTACTTTAGTTTCATCTACTTCTTACTCACCACTAGGGCACCTAACACTTGGTTGCTTATGCTCTGTTGCTTATCTGGGTGTTATGGTCGCTAATGTAGCAATGTATATTATCCTTGTCCTGGTCCTGTAGTGTATTGTTCTGTAAGTTGCTTGTCTACAACTTGTTTATGTACTTTGTATGGCACTGCAGAAAATTTGTGGCGCCATATAAATAAATAATAATAATAATATCATATAGCAGCCACACTAATGATTTATATACAGCGGGAGGGGTCCAGATGCTTTCACTCAATCAGAAGGAGCAGGTCCATAGCTGGTCAAAAAGGGCACCCTGTGCTGGCTGCTCCCCTAAACGTGTGAAGTCCTGATGTCACAATGAGGGGAACAAGGGGAAGCTGAGTTGTCTTCTATTTTAGGTTATAAGCTCTTATGAGTTTTCAGGAGGACGCTCCAGACGATGGCTTCCTAGGCTGCAGGGTGTCGTTTCTAATATCTAACAGCAGGCGGTACTCTCTAAGGTAACTTCTAAGTTCCTTATATGATCTAGTAGGGGGACACAATATTCCTTTTTTAATACATGAGCATCAAATGAAAACAAAGCAAGTTTCTTATATTATTATCGTTTATTTATATGGCGCCACAAGTGTTCCGCAGCGCCTTACAAAGTACATACACAAATAATTTGACAACTGACTTACAGTAAAAAATAGGACAAGGACATGGATAATATACATTGATACATAAGTGACCACAACACCTAGATATGCAACAGAGTGTAAGCAACCAAGTGTTAGGTGCCCTGGTGGGGGGTAAGAAGTAGGTGAAAGTAAAGTAAGGAGAAGCACAAGAGGGTAGAGGCCCTGCTCGTAAGAGCTTACATTCTAAAGGCATACATTATATGAGGTGCTCCTTATATCCAGGTGTGTTTTACCTTCACAGACAGTTATAGAGCACTTTCACAATGAGTCATGTGACATAAGTGACATCACTTCTCATTCAGTTAGTAATATTTATCATGATATTCCATATATAATTATTCCAACTATTGTAATACATGATGAGATTAAATATTATAATTATAATGGTATATGACACAAATACTTTACATACTGTAGCATGAAACAGAAGGTTAGGATGACCCTGCCAAAATGAGCTAAATATAAATAAATGTGTGTTTGTGTGGCATGTCTGTACCAGTGATGTGTAGTCAGGTGAGGCAGAGCCTCTCCTGTCATACTTAGGTATACTCCAGAGTTTGGACTATAAAAAATGATAAGAAAAAGTTAAAGAAAATATTATAAATATCTTCTTTGTAGTCTTCTAATTATTATTATTTTTTTAAATTTCTTTTTATTTGTTGAAGCGTCATGCATAAAAGATTTTACACATACAGAAAATATAATATGATCACAATGGATCGAACTGCAGAAAAATACAAATGTACAATTCCATAAACTGAAATAATATCATAGGTTTCATTGCTATAATATAACATCCTCTGTATTCATTTATAACATGTACATTTACTTTGGCATAAATAATACATGACAAATTAAATGAAGTTAAAAGAAAAGAAAGAAAAAGATCTCTCTCCCCCCCCCCCCCCGTCCACCCATCTAGTCATGGTACGTATCTAGAATGATAGGGGGATCATTTTCAACCATTCGCATTAAATACCATGAGGTGGTATGTAAACTGTGGTGTATTTGACGTCGCATCTCAATGGATAACGTAGTTATGTAGCTTTCCCATACATTAAAAAATTTATTTGTTTTATATTCCTTTTCCAAGATAACCTCTACCCATTCCATACGAAATAAATTAAAGAGTTTAGATTTCAATAAGGATAAGGATGGAGTATGTGGTGATATCCATTCTTGTAGAATAGTTTTGCGGCTTGCCGCACTTATAGCCATTAATAGCCTCTTCCCTCCCCTATTTATCTTAATGTTTTGTGGTAGAATGCCCAACACAGCCCATTCCGCTGTCAAAGGTAAATTATTTATTAATTTGGTTTCTGCGTATTGCTTTATTTGAAGCCAGAGAGTTCTGATCAATGGGCAAAGCCAGAAGCAGTGAAATAAATTTGCGTTCTCTTCCCCACATCTATAACAGGTATGTGAAGTTGAACGGCCCATTTTAAAGCTTCTCTTTGGGGACAAATACGCTTGATGAAAAACATTTAAAAACATTTGCACATACACGGTTGACGGAAATAGTTTACGGGAAGTCTCAAGTGCCTTCAACAAGTCATTAATGGTCAATGAAGGGAAATGAGACAACCACTTTACCATACCTGTAGTTGAGGTAGAATGTTCCATATTATCTGTTAAGGCTATGTAGCAATATGAAATAGCTTTCCTGATAATATCTTCTAATTATTTTTATAGTCAAAACTCTGGAGTAAAAGTCTATGGCAAGTGAGGCACTGCCTCCCCTGTCTACCTTTTCCGCACATCCCTGATCAAAGCACACAAAATTACCAGCACTATATACTGCTGCACCTTTGTATAATGCCCACATGTAGTACCCTCGGGTTCATATATGTGAGTGTAAATCTGGCTCTGACACTAGCAAGTGTCTCCCCAGCCATTTACCTCACCGCACGTCACTGGTCTGTACATATGCACTACAGAGCACTTTGTTATGGCATGGTAACATTAGTTTTCTGTAGCTTAATAGATGGGGTGCCACAACATTTTTAGGTTGGGAGGACTAAGATATAATTTAATTTTGGCGCCCTTAAAGGGGCAGATGGAGTAACCCGCCACACCACCTACCTCCTGACAGAGATCAGTAACCCTGAGGGGTCTTTGCTTTTGCTGATTTGGTCTATGCTGGTATACTGCAACTGCTCTCTCCCAGTCTCCTCACTCACAGAAACACAGACACAACACTGACACAGCGCTACCACGCAGCTCCGGAAACACATGCAGCCAACAGCATGTCCATGTACAGACAAATTATTCAACCAGCACTGGGAGAAGAGGACGACAATTACCCACGTGCTGCCAGGAGTTCTAGTTTGGCGCAGGCTTAGGAGCTTATCACTACGGTGTGAAGTCGGCTGTTTTCCTAACTTTAAATAAATGAAAGGCAGCCTAATGTGTGCCTGCATTGTCTGGTACTCCGCGACACAGTACAATGACTGGTGTCTCTCGCAAATGTTGGGGGAGGGGGTGTAAGATGTTCCTATATTTATACAAAAAACACATATATAATGTATATGTAAGTAATGCACGACTGTGTGTATTCCACATCCACAGATTTGTTAAAGAAAGTTTTTATATTTACTTAACTAATATTTATATTTTTTTTCATTCAAAAGGACAAGCAAGTCACTTCCTATGCAGATAGATGGCGAACCGTGGATGCAGACACCTTGTACGGTGAGCATGTTTGTATTAGCAGAGCGGCACTTTATTATTGTTTTGATGCAGTGTGTACTATTGTGCTCTAAGTATTGGAACAAAGCCTGTAAAAAAAGTACAAAAGGTTTTGTAAATTCCCCCAGGCTGCAAGATCAGTCACACTCATGCGCAGGTTGCCCCAACTGCACTCCCTTCTAATTATATATCGAGTTTGTATTATTATTATTATTGTTATTAATAATAATAATAATAATATGCTAGATATTTAAAAATGCTATATTACTTTTATTATTATATTTGATATTTTACTATATATAAAAAATGCTAGATTATTCTAATTATTATTATACTAGATATAGAAATGCTATATTATTATTATTATTATTATTATTATTATTATTATTATCTAGATATTGAATGTGCTAGATTCTTCTTCATTTTCTTCTTATTAATTATTATAGACATAGAAAATGCTAAATTATTATTATTATCATTATTATTACTATTATTATTATTATAGATATAGAAAATGCTGCATTATTATTATTTATTATTATTATTATTATTATTATTATTATTGAATATGCTACAATATTATTCTACATACAGAAAATGCTATATTATTATTATTTTTATTATACTAGATATAGAAAATGCTACATTATTATTATTTTTACATTTTTGTCTATAGTTCCCCAGTATTGCTAGCATATGTATGAACTTCTGAAAAATATCTGCATAAAGTTAATGTCTGATATCATGACTTAGAATTATTTATAATAATAATTGGTGAATTTTGATGTCATTAGTTTTGTGTATTATAACAAATTCTCATTATGGGTATTAAGAGTCAACATATAGCTTTGTGTATTTTAGGGCATGAAATTCTCTAGTGACTTATGACTGTGTTATAATTGTGTTATAATTGACAACAGAGAGCACATTGTCTAATAAATAAAGCACAATATACTCCAGAGAACCTTACTATATGAATAAAAGTAGGCTCAGACATGCGTATGTGGTGTGCAACTTCACACCCCTTGGGGAGCCCCAAACTTTACCTAAAGTGTGTCCTTCCCACTAGGGGCGCTGAGGGGGGAAGCGGGTACAAATTACCCTGGCCCGGGCTTGCTGCAGGGGCCCGGTGGGGGCCCGGGTCCAGCACCACTCCCCCTCCCTCTTAAGTCACAGCAGCCCAGCACACGCTGCTGTGTGCTGGGCTGCACTGGGAGACTGCTCTTGACTGCTAAAGCAGCAGCCAGAGCAGTCTCCTGTGCCTATGTTGGGAGTGATCATGCTGATCGCGCCCCCCATTAGCTGTGTGCCGGGCTGAGGGGCACACAGCGCCCCCCTCCCCAGCACGCGGCACTGAAATATTTTTTTTTTCTTATTTTTTTTAGAAGGTGGCATGGCCACGCCTCTCTCAATTAGACCACGCCCCCTGTCACCTGGGCCCGGTGCGGCTCTCATCGTCCCTGCTTCCCGCATCAAAGCCAGCTCCACGGTTAGAGGCAGCCTCTTGTTGAATCCAAGATATCTGGGGTGAAAGTGCTCTATCCGGATAGAGCAGTTTCACATTGGCCATTTTGCATTAAAAAGGGGCTGCCTTGTGTTGCTTAGAGAGGAGCCGTGCGTCCTGTCCTCCTCCAGTGTCATAAGACTCATGGGCCTATTCATCAACACTAAAAAATTGATGGAGGTAATTAGGTTTAGAACTCGCATGGAGTTCTACCTAATTACCGGAGGAATTAATCATTCCTCCTCTCCATCAGTATCTAATCTGAAAAGCTGTCATTTTCTCGATGACAGCTTTTCAGGAAAGAGATACTTTTCCCTGCCTATACCTACCTTACTGCAGCTGTAATCAGTGCTGCACATGCGCCGTTACGTTCACAAAATTCTGTTTCCCCCCACAACCCTCCCCCCCCCTCCGCTCACCACCCCTTCCCCCACCTACCTGGCCGCTGCAGCCGCGGACCCCGACCTCCCGTCTGAAGAGGAGAAATCAGTAAAGTAAAATATTTCATTACATTTTTTTTTTTTTTTTCATTTTGTTTTACTTTACTGTTTTCTGCCGGGAGAGCAACAGTCGGAGCCGCAGCCGGAAGCCGGAGGAGGGACGAGGAAGCGACGGAGGGAGCTGGAAGTGGACCTGCCCAGCTGAAAGCAGGTAAGTGTAACCCGCTATACGCCACCTGAGAGTGGTGTATACTAGTAACACCATCAAAAATCCGAAAATACATAATTTCCGGAATTTGATTGCTAGCCTAATTTACACATCCCCATACTAATGTACTAATGTATGGGGAGTGTGGAAATGAACGCAGACAGACTTAACCACGAGATATCAGTGATATCTCCTGTGTTAAGTGTCTTAATTAATACTAAAATAACGGTAATTAAGGAAAATGTCCTTTAATCCATTATTTTAGTGTTGATGAATAGGCCCCTCAGAATGTCCAAATAACACTTAAGCTGTACAACATGACATGTAATAAAGTCACTGCCTTAAACTTCCAGCTAGTGCTGGGGAAGAGCACTGCATGACCAAAATGTGACTGTTGTTATGAAATCCTGTGATGCTAAGGAATTACCTATCGCGGCAATAAGAAATTAAAGGTCACCCCAATGTACTAAAAAAACACAAGCAGGGACAGGGGCTCCGACAGTAGCTCATCCCTGTGGTGTGTTATTAGAAGCGAAGTGATCGCTAATGCAAACACTTCACTTCTCCTTATGTGGAGATGTCGTTATCTACCGGGGTCAGACAGCTTAGTAAATTCCACAATTAAGTAACCTATGGGTGTTGCTTTTGCAATATAAACGGGGGACTGCAGCAGATACCTCCTTCTGCTGCGGTCCCCCATACATACATCTCGAGGATACTTAATATTTGTGGGTACTCACCAAAAATGGGTGTTTTAATGGTATATCCCGCAAATATTACTAAATAAATAGGCCCCAAGTGCCCATGTATTTCTCAATAGCCGTAGCTCAATATTATTAGCAGAGCAGCAGGAGAGGAATTGGTGCTGTGCGATCTCTCTCCCTAAGTAGTACACAAAACACTTGGCCAGAGTACATAAGGTGTTAATTGTGTAGCGCAGTTGTATGGTGCCAGCGGTGGAAAGTCCATATGTGATGTTATCTTAACCAGTTCTTAGGTTTATTGAATCAGGAAGAACAATAATTAGCACATGACACAGGGATATAACAGGTATGTAAACAATAGTAAAGAGGCAGCCTAGAGCATTAGGGTACTGCTGGGTGTTGTAGTGTGTCGGGCGTCTGGGTGGTATGCCCCCGGTTCCTAGTAGGCACTGCAGGGCTGCTGTCATAGGAGATTCTCAGAGGTGCGTCCATTAATGGAGAACGCCGGGGAGGAAAGACGCTTGAACAAGGCGTGCGTGCGTAGCAGCACATGTCAGGGGTCAGGCGTCCTGTTGAGCTCCGGCAGATCCCAGTCCCAGAGTAGTGACTTTGGCACACATGTGCCCTATAATGCCCATAACTACATCTGTAAATGTGGGGCCACTCACATATGAAAGAGTGGTGCCCCCTCTTTCAAATTATGTGGCCCCCTTAGCCATACCTCCCAACATGACCCTCTCCAGGAGGGACACAATGCTCTGGTCCTGGACTTCCCTGGTAAATTATGATTGGTGGAGGCTTCAGAGGTGGGGCTGCAGCACAGTCCAAAATTCAAATAGGGGAGTCACACCAACTGCCAGTGAGTCCCAGCCAGTGATGTTTGGCAGCGTGTGAAATGACAGTTGGTGTGACTCCCATTTTTGAATTTTGAACTGTGCTGAAGCCCCGCCTCTTACCAGGGAAGTCCAGGACCAGAGCATTGTGTCCTTCATGGAGGGTCATGTTGGGAGGTATGCCCTCAGCAGCTATTGTCTAGTGATCACCTGTGGTCTCCAGGCAATATCGTCCAGCGCTATGGAAAAAAAATAGTTTTGTGCCCCATTTCCCCCATACTGGCCAGCACAGATATGGCGGCACGCTCTCCTGAAAGTGGCAGAGTCTCCTCTTTCAAACAACGTGTGCTCCCTTAGTACAGTAGTTATTGTCTGGTGATCAACTGACAGTAACTGAAACATTACACAAAAAAAATTACATTTTCCACAGATGGTGGGGGGAACTAAAGCCCATATCTCTCCCATCTTGTACCAAATAAAAAAGTGATCTCTTATTTCATGCTGGATGTTGTCTAGTTTTTAAAATTGTAGGGCTTGTTGGACTACCATATTATTCTTACACATAGGAAGCGTTTAAACCGAGACATTTCAAAATGTTAAAAAAATTTTAATTTTTTTTTTTTTCAATGCATTTTCAATTAAGGTGCAGATTTTTGGTCAAAACCTACATATAGAGGGCCTGATTCAGACCCGGTCGCAAGCGCTGAGCACTCGCAACCGGGTCGATGGTGGCCCAGAGCGTGTGCGCACGATGGAGCCGGCTCCGTCGTGCGCATGCGCGAGACCCGGATAGCGACGGGCAATCCGTCGCTCCGGGTCTCGCACCAAAGGGGGCATGCTGTCGATGTTGAGTGACAGCACGCCCCCTTTGGTGGGCGGGCCGGGGGGGTGGCAGGCAAGACCGAGGGGTCTGTTTGAGCCGAAAGCTCTCTGGGGCTTGCGGCCACAAGACCCTACCACAAGGGTCTCGTCGCAAGCCGCTTGCATTAGCTGTGGGTGGCAACCCACAGCAATGCGTGGCCAGGAGGCTGCTCCATAAAAATAAAAAATGACGCCCTGATTCAGAGCGAGCGCTTTGTCAGGGCGTCCGGCTCTGAATCAGGGCCAGAACTGACTTTACTCTTCTGGAAAGGTGGTTTATTGGCAAACAAGAACCACAGAGTATTTCTTTGCAGTGCTTATAATAAGACGAATAAAGTTTGCTTTTGGTTTGTTTTCTTGAAATGTCAATGAAAACATGTTTTTTTTAGTTACATTATTTTTGTTATTTTCTGAAAATACAAAGTCTTTGGGAAAAAAAATCAAGGTATAATTTGTGTGGGTGTACCGCATAAAAGAATCATTAATGTTGAAATGTGACGAGGGCAAGGGTGAGAAAACATTCAGCAGCAAAGGAATTAATGCAGGGGCACACGCTGGTAATGGGGTTGGGTATGAAAATCCCGGCTGTCGGGATGCCACTGGTCAGAATACCAACAGCGGCATCCCGGCACCCATAAGAACGACCGGTATTTTCCTAACTCTCCCTCCCCGATGCCTAACCCTAACCTCCCCCCCCTAGTGCCTAAGCCTAACCTCCCCTTCCACGTACCCTAAACCTACTACCCCCTCCCGGGTGCCTAAACCTAACCGCCTCCCTAGTGCCTAAACCTAACATCCCCCTCCCCGCACCCTAATCCTAACACTCCCTCTCCAGTGCCTAACCCTAAACCTCAGGTCAGGTGAAGCAAAGGTCAGGGCTGGTTGAGATCAAAATAAATATATAAATGTTAAAGTATGGCCGCACGGGCTCCGACGCTTTTATCTTATTTCTTAATATTCTAAGTTATCCCAGTCTATCTTGGTGTGTGCTGCTTTATAATAATGTTGTCCCCGTTTTTTTTTTTTATTAATATCTTTTTTCTATGCTTCATAACTACATTTGTATTCATTCCTAAACTGCTGAGAGTGCCTTCTAGTGCATTTATATGCAATGCATTCATAGCCCTCACATAATTTATTTCCCTTTTCACTCTTTATGCAAAATGGGTTTTTAGCCAAAAAACACATTAGATGGACGACTATCAAGGTGAAGCCAGTCATAGGCCACGTTCCGTCTACCTTGGCAGCAGCCCGCTGTACAAAAGGCAAAGAATGTCTCACCTCTGTCCCCTCTGCTCAATAAACCGGAACAATGCCACACGGCAGCAACAAAACAACAACTTTCATACACATTTCACTGTGTTTGCTTCTATAGAGAAGTATTATAGTTACTAAAGTCGATACCGATATTTGTATGTAACTGTACTTATTAGTAATCTTTATCAGGTTATGGACTGTGGGTATAATTGCCTACCCTGCCGGAATTGCTGAGAGGCTCGTAAAAATCGGGTGGCACTACCGGCCACCCGGAAAGGTGGACTAGTCTCCCGGGGGTGGGGCCAACTGGCCGTCCAATTCCCCCAGTGAAGTGGGCAGCACAGGAGGCCAATGACGAGATTTGTGTTGAATCACGTCATCGTGGCTCCGCCCCCCCCCACCGCTTCGCAATGCTGGTAATATCGTCATTGCATAGCAGAGGATGGAGCTACAATGATGCCATTCCCCCGGACCAGCTCACTTCCACCATGCCTCCCCCTCCCCATCGTGCCAACCTGGCTGCCTCCTCGGCGGGTAGCGGTCAGCGACACTGTTCTGAGATGCAGCTGCATTGACACAGGCAGCCAAGGTCAGACGGAGATGCTGCGCCTCCACAGGGCTGGTGCAATCTCTGATGGTGCGACTGATGGCACGTCAGATTAGCACTGCAAACGGTGGGCTGTGGCATTAGCAGAAAGATACAGTTGCGATGCGGCAAATGATACAGTTGCGGCTGTGATAGCACGCACCCCTGAATCAGGCTCATAATGGGAGCATAATTCCCGATGCCCGCTGTGAACAGAATGCTAATGCCCGTATTGAGTCGTAGGCATCTTGGCGATCGCACCGCTACTGCTGCCGGGGGGACGATTTAGAGGACGCATCTTAGTGTGATTTGGAAGCAGCAGATTCCAAGTGTTGTTTACCCAACGCCACTGGTTAAGAAGGTTTTACATCTTTTTGAATAATATAGTTATGGGGTAGGATCTACAGCATTATGGTTTCCCATACTGGGGCTGGTTCAGAGGTAGACACAGCGGTGATATGCAAGCAGTAGGCCGATGTTTTTTCTTCTGCGCATGCGTCCTGATTGCGCACAGAGTTGCAGTGCAAATTTGGACGCAGGATCTGGGAATTATTGTGGGAGTTCCTGGGAGATAACAGGGGGTGGTGGCGAGACTGACACGGGTGCGTTTCGGGTGCATCGCTGAAAGTGGCTGAGACACAGAACCGCTATGGTGCACCTAAAGACGCAGAGGACGGAAATGCACGGTCTTAAGACGCTGTAAGTGGGCGTCCCAGTTACAGTCGGACGTGTCATTAGAACCTGCACCTGCGTCCATCTCTGAATCTCCCCCACTGTATTACCCAGGGCTGTTATTAATTGACACCCACAGACCAGAAAGAAATAAAGAATAGTTTATGTTATCAGCAGGCTATTGGTAAGTGAGAACCACACAAAATCTTGGTGCACCACATTTGGCGTAACATTAAATGGACGCCCACTATGGGGGTTGCAGCTAAAATTCAATTCAGTTATTTATATGTTTCTTAGTACACGTTGCCATATTTTTGTGAAAGTTCATCTCAATTCCCCAGCCACTGAATTAATGAATAGACAAGGGAAATAAATGCACATACAGTATACCAACTACAATCATTATATAGCTCTCAGCCAGGCAAGGATGTGATTGCCAAGATGATATAAGCATAAACATTTTCCCTTTGGTGTGGTTGAACGATAAAATGTAATTTTCAAGTCCTTAGAATCTGACTTACATGAGAGCATAAAGGGTTAATCGCAGTTCAGTCGATTTACAAATACAGTATCAAAAAACACATTTTAATTGAAAATTTTTTTTTCTTAACCAATATTGTCACAATTCAGTGCCTAACATCAGCCACAGGGCCTGATTCAGACCCACTCGCGAGCGCATAGCGCTCGCAAGCGGGTCGATGGTCCCCCACTGCACATGCACGAGACCCGGCCAGCGACGGGCCCTCCGTCGCTACTGGTCTCGCACCAAAGCGGGGTAGCTGTCGTTTGTGATTGACAGCTTGCCCCGTTTTGGAGGCGGGCAGGGGGGGTGGCTGGCCAAACTGAGGCGTTCCCGAAGGAATGTGGGTGAGCTTCCGGCTCTATTAGAGCCGAAGGCTCACTGGGGCTTACGGGAACGAGACCCTACCACAAGGGTCTCGTCGCAAGCCCCAATGGTCGCGATGGTTGTTATGACCATCGCGACCATCACCCACAGCTGTGGTCACCCACAGCTTAGCGAGCGGCCAGGAGGCTGTCTTGAAAAAAAAAGGGATGCCCTGATTCAGAGCGAGCGCTCTCAAAGAGCGTCCGGCTCTGAATCAGGTCACAGCTCCTATGGTCTCTGACTCTGTATGTTGTGCTCTGTCCAGGAGCCGGTAGGTCTCAAGCCCAATTCAAAAGAAAACAGACTGGTTGAATTAATTTTATTCAAATACATTTAATAGAAACACCTTTACTTTTGGCTTTTCATCGCTTCAGATGTTCTTATGTGTTTTTTTGTTTTGTTTTAAGGAATGGAGAAGCCTATTAATTAGTTGTAGAGGGAATTCTATGAAATAACCCAGAGAACGGCTCTGACATAGAAAGATATTTATGGGCTCACGTGAAATCTCTACAAGATATTAATGGTAATGAATCTTCAAAGTCTCTGAATTAAACATGATAAACTTCTGACTTGAAGCCATTAACAGATAAGAACATTGTAAAAGGAAAACTAACAATCCCATCCATTTTTATTCCTAACGTCTTTTATTATGGATTCACCTAATTTAATCTATTTCTAGTCTGTGGACAGACAGCATCTGGCACTACTGTATATCTGTACGACATCTAGATATCAGTTACGTGATATTGTTTGTCGGAAAATATGTATGGTCATTTACTAATGGTTGTACAGTACATTCATGGCGTAATCGGCAGGACAGATGTGTAATGCATCCTTACACGATGTGCCACATTGATCTAGTACTGTAGTTAGCGAATGGTCAGATTGTAATGCAGACATCCTCTCCTGCTCCTTAGATGGAACGATAACCCCATGAACGTGGCACTAGTCATTTTCTGTTGCACCTATTTGATGGGATATTGTAATCAGCCTCAATACCGTGAAATAGTTGTAGTCCGTTAAAAATAATCACGCAGAGCAAGGCAAGATAACGTCCCGCCAATTGTACCATGGGTCTATCTATAATGGGTACGGGGTATGCGGTGCACACAAGCCCCTGGGTCCAGTGGGGGCCCACATTACACACCCTGAACCTATTCATGATACTTATTTAATTGGCGTTGCAGATACTATTGGGAACATGGCAGGGGAGCCATGTTTATGGAGATCTGTGTATGCTCACTATAGATATGACCAGGAAAATGGCACCTGCACCATTTTCCTGGAGATCGGTGTATGCACAGTAGAGAGACGCATAGAGGCCGTACACGCCCTCTTCCTGCTATCCTGAAACACAGGGTTACAACTTTATACTAAATGTATTGCAGCTTCCACACTCCTGATAAGCGGGCAGATAACTAAGATACTTATTATTTTCATTTATGAAATCATTTCACTGATTTCCTCCTGTTTCGGGAACTAGTTAAAATGTATTCATAATTAGAAAAATGAGAAAAAGAGTACACCAACCAAAAAAGCACTGAGTATTACCCGCACACATTGCTCTGTAGTCACAGGCAACAGGCATAGGTTTTAATCTAATATTACATCCTGTATCTTGTGTAAGTAAGGAAACAAAGGGACATGGCTTCATATTCAATCCAAAATAACTTTTAGTTACTTTTACTGATGATAAATAATAATTATAATAAAAAATGCTGATAACAATAGCTTATAATGTTTCAAACCTTGGAAGAGATAAAGTACCGACCAATCAGCTTCTGACATTTTGCAGGCTGTGTTTGAAAAATGACAGAAGCTGATTGGTTGCTCCTTTATCTCTCTCCACTGTATATCTCTCCGAGGTTTGATACATCTTCACCCACTGAGTCAGAAACCAAATGATAATGAGTCCAGCTCTAGCGCCCTGTATATGTTTAACTGTATTACACTATTATTTTTGGGAGTTTGTTTCCATACATACACAGTCAGGTGCATAAATATTGGGACATTGATAGAATTTTCATATTTTGGCCTCTATTCACCACCACAATGGCTTTGAAATTAAACAAACAAGATGTGCTTTAACTGCAGACTTTCAGATTTAATTTGAGGGTAATTACATCCAAATCAGGTGAACGGTGTAGGAATTACAACGGTTTCTATATGTGCCTCTCACTTTTTAAGGGGCCAAAAGTAATGGGACAAACTAAACAATCCTAAATCTAACTTTCACTTTTTAATACTTTGTTGCAAATCCTTTGCAGGCAATTACTTGCAGGCAAGCCTGAAGTCTGGAATGCATAGACATCACCAGACGCTGGGTTTCATCCCTGGTGATGCTCTGCCAGGCCTCTACTGCAAATGTCTTCAGTTCCTGCTTGTTCTTGGTTCATTTTCCCTTCAGTTTTGTCTTTATCAAGTGAAATGCACGCTCAATCGGATTCAGGTCAGGGGATTGACTTGGCCATTGCATAACATTCCACTTTTTAGCCATAAAAAACTCTTTGGTTGCTTTTGCAGTATGCTTCGGGTCATTGTCCATCTGCACTGTGAAGCGCCGTCCAATGAGTTCTGAAGCATTTGACTGAATATGAGCATATAATATTGCCCGAAACACTTCAGAATTCATTCTGCTGGTTTTGTCAGCAGTCACATCATCAATAAATACAAGGGAACCAGTTCCATTGGCAGCCATACATGCCCATGCCATGACACTACCACCACCATGCTTCACTGATGAGGTGGTATGTTTTGGATCATGAGCAGTTCCTTTCCTTCTCCATACTCTTCTCTTCCCATCACTCTGGTACAAGTTGATCTTTGTCTCATCTGTCCATAGGATGTTGTTCCAGAACTGTAATGGCTTTGTTAGATGTTGTTTGGAAAACTCTAATCTGGTCTTCCTGTTTTTGAGGCTCACCAATGGTTTACATCTTGTGGTGAACCCTCTACATTCACTCTTATGCAGTCTTCTCTTGATTGTTGACTTTGACACATATACACCTACCTCCTGGAGAGTGTTCTTGATTTGGCCAACTGTTGTGAAGGGGTTTTTCTTCACCAGGGAAATAATTCTTCTGTCATCCATCACAGTTGTTTTCCGTGGTCTTCCGGGTCTTTTGGTGTTGCTGAGTCCTCCGATGCTTTCTTTCTTTTTAAGATTGTTCCAAACAGTTGATTTTTCCACACCTAATGTTTTTGCTATCTCTCTGATGGGTTTGTTTTGAGTTTTCAGCCTAATGATGGCTTGCTTCACTGATAGTGACAGCTCTTTGGATCTCATATTGAGAGTCGACAGCAACTGATTTCAAATGCAAATGTCACACCTAGAATCGACTACAGAACTTTTACCTGCTTAATTGATAATGAAATAATGATTGAATAGCCCACACTTGTCCATGAAATAGCTTTTGAGTTGATAGTCCCATTACTGTTGGCCCCTTAAAAAGTGGGAGGCACATATTGAAACCGTAGTAATGCCTACACCGTTCACCTGATTTGGATGTAATTACCCTCAAATTAAATCTGAAAGTCTGCAGTTAAATCACATCTTGTTTGTTTCAAAGCCATTGTGGTGGTGAATAGAGGCCAAAATATGAAAATTCTGTCAATGTCCCAATATTTATGCACCTGACTGTATCTACAATCTTCTCTGGTAGATGTTATCTAACCACTTGGTTACTGTACTTTTGGAAACTGAAATCCATTCATCCAATGCAGCGATGAGCTACTACCTGACACCAAGTGCCGGTCCTCACTGTAACTTGATATGCCCGGACAGAGGCACCTTCAAATGTGTCTTATTAACAGTGGCAGCTGCAGCACTGTCCAAAATTCAAATAGGGGAGCCACACCAACTGCCCTTTCAAATGCTGCCACACATCATCAGCCAGGTCTCATTGGCAGTTGGTGTGGCTCCCCTATTTGAATTTTGGACTGTACTGCAGCCCCACCTCTGGAGCCGCCACTGCCCGGGAGACATGTTTGAATAAGTAAGAGTTGTCCAACATTAGCAGCCATTTTACAAGAGCCATCTGCAATGGGAACATAAAAAAAACTAAGGTGGATATTCTTGAACAGGGATGTAGTCGGCAATCAATCCCGGCTCCAGAATCCTGATCGGTGACATCCCGATGGTAAGTATTGGGGTTAGGTTTAGGGTTAGGCACTAGGGGGAGGTTTAGGGTTAGGCTGCGAGAGAGGAGGGTTAGGATTAGGCTGCAGCAAAGTTGGGTTAGGGGGTGAGAGTTAGGATACTTAAGAAATTCTGTCGGCATTCTGACTGTCAGGATGCTGCTGTCGGGATCCCGTACCCAACCCTCTTGAACATGTCAAAAAATAAATAAATCACGCAACACCAGCTGTTTTCCTGCCTTTTACGGAATATAATTGTGAATAACAGAATGGGACACACAATTTTATTTGTGTGTTAATATGATTCTCATGATATAACAAAGCAATTTTAACACTTCAAAATAAAGGGCAAAAAGTTTAGTTTCCTATTTTATATTGGAAACAAATAACTTGAATGCCTCACCATGTTGGTATTATTATTATTATTATTATTATTATTATTATTAATAATAATAATAATAATAATTTATTATTATTATTGTTATCATTATTATTAATATTATTAATAATAATAATAATAACAGTTATTTATATAGCACACACATATTCTGCAGCATTTCACACAGAATATTTGTCCATTCACATCAGTCCCTGTCCCAGTGGAGCTTACAATCTATATTAAATTAATTTAACTATAATGATATTTTATATTTGCTAGTATTAAGATTATTTAAAATTATTTCAATGGGTCATACTTTCTAAAGTGGAAAAAAAAACATCAAGTGCAGTCAGCCAATCAGAACGCTAGTGGAAAGGGAGGAAGAGCATCATGATGGTCCCACCAGTTCCTACGGTGTCAGCAATCCAACCATTTTCTGTTTATCAATTTAAAATAGCAGCGCAGGTTTTTGAGTTCCCTACGCCAATGTTTTAAGCGACTCATGGCCAAACGGCGGTTCCTATAAGTAGAGGGAGAAGAATTGCGCATATAAAATTAATAAAAATGGAGTACACAAGAATCACATGCCGAAGATGGTGACTTTCTATAAGTTTTATGTATCAGGCTTTAGAGGGTTAACGAATACTGAAGATCAACCGCAACATTCCAAAATATTAAAATATAACCTCTCGGCTATCCCCTTTACATACATTAATTAAATTTGTTTACCTGCCTCTAATGTCTTTTAATTTTACAGCCATCAATATTGTTTTTGAGAACTGACAACATAATTTGCTGCATGCATGCTCTCAATGTGGTGAAATTGGGCGACAGAGGTATAATAATGCACAGGCTTTTAAATCTGTGACTGGTAAGAGCAAAGATTTCTTGTGAGTAATTTCTAATTAATTTGGGTTAATTAAGAGAAAAATTGCACATTTTAATTAAGCTTAAAATAATCCAAACTGTCATTTCCTGGTATCTGTGGAATAGATTACTTCCATGGTCTGACACGGATCTGTTACAGAGCCGAGCATGGCGGCGGTTTTATTAATGCAAGAGGCTCTGTGATACCTATTAAAAACAAAACATGCAAAAATAGTATGAATCATTTACATAATGTTTTTCTGTTCTGTCATCCTCAATTTGGTTTAGGATTAATGATAGAGCCATTACATTCTCTTGTTTACCTGAACGAATGCAAGTGAGAGAAAGTACGATAGAAATACAGTACATGCCTACGCAGAGAAATTATTTATTTAATGGAGATACCGAGGAATGTTGGATTGAGTTGGCCAAGAAAGTGTTTTTGGAAAAAAGATGGTGAAGGTGAGGTTTGAGCCAGGGGAGTTATATGAGGGCAGGGCGGACCCCTGGTATAGGCGGGTGGTAAATTCTATCACTTTGCTGAAGTCTAAACCATATGCGTACACCTCTGGGAAAATGGTGCCATTTTCATGGAGGTTTTTTCTGAGGTAAGTTGAATAGGTGCATGGTGTGCAACCCATATTAATGAGAATGTGGTCCATTCAATAGATAGAAGTGACATCTCTGAGGTACGAAGTACTGCGCAAAGTGATGTCACCAGCTCCTACAGTAGCAAAGCGATAGGTTCATTCCGAGGAATAATCATATAGCCCACAAGACGACTCAAAGATATTCTAACCACTGTGTCATATTTCCATATCCTCCAAATGTATAAAAAGGTGTCTGCTCACCGAAGGAGATTTCAGGAAGCAAACATGTATTTGAAACATTATTATCAAATCTTTCTAATTAACAAAAAAAAAAAAAAAATTCTCTAAAAAAGTAAAAAAATCTGCTGCACCAACAAATACTAAAACTATCCTTAACCACATTCGCACAACAGTCCGAGGTGTTGGTGCCCAGGAGATTTGCCAAAATAACCTTTCACACTTGAGTTTCTTCTCATTAAATTTTGTTTAGAGAAAGAAAAATGCTATTTTTGACAAAATCCCAAAATGTATGCATAAAAATTTAAAGAAACCCTTAATATGCTAGGAAAACATCATCACACCGACATATATTTTCTTAAATAGGTCATAAAATGCATTAGGGGTACTACGCTTTTGAAAATGTCTGCATATGTGTTTCTTAAAAGAGGTATTCATCATTTCGCTTCTCAAAAGCACATTTTATTGCAGTAGGCTAAGCTTATTCTGAATGCCTCGGCCATAGCATAAGTGTCAAAAACACTACATTATTTACAATTCTGCATGGCGCTCTCATAAATGAATATTTTGATTGAAAAAAGGGCTCCATTGATTAACATTTTCTACCATGTCATTCCATTGCAGGTGTTCAGTCCAGAATTAATTAAGAAATTACCACTTATGGGATTACCAAATTACTAGTATCATTAATATACACTGGGTGGTAAGAACAACTCATAATAAGCCAACCAGTTGGCTTAGTCGCAGAGTTGTGGATCGTACAAACACAGTGCTTTGTCTCAGTGCAGCAGTTCCAAAGGGGGCTACAGTTTAGACATGTTTTAAAGGGTTGTTCTACATTCGGTTTAATAGCAATTTTATAACATTGTGCAGGTTTTCTTCTTTTTGTTGACCTGTGCTGTAGCCAAGTACAATGACAAAAAAAGTAAAACAATGTTTTTGTAATAATTTTTTTTTTTTTGTAAGGACATGGGTGAGTCAGTACTGACTGTTTAGAAACCCTTAAATTATACTTCTACTTTAGCACAGGTGATATAGGAGACGATTCAGAATTTTGCGCAAGTTGGCCGCAATTACACTCACTTTGTGGGTACGCAATAAGGGCCTGATTCAGAGCCGAACGCTCTGACCAGAGCGCTCGCTCTGAATCAGGGCCCTCCTCCATGAAAATGGAGCGGCCTCCTGGCCGCTCGCATAGCTGTGGGTGACCACTCACAGCATATGCGAGTGTCCATGATGATGGTCGCGATCGTCTTGACCATCGCGACCATCGGGCTTGCGATGGAGACCCTGCGGTAGGATCTCGCTGCCGCAAGCCCTGGAGTGATTTTGGCTCTATCAGAGCCAAAATCACTCCCACTGACATCACTAGTGCTGTCAGTGGGGCCGGCTTCAGACGGTAGGCGTTCCCATGGGAACACCTCCGTCTGGCAGGCACCGCCCCTGGCACGCCCACCAAAGGGGGTGTGCTGTCAATCAACATCGACAGCACGCCCCCTTTGGTGCGAGACCCGGAGCGATGGAGAGCTGTCGCTCGCCGGGTCTCGCGCATGTGCACGACGGAGCTCCCTCCGTCGTGTGCATGCGCAGTGGGGGAACATCGACCCGCTTGTGAGCGTCCTGCGCTCACGAGCGGGTCTGAATGACCCCCTTAGTCCGTATGCAGGGGTTATGCCTCTCTGCACCCACACTGCCCCATCCATCCACTTGTAGAACTAGCAATATACACACTTGTACCAACCCTTTACCTGGTGCAAAATCCGTCTGAAATAAGATGGATCTATGCATAGCCCGCAATTCCATCTAAAAGCGCTTACTCAACTTAACTTACCTGCTCTGTTACCACCCAGATGTGCCCTTAAAACACCATATGTTGCGAAACGCGTGGCGCAACTTAAACGCTCCCATACAGGTAGCAATAACCGGACTTTCATACCTTTTCCAGAATTTAGTGTATTATTCTATATGTAGCCACATACAAAGATGCTTACGGTGCCATAAGGAACTTAGGTGTATTCGTTTTTCATAGATATAAAGTCGCAGGTTAAGCACAATGATGCATGGCGTGGCACGTCTCACTTGTCTCAGTCATCAGTCTTTTGTCTTTTTACCCAGGTTAGCATTTGAGATGGACACAGCAGCTACATGTGATGCCAGGGTACCCATGCATTGACCTATTGTTGTATTATTGATGCGAAAAAAAGGTGCATATTTTGTGTAAAAGCATGTGGAGACTAATCCGCATAGCGCAGCTTAGTCCCAAAGTCTGTAACGCGCCACACGGGGCGATGTGAGAATAGGTGTCTGTGGACACATCTGTATGGCCATTCAGCCGCAATTAGAAAAGCAACTGAGATGCGTACAACTTGGAATGGTTTTATTATTATTATTTGTTTGCTCATTTCCACTAGCACATCGGCAAAAGATCATTTTTAAAAGCTACAAGAATCACTGTAGTATTGAAGAGCTTGTGGAAATGTCACGATAGGTCTGAGCTTAGGGTCACAGAACTTCAGGGGAGTCATGCAAGCCTGAACAGGGTACCTGCTATTTGTCATTTATTTTTATCATGCATTTTCTATGTAATAATCCCTGGGGTGGGGAACAGATGTTTGGGAAACACATTTCTGCCAAAATAAAAATGCGCAATAATTTTTATTTACTGGAAGTAGTTTATTTTATATTTATATACAGTAGATGAGACGTGGTGGAAGTTATGGTGAGTGGTGGGAGAAATTAGCTGAAAACCGTTGCAGCACCATCAACTAATGAACAGGCCATCGCATAACAGTTCTCACAAAATGTAACAGTACATTGAAAATTTGCACGGAGCCTTAAGCCTAGTGTTTAATTTGACACGTGAACCAGCACTATTGAATGTGTTCACTGCACTCTGGAGGATGGAAATCACAGATTGGCCTCCAATTGTAATGCTATTTTTATGCTGATAAACTATTGGGTCTAGATTTATATCCACATTCAACCAAATTGTAATATATGGATATTGTTGCAGCACTAGAAATCATGGATAAGTCATGTCTGCTATTCATTTAAACCAGCGTACAATTTAATTGGTTAAAAGATAAAAGTCACAATTGTTAGTGACAAAGAAATCTGACAGTTTTATTTATTAAAAAAAAAAAGTTATTCTGAAATTGAGGACGTAAATATAAAATCTTGCTAAGTAAAATATATAGACTATCAGACAAGATGATTTATTGAACATGTAATTACTGTCTGATGCAAATATGGATTTAAAATATATTCCCCTTCAAAAAATTAAGGTTGCCAATAGATGTGTGTACAGACCCCTGTGTTTTGGTTCTAAATCATCATTGTGTTTTAGTTTTGGCAAAACCACCCTCAAGTATTTTAGCTTTGTATCTGGATTTCCTTAAAAACTATAAAAACAGCTAAAATCATGAAATTTGGGCGTGCTATTTGTTCCTACAGTATTATTACCCTCAATAGCATTAATTTTCAGTCATTTCCACCTCACAGCTCACAATATTGTTATCAGTTTTCTCCAATATTGGCCAAAGGCTGCAGCGCCCTGGCTGGCTAAACTAAGCGACAGGGAGGTGGCACAAACACATGGCAGTTTTAAAAAGAAATATCACGTCTATGAAACATTGGCACAGCAGTGGCAGACCGTATGGCAGTTTGATAAACTATACTGCCCTATAGAATATTTTCATTAATCAAGAAATAAAAGCCTAAAAGCAACAGCCTAGTACAATACAAAATATAATATATTACAAAATCACAGGCCTCAGGCCAATAGAAATTCATAATTCTAGAAAGTAGAAATTGATAATTAATCAATAAGTTAATAACAAACTTCTCCAACGAGCAAATCACAGGCCCAATCAAATAAATTCATATAGATACAGGATACAGATACAAGATATAGAACATCCACGCCTGGGAAAGTGGCTGTCTACAACGAGATGTATGCTGCTGCCATGACCTCTAGAAGTGTGTTGAGAAGCTGGAGCTGGTACTTTAACATCTACTGAAGGAAAAGCTGAAATGAGCAACTCTGATGATCTGTACTCATCATAGTCAATCAGCAGGTCTATAAAAGAGATTCTCATTACCAGAGGGTGCCTATTAGTATTTCCATAAATTCAGTTTGGCTGAGATAATCTGCTGACTTCTTTAATTTCAGTATTATTTTACATGTTTTCCTACTGTCACCATTACTATTGACATTTACAGTACAGAAGAATAGTGGTGATAATTGCATGGAGACTTGTAACCTTGTCTTCATGGGGTCAGTATTTTTGTTTGTATTGATATCATTTTTATGTAGGGCCAAAGCCTCCAGTAAAGTACAATAATAACGCTCTGCCTCTCAAACTCACGCAATCTTGGCAAAGACCATAATGTAAAGTGGTGCATGATGGAATTGTTCTTGGGCCCTTCCATCCACCCTTATGTTATTTATTAAAAAGGACATGCACAGTTTAACAAACAAAGCACTTCAGCAACAGAGACTACCCTTTTTTGGCTGAAGTGCTTTGTTTGTTTGGGTCCCCACAAAATAAAACATCTTGATTGTTTGGTAAAAAAAAAGCTACCAATGGTCTTTAGGCTAACAGTGTTAATTATCCTCACAGTTGAAAGATGTCATAATCCTCATCATCTCCCTCATTAATGTTGTGATATCATCATCGCACAATATTAGCTCATTCCCACTAGAATCCACCGTTACAGTCTCTGTTTGTTGCAATTGGCGGCAAAGGTTTTCCTTATAGAATTTGAAGTTCATCTTGATGAACATCAGTTTTTCCACATTTTTGTAAAGGTAACCTCCTATGCTGATCGCTCTCGAGGTTCCCGGATGTGCTAAACACTCTTTACACACTGGAAAGTGGGCACCTTAAGAACATCTTAGCTAGTTGTACAAAGCACACCAAATTTACTTTTTTTTCCTCCCAGTATTCAATGGCACATCAAAGGGACTGTGTGAGATGCTAATTTGTACATCATTAAAGTAATGCTCCACCATTCTACTTTGATGCTTATAGTAGCAGAAGGAGTCACTGTAGAGGTGTCAATAAATGTGGGCAATTCTTATAAGCCTGACCAGATGTCATAATGTTTCACTCTGGTCCGCTGAGTTGACTCATCATCACCACCAGTGGGTCTCTTGGAAAAAGTTAGTTTTTTTTTCCTGGCAGTAGCACTTGCAGGAGAAACTGAAGCAGGAGACGCTTTTGTGTCATGTCCCACTTGAGCTGACAACTTGCTTGGAAGGAGCTTTTTGCATCTTTTAAGATCTGTCTTAGTTGGAAAGAAAGACATTACATAGGACATTACCTAGGATCAAACATGATTGCCAAAATGTAGTCATCCAATTGCAAGATGTTACAAACCCTTGAGTCCTAGCAAAGTGAAAAAATAAATTAATTTACAAGTCCAACATACTGTACTTAGCCGAATCGTTTTGTTTCATAGTCTTCTTCAGCTTCTACTCTTCTCTAGCTGCTTTTCCAGTAGTTTAATTAAGAGTATATGTTACGGAACTTGCAGCAACTGTAATGTAGAAGCACAAAACCAACCATAACCTTCAAAAAGCAGGGAAGACATATACAATACGGAAACATATATCCTGCAACACCAGTTATTGAATTTACCGCCTGCAATGCCCGTGCAATAGACAGTACATAGGGAGGACAATAAGGCCGCATAAAGTCAGAATTACTGAACACCTAAGGAATATTGCTAAGACAATTGACAATCACAGCATCCCACCTCATTTCCTTGAACATCATCATGGTGTCACGCAAGGCACCACCTTCATTAGCATTAAAACCATTGCTAAAAACTGGAGAGGGTAGGAACCACATTAAGAGACTCAATAAAGAAGAACTCAGGTGGATATTCACTTTACAGACCCTAACACCACATGGTTTAAATATAGACATTGAGATCAAATCTGTCACCTCCAAATAAAACAGAACAAATTAAAATAATCAGTATTGATTCTGAGGCATGTCCATGAGTATTGTCACAGCTACATTATAATAACATATTCAGACTAAACAACCCGCTAGTAACATTAGCCAATTACACACCTGGAACAGAACCTTCCTTATAGAAACATATACATACACAATCCCATTATATATTTTCCATCCCCATTAGTTTCCATTATTTTTAATATACATACAACACAAACATATCCCCCCCAAGCATCACACTCTTCATATAGATCATACACCAGGACCACTCCTTCCCCCTCCCTCTATCCCTCTGCATATATACATATTCAGACTGTCCAGATACATCCCCACTTCTACAGCTGCAGCAAACTCCCCACCCACGTGACACTCTACCTGGCTTGCCCCAAACACAACCTGCACATTGGAGCAATTATCCAGTGTCAGGGTCTCTCGACCTCAATTCATTACCACACTCAATCCCCACAATGTACTTGTCATACAGCCCACTCTCATACAATACCTTTATTCCCACTACATGTACCATGTTTTTTCCTTAACATTTCCCAATGACTTTCTTGATTGGTGTATGGCATTATTCATCCCTCTCGATTTACATCACTTATTTACCATACCATGGAACGCAAGTACATATACGCATCCCGTCAGTTTTTACAGGTACCTATGACACAATACAGCTGTGTCAATTACACCACATAATCTCAAGCATCCGCCATAGTTCAATTCAACCACACAGAATGCTTGTGGTTCCACAGTACATTGTTTATAAACAAACACACCCATCCGCCCATTGGTCCAAGCTCACACACAAAGAGTAATTACATTGGTTGTCACTTCCAGCACATTAGAATGCTTGTGCCCTCCTACCACAGCAGAACATCATCACAAGACCCGGCGATCCAGTACACGCTGATTGGCCGAACCAGGTCACGTGACCACAAAACAAACACGGAAATTCAGTATAAAGGGACACTTGACCACAATATCAGTAACTCCTTGAAGAAGGCTATAATAGTCGAAACGCGTCGCATTTACCTGCACACAGACTTTTGTTTTTACTGCATCGATAGAACACCCCTCCAACCACGGACCCCGTGATACCAGGACCGGGTGGGGGCCCACTACCTGTCTATTACCACTCCACAACTGCAAGAAGAGAACCCCAGGAGATACACCATACATCGGTTCACTCTAGGTTACTCACACCATGGACCTCCGGGAACTGGACCTGTGTTAGAAGGGCCACAGAGTGGGCGTACTATACTGAACAAATACTGTGATATGTATCCAGCCACTAGCTATAAGACCCCACGGGCCCATGGGGTCACAACAACAAACACTGCCTGACAGCCAGTCCAAGCCACGACCAGACAAACAATACCCCTGTTCTTATATACCTTGGAGATAGACACAGTCACCAACCCAGCGTTCCTACCGGTAGGTAAGCATAACTTGGCCGCCGCCAACCACAGGACAGATCCAGGGTCACACTGACTACATTAGAGAGCTCAAGTCCACAAGGATGTAGACCATAGGTCCAGCAGGGGACACCTGCTGGTCAAGAACCGCAGATTAAGGAGCTCCCCCCGAGCTAGTCACATGTCACCTCCATCAGTGGTTCTCGGCATATGCTCTATATGTTGGATATATACTTATATCCAACACCCATATACTGTACCTCTCTGCCTATCATTGATTTCATACTAAGCCAGCCACTTACATACACACACACCTACTAGACATTACCACCTCTCTCCCCCTTACCCCCTTCTCTGCATTCACCCCCAAGAGAGTGCACTTAAATCAACTTTCCAATTTCAGCCTCCAGCAGGAACAGGTACTCCTGCAGTGAGTTGCTGCACTCCTTTATGCATGCCATGTGCTCCCCATGCTCCCCACCCAACACAGTCCAACATGATCTTAGATTAGAGGCCACCCCACATGCGACGCAGTCCAGTGTGAGTTTAAATTGAAGGTCAGCCACTGATACAGTCCATAAACTCACTAACGTGTATTATCGTGTTAAATACAATGAAACTTAACTTCTAAAATAAAGATACAGACAACAGTGTTGGCGTTTAAAATTACTGTCAAATTTATTTTTGAAAAGTCATTAAATTTTAGGCTATAAGTTAATAATAATGGTGATGGCACAAAAAGAACGCACAGGACAATAACAACCAAACAGCTCAAACAGACACACACACACAAGCCAAGCATTGGTGATCAACTATCCTTTACCTTCAACCACCCGTCCAGGTGGTATAGCTATTTCCCGTCCAGGACAATTGGCTGCCGCCTTGCTGCACTTTAATGAGAGCGCACCCACTAAGCCTCTTTAATGAGAGCGCACCCACTAAGCCTAACTATTAACATAAACTAACTCCAAGTGTCGTTCTTTTCCACCCGCCAAACAATAATCAAACATTCAAACCAAAAAAGGAGAGGGAGGGTGGGAAAAAAAGGCAGATCACACTACTTCTCCACACTATATACACCTTAACCACTCCCCCCAAACCAGTCATTGGCTGCCTATCAAAACTAAAATTAAAGGGGCAATAACCAACACTGTATTAAAATGGCAACACTCAAATACTCATGGTTTAATGTCCCTCATGCTTAATTGTCAGCCTTCGGGCTAACGTCTTATCGTAGATTGCAGGGCCCCCCTCGAGGCAGTCTAGTGGTCCAGCTAAGTTATTAACATTCTTTGACATATTGTCTAACATTCGATTATCAGGGCACACATTTACAGTTTATGTAACATACAAACCAAATCAAGCAGCTTTACTGTGGACAAACACTGAGAGCACATGCTTTTAATCATCACATCATGTTATATGTGACAGCGCATGCAATACTATATGCAAAGTCTATGGCTTCCAGAGTAATGTATCCTGAAGGCTCATTTATATCAAGCTCTTTAGGCAGGGAATAAGCTATGGGAGCTTAGGAGGACTGATGAAGGACTGATGACAGCAACCTACAGCTGGTCCTACTCCAGTCTCACACTCACTCATCTCACAAGAGCAACAGCAGATTCAGTCTCATCCTGGACAGCAGGAGGTTTTCAGAACTTGTCGTTTTAATTAGCCATAGCAGCAGTGGGAGGACTACTTGGGACCACACAGTATATTTACATTCTGATTGGATGGTCACCCTAGGCACAGCAACATTTCCATGTATGAAATGATTCACATATATGAAGTACTGTATATGAAGGTCGGGTGCTGGGAAGCACACGGACCAGTATTAGAGCTTATTGGCCCCCCGTGGTCACACACTTAGACTGCGAAGACAAAGGCCCTCATTCAGAGCCGTACGCTCTGAGCAGAGCGCACGCTCTGAATGAGGGCCGTCCTCCATAATTATGGAGCGTCCTCCTGGACGCTCGTATAGCTGTGGGTCACCACCCACAGCCTATATGAGCGTGCAGTTTGCTGGTTGCGATGGTCTTGACCATCGCGACCGTCGCCACTGCGAGCCGGAGCCTGCGTTTGAGTTTTTCAACAGCAAGGCCCGGAGTGCTTTTGGCTCTATCAGAGCCAAAATCACTCCCACTGACATCACTAGTGATGTCAGTGGGCCGGCTTCCGACGGTAGGCGTTCCCTTGGGAACGCCCCCGTCTGGGAGGCACGCCCCCGGCACGCCCACCAAAGGGGGCGTGCTGTCAATCAACATTGACAGCACGCCCCCTTTGATCAGACACAACGAGCGAAGGAAAGTCCTTCGCTCGTCGCGTCTGGCGCATGCGCACGACGGAGCTCCTGCCGTCGTGCGCATACGCAGTGCACAACATCGACCCACTTGCGAGCGGACAGCCGCTTGCGAGTGGGTCTGAATCAGGCCCAAAGTCCCTTCTAATCGACCCTGTCAGCGGTCAAAGTCTGTTTATTGGACAGAGCTGAATTGACAAAAATAGTTATTTGTTTGATTATTAACAGATTTTGTCTAGGAATATGTTTTATCAAAGGGTAAATGACTTCGGGATTGTAAACAAAGTGATATTTGTATATTTTGATTTAAAAACACTCATTTAAAGTGCTGTTTTTGAAGAAAAGATTCAATAATAGGCTGTATGAATTGTGTGTACTGTAGATTGTGTATAGATACTGTAGTATAAAAAAAAACATGAAATTGGGGAAATCTTACACGGCAATTTCATGTGACCACGTGGACCTATGTCCCAGAATATATCTACTATAGATAAACATGGTCAGCTTCTTATTAGTTCCAAATTGTAGTACCCATAAATATAATTCGGTTACATTCTTCATGGTCAGTAAAATAAATGACATGGCAAGTGGCTCAGTGACTATGTGTCCTGCTTGGAGGTACAGCCAGCAAACAGGCATAGAAGAAGGAACTGCCACATGATTAGGAAGTAAGGAAACTAAAGACGAAATATGGAAACACATCTCTGAAAATAAATGTATTTGCCACCATATTAAACATATTGAAAAATGTTAATTTCCCATAAAAGTTTAAGTAACTTTCAAGAATGTATCTGAAAGTAATTTTTTTTTCAAATTGTCCTCCTACAGATCATTATCTTCTTTTCAAACACACACATACAGACACACACACGTATACACACACATGTACACACATACACACACATACAGACACACACACGTGTACACACATACACATACAGACACACACACGTGTACACACACACTCATATACACACACACACTCGTACACACATACATACGCACGCACACATGTACACACACATACAGACACACACACGTACACACATATACACACACACGTACACACACATATACACACACACACGTACACACATACACACACAAGTATGCACACACACACATATACACACACACGTACACACATACAGACACACACACACACACACATATACGTACTAGGGGTGAGCGGGTTCGGATTTCTGAAATCCGAACCCCCCCGAGCCCCCCCGATCCGAGTCCGATCCGAGTCAGGCTCGACTTTTCCCGCCTGACTCGGATCTGACATCGAGGCAAAACGTCATCATCCCGCCTTCCGAGTCTCGCGGGTTTTGGATCCTATATAAGGTACCCGCGTCGGCGCCATTTTCTCACTCGGCTGTGGACAGTGAAGAGGGAGGGTGGGAGTTAGTGCTGTGTAGTGTAGTGTAGTGTAGTGCTGCTGTTGTCCACTACTTCAAAGTCCATAGGGGCTGGCTGTGTTGTGCTGTGCTGCTGTTGTTAATAGGGGCTGTGTCCACTACTTCAAAGTCCATAGGGGCTGGCTGGACTGTGTTGTGCAGTCAGTTCTCCATAGGGGCTGTGTCCACTCCAAAGTCCTGTGCAGTGTCCCAGTCCTAAAGGGGTGCTGTAGTGTTGTCCAGGGGGTGCTCTGTCCATCAGGGGTGCTCCCCCCAAGTGCTAAAAAAATAATATATTTTCTGTGTTTGTGAATTGTGTGCGCAGTAGCCGCACGTGCATCAACAAAGTAGTGCCAAGCGTGCGCCTGTGTCATAAGTAAAGGGCCGGCTGGCTTGACCGTTAAAGGGTGCTGTAACCCCCGAAAGTACACTCCAGTCCAAACCAAAAAAAAATTATTTTCTGTGTTTGTGAATTGTGTGCGCAGTAGCCGCACGTGCATCAACAAAGTAGTGCCAAGCGTGCGCCTGTGTCATAAGTAAAGGGCCGGCTGGCTTGACCGTTAAGGGTGCTGTAACCCCCGAAAGTACACTCCAGTCCAAACCAAAAAAAAAATTATTTTCTGTGTTTGTGAATTGTGTGCGCAGTAGCCGCACGTGCATCAACAAAGTAGTGCCAAGCGTGCGCCTGTGTCATAAGTAAAGGGCCGGCTGGCTTGATCGTTAAGGGTGCTGTAACCCCCGAAAGTACACTCCAGTCCAAACCAAAAAAAAAATTATTTTCTGTGTTTGTGAATTGTGTGCGCAGTAGCCGCACGTGCATCAACAAAGTAGTGCCAAACGTGCGCCTGTGTCATAAGTAAAGGGCCGGCTGGCTTGACCGTTAAGGGTGCTGTAACCCCCGAAAGTACACTCCAGTCCAAACCAAAAAAAAAATTATTTTCTGTGTTTGTGAATTGTGTGCGCAGTAGCCGCACGTGCATCAACAAAGTAGTGCCAAACGTGCGCCTGTGTCATAAGTAAAGGGCCGGCTGGCTTGACCGTTAAGGGTGCTGTAACCCCCGAAAGTACACTCCAGTCCAAACCCACAAAAAAATTATTTTCTGTGTTTGTGAATTGTGTGCGCAGTAGCCGCACGTGCATCAACAAAGTAGTGCCAAGCGTGCGCCTGTGTCATAAGTAAAGGGCCGGCTGGCTTGACCGTTAAGGGTGCTGTAACCCCCGAAAGTACACTCCAGTCCAAACCAAAAAAAAAATTATTGTCTGTGTTTGTGAATTGTGTGCGCAGTAGCCGCACGTGCATCAACAAAGTAGTGCCAAGCGTGCGCCTGTGTCATAAGTAAAGGGCCGGCTGGCTTGACCGTTAAGGGTGCTGTAACCCCCGAAAGTACACTCCAGTCCAAACCTAAAAAAAAATTATTTTCTGTGTTTGTGAATTGTGTGCGCAGTAGCCGCACGTGCATCAACAAAGTAGTGCCAAGCGTGCGCCTGTGTCATAAGTAAAGGGCCAGCTGGCTTGACCGTTAAAGGGTGCTGTAACCCCCGAAAGTACACTCCAGTCCAAACCAAAAAAAAATTATTTTCTGTGTTTGTGAATTGTGTGCGCAGTAGCCGCACGTGCATCAACAAAGTAGTGCCAAGCGTGCGCCTGTGTCATAAGTAAAGGGCCGGCTGGCTTGACCGTTAAGGGTGCTGTAACCCCTGAAAGTACACTCCAGTCCAAACCTAAAAAAAAATTATTTTCTGTGTTTGTGAATTGTGTGCGCAGTAGCCGCACGTGCATCAACAAAGTAGTGCCAAGCGTGCGCCTGTGTCATAAGTAAAGGGCCGGCTGGCTTGACCGTTAAAGGGTGCTGTAACCCCCGAAAGTACACTCCAGTCCAAACCAAAAAAAAATTATTTTCTGTGTTTGTGAATTGTGTGCGCAGTAGCCGCACGTGCATCAACAAAGTAGTGCCAAGCGTGCGCCTGTGTCATAAGTAAAGGGCCGGCTGGCTTGACCGTTAAAGGGTGCTGTAACCCCCGAAAGTACACTCCAGTCCAAACCAAAAAAAAATTATTTTCTGTGTTTGTGAATTGTGTGCGCAGTAGCCGCACGTGCATCAACAAAGTAGTGCCAAGCGTGCGCCTGTGTCATAAGTAAAGGGCCGGCTGGCTTGACCGTTAAAGGGTGCTGTAACCCCCAAAGTACACTCCAGTCCAAACCAAAAAAAAATTATTTTCTGTGTTTGTGAATTGTGTGCGCAGTAGCCGCACGTGCATCAACAAAGTAGTGCCAAGAGTGCGCCTGTGTCATAAGTAAAGGGCCGGCTGGCTTGACCGTTAAAGGGTGCTGTAACCCACAAAGTACACTCCAGTCCAAACCAAAAAAAAAATTATTTTCTGTGTTTAGCCGCACGTATATATCAAATCGATATAACATAAATGGAGGACCAAACTTTCTCCGATAAAAATAAAATAGAGAAAGATCAAGAACCACTTCCTCCTAGTGCTGAAGCTGCTGCCACTAGTCATGACATAGACGATAACATGCCATCAACGTCGTCTGCCAAGGCCGATGCCCAATGTCATAGTAGAGGGCACATACAATCCCAAATGGCAAAGTTCAGGAAAATGACCTTGAAAAAGACATTTAAATCAGCTGAAGAGAAACGTAAACTTGCCAATATGCCATTTACGACACGGAGTGGCAAGGAACGGCTAAGGTCGATCCCTAGTATGTTCATGACTAGTGGTTCAGCTTCACATGACGATGGAAGCACTCCTCCCACTAAAAAAATCAAAAGAGTTAAGCTGGCAAAAGCACAGCGAAGAACTGTGCTTTCTAAGAAGATATCACAAATCCCCAAGGAGAGTCCAAGTGTGGTGGTGGTTGCGATGCCTGACCTTCCCAGCACTGGACGGGAAGAGGTGGCTCTTTCCACCATTTGCACGCCCCCTGCAAGTGCTGAAAGGAGCACCCACAGTCCACTTGCTGATATGCAAATTGAAGATGTCACTGTTGAAGTACAACAGGATGAGGATACTGGTGTAGCTGGCGCTGAGGAGGAAGTTGGCGAGGAGGATTCTGATGGTGATGTGGTTTGTTTAAATCAGGCTCCGGGGCAGACAGTTGTTGTCCGTGGGATGAAAAAGCCCATCACGGTCATGCCTGGGCAGAAGACCAAACATTCCACCTCTTTGGTCTGGCAATATTTCTATCCAAATCCGGACAACAACTGTCTTGCCATATGTACCATATGTAAAGGTGAAATAAGTAGGGGTAGGGACGTCAACCACCTAGGAACATCCTCCCTTATACGGCACCTGCAGCGCGTTCATAAAAAGTTACTGTCAAGTTCAGAAACTTTGGCTCAGACCGTAAGCAGTCCAGGGACACCTAAATCCCGTTGTCCTGTTGTATCCAAGCGCCTGCAAACCACACCGTCAACTCCCTCCTCGTCAATTTCCTCCTTAGTCAGGATCGGAAGTAGTCCTGCAGGCCATATCACTGGCATGACTGACTCTCCTATCCGGGATTCCTCCGGAGGATCCTGCATTGCTACGCCTACTGCTGCCGCTGCTGCTGTTGCTGCTGCTGCTGGGAGTCGTTCATCATCCCAGAGAGGAAGTAGGAACACCACTACTTTTACTAAACAATTGACCCTCCAACAGTCCTTAGCGAGGAGGATGAAGTACGACAGCAGTCATCCTGAAGCAAAACGTATAACTGAGGCCTTGACTGCTATGTTGGTGTTAGACGTGCGTCCGGTATCCGCCATTAGTGCAGTGGGATTTAGACAATTGATGGAGGTAGTGTGTCCCCGGTTCCAAATCCCGTCTAGATTCCACTTCACTAGGCAGGCGATACCGAGACTGTACAGAAACGTCAGAAAAAGTGTCCTCATTGTCCTGAAAAATGCCGTTGTACACAATGTCCACTTAACCACGGACATGTGGACAAGTGGAACAGGGCAGACTAAGGACTATATGACTGTGACAGCCCACTGGGTAGATGTATCACCTTACGCAGCAACAGCAGCAGCGTCACCAGTAGCAGCATCTCAGAAACGCCAGCTCGTTACAAGGCAGGCTACGCTGTGTATCACCGGTTTCAGTAAGAGGCACACCGCCGACAACCTCTTAGAGAAACTGAGGGAAATCATCGCCCAGTGGCTTACCCCACTTAGACTCTCCTGGGGATTTGTGATATCTGACAACGCCACCAATATTGTGCGGGCATTACATCTGGGCAAATTCCAGCACGTCCCATGTTTTGCTCACACAATAAACTTGGTGGTGCAGAATTTTCTGAAAAGCGACAGGGGCGTGCAGGAGACGCTTTGGGTGGCCCGAAAAATTTCTGGCCACTTTCGCCATTCAGCGACTGCGTGCCGAAGACTGGAGCGCCAGCAAACACTCTTGAACCTGCCCCGCCATCACCTGAAGCAAGAGGTTGTGACGCGGTGGAACTCAACCCTCTATATGCTTCAGAGGATGGAGGAGCAGCAAAAGGCCATACAAGCCTATACATCCACCTATGACATAGGCAAAGGAGGGGGTATGCACCTGACTCAAGCGCAGTGGAGAATGATTTCCGTGTTGTGCAAGGTTCTTCAGCCCTTCGAACTTGCCACACGTGAAGTCAGTTCAGACACTGCCAGCTTGAGTCAGGTCATTCCCCTCATCAGGCTTTTGCAGAAGCAGCTGGAGAAAGTGAAGGAGGAGCTAAGACGGAGCGATTCCGCTCGGCATGTGGGACTTGTGGATGAAGCCCTTCATTCGCTTTGCCAGGATTCCAGGGTGGTCAATCTGTTGAAATCAGACCACTACATTTTGGCCACCGTGCTCGATCCTAGGTTTAAAGCCTATGTGGTGTCTCTCTTTCCGGCCGACACAAGCCTGCAGAGGTGCAAAGACCTGCTGGTGAACACACTGTCAGCTGAAGCGGAACGTGACACGTCAACGGCTCCTTCTTCATTTTCTCCCGCAACTGGGGCTGCCAGGAAAAAACTTAGGTATCCTAAGCAACCCGCTGGCGGTGATGCAGGGCAGCCAGGACCAAGTTTGGACATCTGGTCCGGACTGAAGGACCTGGCAACAATTTCTGACATGTCTACTGTCACTGCATATGATACTGTCACCATTGACAGAATGGTGGAGGATTACATCGGTGACAGCATCCAAGTAGGCATGTCAGACAGTCCATACCTGTACTGGCAGGAAAAAGAGGCAATTTGGAGGCCCCTGTACAAACTGGCTCTATTTTACCTGAGTTGCCCCCCCTCCAGTGTGTACTCCGAAAGAGTGTTTAGTGCAGCCGGGAACCTTGTCAGCGAAAGGCGTAGGAGGTTGCTTCCACAGAATGTGGAGAAGATGATGTTCATCAAAATGAATTATCAGCTCTTCCAGGGAGACCAGCCTCCAGAACGTACAGAGGGACCTGTGGTGGTGGATTCAAGTGGGGACGAGTTAATACTTTGTGAGGATGAGGATGTACACACTGAAGAGGGTGAGGAATCGGTGGATGAGGAGGATGAGGATGACATCTTGCCTCCGTAGAGCCAGTTTGTGCAGGGACACATTAATTGCCAGCTTGTTTTGTGGGGGCCCAAACGAACCAATCATTTCAGCCACAGTTGTGTGGCAGACCCTGGCGCTGAAATGATTGATTTGTTAAAGTGTGCATGTCCTGTTTATACAACATAAGGGTGGGTGGGAGGGCCCAAGGACAATTCCATCTTGCACCTCTTTTTTTCTTTGCATTATGTACAGTTTGGGGCCTAGTTTTTCTAACTGCCATCCTGTCTGCCACTGCAGTGTCACTCCTAGATGGGTCACGTGTTTGTGCCGCCCACTCGTGTCGCTTAGCATAGTCATCCAGCTACCTCGGTGCAACCTTTTGGACATAAAAACACTATTGTGAGGTGTGAGGTGTTCAGAATAGACTGGAAATGAGTGGAAATTAAGGTTATTGAGGTTAATAATAGCATAGGAGCAGAAAAACCTACAAATTCTGTGATTTTAGCTGTTTTTATGCTTTTTTTCAAAAAAATACAGATCCAAAACACAAAACCCAGAACCCAAAACACGGAAGGGTGGTTTTGGCAAAACCAATCCAGATCCAAAACACGAAGAAAGATCCAGATCCAAAACCAAAACACAAAACACGAAAAGTGGCCGGTGCACACCCCTAATACGTACACACATACAGACACACACACGTACACACACACACACATATACACACACACACGTACACACGCACACACACGTACGCACACACACACACACATATACACACACACGTACACACACACACATATACACACACACATGTACGCACACGTACATACATACGCACACACACGTGCACACATGCACACACACACGCACACTCAGACTAAGGGGAGAAGAGGTGGATTTTACAGTGGAGACAGAGACTTGTGGGCATTTATAAAGCTTCACAGCTCACTTAGGCCCCCATTTATTAATGTTTGCTTTTGCAACCCGATCAGGGCATGACAGTACCGCCCCTTATTGCATTGCAAAATGCGATCATAGCAGCCGGATGTATCATCCCGGATATGCAGGGAGACAGGCTCAGAAAGGAACCCATCCCTGCGATGTCTCCGGAGTGCTGCCAGCCATTGCAGGGGGTGGTGCGCATGCACAGCTGCCATAGCCGGGAAGGGCTATTTATGCGGGGTGTAGCCCATAGACTACAGCTAACGTCATCTTCAGATGGCGTTAGCTGCTGGGGCCAATATCTGGAATGCAACGCATTCCGGATATTGGTAATTTGGCAGCATCGCATCCCCCATAGAAACCCATGGGGGATGCGGCTGCCAGCGGTAATGGAGGAATCACAGCAGGTATAGGGGGATACTTAATATTTGAAGTAAACCCCCGAAAACGGGTGTCTTCAGGGATTATACCTTAAATATACTTTGATAAATGGGCCCCTAAATCAAGTGCCATGTGACTGTGGTTGCCATGGTAGTCAATTGACACTGTTGAAACTGTGCAGAGTTATAAATCATTAACAGCAGCCTGAAGACACAAACCAAGGAGCAATGGTAATTACCAAGCTTCTTTAGCTGGCCACAATGATTTATTCTAAAAGTACATCTAAGTTTTTTTAATGGGATTGCTGCCTTAAACATGATTTTGAATTATAAAAATACACCATAATAAGGGAGATATATCCACTGGGGATAACTTCTCAAACGCATTGGATGAGGACTACAAAACGCCCTGGTTTTGCTGCAGTGTTTAGATGGTCTATTCGGCACATGGCGATTGGCTTTGCCAGTACAGACTTCTGTTCCTTTGCAAAAGCACTTTGGAAATAATTTCCACTCTATCACGCCTCTAGGAGCTACAAAAACACACACAGGGTTGTTCTTTTCATCTTTCAGGAGACCAGGACTGATCCTCAGATAATGGCAACATTTATGTAAAGAACACGTAATGTACAGGGGTGACAATTACAGCAATACACTTGTTTTCTCACATTTGTATGTATCCTATGACGATCATATATATTTGTTAGTAGAAATAGAAGACACGCAGAGCAGCAGGATGACTCACGCGTAGTTTTGGCTGCTGAGGTTAGTCAGGGTGCTATGGAAAAACTAAATAACACCAGGCACTACTCCATGCTCTAAGGAACCTGTGCCCCCCAATTATTACAGAGAGAAGGGGTGGGCAGGGGAACTGGACAAACAGTGGACTAGACTATGGGAGGAGGGGCGGCCTGTCATACAAGACTGCAGATAAAAATGGGGGCGATGAAGAGGGCAGATGGGGAAAAAGATCAGATTATGAAATGGGAGGTAGAGGTGAGAGACATGAAGGGGAAAGACTACATACGGGGTAAACAAGAGGGAACAGAGATAAGACTTAGGGCCGTATTCAGTTTGAGGCGAAATGTCGGAATCTGCGATAACTTATCGCCGATGACGTCATTTTCACCTATTTCAATTATCCCCGGGGGCGAAAAGTCAATGTAACAAAATGGGGATAAGTATTCACCAGCCTTTTGCTGGTGAAAAAAAGTGCAGAATTGGGGTTTAGAGGTGCAGGCTTAAAAAAAATAGCCTGCACCTCTGGGAATATCCCCTAAAAAAGATCTGTGTCCAAAAAATAAAAAATCGGGACACTCCAAAAAATGACCTTTAAATTTGGGGTGAAAAAATAAAAAATACAGAACACACTTATAAAAAAGCCAAATTAAATCCAGAGGGGCTCCCTTACATGCGGCAGGTGTTTTCTTCATTGCCGGAGTAGCGGTAGGTGCATTTTGGAAGAATTTTTAAAAATCATTTTAGGGACTTTAAAATATGCTTGCACCCATTTTCATGTATCCCAAATTTGAGGGAACAAATTATTTAAAAAAAAAAAACAAACCTAAGTGCTATTCTTCACCACTTCTGCAATAGCTGCATTTATGCGCCTGCCGCGGCTATTACAATCCCCGACTTCCTTCAGCTGGCTAAAATGGGGGTACCCATAGTGAACCCCCATGTCTGGACATCTTTAGAGGGGACCCAGGGACATTACCCTATTTTTTTCCGATCCTTACCTTACTGCTGGCTCCCGTTTTCGCTGCTTCCTAAATGAATACAGGGATAAAGCAGACACGCGCCCAATACTATATCCCCGGGAAACCGCCGATGTGGAGAGAAAAGTCCAGCACGGACTTTTCGCTCCCTTAGAGAGAGACACATCAATCTTTTAAAGAGGAAAAAAAGGAGAAGTTGTCAATAGCAACCAGATTCTAGCTATCATTTATCAAGCACATTCTAAAAAATGAAAGCTAGAAGCCGACAGGTATTTAAGAGTGTATAATGCATATAATTATTATTTGCTGTGTGTGTTGGACTGTATAATGGAGATCCCCCAAACATAGGCGCACAGACACGCCCACTCTGTGCGGTGGAGAAATCCGGGTTACTGCTAGGATAACAGAGTCTACCTCCCGGCAATGAAAGGGATTTGGAGCAGGGGAGCTTTGTACTAAAATGTAACTTTCTATGAAGTGACCCATGTCATGTGACTGGCTTTGGGTAGAACCTGACCTCCAGTTGGTTTGCTATCTCTGTCTCTGTGAATAGTAAGATTTCTGCCTCCATGCTTTTTCTCCAGCTCCTTGTTTTCACTTTCCATACTTTATGTATTTATTAACAGTTTCTTAAACAGCACACCATATTCCGTTGAGCTTTGCAATTTAAAACAACATTAATAGAACACAGCTGGGTTGTAAGAGACAGACATAAAGGTAAGAGGGCCCCTCTCGCAAGCTTACAATCTATACTTTATCAATGGATCAGATTATTATCCACTCTTTGCTTCCTATTTAGCAATTAATATGTGCAGGATATCCATAAATATTAAGCAATGATGTGCAGTGAAGTCAATGGCTGGGGAGGCACACATGGAGATGGGTCTGAGTGCTGGGAGCCTGACTCTCCCCCTACTCACTGTAACTCTCCCTTCACTACACTAAGCTTCAGTGTCCAATAGTTCTCCTACCTGCATCACTGTGTCTTCTCTGGCTTCTGCTTAGAGATCCGATCTCTAAATGCTGCAGTGCACTTCCTGGTCACATGACACATCCAAGGTGTACAACAGTGTTCAAGGCACACCCCCAATATTCAGAGGCATGCCTCTAGTAGCTCTTTCTGTGCAGATTACTGCCCGTGGTGTAGCCCCTCCCCCAGATCTGCAAGCAGTTTCTGACTATACAGAAGCGAGGCTGAGCTGTTGGTGCCTCATCTCTCATCTCCCTGCAGTCCCAGGGAGCTCCACAAAGCTGGTGAGAGTGTTAACTATAAAAATCATTACAATAACCAAGCAATATATATCAAATCTCAGGAGTATGACGGGGGAGGTTCTGCCTAGCCTGACTGCACATCCCTGATATTAAGTATCCTCTAAATCTGTACATGGAAATGAAGCAGATATCTCAGATCCCCTGTTTTTGATCATGAAAGCAGCCCAATAGACACCTATGGAGGCTGCTTATTTGGCAAATTTACCAAGCTCTAGAAAGTGAAACATTCCGGTGTTTGGCTCTGGCAGCTAACTTCATCTCCAGATCTCGTTAGCTGCTACAGCCTAAGGGTTACTTACCGCAAAAGGTACCAGAAGGGATTCATAAGCTCCCTCTCCGGCTCTCTTCTCTCGGGCTTGTGTGGTGCGGTCAGCAGGTCACACATGTGCAGAAAGGCTACCAGCTCCCGAAGAGTAAGTGAAGTGATGGCATGCACACAACGTCTATTCACCAGGTGTGATCGGTCATCACAACTTTTCCCACCCACAGGACCACTGCGTGGCGTCCCACTAAAACAGCCTAGCAGGAACACTATACAGGCGATCATTCATCTATAATTGCCACAAACAGTGGCAATAAGAAAATTATAAGTATCAGGTCTTGGACCCAATGATTAAAAAATATGGCCCTAATTCTTCTCCACCGTGGGGGACCTGACCATCTCTTCTTTAGGTCGTCTTTACAGAAATGCAGTCTCTTTTATGTCCAAAATTGCACCCACAGAAAAGTACCTAGCACTTCTGTTTCAGCTGCCTTTACTCTCTAAGAGTTAGAGGTGGGCGCTAATGCCATCGCGGTTGCAAATGTTTGCACAGTGGCAGCGGTGTAATCTGCAAATGCAAGTGTTAGCCTTCCCTTTGTGTACTCATGTGCACCAGACAGTGCAGGCCCTGAGACTCCCATTCGCTGGTTGACTCGAACACTCCACCATCAGCGAACCATCACTTGCACAGTCGTCACTTATGATGCCCTATGGCTGGCGTGGTGTCTCCTGCTGAAAACATGGCCGTGTTAAGCTGCAGCTCTGCGTTAGCAAATGCAGATGCGTACACTGACACACCTGTGACATGCCCATAAGCCCCCTCCCAGTCACTGCCCAGGATCACCCGTGGCTTTCTACCGCCAGCTCAGATGGGAGCGATACCCTATGCAACAGCGGTCTCTGCGAAAACTCAGTGGTACGCATGCACCTTAGGGGGTCTCCAGGAGTTTTTGTGCACGCGCAGTAGGAAATAATCGCTCAACTGTGAAACATCGGCACTGTGTCCACCACTGATTCTCTTACCCAGGTCCTAAGTATCTAAGTCACTGATTGTCATTTGTGTAAGCGGGGAGGAGACCTGGTCCTCAGTCTAATACCTTCCCCTTCTTAGATAAGGGTGCCTCAAGATACAGCTGTAGAACTTATTATGTCATCACTTTGCAAATGAATGTATTTTTCTCCAACATCAATGCAAACCGGAGCAAATAACCGCACCTCACCAAATAGTCTTTTAGTGGTATATTTACTAAAGTGAGAGTTTTTAGAAGTGGAGATGTTGCCCATAGCAACCAACCAGATTCTAGCTATTATCTTCTAGAAGGTGTTAGTTAAATGTTAAGTAGAATCTGATTGGTTGCTATAGGCAACATCTCCACTTCTAAAAACTCTCACTTTAGTAAATATACCCCTTATTCTCTCCCAGGTTCTTTTGTGCTTCATAAATGAGGAACACTTACGGTGACAACAGTTTATACTGTGATGTGGGCAGGAATACCAGCAGTATAAAAGAACAAGTCTGCAGGAAGTGATACATATATTAATATCACTTGTGTATTATAATGTAGTATAAAATATTAAGCACCACTTTTTTTCAAGAGAGTAACAAGTCAGATTACCTTTCTTCCACTATATCCGGTTGAGTACTGTCGTAAAATAGAAGTCACTTGCAAGGCTAGTGCCACATTACCTTGTCAAGAAAAATATTTCCAAAAAAAGTAAAAAGAATGATGTTCCCTTTTCCACGCTAATGACAATCCAATTGCATGACATATTTTCTTATTCAATACAGTTAATATATGGCGCAAAAAAAGATATTCATTTTACATTGCAAATGTCAGGTATGTACTTTAAAAGAAATATATATTGCAGCTTCTAATGAAGCCGTCTTTCTACCCAGGGAAACGCTTTTTCTGAGGCTCCATGATAAGCCTGACAACTGGTATTTAATAAATGTTGAATCTTATATTAGTTTTAGTTTCCTAAAGAAAAATGTCTCAACACTTTTGAAAAACTTTTGGCACCACTAGCCCAAAGGCAACGTGTAACCTTTTTATTATATAATTAGGGACATCTATTATCTTACAACAATGTATCTTAAAGTCACAAGGATAATGCCACTATAATAATCACTTTCAATTAGCTTTGAGCTAAGCATGCACTCATAAAATGTCTTCCGTCTTTAATTTTAAATTAGGAAACATTGTAGACGTAATCTTTCCAGACTGTGTATAATTTAAGGTAGTTTGTGCTAAAATAAATCAAAAATAGTATAATTGTAGTAATCCACACAGTGACTTTCAGAGCGATTTCATTACCCACTCATTAGCAGATTAGATGACTAGTTCATCTGTACTGACCTTTGCTGCAAGCTAACCTTTCTAAGCCTGTATAACCTGTCTACTAGATGTATCACTGCGTGAAAACATATTGCAGACTGCTAAGAGGACTGAAAGAATCAGGAGCAAAAATACTATTAACATTTTAATGCACCAAATTACACATTATTATATAGAATATTGCTTATTTAATCCCTTCAAATTAGGGGTTAATTGGCACCTCATTGATTACAGCAGCTTTTGCTTTAAAAGGGGGTATTTATATTTGTATATAGTTTTTGGTCTCCCTAATGATTTGAGTTTTTTTTTGTTTTCTCCAGGACATTTATGAATTTCTTTTGGTAACATATTAGAGAGAATATGTTTTCTTTTTCTGTTAAAGAGTATTGGGTATAGTACAAGTTGGATATAATAACTTTGTTTTTTATAGAGGTGCTTTTGACCCTCCGGCCCAGTGAGGTGCGGTGAGGTCAATGGCTGGGGAGGGACACTTGAAAATGGGTCCTGGGAGTCTGTCCCACCCCCTACTCACTGTAACTCTCTCCTCACTACACTGATGGGTAAATTTACTAATATCCATGTTTGTCCGATTTGTATTTTCAGGTGATAATATCACTTTTTTGCAAATCGGGAATTTACTATCATTAAAGTCGAGTGATTTATTCATTTTTTCAGGTTGAAATGCCGCAAATTTGGCCGTTTTGACCAATAGAAATGATATCACCATCAGCTCAATTCGGAAGTACTTTTCACTTTTTTAATACAAATCGTGAATTTACCATTATTCCTTTTGCTAAAGTCGCCAGTTTTACACTCAAATTGGGGACTCAATAGAAGTTTTAAATGCACCACCTTCTGAGCAGCGAGTTCCCATCGAGCATACACAAATCAGTGTGATTTGTGTATGTTTCTGAATGGCAAATGTGTTATAAGGGTTAATTCTTTTTAAAAAAAATGATGTGAGGTCCCCCCCAAAAGGCAAACCAGCCCGTACTTTCCAGCCTGTCCTGGTACCTAAAATTCTAGTGAACAGAGCGTGTAGGGTTCCACCGTAAATTAGGTGCCAGCACCAGGCTGCAGGGCCAGTCCTGATTTTAATTATAGGGGGGGGGAATATGTAGGGGTCCCCCTATAATTAAAACCAGCACCGGACCCTTTCTAGCGGGGGGGCTGATGCCACAGCCAGGGGAGCCCTTTCACCGGGGCCCCCAGCTGCAGCATCAGTCCTGACTGCTAGTCAGCCCAGGCCAGGGATCCCTGGGGAGTTGGGGACCCCCCAATAAAAGGGTTCCCCTCTCCAGGGCACCCCTGGCCTAGTATAGATGAGTATAGGGAACCTCTTAGAAAGGCTCAGTGGTGAATTGGTCAGTCCTGGGTGCAGTGTGCCCCCTGGGCCCATGTGCACCGTACACCCTGCACCCTTGGTAGAGTAGCTATTTTGAAGACCCTGCTACTTCCTCTTTCACCTTTATTTCCTGTCTCAATCACACAAGTGAACAGCTCACTGACTCCTACAAGACTTGCACTCTTATAAATGTACACATATGCGGCTGTGGTATGTCTTGCTGGCATTCAGAAGGTCGACAGTCAGAATGTCGACACCAGAATGTTGACAGGATCTGAATGTCGACAATAGGTTGACAATCAGTATATCAACATACAATTAGGCAGACATGGTTAAAATGTTGACACGTTCAGAATGTGAACATTTAACATGTCGACGCTAGAATGTCGACATATTGTTGTTGTTTTTTTTATTTTAGTCTATCCCTAAAACTAACACTAAACCTAACCTTAAAAAGCAACAAAAAAACATATGTCGACATTCTGGTGTCAACATTTTAAATGTCAAAATTCTACATGTGTTGATATTTTATCCATGTCGGCCTAATTGTATGTTGACATATTGTCTTTGTTGACATTCTGACTGGATACCTCATATGCTACTGTAAATAACTGGATAATCTGGTTGTCTAAAGGATGTTCTATCCCCACATGTGTAGAATGTGCCCTGTTGATCAAGGGTGTAGCTACGGTGGGTGCGACTGCTACTGAGTCCGACCCACCTAAGGGGCCCGGATCTCCCCCAATTTATAAGCCGGGCTCTCACCTCGGCTTTTCATTTCTTACCAGAGTGCTTATGCAGGGCAGCACAACTGCTGATTTAATAGTGAATCACAGCCTTCTAAAATAACATATTATATATACAATTAGACTCAGGGAGACTATGGGTCTCAAGGGATGCAGCCAGGAAGCCGACAGTCGAAATGCCGACCGCAGGCTTCCCGACTGTCAAATCCTGGCAGGGTACTAATGACAGGTGTCGAACTCCCGATGCCTGTCATTATTCCTACGCCGGGAGCCTGACTCCCGGCATACCGAACGAAGGTAAGCCGGGCGGCGGGCACGGACAGCCGCTGGGGGAGGGAGGGTTAGGTTAGGTGCTCCAGGGGGGGACTTAGGGTCAGGCACCACCCCCCCCCCCCCGGAGGTTAGGTTTAGGCTGCGGGGACGGAGCGGTTAGGATTAGGCACTTCGGGGGGGTTAGGCACCCCAAAGGGAGGGTTGGGGGGGTAAGGTTAGTTATACTTACCTAAATCCCTTGTCCGGATCTTCACTGCGGCCGGTCTGCCGGCGTCGGGATTTGATTCATACTGATTCCGGGTCTGAATCAGCATGGATCGCAATTGCGTACGCGATGGTGTGTACTGCCCATGTGTATGTACCGCAGTGCTCATGCACAGGACAGCATTGCGATGGCACTGAGATCACGCACACAGATAGAAAGTCATTGCAGAGTGAGTGACAAGAGGTCAGCGTTTGGGAGTGGCGACTGGTGAGTGGTCGCGGAAACACAGGCGTAGCTGTCTGTTTGAACGCCATTGCATGGACGTGCATAAATTAGCCACTGCGACAGCCTACGCAGCTTCAGTACTCACTGTGTGCGATGAGACTTGCAATTTCTGAGACAGGTCAGAGCTGCTGTAATGTGTGCGCGAGGGTCCAATGTTACTCGATGTTACCGATGTATACGCAGGACTGTGAGGTATTACGGATGTGAGAAAGCGATGGTGGCGCCTCTATGCTGGCTGAGCGTTTGCAAACATGAGCATATTTTCACAGCAGAACTGCGTGCGTCATCGCAGCTGCCATCGCAATAGCCATCCATGCTGAATTAGGTCCTATATCATTTTATAAATATATATTTTTTCATTTGATACTTACTATATGCTAATCACCATTCATGTAATTCTATATGTCAACTAAGCAGACAGCGCAAATATTAGATCATTTACAATAATAATGGATAAGCAGCATGGGCATAACTACCATAGGTACAAGGGGTACAGCTGCTATGGGGCCCAGAGCTGAGGGCGGCCCATCTTCCTTGTCAAAGTTACATGTGTTATATACATTATTCACCATTGGGTTGTACATAGGGGCCCTTATGACAGGTGAGTTAACTGCAGTAGCATGAATTGAAATTTATAAACAAGTATAATGCAGAGCTTTATTTTTTTTTACCTGTTCTATAACTCCAAGCCGGATCTTGTGTAATTCACTAGGAATTTCAAATAAATAAATAAGCAAAACACTTGGAACAGACTCAACTTGATCCGAAAAAATTCAGAAGGCGTTTGCTCCACCAACCTCCCTATGGGAAGGAGTCCTGGGTTGCGAAGAGGGATTCTGTTGACCTCCACCCCTGTCTGGCTCCTTCCACCAGACGCTGAGGCTTGTGCACCTGTGTGTACCCTAGTTCACGCAGGCACATTAGCACTGCCAAGTCATTAGCACTGCCCCGAGTAGGAATGTTAATTTTTCGGGGACTATCCAGCCCCTGATAATTAATATAATTGGTGATAATGTTATTACCAATTTCAATAGTAAAATAAGGAATGATACAGTAGGTCACTTTGTGCTTAGTAGAAAGGATGGATTGGGTACGGGATACCGGCGCTCTGGATCCCGGCAGTCATAATCCTGATGCCAATTGCGACTTTTCGCCAGGCGGAAACTTATCTCCGTATTGAATTGCAAACACTTTTCGAGTAAGCAAAAACGCAATGCAATGTAATAGGTGAAAAATATTAGCCTCTGAATAGGTGGTGAAAAAAAGTACAAAATCGCTATTTTTGGGTGCAAAGGTGGGGAAACCACTCAGCACCCTTGGGACAGCCCCCCAAAGGATAACTGCGTAAGAAAAAAAACTAAAAAAAAAAGTGAGGAACACCCCAAAGAAGCACTTTGAAAATGGAGACGAAAAAGTGCAAAGTGGGGGTACAAACTTCAAAACTAACTAAATAGACTTTGGGGGGGGTCTGCAAGTATGGTTGAGGTGTTTTTTTTTATTGCAGGTGCTTGCTTTAGGTGCGTTTTTTAAGTTTTTTTTAAACTTTACTTTAGCAACTTTAAACCATGCTTGCACCCATTTTCAAGTACCCCAAATTTGACAGGACTACTTATTTTCACCCAAAAAAACTGCTTAATGCTATTCTTCACCTCTTGTGCAAAGACACTAATTAGAAGATATTGACACACCTTAAGTACCCCAAATAGCTTTATTAGGGCTAATCGGGGGCATGTACATTGATCCCCAATGTTCGTGCATCTTTTAGGGGTGCCAGGCTGATTTCCCCAATTCTGACAGCACTTTTCGCCTGTTTTGTATTTGTCAGGTTGCATTTTCGCGTCTTTTGGAATTAAATACAGCGAATTGCGTGTACGCACACGATAAGTTTCCGCAGCTAAAAGTAGGTGATGTAGGCGAAAAGTCAGGTATGCGAAAAAGTATCGCGGATGCGAAACTAATTGAATACGGCCCTGGGTTAGAATACCGACACCTGTCCGTAGGTATCCTAACCCTTCCCCTACCCATCCCTCCTCGCACCCTAAAACTAACCTCACCTCTGGGTGCCTAACCCTCCCACTAGTGTCTAACCCAAACCCTCCCCTCTTAGTGCCTAACCCTCCCCTTAGTGTCTAACCCTAACCCCTAACTGAGCTGTCACATCCTCCTCCCTACCCTAGTCACTATAATACTGTTTTCTTTATAAAATAGTTAACCCTTAGTGCTACTATGAAGCTGTAACTCGTATATCTTGTTAATGTGAACAGATATAAAATATTATAAAAGGGTTTACACATGATCTTATTATCAATATCAGGAAATTAAAATTTCAATTAGATGATTTAAGAATAATATATATTAAAACAGCAAGAACCATTGGAATTGATGTAATTCATTTTTGTATTATTATTTATTTAGATCAAGATTACTCACAAGAACCAAGCCCCCATGCTGCTGGGACCTCCCCCGAGGAACAGTCTTTTCACCTCTTTCATCAAGGGCACAATGAGCAAGAACAAGGAATGAATGTGGTTAAATACTTATACATTCAGTGGACATATTGGTATTTTAACATGTGTTGGTGGGTTTCCAGAATAGCAGTATTTTGAATAAGGAGATTGGATGTACATATTTTTGTTTGGTTTTTTTAAACTTGGGCGTTAAATTATAATTTTAATTTATTGTAATAATTTTTGTTGTTTTGCATGTGCAGTTGTGTTTATTTATAGACAGTGACATACCGTTTATCATGTTTGCATGCATTTTACTCTCTGTTTAACACATTTGAAGGCTGAAATCGCACCTCTCGCTTTTCCATACTGCATCCTAGACAGCACGCGGGAAAGACAAATTATTTGTAACGGAAACGTTCCACATGTTAATAGCGAACTATCACCAAGATATACAAATTTAATTTAGACTTTAGAGGAGTTTCTCTAAAAATAAAGTTTATAAAAACTCACCTGAACAAGTTGAACCTCCACCATTTCCCCGATACTCGCTTTCCATCATCCCTTCCACTTGGTGTGGTCTCATGGATTCCAGGCCTGGAGAATGGTCAATGTGAGTAATGGCTACCTCTAAAATGGAACTGGAGAAAACACAGCACTGGAAGGAATTATTTGGGGTCTGTATCAGACAAACAGGGAAAGATCCCTACATGGTGGGATGAGAGATGAAATGTCACTGAAATCTCCTCTAAAGTGACACATAATTAAATATTGCTATATTTCCTGTATTTAATTGTGTGTGACGTATTAAATTGTATTTTGATTATAATTTAGCTTCAAGCTAATTTTATACTGTAGACATAGCAAGGAACCAACCTTAGATGTACAGTTCAGTAGACGGGAACAAACATATTTACTTTTTATACAGTATAGGTTACTCCAGCTAAGATATACTTGACATGAGTGTATTTTTTATTCAGATACAGAAATATTTTTTATTTCTCTATACATCCTCTATCAAAGAAAAGTGTACATGAATAATTTGTGTACAGTAAATCTATACAGGCACGCAAGGAACCAATGTGAACTTTATAAACCACTTGCCTAATAAACTGTTTCCCGCCAAAGATTTACTGACTAAGACTTTAGAGTAATAGGTTAATGCATAATTAATCAAGGACACTGAATGAAATTCACAGCCGAAAAAAAAAAAAAAAATTACAGTACATTTGATTACCTTGCCGAATGCTGAGATTAGATGCCTGATGCATTATATAAACTTAAATAAATAAACTTCTGCAGTGTCTCTGGGTAAGATACTGCGGGTCCTGTACCCATTGGGGATCAACATATAAATCAGTCCAAATTCTCTTGTGAATTATAGTGTGGAAAAAAATGTGTAAATATTAAAGTAGTGTAAAGCAATGTGTAGTTATATAATATACAGCTTGAGTCTCCCATATCCAAATATTCCGAAATACGGAATATTTTTAGCATGACTGAGATAGTGAAAACTTCGCTTTTTGATGGTTCAATACACGCAAACTTTGTTTAAGGCAATAAATTATTAAAAATATAGTATAAAATATGAAATATAGGTGTATATGAAACATAAATGAATTTCATGTATGTACCCAAAAATAGTTTGAGCCACAAAATTATTAAAAATATTATAGAAAATTATCTGCAGGTTGTGTGTATAAGGTGTGTATAAAACATAAATGCATTCTGTGTTTAGATTTGGGTCCCATTCCCAATATATTTCATTACGGTATGCAAATATTCCAAAATACGGAATATTCCGATATCCAAAATACCCCTGGTCCCAAGCATTTTGGATATGGGAGACTCAACCTGTATATACAACACTCTTCATGTAGGCAGTATTGGTGTAAGGGTCTAATGCAGATCTGTGCTACCTGTAGGTGGGAACCAAAAAATGGGACATCCATATCTCTTTTTGTGATGCCCATATTGTGAGATATGCAGCACATTATATTGGGAAAGCCCTTTTCAGGGTATTACATTAGAAGCACACTAACACCTGGGGTCCCAGAACCACATTGCCTTCATTGCCATGACACTTGAGCTACCAGAACAATAGTACACTAAGACTGGGGGTCCCAGAACAATTAAGACCCTTCATGGCAGAACAACGTTGTGTGCAAATATAGGTTACCTGGTTAAATCTAAAAAAAACTAATTGTACTATTCACCTCCTCAAAAGCCACCTAATGGCTAAACACATAAGGTTCCCAACAAACCTCAACTATTTGTCATTAGCAACCATGTAAAATAATTAGGTGTCCTTCCGCACAACAAGCCCCAGCATTACATTAATAGCATTTACCGTACATTTCTTCCCTTCAGTCAGCGCTGACATAGATCATTAGCATTCAAATTTAATAAAAAGGTCCAAGGTCATTTATTTAGTAGATTCAATGACAGAAATCACTTTCATTTTGCAAGTGAGCACCGGCATACATCTACTCCCCACTTTCCTGAGAGACTGCCGGCTGTGTTTTCTCTGGGGAGAGCTGGAAGAATATAAAATAGAGAAAAGTGCAAAGATGTACTGTAGACACATCAAAAGTCCAACTTCCTAGTACTAAACTACCACACCCTTCATTTTATTACAGTGTTCTATTTTTCCCTTGTATATGAGCCATGTGTGGTAGAGGGTAGACTTTTGTCCAATGTTCTGACTAAACTTAGCAACATGGAGGTGTTAGAGGATAAAAATACATCAAGCGGGGTTGCACAGAACAGTAGATTCAGAGGGGAAGATGTATGAAGCTCTGGAAAGTGATAAAGTGGAAAGTGATAAACGATCAGCCAATCAGCTCCCAACTGTCATTTTTCAAACACAGCCTGTAACATGACAGTTTGGAGCTGATTGGTTGATCGTTTATCACTGAGCACTTTATCACTTTCCAGAGCTTCATACATCTGCCCCTCAGTGTGATACGTCTAATTGCTTCGTTTAAAAGGAACATAGGGTTGTGTGCTAACTCTCTTATAGTGCTCCTTTGGCAGATGCAAGTTCCAAAAGTTCTAATGGTGGACCCTATAAGTCACATAAAAATTATAATTTTCCCTATTTGTTAAAAATACTTCATGTCCAAGACCAGGTTAGCCTCTGGGACCCAGTTCCAAAAACCTTTAGACTGTTCTTTGAAAAGATACTGTAAATCCATGTGACTGTGGACGGCTTAACCAGTCAACATATATATTAGCATTGTAGTGAGTAGTACAGTAGCATGCAATTTTTACACACAATTAATTTTTATTTTTTTCTTATAATACTCAACATAGTTTCAAAACATTTTTGAAAGACAAAATGGAACGGAACAGCTTTACTTTCAGCGGTGAAATGCTGCACTTTGAATTCATTTGCTTGCATTGTAATTAAAGCATGCTGAAATGCAAATGTTTTTACCGACCTTATTGTCTCACAGTTGTATGCCGTGTAATTATTTTTTTTTAGGAGATATTTATTATCCCTTGTTTGCTGCATTAAATAATTGCTAAGTGAGAACAGTAAAACACAATCGAGATTCCATCAAAGTTAAATTGACTCCGCTATAGTGCGGGCTAGGATGTGAAATAGCGCAGTGTTTGATCGCAATATCGATTTCACCTTTGACTTCAATGATGTTGTGGCAGCAACTGCTGGAGAGATCGCAGGTGTTTTCAGTAGTGTTAGGACAATGTTTTAAAAATATAATTGCAAATATGGAGCGTGATTCAGATATTTACGTAATCCAGATATATACGCAGATGGCGTGATTATTTGCCATTGCGCATGTTTGTAAGCCGTACCGTGCACATTCAGCGATTGGTTTATGATTACGCCCGCACCGAGGATGCACTCGCAAAGGGAGTGTCAGGTAGTCGGCGTTTGGGGGAGGTAATGGGAGGTGGCTAGGCAAACACAGGCGCGTCCGACTGTTTACACACGTTGCATGGGCGTGTATAAATTAGCCACTGCGATCTCCCTCGCAGCATGAGAGCTCTCTGCATGTCCGGAGCGCCGCAGTGTTTGAGACAGGTCAGGTTTCACTTATAGGCTGCGTGGCTGCCCGAAGCAACATTCATGCAATTCAGATTTGCCAAGGTGAGAAGTTTTAGCGAAGTTCCAATTTTCTTTGCTATTCTGTATTCCACTGAATTTAGTTACATTCTATATTTAGACTCGCGGAGAGGTGGGGGAGTGACAGGAACCGCAGATAGGACATTTAATCCAGAATTCCGTATTTCGAGTAGACGCAGGGCGAGGCAAATATTTTGCAGTTATAGATACGCCCCTGGCATGAGCCTATGGGGTATACTTGCTAAAGTGCAGGTTTCTAGAAGTTGCCCATAGTAACCAATCAGATTCTAGCTATTATCTTCTAGAAGGTGCTAGATTAATGATAAGTAGAATCTGGTTGGTTGCTAAGGGCAACAACTCCACTTCTAAAACCTGCACTTTAGTAAATATACCCCTGTGTGTCTTTCCCCTAAATCTGAGCCTGCACATGCCTTAATCACGGGAAAACACTTTCATTGCCCCTTTGAGCAGTACGGACAAAGATCATTTTTCAAAACATTTAATGGAAATTTCAGAAATTAGATTTTTTTTTGCCTTAATCCAAAGATCTATGCGCATTGCATTTATCTAGAACATTTATATATTTAGAATAGTACAGATACTTAAATATCAGTGTATTTCTGAGACTAGGTAAAATGTGACTGTGGAATTGTTAAGGCATTCACTTTACAAGCCACACGTAGCATTTTGTGCTTATTAAAATTCTGTTTTACAAGTCAAATGAATTAAAACAAAGTCTTAATATGAGCAACGTAAATCTTTTACTTTACTGTGTTCTCTTGTAAGAAATGTGCATTCCACTTATTGTAATAATCCTATTTCTAATGAATATCTTACAATGTATGTGTGTACAGTATGTAATGTTTGATAATTGTTGTCTTTTTTATTTTGCTGAAATCTATGTTCATATGACACAGAAAATGACCTCTTTCTCCGTCGGAAATAGTAAACAAAATATGTTTATTATTCGTGTAGTTGTCATGTCTTCTAACCTACTGTACAGTATTTTTCATGCTCAAAAAGGTCCATGGCCCGAATGTAATAACCTGTGAGATGCGGCCAATGGCAAAAATTCCAGTGATGTAGGTTTAAATTGGTAATTTGTTTGAAAGCCAAACCAACCTTTTGCCGCTTCAAAGCTACAGTAGCGACTACATCTCTGAAATCTCGACGCTTCCCCGGGTCTTGCAGGTCTATTACATTTGGACCTATGTATGGTTAATATTCTCAATCTTGTATTAGCTGTTATAGTGTTTATTTTAGGATAGCCCTGTCCTTCAACTGACTTCTCCATTGGCTGTTTTCACACCAAACTGGGAAATGTGTGGCCCCCAAAATGATCATTGTAACCAAGCAACATCCGATTCGACCTGGTTCTATTTTACAGGGTGGAGAACCTCCTTGGCAAATGACCACTTTGTCTGTATGTAGCCAGTCCGACCACATAACAATTTGTTGGTTCTGCCCAATTTAGCTTTGTGTAGCCAGCTTTTTATGCAAGATATCAGTCATCTGTCCTAAGCTTAGATATTCCATCCTAAAAGTTTTAAAACCAAGCAATTTACTGTTAAGGTGCGTAAACACGGGGCGATTAAAGTGGACGACTGCACGATAACGATATCGTTATCATTCAGTCGTTCACTTTATCGTCCATTTTTTTACCTAAACGATGAACAATAACAATGAACGACGAACGATGCGCGTACCCGCAGGTCGTTCGTCTTTATCGTTCGTCGGGCAAACATGCAGGCCAACCTGACGATATTGTCAGGTTGCTGCATGTTGGGGAATGGGGGAGAGAGCCTGACACTGAACGATATCGTTAATGATATCGTTCAGCGGGTGTGCTCAATGTCATGAACGACATTGAGCACACCCTGCCGGGGACACACTAGATGATATCGCTCAGGGAGCTTATCGTCTAGTGTGTACGCTCCTTAACAGAACTTAATCATCATTATTATTATTTATTTATAGGGCATAGGGAGCCGCAAAGTTCCAAAACACCAGAGCAAGGCCTGATTCAGCACGGATCGCAAGGCTCTGTTCACACGCACCGGGCCAATGCGAGAATATGCTAATGAACCCAATCGCAATGACACCGCAGCACAATAACCAGACACCCATCACTACATAATGCTGCCCACTTCACTTTACTCACGTCAGTAATACCGCTCAAGACTGCGAAAACATTGGTAACATTGAGGTCCACACGCACAGTTGTGTCCAGACCAGACCCTCCCGCAGACCTTGCTAAACTTTATGTGCAAATAGACGTCACGGAGTGTCTTCTGTCGCAGGGGCTTAATTATGCACGCCCCTGTAACGGCATTGAAATGCACTGGCACGCCTGCGTTTCAATGACCACACCCTGTCACCACCCCCAAACAGTCACTTCCTGTCAAACAATGTGTGATGAGACTGCGTTCTCCCTGCGATCGCTAGCTGATCGCAGCTGGCGGTTCAATTTGCAACGCGTTTGCATGCGCAGTGCGAAACAATCAACCGGGTGTGTGCAAATTTGCGGCTGCCATCCATGCTGAATCAGGCCCATAATACATACAAGGTAGACATAGTAGGGTAACCAGCATATAAGTGAATAAATACAAGCATATTCATAAATACATGTATATAGTGGCATACTTATGAGCAATATAATGGGGAGAGATGAGACCAGAGGAAGGAGGGCCCTGCTTGTGAATGGTTATATTCTGAAGATCAGACACATGGTTGTAGCTTATTCCTTCTCAATGTACGTCAAAAGGCAGAATGAATGAGCAGGAATGAAGCAGATGAGGATCGCTGAAAATAACTTCCTAAAATATCATTGTGCCGTAAAATCCCACGGCCCTCTACCCACAACTTTTTTGGGTGCCCTTGGATATGAGACAGATCCGCTTTGTCAACTGTATCTGATACATTCTTATCAAGATAGCAGCTCCGTGTCATGTCAAAGGGCAACAAAAATAAACAATGCAAGTAAAAATAAAAATTAGAGCTGCATGAAGGCAGACACCAATAAAGTTTCTGAAAATGTGGAATCCCTTTAAAGAAACATTATTGTGCCAATTTTTTTATATTTTTGCTTTATAGTTAAGCGGGTCTACTCAAACACGTCTCTGGTGCTGGAAACCGTAAGGGAACGAGAAAAAAAATGTAAAGAGGGAGTGTTTGGAAAACTCGCCGTCAAATTTATAATTTTAAGTGAGAGTGGAGAAATATATTGAGAGATGGGGGGTATCAGAAGCTCGAGTAGGTGAGTCTGGGGATAGATATATGGAGGTACAGTAGAACGGAAACAGTTGCAGATCACAGGGCTTGAACCAACACCACAAAGAACAGCTAATGCTGGATTGAGACAATTAACTGCGTTGGCGCTAGTCGCTATCTGCTGCTTGTTCAGCCTTTTATCAGTGGAAACCTTGCATTGGAAAAGCTTGCAGGCACAATGTGGCATAATGGCATACCGCTATACCAGTAGAGTCCTGTAACGCGGACCGAGCCAACATGAGATGACGCTTTGTTGTAGTGCCTCCCCGACTGTGAGAAATCCTGAAAGTGTGGCCTTTGTACGTTTTTGCTCATTTTATTGTTACAATTGAAAAGTAAATCCTGCACTTTCAAGGACGCCCGTGTCATGGTATTTCTTTCACATAATAAAAGTCATCGCCGAATTAAAGGTGGAACGACTGTAATGGAAGCAGATGGCAAGCTCTGGTGGAGGCCTGGCACACACGGTGCCTCAGACACACTGCGCTTTGTATGTAAGAAGGGTCCTACTTTTTCCCCACACCGTCACACAGCAAATTGGGGCGTCTGCTTCAGTTACACCCACTCCGTCTGTACAGGGTGTAGCCCCCAACAAAGTGGGGAGTGCTCTGGTGATCAGCTTACAAGGCTGAGTCCATTCTGATGACCAGAGCAATGACCAATATTTGTTTGCATGGTTATAAAGGTCCCTGGTCTGGTGGCATATATATATATATATATATATATACATACCTCATTATGATAGCAACAATGCCGGCTCTACCATTGGGCAGCTGCCTAGGGCGCTGGGGGAGGGGGTGGGGGGGGGGTGGGTGGTGTTTGCCTTTCACAATATTAAGAATGTCTCTGAGAGAGACATTCTTATTGTGCTAAATTCAGGTGGTGGCTGTGGTACTTCTAAGACAACGCTTCCTCACTTTCACCTGCGGGGCTGGAAAGTGGGTATTTTGGCGATTTGGGTAGGGGGTCAGTAGGCTGAAATTTTGACTAGGGTGCCGAGAAACATTGCACCGACCCTGGATAGCAAGCATAGAAGACAGACCTCATTCATGTGGCTATTGCACAAAATAGACACCAAGCTGCTAACTGACGTAAAAATCAAAGCCCTACCTTGTGGCTAGCATAACAAACATTGCCCAATCAGGTGGCTAGTATAAAAAGCATTGTCCAATCAGGTGGCTAGTATAAAAAGCATTGTTCAATCAGGTGGTCAGTATAAAAAGCATTGCCCAATCGGGTGGTCAGTACAAAAAGCATTGCCCAATCAGGTGGTCAGTATAAAAAGCATTGCCCAATCAGGTGGTCAGTACAAAAAGCATTGCCCAATCAGGTGGCTAGAATACAAAGCCCCAGCCTGTCTTTCGGTTTACATGACAGATGCCAATCTAGTCGCTGGCATACAAACAAAAAGACTCCAGGTATAATAGCCTTACTGCTGTGGCTATTGTACAAGACTGAGCCTGGTCTAATTGTTGGTATACAAAGCAGAGCACAATCAGGCAGCAAGTATACAAAGCAGACCTGGTGGCTGGTAAATAAAACAGGCCCTAAGTCCTATACAAAACATCCCAACCTAGTGGTCGCAACACAAAATAAAGCTAGTAGCGTCCCCTTTGTATTTTCAACAATTAACTAAATGGCAGCTCAGCAGCAATGCTAGGAGACACAACTGGGTGCTGTCACCAATTAAATTGCAGGATTATTCAGTCAGCCCCCCCACATTCCCAACGGGAAGCACAGACTGCTCCATGCGGCTGTCACATATTTGGGGGGACATCCAGGGGAACTATCAGCTGTCCCCAGAACCCTGGTACGTCTGCACATACTTAACATAACTCTCAACATTTTTCCAGTCTAAACTAAAGGCCCCCATACATCAGCAATTGATTGCAGCAATCGTGCAATTTGCAATCGATTGTGTAAAAAAATCTTTCCCTTTTTCAATCGATTGTGGCATCTCTGCTATCTGCAATCGATTGAAAAAGGGAAAGATTTTTATACACAATTGATTGCAAATTGCACGATTGCTGCAGCAATTGCTGATGTATGGGGGCCTTAAGACAACATAAACCCAGCTCTGTTCCGCTCAATCCATGCCCGTAATTTACCCCTAAACCGCGTAATCCACCTAATCATGCCCGCTTTTCGAACATACCTTTCCATTTTCATGTAGATCCAATCCTCTTCTGGACCTTTCAATAATAATTGCTGTAAATATCGCATTTTAACTTTGCTTAGACCTCCTTTGTGCCCAAGTACTGTAAAAACATTATACAGTGAATGAACATTCGTACAGATGTGCGCTGACCCCCTTGTTTTGGATCTGTATATACAGTATATATATATATATATATATATATATATATAAATATATATATATATAAAAAAAACAGCAAAAATGTCATAATTTTGACCTGTTAGCAAGCAATCCAAAACCCGATTTTGGTTTTTAAATCTGTGTTCCGTACCATCGTACCGCAGGAAGTTGCGAACCGGGATTCGGTTCGACTCGGTACCCCACAGTGTTTTGGAACTCGGAACCCCTAAATTCGGTTGTTGTCGGTTCTCTAAATACCGAAACCCGCATATCTCTAATCCATACTAATAAAAAAAAAAAAATCGGCACCATATGAATGTATCTATCAGTGCACACAAAATCAAAATATTGCGCTAATAAAGGAGGAACAATATAACAAAGCATTACATGACCAATTCCCAGTATCTCCTTACATTCCCAATCAGGTTGTTTTCTGTAATACTCCACCGTCTTATTAAGATACATTTTAATATTCTCTGACATCCCCAGACGCACAGGACACGCAACGGGTCTCACAATTTGTTCCAATCGCTGACCAGTGAGAGGAAAGGGCTCTAATGTCCTCTTCTATGTAACATCTGCTTAAAAAAAAGAAAAGATTCCTCCTGTGGCCATGCAAGCCACGTCTGACAAGCCATTCATTCCACACAAGTTATCATTTTACGGGCGAATTTCAGGAAATGACTGTAGAAAAATGAAATAATAATGAGGCAATGTGTTCACAAGGCTGCATCTCTGCGCACTCTCCTACATCATGTGACTAATGCGAGTCGTCTGGAGAAGACTCTGGTCATTTTCTTTATTACATTACTCTTTTTGTTTTTCGCTGACTGCATAAGACATTATTTAGGTGTCACTTGCAAATGTATAACTAACATCTTCAGGACCTGAGTTTTGGAGACTGACGACTAATAGGTGTTCCTGATACAGTAATTATACAAATGATCTCATGTTCATGCCAGAGCAGATGCGGATTTAGGGGTCAGGCCGACCCTGGGTGCAACATTATTGGCCGCACCCCCCTCCTCTTCCTTCACAATCGCCCTCAGCCGTCGCTGTCGTGTGCAGTTAAGCGCAGTTGCAGAGCCCTCAGCAGGGGTGACAGGCGGCTCTGCATAGACATCATGGCCCGTATTCAATTAGAGTGGACCCGCGATACTTTTTCGCCTCCCTGGACTTTCCGCCTACTTCGCCTGTTTTGCAGGCGGAAAAGCATTGCGGGCGTGCCTGCGTATCGCCGTATTCAATTTGAAAGTAGGCGAAAATGGACCCGGCAAAACTTGAACAGGTGGAAAGTACTGTCAGATTTGGGGAAATCAGCCTGACACCCCCCAAATGAGGCTCTGACATGGGGGTTAGCTATGGTTACCCCCGATTTTGCTTGCTGAAGGTATTTGGTGTTTTTAAACAGGCTCAATAGCTGCTAAATAGCGTTTTTTACTAAGTGGCGCAGAATAGAATTTAGTACTTTTTTTTGTTGAAAATAACTTATCCCAGCAAATTTGGGGTATTTGAAAATGGGGGTCAGCATATTTAAAAGTTGCTAAAGTAAAGTTGAAAAAATAGTGAAAACTCCACCTTCCGCAAGCCCCTGCAATAGAAAAAACACTTGGGGCATACTTGGGGACCACCCCAGAGTCAAGTTCACTAGTTTTTAACTTTGTACCTCAACATTTTTTTTTTTGCCCCCAAATTCAAAGTGTTTTTTAAATCATTTTTGGCTCAGATTACCTTTGGGGGACCTTCTGAAGGCTGCACGGGGTTTCCCAAAACGTTGCACCCCAAAACCCCAATTCTGCACTTTTTTCCGCCTGCTATTCATAGATAAAACTTTTCCGCCTATTACATTGCATTGACTTTCCGCCTAGGCGAAACGTCTTCAAGATTGAATACGTAGTAAAATCAAAACAGGCGAAAATGACGACATTGGCGAAAAGTTTCCGCCCAAAATACGCGAAAATGGCTTTTTGCTCCAAAATGAATACAGGCCAAAGCCTGCTAGACTCTGAACACTTCATGACGACCTGGGAGCTGGCTGGTCCCGAAGCTTAAACCTTCCAGCAGACAGCAAGCAGGCCGGTAGCCCCAACCTATCCCGCACCTCTTGCATTTAGTTCTCTGCCCGCGACATGTGATCCACCTGAACTTCTTCCTTATTATACCCCAGCTACACTACAGAGCAGAATGAGTTGACACCATCATATAATTTTCTCAAAATGCGGCATTTAAAAATCCAGTGTGAGATGACGATCCAGGAAAACAATGGCGGAATGCAAAGAAAGTATCGCTGGAACTGTGGAACGAGCTGCTCCTCTGTGACTCGGTTAGCAGCGATTTCACTCATGTCTACGTAGTGATATAAGGCCTCTCATCTGGCTATATAAATAGCGTTGAAGAAACCACTCTTGTCATTCTAGGTAATTTAATAAATGATATTGGTACAGATGGAGCAGGTTATGCAGTGCATAAAACCCATATGATGCTGAGCAGAGCGGGGGCTCTGCTGTTGATCTTGCGTGGTCCTGTGCAAAAGCGTAGGTCCTACCTGCACTCCTGCAGTGGGGGCAGGCTCCGAGGCCTTCTCTTGGGCACTGGGGGGACCGATTCTGCTCCTCTTCAACTGCCGACGCCTTTGCTCCCCCCTTAATCCGGCCCTTTCAGGACATGGCCTCTGGGTGAGCAGAGGGGCCTTGAAGGGGAGGCAAACTGGCAGTGCCAGACTACCCATCAACTTCAGCACTTTAGCTGCAGTCTCTTTGCACCCACTGTAGCACTGGCCTCGGGTGACAAAGTTGAAAACAAACATAAAGATGGCTTAATCCACGAAAGCAGGCTGTATAATGTAGTGCTGTCGTAGGGCACTTATGCGCCCTGGGCCAGGGCCAGCTCCCACCCCTAACACATGTGGCGTCATGACTTCACAGAAGAGGGGGGTGGTAGCAGGACACTTGGCACCAGGTGTGTTGACAGGTGCAGCAATGGTGCCGACCTCTTGATCTTGCACCCTGGGTGGATGCACAGGTCGTATTGGCCCTGGTAAATTGTACATACCGTGGATGCAGCCATTTTGTAAGTTGACCTAATATTTATAGGCTGCATTCTCATTATTAGGTTTGCAACTTTTTGAAAATAAATTCCAGCTAATATATCTCTGTTATGCTCTGTTAATAACATTGGCACTGAGAAAACCAACCAGGTCCTAACAATAGTTTGCATGAATGTTGGCATAGATCAGAATTACAGACTTATAGCTCCCTCCTTCCGGGAGGGAGCTGTCGGCTTCCACTGCGGGGGGCATGTCGCGGCAAAAGGGGGAGTCGCATGGGGGCATGATATAGTGACCGTGTCATTGCGGGCCCCGCCCCCTCTTCACAATGTGAAGCAGGGGGCGGGGCCACGATGGCACAATTCAGTGCGAATCACGTCACCAGCCCCCCCCGCTGCTGGGGGTTTATAGTGTAACCACAGGGGGGGGCTGGACAGGTCGCCGGGAGTGGCACACGATTTTCGGGAGGCTCCCAGGTCGAATCAGGAGGGTAGGCAATTATGGATAGATGATGAGCCCACTTTAAATATT